>ML677349.1:49505622-49722240 GCA_007922305.1 Dermatemys mawii | reverse complement strand
CAATACTTTAGTTAGTCTTTAAGGTGCCACAGGACTCTTTGTCACTTCTGCAATTCCAGACTACACGGCTACCCCTCTGATTCTTGACTAAATTAAGATTATCAGTGTAAAAACAGAGAGCTCTGTTGATCCTGAACTGCAGTCTTTTCAAACCCCCTACTCAGAGCATTTGTTACTCTGGAAGCCTAAGTGGCATCTCTGCTGTTAATCCAAAAAGCAACTATACTACTTTTTAAGAAAAATAAGTTTACAGAAATTAAAATATATTAGTTTTTCCAGTTAATAAGACATTCCTTACAATTCTGATGGAAGTGGTGAAAATATACACATGAATTTTCATTTTAAGGAATCTAGTTGGCTCTCAAATCTTTAAAGATTGTATTAATTTGCATATTTCTCATATTTCAGTTTGAAACGGAGGCTTTGAGATTTCTAAATTTTTAGAACGATTTTTAAACAAGCTTCATGAACTTATAGTGCATGAAATGAAGCCTGATGTTCTATTAAGCATCCAATCAGATTAAGAGTAATTATTAAATACAGCCCCAATTCTGTAAATAGAAGTGACAGTATGGGCTTCTTATGATAGCATGGAATTTCAATGAAGACAGTAGGTCTACAGGCAAAGACAATGGTTGTAAGAAATCTCTGTTGGTGCATCTAGCTACAGAATCAGAACCCTATATTCTGAAAGGGAAAACTGACGCGAAGCATAGTTACCTTGTATAGTTCACTTTATAGCCAGCAATGTCATCATTGGGTGATCTCAATCTTCGCTGCAAAGGTGTCTCCAGATGCCAGTAGTTGATGCGGTTTAGAAACATTTTAGCCAGTTCAACTATCGTTTGCCTTTCCTTTGATGGCAGGTGGCTAAATTTGTACTGTACAAAATTATTCACTCCCTTAAAACAAAGGGTGAAAGTGATGACAATTTAACAATTTAGGCAGAAGCTTTTTTCCTATGAACACTACTAGCTTTTATTCTTATAACACAACTTGTATTACAACACAGAGAAAATACACATTGGGTCGTTTGAAATATTTGCTCCTGCCAGAGGTGTAATTAAAGTACTGATTCTGCTACATAGAAAATCGTGCCTGCTCAAGTGTGTTTGATTCTGTTTCCCATCCACTCCCAGTCTTTATTCAGGTCTAATTTGATGGTGTCCAGTTTACAAATTAATAAATACTGGGAGCGGATGGGTCACTACAAGAATAATTTCCCCTCTCTTGATATTCACCCCTTTTTGTCAACGGTTGAGAATAGTCCACTTCCAACTTAATTGAATTGGGCTTGTTAGCACTGATGCCCCCACTTGCAACTCCCATCTTTTCATGTGCTGTATATATGTACTGCTTACTATATTTTTCACTCCATGCATCTGATGAAGTAGGTTTTAGCCTATGGAAGCTTATGCCCAGATAAATGTGTTAGTGTCTAAGGTGCCACAAGGACTCCTCATTGATTTCCTGTCCTGCTCCTGGGAAAGGCATTGTGGTTCAGTTATTGAATTATTTTTCAGTGGCAGCCATGTTAGTCTGTATCAACAAAAACATTCTCATGAAAACCTCAGATTCATCTTTGTTCACAATGATACAGGGAACTAATATTCCCACACTGCCCAAATCCACTCACGTGGACTGCAGCAGGGTCATTTGTAATAGAAATTATGTTCTGTTTTACCTGTTCGATACTGGGCTTCTCAAAGGGGGGGCTTTCCAAAGACCCTTCTACCACAGGTTTCCCCATCTGTAAGATGCATTTCCTCAAAAGCTATCAAAAAAACAATTTTATTTTTAAATGGTTAAATAGCTTTATATAAACATTTGACAGTTAAATATGTACTGGTACAACATGTTATTATTGAAATATTTGCTAGTATAATAAACTAAGTTTGCAGCTAAATTAACTTCAGAGTTAATTGCTTCACCCTCTGAAATGCATCAAGAAAGGCTGTTCTGAGCATGTGTGTGCAGCTAAAGTATCTTCATTGTCAGCTGGTTCTTCTTCTAACTTGTAATTTAGGAAGCTGCCACTGATGGTTGGAAAGAAAATGCATACCAAATGGGTGCCTGACATTGGACTAGACTCTGAAATCACTGGGAAGACTTCAGAAATCAGGTACTATGCAACATAAGGGTTGCAGAATCTAGTCCAAAATTAAAAACCTTATTACTACCTTGAAAAAAGGAGAACTTATCCTACAAATTGTCCAAGTCAATACAAGTATAGTGGTCCATTAGGACAATAAAATTAATGGAAATAGAAAAGAATTAAAAATATGACAAGATGCTACAAGTGTATCTTAGGTTGCAGAAATACAATTGTATGATGTTACATTTTGAGAAAAATCTTCATCTTACCTTGAACAGGGAGAAGTAAACCTGTTTCGTGTCTGCATCTTCTTCTTTGTGGACACAGGTGAAGAGATATTCCACATCCAACACTATCCCCAACAGCCTATTCATTTCTTCTTCGGACACATTCTCCAGGTGAGAAACATGAGCAGCTAAACAATAAAAATCCAAAAATTGTGGGAAAAAAACCTAGCTGATAGGATGGCATTCTATGGCCAATAAGACACAATTTCAAAGACAACACAAAAGGATGTATCTAGCAACCACGTCCACCATTACCACTTAAACAGCACGTTTCATCAGAAGAACTTCATGGCACAGGCTCCATATTAACAATTTTTATAACAGTTTACAGACGATACACTATGGCACAGAGATAAGTGACTTGTGCAAACTCACAGAACTCTATGGCCATGCTGAGATCAGAACCCACAAATCCTGTCTGCTACTGCCTTACGCTAGCAGCAGATTGTGCTTCCACTATTTATGTAAGCCACACTAACACAGATTAGTGCTCTTTCTCTCTTTAGTGAGTAGATATGTACGGAAATTAGGAGTATGCTACTGCCTCCAACTTAATGGATCTGGTCCTAGAGCCAAGTAGTAGTGGCTCATGATTTTTAACCCAGAGATCCCACATTCAATCCTCACAGTGGCAATTTAACCAGCAATGAGAGAAAAATTCCTGCTCACAAATGAAAATTTCTTGCTTTAAAGTAGGCACTGGTAAGTATGTTTAGTGACTACCAATATAGTATCAAGTTCCAAGAATTCAGAATGTGGGTTATATTTACTGTGCTCCTCCTGCTGCATGTTCTACACACCCTTCCAAGCAGAAGCTTTAGGGAAGTGTTTTTCAAATACAGGGCCATATTTACAAAAGCCAGCCTTTCCTTATAGCACCTGCAAATTGCAAGCATAATTTTGCACTTGCAATTTTTTTTGAGATTGCAGTTTTGTGGGTGCAAAGAGGGAAATCCACTGAAAAGTGATCTCAAAACTTGGCCTCAAAAGTACCTGCAGGAAGACAGAGAAGTTAAACCTGAAGAAAAAATATTTTTGGTTCACCAAAAATGGTAAGTGGTCTTAACTGGCTCTAAGCCAAGAGTCTCACCTCATCCCTCCCCACAACTCTCAGAGCATCTTCTACAGGTCTCTCCTAGCCCCCTAGAAACTGCCTAGTCTTCAGGGTTATATCCATGATAAGGATTTGAAAGATGCACTTTCAATGAACAAAGATAGAACAATGATAAGCATGATAAAAGCCAGCCGCTTCCATTCATTAGATTAGTAAAATTAATTAATCCAGAAAGAATGAAGAGATTTAAATTAATAAACTTTCAAGAGGCCTATCCTTCAAATCTTCTCACCTATTTCTAGACACATGATGAATAAAACCTCAAAAACAGCCCAGTGACTTCTGGACTGGCTTAGTCCTCCAGTGTTTAATCATTCCCCTTTAGGGTGACCCAATTTTGGAGTGTATTACCTTCCACCCCCGTCCCGATTTTTCACATTTGCTGTCTGGTCACCCTATTCACTGTCCCTTTTTATCAAGGATGGTGTCTTTTAACAAAACATGAAATGAACAGACTCCTGAAACATGCCAAACTGTATGAATGACTACTATTGCCTTTGTAATCATCTTCTCAAAGGAGACTGTTCACATATAATTCTAAACATTCAATCTGCCCTTTACCTGTAATGTTAATTCTGGACTTTTACTTTTGTGAAAAAAGGAAATTTACTATTTGTTAAGGCATGACGTTGTGACTGGCATTATCCTAGTCAAAGGAAATTACAGTTGCTGCTCTGAGGAGCTTACAGTTTAAGAGCCCAATACTGCAAAAACTTAAGCACCTCAGTAATTCTGCTCATTGAAGTAATCCCACTGAACTCCATGGCATAACCCACATGCATAAGCATTTGCAGGATCAGGACCACATGCACCTCTTCCTTTGCAATGTTTTACCATAGTATTCTTTAGAAGTGGGGGGCAAAACAGATTTAAAAGCTTTAACAAAATAAACGTTAAACCTCTTAACATGAGGAAACTTGCTGTAAAATTATTCATGCGATCCTAGGAGTGAAATCTGGTTAGGATTGAGAAAGTATTTCCATCATATGCTCCCGTTCTCAAGCATTTATTACTTCAAAGGCAGAAATGCCCTTTGAGTTGAAACTTCTTATTTTTTGTCAGCTCAGAGGTGATGTTTTGTTTTGGAAAGTTTAATCAGTTCTTTGCAAATCCATTTACTTCAGCGGATTTGTACAGATCCAACTGAGAGCAGACTTTGGTGCAAGATATTTAAGAGTGCCTCCACTCCTTTCTCCTTAAAGGAGTGTTTGCAATATGATCTCTTATGTCCCTAACATTCTCCAGCAGAAAGTGAGATGGTCATCAGAAGTTATCTTCTTTAATTTAAAAATATTTTGAGTTCTAGGCAGAGTAAAAGGATTCCAATTCTGTCCTCTAACAAGATATGAAAGTTTAATACTTCCAGCTGTCAGTTTTTATTTTGCTAAAGTAATGAATTTTCACTTCTAGATCAGCAGCACATTAAAAATTGATAGCATTGTAAAAGACACACACACACGCGCGCGCACACCTTGGAATCAACAACTAGAGTGTATCAGCATTACAAGCCAGATATATCCACTTCCTGTATATATTATCTTGACTTGCGTATGGTCATATGTCAACACACAGAGTCGAACTAACTGCCATGTGGTGGCATGGCAAATTGCTTCAAATGTATTAACAGTTTGTGTTACCACAGATTGTCATTTCTGTATTATTGGTGTGAATACTTTTTTAAATCATCATATCAGTCTAGTGGACTGTTTAAAATTACATTTTGGTCACCCATCTCTAAAGGGCAAATACTAAAGCCCATCTATACAGAAATGCTTACTTCTCTCCACCAGTACCAAATACAGAGTAACTCTGATCCAGAGCTATGTAATCCCCACCAGTCGCACTATCCAATCAGTACCAGCAAGAAGGCAATTCTCCACAAGAGCATCACTGCTTACATCCTTCTACAGCAGCCAGTGCTGACTAACCCACAAACATCAGTTGCCATAAAGGAGAGAGTCTACCAGCCAACCCAGATGCATCAAGGAAATGTGGCTATCCCCACATAGAAAAAAGATAACCCCCAGGCACAATACAGCAATTTGGTTTACAAGTGGATAGATCAAAAGACTGAGTTGAAGACCCCAGTGGAGAAATCCAGGTTATTCCAGATTCAGTGTGTTCTTAATTAAAAACAACTGCAGCTGTTCTGATGCTGCAGAGTCTGTTTTGTAAGGAATATACCATAGTAGAATTTAGAAGTGACTTGCATAACATAAGCACTTTTTAACTACAGCCTCAGACAACTTCTAAATGTTGTATTTAATAGAGAGTTCAGTGTTATTAATTAATATTACTACCGAGAAAACAGAACAAATGAATTGTCTAAGTAGGATCCCAATTTGTTACTCTGTACCCTTTTAATATACCCAAGAATAAATCATGGGCACTACCACACAATAAAATACACACGGCAGGGTTTAAAACATTGCAGATTCTTCCATGAAGTTTCCCACTTTAACCCTATGTGTACTTGACAACCTGAAATCTAAGAATCTCATTCTCCTCTCACTTACAATTGGTTTCACACCAGCGTGACTCACCGGATTTCAATGGAATTACATCTGATTTACACTTGTGTAAGTGAGAAGGATCTTTTAAATGAAGTAAAGCTTTAGCCATCATTTCTGGCTCTATCACCCTAAAAAGAGCAATAAGCTCAAGCTCCAAAGCATGCATACGAACACAATGTCTACAGTAGCTTGACAGAAACTGCAAATGCTTTCTTCAGCAATCTAACAGAAAAGAAATATGCATCAATATCATAAGAATGACTAGTAGCAAAACCAGAGGTGGTGATGAAAACTACTCTGACTTTCCCTTGGTAGATGAGCAGAACTGTTAGTTCTGTTTCAGAATGTCCACACAGGTGTTTTCACCGATTTAACTAGACCAGTTTAAAGTCAAGCTTTGTTGTTTCAGTGTAAATCTATACGTGGACTATATGTGGACTGTTGTATCAATTTACATGGAATTAGTGGGCTAAAGGTGTTAACCCAACTCACTCACTGTCCAACATTAAACAGCACTAAACAAGGTTCAGAGTTTGGTATATCGAGACCTCTGCATGCTTAGTATCATGGCAAACATTATTTTAAGGATTATTTTACCTTTCATTACAGACAAAGAAAGAAGAAAAACAGTTAAAGCATTTAAAATGTGAAGTATTAAATATGGCTTTAATTTTAACAACATCCCTTGTTCCCTTTCCCTTTAGCTGGAGAGAGTCTTAAAAGGAAAAATAACATATTTGGCAGTCTCTGTTAGATGATATTAAAGATGATGGAAATTGTCCATTGGGGGAAAAAGAAAGTAGTTAATTCAGATGAGTTGCTGCTGCTGTTAAAGTCCAAATCCCATTTCTTCTCAGGTGGCATTTGGAATTCAGATGGAGCGGATGGGGTAATGATGTCATCTGGATCCCTCTCTCTGGCCCGATCTGGTCAGGCCATTGCTTACGGTTAGGACAGAAGATAGCAGGGCGTCGCAGCCATGATAGTGAAGCTCACTCCAGTAGTCAATGTCTGTTCTTCTCATTTTCCCCCCAAAGTCTCTTTCTTTATGGATCCACAAAGAGAGAGATGGGTGAAATAGCCCATCCCCTCTTTATTTTATCCACTAATTAGGCCTTATATCCGGTACACCAAGCTTTTCCAGTTCTACATCTTCTGTTTTTACCAAGCATGATTTTAATACAGTCCTTGAACCATATCAGAAGGCCCTTTTGTTTAGGCTAATTTAATCTATTTGGTTCTATTGCACCTGTTTATAACATTCACTATCATAGGTGACGGTTTTCATACTTTACCATACAGGGGAGAGGTTTCAGAGTGGTAGCCGTGCTAGTCTGTATCAGGAAAAAGAACGAGGAGTCCTTGCGGCACCTTAGAGACTAACAAATTTATTTGGGCATAAGCTTTGAGGGGCTAAAACCCACTTCATCAGATGCATGCAGTGGAAAATATTGTAGGAAGATTAAATAGATAGATTAGATAGAGAATATGAAAAGATGGGGGTTGCCGTACCGACTCATAGACTTTAAGGTCAGAAGGGACCATTATGATCATCTAGTCTGACCTCCTGCACAATGCAGGCCACAGAATTTTACCCACCCATTCCTGCAATATACCTCTCACCTATATCTGAGCTATTGAAGTCCTCAAATCTTGGCTTAAGGACTTCAAAGCACAGAGAATCTCTAGCAAGTGACCCATGCATCTGCCAATTTGCCCTGGAGGAAAATTCCTTCCCGACTCCAAATATGGTGATCAGCTGAACCCTGAGCATGTGGGCAAGACTCACCAGCCAGACACCCAGGAAAGAATTTTCTGTAGTATCATCTACCACCAGGCCCCTCTATTACCATAGTCAAAGACCAATTGCCAAAATTATGTTTTCCCATCACACCATCTCCTCCATAAACGTATCAAGCTTCGTCTTGAAGCCAGATAGGTCTTTTGCCCCCACTGCTTCCCTTGGAAGGCTATTCCAGAATTTCACTCCTCTGAAATCTCCTTCTAATTTCGAGTCTAAACTTCCTGTTGACCAGTTTATATCCCTTAGTTCTTATGGCCACATTAGTACTGAACTTAAATAATTCCTCTCCCTTCATGGTATTTATCCCTCTGATACATTTATAGAGAGTAATCATATCTCCCCTCAGCCTTCTTTTGGATAGGCTATACAAGCCCAGCTCTAATGAGACTAATCAATTAAGGTGGGCTATTATCAGCAGGAGAAAAAAAACAACACTTTTTGATAATCAGGATGGCCCATTTCAAACAGTTGACAAGAAGGTGTGAGTAACAATAGGGACAAAAATTAGCATAGGGAAACAGTTTTTAGTTTGTGTAATGACCCATCCACTCCCTATCATTATTCAAGCCTAATTTAATGTTGTCTAGTTTGCAAATTAATTCCAGTTCCGTAGTTTCTCATTGGAGTCTGTTTCTGAAGATTTTTGTTGAAGAATTGCGACTTTTAAGTCTGTAATTGAGTGTCCAGGGAGGTTGAAGCGTTTTCCGGCTGTTTTTTGAATGTTATAATTCTTAACATCTGATTTGTGTCCATTTATTCTTTTGCATAGAAAATGTCTGGTCTGGCCAACGGGCATGGCAGAGGAGCATTGCTGGCACATGATGGCATATCTCACATTGGTAGATGTGCTGGTGAACAAGACCCTGAGGGTGTGGCTGATGTGATTGGATCCTATGATGCTGTCACTTGAATAGATATATGGACAGAGTTGGAAACAGGGCTTTGTTGCAAGGATAGGTTCCTGAGTTAGTGTTTTTGTGTGTTGTGTGGTTGTTGGTCAATATTTGCTTCAGGTTGGGGGGCTGTCTGTAAGTGAGGACTAGCTAGTCTTCCAAGATCTGTGAGAGTGAGGAATTGTCCTTCAGGATAGGTTGTAGATCCTTGATGATGCACTGGAGAGGTTTTAGTTAAGGGCTGAAGGTGACGGCTAGTGGCGTTCTGTCACTTTCTTTGCTGAGCCTGTCCTGCAGCAGGTGACCTCTGGGTGCTCTTCTGGCTCTGTCAATATGTTTTTTCACTTCAGGAGATGGGTACTGTAGTTTCAAGAATGCTTCATAGAGATCTTGCAGGTGTTTGTCTCTGTCTGAGGGATTGCAGCAAATGTGGTTATATCTTAGAACTTGGCTGTAGACCATGGATTGTGTGATGTGTTTCGGATGGAAGCTGGAGGCATGTAGATAAATATAGTGGTCAGTAAGTTTCTGGTCTAGGGTGGTGGTTATGTGACCATCACTTATTAGCGCTGTAGTGTCGAGGAAGTGGATCACTTATGTGGACTGGTACAGACTGAGGTTGATGGTAGGATGAAAATTGTTGAAATCCTGGTGGAATTTCTCAAGGACTTCTTTTCCGTGCGTCCAGATGATGAAGATGTCATTAATGTACCGCAAGCAGCGTAGAGGGATTAGGAGACAAGACCTGAGGAAGCACTGTTCTAAATCAGCCATAAACATGTTGCCATACTGTGGGGAGACTGGTTCCAACACAGTTTCACACAACATGATTCAAGCATAGTTCCATTTTGTAGTGTACATGGACACTTATCTTTAGCACTGTCCAGAGACAGTCATGGTCTCATCTATACTACAAAAATAACCATGTTGTGAGACAACCATGCCATAACTAGGTCACATGACAGAGGTGAAATTGTAACACAGACAGACCCCAAATGAAGCTGTAGTTTCACAAGAACCACAACCTAGATATCAGCCACAATATTGACAACGGGGGATGGAGGTGGCAGGGGCTAAATCTGTCTTTAAAAATCACTTTAATCTAATCCAGACTACAAACACAAAAATGCCTTAATCTTCATCATATGATTAACGCATAGTCTCACTATATGGCATCAGTGAAGGCAGACTACCAAAAATATGGCGCACCACAAAAGTAATTGACCTCCTAAAGCCTGGAAAGGACCCAAGTCAAGCATCAAGCTATCATCTCATATCATTATTTTCAGTGTGCTTCAAGGCAGTGGAGCAGTTGGTCCTACAGTGCATATTGCCTGACATGGAGAGAATTTTGAGCCCTGACCAAGATGGCTTTCGCAAAGACCATAGCACATGCAATCAAGTACTCACGCTGACCACATTTGTTGTAAGTAGCTTCCACAGAAACTTGAAAACAGACGCGGTTTTCATCGATCTAACAGCTGCATGTGATACGGCATGGCACACTGGCCTGCTCGTGAAGGTATCATGGGTCCTGCTACCTTGTGTCACAGGCATTGTTGAACTGTTCCTCCACAACAGGCAGTTCAGAGTCCATATGGGGAGAAGACAAGTGTTTGGAGATGACAGAGCAATGGGTTACCCCAGGGCTCTGTGATTTCTCCAACCCTGTTCAACCTTTACACCAATGACCTGCCAACAACGGAGTCACGGAAGTTCATTTACGCAGATGACATTTGTTGTGGTACCCAGCTCTGGATGTTTCATAAGCTCGATGTCACCTTAAACTGGGACATGATAAAGTTAGCTGACTACTGTAAGACTTGGTGCCTCCAGACAAGCATCACAAAAACAGTCTCCAGTTTATTCCATTTTCATCACGCCAGTGCAACCCAAGAACTGAATGTTTATCTGAATGGTCAGAAGGTGAAGCATGAAGTACAACCAATCTATCTAGATGGGATCTTAGACCGCACACTAAGTTACCATTCCCACCTGAAGAAGACAGCAGCTAAAGTTAAGATGCATAACAATCTTCTTAGCAAACTGACATGTTCGTCATGGGATGCTTGTGCTCCAGCTTTGCAGACATCAGCTCCTGCCACTTCATATTTGGTGGCAGAGTCCTGCACACCAGTTTGGTGTTGATCAACACACACCAAAATGGTAGATATGTAGTTACATGCTGCCATGTGTATCATCTCCGGCATCCTGCGTCCGATTCCATGGCTTCCAGTTCTGAGCAATATTGCTCCTCCTCATATCAGATGAGAGGCTGCCAGTAGCAGGTTACTGGAGAAAGTACGTGCCAACTCAAGCCTGCCACTGCACAATGACCTTTTTAAACCACCAGCTGCACATCTGCTGTCACATTGCCCATTATGGTCCCTTCCATCACACCAGAATGTTAGGGCAGAAACACTCTGGCAAGAGGAATGGATACCTCTTATAATCCCCAACCAGGCCCTCATCACCAACCCCACAATCTGCCCACATGGTTTTGACCTGCTCCGTCACCAGTGGTCCCTGTTGAACAGGTTCCAGACTGGGCAAGGTCTCTGTGCAGCCAACCAGTATCACTGGCGCCTTCATGACAAACGCTTTGTGCAGCTGTGGCGCAACACAGACGATGACGCACATTGTCGATGAATGCCTGCTGACTAGGTTGAGCGGTGGCCTAGAAGAACTGCATCATGCCGCTGAAGATGCTGTCGCTTAGCTAGATGACTATTCACACACTCAATAAATAACTATAGGGTAGAGTTAAAGTTATTTCACAATTAGTGAACTAATTGTGCATTTCCATACCTTAAAATATCTGGATTTTGTTTTAAATTTAACCTTAATTCTGGATTTCCTGGTTTGTTGCACTTGTTTTTAAGATTACTTCAACATCTCAACTGTATTTTACTCTAAATTCCTGATGCGTACACCCAACCATAACTCCATCTTAATATAGTTTTTGACTGGGAATAACAGAACATGTCATATTATGACCTAGGGTCTAACAACATGAATTACAAATCCAGGAGAAGTTAAGTACTTACCTAGTGCATGACTACAGCTGCGACATGGTTCAGTAAGACTGACAATTGTCTGCTGCAAATCTGCCCTGGGAGGAGTAGGAGGTGGGTTAGGGTTTTTCCAGCCATTACATTTGCAAGATTCCTCAGCCTGAAATAAAAAGAGACAGTTAATATATCTACCATACAACTAATGTATTTCATGTTTTCTAGAAATGCACAGAAATAAAGTTAAAAACAGAGAATTCGCAATGATCTGTGGCATCCCATAACTGCTTCCAGCCAGTCAGAAGATATCAGCTGAGAAAACAGACAAGCACTCCAAATCACAGGCTAACTCCTCTACAGAATGTCTTCGCTCCAACTTTTGTGCAAAAGCAGCATTCATCTATTTGATATGCTGACTCCGATTGCTATATCATCAAGACACTTTTACAATTAAAACACTAAAATAAATAGGTCACTCATCCGTTAGCATCCGCATCACTGCCCTGTCTTCTATCCTGCTGACTAGGAACCATACAACACACCACCATACAACAGACATGTGAAGCAAAACTAAATAAACAATACGTCACACAACAGAGGCATCAAAACCACAGGTTTGAGCAAACCACCAAAGCGAGGGAATTCCAGAGGCACTGGCCTCTACTAAGGAAATGCTGCTGCTTATCATGGAAGGTTTAGATCCAAATATTGATGGCAAAAGATGCCCGCTAAATCATAACTAACAGGACTGATAACATGATATAGTAGGCCATGGGGCCTCCAGTAGCCAGATTACAGACATTCAGGGGTTTAAGTGGCAATGTTCCACTGAAATGCTAGCACTTCTGAAGCAAAGTACCTGGTACAAGAGCCACACTGACGGTATTTTTTTTCTTCTGAGTACCAGCATCAAAGCAATTAAGGACCTTCTGGATTTTCCTAACTAAACTCATATTCCAATCTGAAGATCCACTTACAAGAAAAGCATCTTCTCTCTGCTCTATAATTAGAAATATTTGTGTACTGCACTGTAACAAGAGACACAATCATTTGGTTTTCCAGGTTCCTAGTAATGAAATTACTGCAAAATGCTGCATAATACTTGACAATAACTTAAAAATAAGTGTAGTATCTCAATTTGTGGTGTTAATGTCTATCTTGTGTGTCATTATGTTCAGAAAAGGTATGAAAAATAAATATTTAATGTATCTTATTCCACAAAAACTTCATTGTCTTATTTTGAATTGCCTTATACCTAAGGTACCAGTGCCCAGCAGAGGCAATAAAGGCTGCAGCTTTTCAGGTACCAGAACTGAAAATATGAGTGGACTCTGTTGAAGTAATTCTTCAACTCCATCATTTCAAATCATGCAACCTATGCACTAAGTATTGCAGTGCCAGATACTGCCTCTTTGCTGGACAACACATAACATGTTTACTCTCCATAACGTAACTGGATATATTTGGAAGGGCTTGTGGCACCACCAGTCATACCATATGCATGCCACATGATAGTCCGACTGCATCCAATATAGTCAGGCACATTAGAAGGGATGCAGAAGGTCCATGCAGAAGCTGAAGTCAACAGGCTGACTTAGAATTGCCCCTAGAGGTTCCCAGGAAGCACATGCCAGGACACCACCTTGGAAAGAGGAAGTGTGCTTCTCCCTCCCCTTCCACACATAGAAGCTACTGTCTGGGCATGAAATGGTTGGCAAAAATGTGAGCAGCTATCTGCAGTGGAGAGGTATATCCAGGTAGGGGAGAGAGCAACTAAGCTCCCAGGTGGGGTTCTCAGGAGTCCAGTTGAAAAGGGGACCTAGCAGGGGGGCTGGAAAGATGGGCTAAGGGGCCATGGGTCCCATCACTTAAAAGAGAGTGGGGGGTGCAGCCTGGGGGGAAGGGGTGGTATGGGGGTACAGCCTCACGGGAAGGAGTGGCACGGGAACCATACCACAGTTTGGTGCCAGTGGCTCCTCCAGTTTTAGGGAACTTCCACTGCTCCTGGACTGGCAGTGTCCAGTCAGTGCTGCTGACCAGACACTAAAAGTCTGGTTATTGAGAGTAACCGCAATCAGTCTCCCTGCTGAGAGGGCAGGAAGAGCAGCGGCTGCTGCCTGGAGGAGCTTCCCAGCTGCTGATGGAGAGAACCGGCTCTCGGACACGCGGCTCAAGCCTTCGGTGGAGAGGTAGATACTGGCCTCGCTTGCCCAGGGGGAATCCTATTCACACGCGCCCCCAGAGGGTGCCCTGATTGCCCCTGCTTCAATCTCTTGCTCCGAGGACCACCTCCCCCTTCTGCCCCACCATGCTCCTATTGCCCCTGCCCCAACCCCTCAGTCCTTTTCTGAGCCAAAACCTGACCGCTGTGCCCCGACCGGGCAGGCAGGCTTCACATCAGCTCCTCCCAGCCTGGCTCTCTAGGTGGCAGGTGAGTCCTGGGGAGGGGGAAGCGAGCAACAGAGGGAGAGCGGGAGAGGAGTGAGCAGGGTCACTGGGGAAGAGGAGGGGCCGAGGCAGAGCCTTAGGAGAAGGGGCAGGGCAGGAGATGAGGGCTGGGATGTCTGGTTTTCAGCTATTAGAAAGTTGGCAACCCTACTCCTACGAGATGAGTCTGTATGTGGCAAAAGAGAGGGTCAGTTTTGGAGATGGGAGCTATGGGAGGGACTCACAGGAACAATTTTTTCCAATCATATTTTTTTTCAAATAAACAGAAGTCTGGAGGAATGTATGTTAATGCTAGTGAATTTTAGGCTATACTTCTGTGTTGTTTCCTTCTAGTATTCTAAGGCCTTGTCTTACGGGTGGAGAATGATCTAAGTTATGCAACTTCAACTACATGAATAACGTAGCTGAAATTGACGTACTTAGATCTACTTACCGCGGAGCCCACTATTGACTCCCCTTGCGCTTCTCGTTCAAGTGGAGTACAGAAGTCGACGGAAGAGCAATCTGCTGTTGATTTAGCGGGGTCTTCACTAGACCCACTAAATCGACCACCGATGCATGGATTACTGCATGTCAAGCCCCCGGTAAGTGTATACAGGGCCTAAAAATATACCCAAGTATACACAAGTATCTGGAAGACCACAGATTTCCAGCTCATATGGAGAAGCATTCATATTTTTCACATACTGACAAGCATAGGTCCTACTTTTGTTGTGGAACCTGTTTATGTTTAGTTGTTAGGAAGAAAAAGCAGAGATTTGAGTGATGCCTTTAAACTAAGGATACTCTCTGTTGTTGTAAACCCTGGAAAGGTTTACAAAGACTATCTTTTTGAGTATGTCTACACTACAACACCAAGTCTCAGAGCCCAGACCAGGTGACTGAGGCTCTCTGAGCTTGGGCTATGGGGTTATAAAATTGCAGTCTAGACATTTGGGCTCGGGCTGGGCCTCAGGCTCTAAGATCCTTCCTCCTTGCGGGGTCTCAGAGGCTGGGCCACAGCCCGAGCCCGAATACTTACAATGCAATTGTACAGTGTTGCAGTCCAACTCAGCTGACCTGGACCAGCCACAGCTGGGCCACGAGTCTTTTATTGAAGTGTAGACATATACTTTGAGATTGTTTGATATCATTTTTTTTTTTTTAGGATGCAGAGCAAGACAAAACCTGATGCCACCCCAATTGCCCATACATGTTTTGTGGGAAAGTCAGCGTTGTCATGAAACTGCTAATTTTTGCAATTCCTAACAAAGCATCATTAAGGAAAATTCAAAAGACAGTAATAAAGAAGCCCTGAAAAACACAACCCAGAATATTTTTTTAAAAGGACTTGGATTTGATCCATCCATTTTCTCCCTGTATGTCTGCCAGAACTGGGTTTTTTTCACTCAGACCCAAGCATGTCTCTAACAGCCAGCAATATTTAATGCTATTTTAAAAAGCCACTCAAATATTAAGTGTGTAGCTGTGTCAATCATATCTAATAAAAATAGGAGGAAAAGCTGGCCTAAAGAATTCTAAGACTATTTCACATAAGCACACAACACAATGTTTACTCCAAAACCTTAAATCCATAAACAGCAAGTAATTACACAAACTTTAGCATCACATGATAATTAACACCAAAGATGCAAACAAACAGATGTATGAATAGTGATAACAGCTCAGTTAAACTGCCGGATTTAAATATCAACCCTCCCACAGAACATAATGTGTTCAGTGGCAGATTTTTTCTGCCCTCAGTTGTACTTCCTAACCTAGCCAGATCTTTTGAAACAGACGTTCAGTTCTTTTGTTCCAATATTCCAGATCTCTCTCAAACAAACATTAACATTTAAAAACTCACCATAAAACACTAGATACAGCATAAAAGCTCAGTCAGCAACACAGCAGCACATCCTGAACAAGGTCCTCTTGATAACTAAGCCTTCATTATGGACTCTGACAGTGCAAATATTTTACATTGAATACTCAGTGTGCATTCCTTAGTGGCTTAAATTACATCCCGTTGAGTTGTTTTGAGTCTTCCACTGTGTTTTGTTCACTCATTTCTTTCTCTGACCCTCTCATGATGGTTTTTCTTTTTACGTCACTCATCTGCTTTTCATTAGAAAGGAGAGTACGAAATAATCACCTCAAAAACTTAATTTAGCTTCAAAAGCAGTGTTGGGGGGAAGTAAAAACTGGGGGAAATGTCTGACCTAGTACATCTAGTTCTTGTACTGATTTTCTAGACCATCTACAAGGCTTTAATAAAGGACCCTTAAGATACTTTCATTTTCCCCTGCCTTACCACAGCCTTCAAAAGCTTTGGTTTTGAGCCTCATGCTTCCAACAGGGCGGACATGAACACTGTTCCTTAAATAGCCACAACAGGTGATTGTGTATGCTATCTCAGAAGCATCCCCAACCCTTGCTGGAAAGATCTGAAGAAGTACAAAATTTAGCAATTACAATGCGCTTTACTTGTTAAAAGCAATGGGAAAATTATGAACATTTGAATCCTCATGATACCTCTACACTATGTGTAATTAACATATTAAGACTAGGAAAGCATGTTGTCCAAGAACCAAGAATAACCAAAAACAACTTTAAACATCTAATATTTTTTGCTGTCCAACAGACACACAGGTGACCTGCACTTTCAAACCATGAACACTGAAACCACGTCCAACATGAGTCTGAAAATAGCATGCTTCAGCTACTCTATATTAATAGCTCCCTGGCTGTTTGTTTTAAAATTGTGGAATTACAATACTAAGATTACAAAATTAAGCATTCAAAAGTCAGGAAATTACAAATTTAAGGTTGCACATGAAACCTCTCATCTAAGGCTCTAAAAATGCTTAAAGATTAATGAGAGATGTTTCACAATACCTCAGATGCTAAGAAATAGTATCCCCATTTTAGAGATAGTGAAATGAGCACAGAAAGGTACAAATTCTGAGCTAGATTAGCTGTAAATTAAAAGATCCTAGGGCTCTTAGAATTAGCTCTTTGAGCAGGACATTGTAGTTGGCTCTTTGAAGAGGACTGACCTATTTAGTAATTAAAGGGGGAGTAGGATGCAATAGGTTAATTGCTAAATTCCAGGGGGTGGAACAAAGACCTTACACAACATCATCCTTCCTTCAGATTTAGAAAGAAAAGTTATACGTCTGTTTAGGAAGTCTAAATTTAGCAAAGTCAGCTCCCACCAGCAAGCAGTAACCTCAAAACAATGGTAAACTCTTACACAAGAAGCTTCATGCAGACTAAAACAAAAATGTTAATAACTTTGCAAAAGTTATTCCTAATTGTTCCTACTCAAATTTCGAGTATCCTCCATGGAAGGATCACAGTGAGAAGAATCACACAGATTCCAAGAGGGGAACAGATCCATTTGACCAAAGCATTCTGTAGGACCCTTAGATTTAGGAGGACAAATTTGAGAATCTGATTTATTCCTATTTTGCTGTTACTTTTATGGTAGCTGTAGGCCAATATGGACCTGTTCCCCTCTCCCAAAATGTACATTTAAGTCAGTGGCTGATTTTTTATTTACTTTAATGGAAGTTGGATTGGGCCCAAAAACCTTGTTAGATGGGTTTTCCCTAGCTTTCAAACTGATATTGAGAAAGCATTAAACATCTGAGCCTACGAAATTATGCCTAGACCAGAGAACAACTCTAACCCTTTTTCACCCACTAATTTATCATTCAGGCAAGCTTTCAGAAGTTTTACTTCCAGAGTACAAACCTAAGCAAAAGGTACGACAGTTAAGGGTCATCTCAGTCAGTCTATAAAGCAGGTAACATTAATCAAAATAGACATCACTTTTTAGATAATGCTTTCTTAGCCAAAAGGCTGAGAAGCCTTTTATTACACTAAACAGATATGTTACGAAATGGGACTCCATCTGAGCACAAGGGTCCATCCTTACTGAGCTCACAGTAGCATCTGAACGTTACAGAAGTAGTGCACAACTAGAACCTGATGAGAAGCAACTTGGTCCAGAGAACAGAACACTGAGCTGGAGAGCTGGGTTCTACTCTGGCTCTAATTATCTTGTGACACACTTCACCTCTTCATTCCCACGCCCACCTTTTGTCTGTCTCATTTATTTAGACTGAGCTCTTCAGGGAAGGGATATTTCCTACTTTGGCCTGGTCTGCTCTTAAAATTTAGGGTTACATATCTACAAGACTCAGGGATGTGAAAAATCACCCATCTGAGGCTCACAGCTAAGCCAATCCAATCCCCAGTATAGACACTGCCAGGAAAAATGTTTTAATCGATCTAGCTACTGTCACTTAGAAGGTGGTGTTCTTACAGCAATGGAAAAACCCTTTCTGTTGCTACAGGCTGCGTTTACACTAACGTGCTGCTTTAATACATGGTCTAAGAGTTTGTACAGTGCCAAACTCCATGGGGCTCCAGTTGCAGTTGGGACCTCTAGGCATTACTGTACTACTATATATAAATAAGAATAAAAAATAATCCTGTTTTAATATATGGAAAATGTAAGAGTAAAAAAAATTGTACATACTTAAAGACATTTTTAGAGCTCCCAAAGAGACTTGGTTTACATCACATGAAGGAACATGTATAAAAAGCCAATGATTTTTCCTCGTACAATCTTCACTAAATGCATTTATGAGTGTAAGTCACACAGCACTATTTTCATACCAATGATTGCCAAGCTTGCACTGAAATGCTCAAATTGCATGCTGGGCCAAATAAATATTTATGAATTCATTCATATTTATAATAGTGTCAATTTCAATGCCCTACAAAGCATACCAATGTAAAGGGGTTTTTAAATTATATACTATTTTGCCTTTCTAAAGTAAATTGTGAACTTTAGCTTGAGGTTTTTAACGGCTTTTTTACATCATACAGAAAAGTACATTAAAATTAATGAAGACAGTTTTTCTAAAAACACTTGTAGTGCTGAGTATATAGTTATTTTTATCATGTTGTTTTCTAGTAAAAGTGCTTTGTCTTTCCTATGCCCTGCCTCTCCTTTGTATCTTCCTTAAGGGATAGTCCTATAAGATCTTTCCTTTTTTTTCTCTCCACCAAAGGCCCTGTGCACTGCATTATAGACACACTCCCTGCAGAGTTTGCCAGTGCCTCTCAAAGATGAGCCAGAGGGCATAATTAGAGAGCAACAGCAGTAAGGTCTGAACAGCCTACTTCCAGAGGAGCAAAGGGTAGAAGCAGAGCATTGTGGAAGTCTTATCTCTGGAATACAACATCTGCTACCAGATAGGCCCAGGCTCTAGTCTTCCTCCATTCAATGTTCTCACTTTCTCTGATCCTTCCTGTGTTGTCATGTCTCTTCAGACCTAATCAATGTTCTCTCTTCCTTTGCTACTTACAGCACCTCAAAGGTTAAGATTCTAATAAATTCCATCTTGCTGACTGCTGTGATGCACAGTGGAGTGGGAGAGGAGAAAAGTACAAGGACTAAAGAATGCCAAACATGCTGAGTGACAGGCACATTCCCTGTGCTCTCTAAGGTGAACATCTATACATAGATTTACTCTTTTGTTACAGGATTCACATATGCTTACTGCATGAATGGGAACACTAATTACATACTTCAGTGATCTGAGAGCTTGTGAAATCAAACACAAAAATGAATCAAAAGTTGAGACATAAAGCAGGAAAATTGAAAGTTAACCTCTTCACTGTTGCAACGTTCTGCAAATACTATTTATTTTATAGCCCCATCACTGTGGTACCTGAACACTTGCCAAATATTTAGAAATAGCAATTTCTGCCTTCCCTCTCAGCCTAAAAGAGAAAAGGCTTGATTTGTTCATAGGAAATGTATTATTTGTTTGCTTGCTCATTTGTGGGTAGGAGGAGGAATGTTTTGTCAACAAATTACTCAGGGAGAGCTAAATCAAATAAATTTATTTCACATTTAATGCTGAAAGTGGTCATTCTGTGTTCATTCTTATGGGAGGGAGTTCCATCAATTTCAGCTCCCATGAAGGTTCCCCTCTCCCGCATTCAGAAGCCTCTGACTCCTACTGCCAGTCAAGACTTGCACTGTTCTGGTGAAATGAAGGTGTTATGAATGGCCATGGCTACACAAGAGACAATCTCTCAGGTAACTAGACCCAGTCTCACTGAGACTTTGACTAGACATGCTGCTCTTTTAAATTCTACTTCACCCTTGCAATAAGGCTTTATAACTGCTCTACTTTTTCTCAGGTTTCTTTGCCGTGTTCACTTCAGTACTGCTAGTAATGCTTTTCAGTACTGAAAATAACTTACATGATGAGCTAAGTGCTCACCAGAGGTGCTGAATTATTGACCCCAGTGGCTAACGTAGCCCACAGAAGCAAAGGCAATGGCAGCATCAACTTCCCAATATGCCTAAATCATGACCAGTAGGGATAAGCTTGAGGGAGTTAAGGCACTGCATTCACGCCTTTGCTTCTCTGCCAAGGCTGCAGAGGAGAGTGCCAATTCTAGCACGAGCTTTTGTGATGCCAACAGCTCCGCATGGGGAACCGAGCTAAAACCATCAAACAGCCATCACTGCTCCCCGGGTAACAAGTGTTTTTAAAAGATTAATAAAATCAGGAGAGCTTCAAGACCACAGTTGCTAACAGTGTTTGAATGAATATGCACAGCCTGGCCTCTTTTCTCTAGAGCAGGAGGAAAGGAAAGGAACTTTAGGATGAGCCCTGGGAAAGCAGCTCCACCACTGGCTGCTGGGCTCTGATCTCCTCACATTACTGATAATCCAGCAATACAATGTTTTTGTCAGCCAGAGGCCTCAGAAGCAACAAGGCGAAGTCCCCGCCTCCTTCAGCTGTCATCCTGTCAAAACAAAGGCACTGCTGCCAAGCTCAGGGCCCCGGCGGCCAGGAGTGCAGCTGCGGATCCCACACCCACCCTGGCCCCGCACCCGTCTCCCCCGTGCAGGGGCCACTGCGGGCATCGGGATCTGCCAGGGCAGCACATCTTGTAAACATGGGAAGGAGGGCAACGGGAGGACGGGAGGGGGGAAGAATTAAAACAACAAGGCAACAGCGTTCAAAGCTGGGGCTTGTCCCGCTGCCAAATCCTGTGTTTACAAGGCAAGCAGCTGCAACTGCATTTCACCAAACAAATAATACAGTAATGACAGGGGCTGGTGTGTGCTGCTGGCCTACATCGCCCTCCCATCAGACACGTGCACCCTCTTCCGCACACATACCTTTAGACACCCCAACCCCACCCCCCACTATTTCTTCAGAAACAGGCAATATTCTCGATGTCCCGCCCCCACCTTCCTACAGCCAAGTTCCCTCTTCCTGCTGTTCAGGAGAAAGGGAGGGGCTCTCCTCTGGGTCTAATCCTCCAGGCAAATGTCACAGCCACCACCCACAAAGTGCAGGGGGCACTGCAGAAGGGGGGGAGGGTCACACGGGGGCTCTTCCAGGGGGTGAAAGAGGCAGGGGCGTGCACGGGATTGTTGCAGGGGGTGAAGGTGGCCAAAAGCTGGGGCGTGGGGTTTGTAGTGGCAGGGAAGAGATCGCACAGAGGCAAAACGGGCTTATTGCAGGGGGTGCAGTGGCAGGGAGGAGGCGGCACAAGGGAGAAGTGGGCAGGACGGGGTTGTTGCAAGGGGCGGGCAGGCGGGGGAGGGGGGATGTCTGCGCTCGGGATTGTTGCAGGGGGGTGACGGTGGCAGAGAGGTGTCTGCACAAGGGAGAAGTGGGTAGGAGGGAGATGACAGGTGGGGGGGAGGGAGTCCGAGGTTGATGCAGGGGGTGAAGGTGACCATGGCGGGGAGGGAGGGGGGAGTTGCAGGGCAGAGGTTGCCCAGGAGGCAAAAGTGGCAGGACGGGGTGGTTTGCTGGACGCCGGAGGGTGCACGGGGAGAAGGCAGCTGGTCGGTGGGTGGTGGAGGGGGTGGCAGTGGCTGGGAGAGGAGGTCCCGGTGGCACGACAAGGGGTGCCCAGGTTGCTCCCCCATACCCCGCTCCCCAGCTCCATTTTAGGGGCCTCCCTTTTTGCGCCTGGGTTGAACCCAAAGACAAACCACCAGGGCGCAGCCGCTTCCGCGCTCCCCGGGCGGCCCCCGGGCCAGGGGACTGAACCTGCCCCCTTCCCCCTCCCCGCTCCGCAGGCCGGGCGGCTCCCTACCTTGCAGGCGGAGTAGACGCCCAGCTTCTCCAGCTTCTTGGCCCGGGGAGCGGCGCGCAGCTGCGCCTTCTTCCCCGCGCCGCGGGCCGAGCCGGGCTCCCCGCCGCCCCCGGGGCTCTCCGCGGCGGAGGCGGCAGCGGCGCGGGCCGGTCCGCAGGCAGCCAGCCCCCCCCGCGGCCGGGGAGCCCTGCTGCAGCCCCCCGGCCCCGCCGCCTCCTGCCGCTCCCGCCCCAGCCTCGGCCATGCCGCCGCCGCCGCCGTCTCCGGCCCGGAACCCGGCAGGAGCCGCCCGTCCGGCAGCTCCCTCCGTGCCCGGCTCGGTGCGCCGAGCGTAGACCCTCCCCTTCCCCGCTCCGCCGCCGGCTGCTCCCCGGGGGGAGGGACTGGCCGCGCCGCGGGCGGCCCCTCTGGAGCCGGGAGGCGGGGAGCAGCGGCAGCCCGGTATCCCCGGGCGGGGGCGCCCCTTCTGCTCCCGGCCCAGCCCCCGTGGCTCCCACAGCTCAAGGAGGGAGGCACCGACCTGCTAGCTGGGGGGGAGGGAGGCACTCCCAGCCCGCCGGGAGCATCGCCAGCCGCTCAGCCCGGCTCTCTGCGGTCGCGCCGCGCTCCCAGCCCCCGTCCTTCAGGGGCAAGCAGGGTGCGTGTCGGCTTTGTTGTGTTCCCTCCCCCCAGACAGAAAAAACAAACAATGAAGCCCAACCCCGGCCCGAGCGGAGATGCAAGAGCGCGTCTGCAGCGTGTGTCTTGCATCGCAAAAAGTATAAAGGGAAACAACCTCCCCTCCTCCCAGCGTTCATGCCTGGGCTACTGCCAACAGCCACACTCCAGCTCTCAGGCGCTCCTTTCCCATTCACCAACACCCACACGGGACAGTCCGCCGCCCCAAACTCCACTCTCAGCCCACCTCCCAAAGCGATCCTTAGCCACTAACACCGTTAGCACGTAAGCTGAAACTTCCCCCCTCTAGAGAAAGAAAGCCATATTTATTAGAGTCAACGTTTCTTAGCCTTCCACGGTGGTTTTCAACCCAGAGTCGCCAGACTGTGTCTAAGAGGTAGTCCTTATCATAGAACAATTCTTTTCAACACGTGGTCTGCAGACCACAGGGGTCTTCAGATTACCTCCAAGATTTCCAAAGGGGGTTTGCACCACCATCTGAAATGTTTTAGGGATCTGTGAAAGCAAAAGGGTTGAAAACCACTGCCCTACCAAAAACACTAAGTTCTACTATATGTCCACATACTACTAAACCTCTCACACAAATAAACGTAATCAATACATGTATATATGCTATTCCAGAACCAGACAAAACCTATATTAAAATAAAGTTAAGATTGAGTGCATATCTGTAAATTAACAGTAAACAACATTAGAGGTAGAATATTGTGATTATCCCCAAAACAAGCATCGCAAACCCAGGAATTGGAGGGGTAAGGTTAAATCTAAAAGAAATGTAAATATTTTAAGGGATGGAACTACCTAAGCACTCCATGACCTTACCTCTGTTAGCTTAACTCATAATTGTGACTGGTGCATAAGTGTTTGTACTCCTAGGCTAAATTAAACTAATATTTAGCCAGGCTTGCACGGCCTTGGCCTTGTGCTCAACTCAGTAGCATTTCGGTCTGTAACATGATACCTTTTGAACACCACTTGAACCAATTCCAAGATTTCAGGGAATGTTCTGGGCATCATTAGGCATTACCTTACTGATCTGGGGGGAAACAAGAAAGGGAAAACATGGGGGACACATGGACATGCTGTCATTTGTGTAGCAGTGTCACAGCCTCAGGCACCTCTGCAAATGTCTGTAGATCAAAGAGCTGGTTAATGACAGCCATTAATACCTTCCAGCATAACCATATCCCTAACTCCTCCCTGCCCATCCTCTCCATAGAGCCTAATGTTATGAGTAAGACTGTGAGTATGTCACAGAGGTTGCGGAAGTCATGGAATCCCATAGGGGCCTCACTGGCAGGGTCAGGGAGGCAGGACCTTGGAGGGGGCACTTTTGGGGGCCCCACAGGCCCAGAGTGGTCCAGTGGATTAGCAGGAGCCCAGGAAGAGCCCACTCCATTTCCCTCACCCCGACCCCAGCTGTGTTGCTTGGGGGAAAGGGCTTGGGGCAAGGGATCCCCCGCACACACACTCACTGGCAGTGGTGGGAAGCAGAGCAGCTTGACCCCAGCCCACTCCACTCGGCCAGCGTCCAGCTCCGCTTCCCGCCAGTGAGAGCTGGGGCACAGTCCTTTCCCCAACCCAAGCGATACGACTGGGGCAAGGGAAGCAGAGCAGGCTGGGGCTGTGTCGCCCCACTTCCCACCGCTGCCAGTGAGTGCGGGGTCACTGGGGGAAGAGGTGTAGTGGGGGCGGGCCGGGGGTTAAGCAGGGGAGAAGGGGAAGAGGCAGGGCAGAGAGAGTTATACAGGGCCCCACACCCACATAGGGACGTCCCAGCCGCTTGCAGTGGGCGTAGCCCGCGGGAGGTGCCAGCCGAGGGATAGGGCTGGTCGCTGGGGCTGGTGCTGCCGTGTATGCAGCACATGCAGCTGCATAGGACACCGTGAAATTTGGGGCAATTTGGTGCCCAAATTTCATGGTGCCCTACGCAGCTGTGTATGCGACATAGGCCTAAGGATGGCCCTGTGGCCCAGTCACCAGCGGGGTATCCCCTGAACACCACAGCCTCCATGGGTGGAAAGGGATGCCTTGGAGTGCCCAAGCCTCTACCAGAGGACGCCAAAGATCAAGTCCAGCAGTCAAGTGTCCCTCCACGCTCCCAGCCACTGGTGCAGAGTGCTTGACCCTCCCCTCCCCACCATTTTGTCAGGGATATTATTAATAAAAGTCAGGGGCATGTCACGACTTCCGTGAATTTTTATTCATTGCCTGTGACCTGTCCATGACTTTTACTAAAAATATCCCTGACAAAATAATAGCCTTATATATGAACTATGGTTTAATCTTATGTGTTGAGTTAGGGGGTTGAAACTGATGTGTAAATGCAGACGCAGTGCTAGCCCATATTCCCCCCCTCCTCCTCCCAATCACATACAGTTGAACCTCAGACTTACGGACACCTGGCAAGTGGAGGTTGGATGTGGCTCTGAAATGTCCGTAACTCTGCACAAGGCCCAGTTCTGGCTTCAACTCCAGCGGCTGACACTGCAGGTCAGGCTTTAGCAGCATCTGAGCTCCCTCCTCAGCACTGGCAGCTGCCTTGCAGGCAGCTCTGTTCCCTGACTGGACTGAGTTTGCAAACTTGTCCCCGTCCCGTACGGGGTGTGTGTGTGTGTGGGTGGGTGTGTGAAGGGTTAAGATTAGCAGCCGTGTTAGTCTGTATCCATAAAGAAAACGAGGAATACTTGTGGCACCTTAGAGACTAGCCAATTTATTTCAGCATAAGCTTTAGTCCTCTTCACTGGAACAGCGAATCCCTCTCCCAGATGGATTCCCCCCGGGACCGCAGGGGCAGGGCAGGAAACCGGAGCGGACCCCCGTGCTGCTCCTGCTCTGCTGGCTCCAGATGCCTTGGGCTGGCAGCCCCAGCATCTTCACCACTTAGCTGTAAGTGGCTGCACTACACCGGGAGGGTGGAGGGAGTGAGGTGGGGCCAGGCAGCTCAGATGTGCCCACCTTTAAGATGCAATACAGGCACAGTACAGTATTTCCCGGTTTTTGGTGGGGGAGGGAGAGTCTCCGTTGCTGCCGGATTGGTTACTTCCGGTTTCACATGGTGTGTGGTTAACCAGTCAGTGCATAACTCTGATGTTTGTAGCTTTGAGGTTCTACTGTACTAAAAAAGCTAATGGGGGCCTCCTTGATCTGCTCTGGGCCCTAAGCAAGTGCCTAATCTGATTATGCCTTGTGCTGGGTTGATATAAATGTGCTCTTCTCTTAAAATAGATAGCGTTAAGGGACCACACCTAAAGCAAGGCCTACTAGAGTTAGTTTGTCCTGAAACAAGCACCATGTGCGTGGAAGGGTCCACTGGATTTTGTTGTGACAGTCTGGGGCACAAACAAGAAACGGAGAGACTGAAGCAGAGCAAGCCAAGCCGAATCCCGTAAACAGGGCGTGACACTGAGAGAAGCCAAGAGCAGAGAGCTTTTGGGTCTGATGCAGTCTAGAGAGGCCTGGTGCTGTAATCAAAGAAGCTATCTCCCTGTTTTTGGTTTCTTCTACACTCAGAGAAGCAGGACTCTGTACATTCCTTGTAAAGAAACAAGACTGCATCAAAGAAAATACCAGACTCCATCCTTGATCCTGCTCCCAACTGGAACAGATCACAGAGCCTCAAACTTTGACTAGCAGCTCATGTCAAAAAGAAGTAACACTACCATGTCGGCCCCATGAATGACTTATCTTTCAGAAGAAGACCTATAACAATGGGATGGAGAGGACAGAAGCATGCACAGAGCCCCTGGCATGGGGGTAAATGGGGGAGCCTGTTATAAGGGAGGGGCAAATGGAGGGCAGAGAGCCCCTGGAATGGGGGAGGGGCTACACAGAGCTCCTGGCATTGTGAGAAGAGACAATGGGGATGCACACATAACTGCTGGCATGAGGGATGAATGGGTGACCCTGGTATAAGAGGAGGCAGAATGGGGATACCCAGAATCCGTAGCAGAGGGAGACTGGGGAACTCTGGTATATGGGAGAAGGGAGAAAGGGGACTATGGGTAGAAGAGGGAATGGGGTGAGCCCCTGGGTGGAGGCAGAGAATCTGGGATCCTGGTATGAGGGAAGGGGGGGGGCACACAAAGCCCAGGGCATGAGGGAGGGAAGGGGGGGTACAAGAAGTCCCTACAATAGAGTGAGATAAAAGGATGCTACACAGGGAGCTCATAGGAGGAATGGAAGGATAAAGTGTGCAATGAAGTCAGCCTACATAAGCTACTAAGGTTACGTCTACACTATGAACCTTACAGAGGCACTGCTGTACCGCTGCAGCTGCGCCACTGTAATGTCTCCTGTGGAGTTGCTCTATGCCAGCAGGAGAGAGCTCTCCTGTGGCATAATTGAACCACCCGCCAACAAGCAGAGGTAGCTAGAGAGCATCTCCCCCAGATATATCGCTGTCAACACCAGCTCTTTTGTTCATGAAACTTAAGTCAGTCAGGAGTGTGCTTTTTCCCCTACAAAAATGCTAGTGTTGACAAAGCCTAAGTGAGCAATTCCAAAAAATTCTAGGGGACTTCCAGTTAAAGGCATATTAGGTTGGGTTTTTTCCTCCCTCATTATATCACTACAGGGCAGAGTTAAGGTTATTTGGCTGCCTTAACTGTGTATTTTCAGATCTTAACATGTCTGGATTTCTTTTATGACTTGTTTGAAAAATAAAATGTCAAAAGTAGGCAATGCATGAAATATCAATCAGTTTTAACCATACAGAGAGTTTGAAGAGTCTGTTTTTAAGATCATTCCAGATCTCAAAACAACCAAACTTACAAACAAAAAAAGCAAACACAAAAACAACAGCAAAAAACAAGCAGCTTAACGCTAGGTGCTAACTTTCTTAATGGACCTATTTTCAATTAAATTGTAACTCAAAACTAATTAAATGTTTTACGTGTGAATTCTCAGAATATTAATTTTGTGCCCAAATAGTGATTTGGGGCAGGATATGCTGTACTCTTCATACAAAGCAAAGTGGTTGAAACCCAGCTTGAATTGGAAAACTCAGACTCAGCTATGAGGAACCACCAACGGCAGTTCCATAATAACAAAATCACTATTTAAAAGGTTGGCGTTAAGGTTGTGCGCATTGAAGTGTGGTTTTCAATTCCTCTGTGTGCACTGAAGGCAATAGCACCAGTGCACAAGTGAATCCCAGAGTGGTGTACAGCTGCTATAGTTGTATGGGTCTACTTGTTTGGACTTGGCACTTGTTGATTCAAGCCCTAACTGATTATTACACAGGGTAAAGTAAAACTGACTATGCACAAAATGTACAAAATAAACAAGGGGAACAAATTCCAACTTCTTTCAATTCTAGTAATTATAAGTGATACTTGTAACTATAAGTGGTACAACATTTTCTGACAAATATGTGATATTCAAGTTAACGGTGTCCTATTAAGATCACTGGTGACATCCTTTTTTTTTTAATATATAAGGCAGACCTTCCCAGTGGCCTAGTCATTCAGTACCACGTAACACAGAATGCCAATAGATAATGTGGACATCAGTTTAAGTTGTTTGTGGAAACTGAACCTCATAACAGCTTACAAATTTAGTCCTTTAAAATGCAAGTGTTATACTTTTAGTGTTTTATTTCTTTGATGGATTAAACATAATAATAATTCTTATCTACTGTATGTTACAAACACCATGTTAGATCATTAAAAGATCATTTTTAAGCATATTTACTTATGTCTATTTTTTTATTTCCTCTTCACTACATTAGTCAATTTCACTTTAAGGTTCTCTACTGCACTGTTTAGGTTGAAAACACTATAGTGAAATGTTTATTTCTTAAAAATTAATCTTTTTCCATTGGACTCTTAACATTCCTGAGCACATTTCTCTTGGACTTAGGCTTTGTTGAAGTGCCTTTTCCCCCTCAAATACGAGCTTCTCTTCAAGATCAGTCATCTTTAGTTTACACTTAGTCTGCAAATTGAGGTTGAAAAGTGGATTGTCTGGCCCAATCCTGCAGACATATATACACTTAACTTTACACACGTGAGTAGTCTCACTGACTTCAACAGGACAACTTGTGCATAAAATTAAGCACATGTTCAAAGCACTTGCAGGATCACAGCCTATGTGAATACCTGCTTCAGTCTATCCGCCAAAGTCCTAAAAAGCTTTAAGTGATTTTATTTCAATTTCAAATAAAAGCAAAGATGAAAAATGTTATGAGACACTGCTTTTTATGAAGCGGTTGTTACTTTGTCTAGCATGGTTTATATTCTGTACATGACATTATTCATGTAAGTTTTGTGAAGAGAAAATGAGTTATGTTTCAATGTCACTAGTAAATAAAATATGATAGGATATTGGATATTATGGTTTGAAAGAACACTTTTATTGTTCTTCCTTCTTATATCCCCAAGAGTGTGGTTATCTTACAGCACCCATATCTTTTCACTTTATTGCTTAATAGACAACGCAAACAATAAATTTAGCAGCCTGTAGTTTGGGAGACAGTTACTATAGTAACAGTTTCAAACACCAGTGTCACTACAAATGCAGAAGTACTGCTTAGTGTTTCTGAAAGGAAAGGCTGCAAAAGGGAACACTTTTTAGCGGTAATAGGTAAGCTTTATAATTTTTCATTCAGTAACAAAAACAGGAAATGTGGTATTACATTCCTTATCCTGATTCAAATCCTCTGCTAAAATATTCAATAAATAAATCAAAGCCTGACACAAATTTGTATTAAACTGCATTGGTGACTGCCAAAATATGCCCATCTGTCTCCATCTACCACATTGGCACCTGTAAAATATAAGGGGGATTCACTTCTTGGAAACATTGGAATAGATCTTCAGCTGGTGCTATTTGTCATTGCTCCATGAAGTCAATATTGCTATGATATTATGAAGTTTCCTGTTTAGTGTGTCTCACTGATACTCTGGTATCAAGTGTGCTTAATTTATAAGTATAAAAATAGCTTTTCTAACTGAAGTCCATAAACTCAAATTGGTGATTGTAAGTCAAATAATAAAAGCTCACCTTAATTGATTAGTCTCTTAGAATTGGTATAGCAACCCCCATCTTTTCATGTTCTCTGTATATCTATATCTATCTATATCTATATATCTTCCTACTGTATCTTCCATTCCGTGCATCTAATGAAGTGGGTTTTAGCCCACAAAAGCTTATGCACAAATAAATTTGTTAGTCTCTAAGGTGCCACAAGTACCCCTCATACTTTAAGTCAAACTGAGTCATACATTCCAAGCCTACAATCATAGAAACGTAGGACCAGAAGGGACCTCAATAGGTCACCTAGTCCAGTCCCCTGCACCAAGGCAGGACTAAGAAGGAACCATTATAAACATCTAATCTGACCTCATGGGTAACATAGGCCATGGAACTACCCAAAAATAATTCATGGAGCAGATCTTTTACAGACACATCCAATTTTGATTTAAAAATCATCAGTGATGGAGAATCTGCTACGATCCTGGGTAAATTGTTCCAGTGGTTAATTACTCTCACCATTAACATTGGATCCCTTATTTCCAGGCTGAATTTGTCTAGCTTCTACTTCCAGCCATTGGACTGTTTTACATCTTTCTCTGCTAGATTGAAGAGCACATTATTAAATATTTGTTTCTTATGTAGGTACTTATCAATTGTAATCAAGTCATCTCGGCTTTTTCTAAATAGATTGAGCTCCTGGGTCTATCACTATAAGGCATGTTTTCTAATCCTGTAATCATTCTTGTGGCTCTTTTCTCTTTATCAACATCCTTCTTCAACTATGGACAGCAGCGGTCACACCAGTGCCAATACAGAGGCAAAATAACATTGCTATTCTTATTTGAGATTCCCCTGTTCATGCATCCAAGGATTGCATTAGACCTTTTTAGTCACAGTTCCCCACTGGGAGCTCATGTTCAGTGATTGGCCACTACAGCACCAAAAACTTTTTCAGTCACCGTTTCCTAGGATAGAGTCCCCCTTCATATCAATATGGCCTGCATACTTTGTTCCAAGATGTATACATTTACGTTTAGCCCTTTTAAAATGCACATTGTTTGCTGTGCCCAGCTTACCAAAAGATCTGGAGCCCTCTGTATCAGTGACCTGTCCTCCTTATTATATGCCACTCTCCCAAACTGCGTGTCATCTGCAAACCTTATGAGTGATGATTGTGTGTTTTCTTCCAGGCCATTAATGAAAACCAATAGTATAGGGTCAAAAACCAATCCCTGCAGAACCCAACAGGGACTTCTTTCCTTCTTATTCATCATCAATAATAAAGATGCTGCAAAGTAAATTATAGTCCAAGTAACATCTGTAAAACCCCACTGTCTTCAGATTCTGCCCTCAGTGACGCTTCACTTGGTTTACATAGGTGTGACTAATTAGCACTAACCAGAAATTAGTGAACAATTCTATTGATGAAATGAGGAAAGGAGTAGAATCCAGCTCATTCGCTTCTAGTTATAATTCTTATCCTACAAATATAAGCATATGTGTAACTTTTCTCATGTGGCTAGCCCCATTGACCCCCTTTAGGCCACATGTATGCATTAAATTAAGCACATATGTAAGCATTTGAAGTACCAGGGCTTATGTTAGTCCCGCAGGGCTAGCAGAAGTAAAAAGCAATATACATTTATTTTTGTCACTCATGTAAGAAGATAAGACTCTGAATAGACCCTGGGATCAGATCTGAAAAGCAGGAATGTTAGGTTACATAGTCACTTGTCAGAAGAGAACCCCATTTTTCAACTGTTTGCCCTGCCTAGGAGCCCAAGCTGATAATAAGAGCTTGAAATATTTTTATTTATTGACCTTGCTGATAGATTTGCTTTTTCCCAAATATACTAAATTTTAAAAGTAAAAACTGATAAATGGAAGAGCGAGAGAAAGGATCATTACAATATTCCTGGGCTATTTGAGTAACACAAACTGCAGGGAAATGATGTAGTTTCTATTCAGTGCTTACACAGAACACTCTTATTGACTTCAGTAAGACGTTGACTTAGCAAAAACTGAGTGCTTTCACAGTAGGCCTGAGAAGCACAAGATATGATGCTACTCTCACCTACAAACTGCTGAGCGCCTTATAAAATCAGTGCCTGTGTACAGGTGTTAAGTTCAGAAGCTCATTTTAGGAGCTATTCAGCTACACACAATGAAAATGTAAGGACATGGTCAATGTCTTACTATGTATTGTGTAGGCCTATATTGTATTATTTTACAGGATACAAAGATGGTAGGCTGTCCCATACATTGTTTTGTCCTTTTCCTTTCTCCCCTACCACCGCTCCCATTGTATCCTGCCCACTTCACTGCCCTTTCCAATACCCTTGTCTCTCCCCTTCCTGCCACTACTGTTCTATGAAAATCTCATTGTTAGGGGTAGCATTGTCATAGCTCCTGTCTTCTTCACCTGCTGCTGCTCTGAACAGCTCATGGTTGGCCATACCTCTGAAGTGTCCTACATCATCCCACTTCTTAGCACTTTTCCTGGCCCCATCTCAACAAGCTAAGTGTCGGCACTGATGTTTTTCTTTCTTAATATCACCCAGCATATACTACCACCAAGAGAGGTCCATGGGTGCTAGTGGTGGTGAAAGAGTTAGTATAACCTGACTACAGGCATTTTACCAGGGTCAGACAACAGAGAGTTAAAAATGCAGTAGCCAGACTATTCTAGTGCTACTTATATTGCTGCCAGCATTGGAGCTGAACTGCTGGTATTACAGTGCTGTGAGAGACAGCAAAATGCTAAGCGAGACACAACCGCTCACTTCCATCAGGTGCAGGCAGCTACATTAGGAAAACTTGGATGCCTTTTCTGCAACTGTCCAGGAAAAGGCTTAGAGGTTTTCCTGTTGTGGTCCTATCATACCAATGGTGTCGACGCCCTTCTGATTTGCTTCAATATTTATGGGTCAAATTAACACCACTGCAACCTGCACTGGTACGAACAAGCCAGTGCAAGCTGCAACAGTGCATAGGCAGTGCATGCCTATGAAGCATTCTGTTTTGAGTGCACAGTGCACCACTTCCATGACACAGCTGTGCCTGCAAGGATTACAGGTTTGTAGGTTGTTGCACCTAACCTCCAATGGCCAGCACAGCTCCCTGAAGCAGATGTATAGTATCTCTAATACATAAGTGTACATTTGCAGCACTTGTGGTTGGTTCCATTGCCCACTTTGAATGGTTCTGCTCGTCACAAAGATCTGCATGTCTGTCCTAAGGGACTGAGATGACATCCTTTTACCCCCTCACACTTGTAAATGTTATGGTGGAAACTTAGTAGCAACCACTGAAGCTGCTGCCATAAAGTCAGTGGCATGAAGTCTTAGGCATTATTATGCTGAGCACCATCAGCATTGAGTGTCTGTACTCCAGGAGGGAAGTAAGGAGCTTAATTATGTTCATTCATTTATTCTATAATTATTCTAATTATGTTTGTATTTTCTTCTTTTGATTTGTAGCTAGTCTAACAGCTTCCATCTTTTGTGTTTTTCTCTAGGATCTAGAAATGGGTGTAGTCTGGGCCCAGGTTCCTCTGGGTCAGGGGTGGCCAGTCCGAGCCTGAGAAGGAGCCAGAATATATCAATGTACATTGGCAAAGAGCCACAGTAATATGTCAGCAACTTCCCCATCAGGTCCGCCCCCCCCCCCCCCCCCACCACCTGCTCACTGGCAGCCCCGCCAATCAGCACCTCCCTCCCATGGGAGTCCCACCCCACACCTCTCAATCAGTTGTTTCGTGGCACGCAGGAGGCTCGGAAGGGGATGGGCGAGAGCATGGTGGGCTCAGAGGTGGGGGCTGGAATGGGTGGAGTGGGGGCAGGGCCTGTGGCAGAGCCAGGGGTTGAGCAGTGAGCAGCTGCTGGCACATTGGAAAGTTGGTACCGGTAGCTCCAGCCATGGAGTCGGTGCCTATACAAGGAGCCACATATTAACTTCTAAAGAGTCAGATGTGGCTCCAGAGCCACAGGTTGGCCACCCCTGCCCTGGCCCTGCCCATCTATGTGGCTAGCAAAATTCCCACAACTCCCTTCCCATATGTCCTGCTGTGGGGGCCCAGTGAGGCTGTATCATTGCTCTGGGATATACCATGAGTGGGTGCTGACCAAAAGGTGCTAGAGCATTATAGTGAGATATGTTGAGTCACTTGGGGAAGACACAGGGTAGTGTTCCTGTCCAGCCCCTAAATAATGTCCCTTTTTTAGATGTTCTGAGGCTGTGCTTGGCCTTTGAGCCCACCCCCCAAGACGTAAGTGCCCTGGTAGAAGGTTTATGATGTGATTGTTGTGCTGGCTAACTTGGGAGTTTTGTCTTTCAGGTGGAGTTTTAATATAGGTTTTAGAAGTATTCAATACAGCCTACATACGTTTTATTTGACAGTAAATTTGTGGCCCTTCAATGCTGCTTTTGGAGTTGGGGTTTGGGGCTGGGTAGTGCTGACATAAATATTGCCTGGAGTGCTCTTTGGCCTGCATGCCGCTAGTAAGGGGCTATCTTGAGAAGCGACAGAGCTATGCTCTTACTCAGAGCTGTCACAGGGGTAGGGCTGGAGCATTGTGAAATTGCACTAAGGGACCAATGGCACCACTGCAGTCACTGTGCCAGCCCTTGCAATCTACACTGGCACTACAGTGGAGCAGGGAGACAAGGAGCTTATTGATGCTCAAAGAAAGAGCGGTACCTGTGATGCTGCAAATACTAGTTCCCATTGGAAGCATTTGTGTGGCTGCCAAGGATGGAACATGCCTGCTAGAGAGCTATAATGGTAGTGGGAACATCAACATTCTCTAGCGCAAGCAATTCCCTTTGGAGCTACCTCCAACATGGCCATGTATTGCATGCCGAGGGAACAGAGCACAAGTCCAAGGGAGAGGAGAGGACCTGACAGCATAGAGATACCGTGGGCAGCATTTCCACACCATTGGTAAGGAGGGTCAGATAGGGACGAGCAAGCTCTGGGAAGAAATGTGGGACAGAGAAGGAAGGGACAATTGAGAAAGAAGGGAGGAGAGAGGGAGACAGGAGGGAAGGGAAGGAGATGAAAAACAATATGGGGGTATGGATAACATCGTTCAGGGAGAATTTTCCACACTGGGGCCTTGAGAGGATGAAAGATATGTTGTTGGGTGTGTGACAAAGCTCCAAGTTTGTACTTTTGGGTCCTGCGCTTCCTGGCAGATTTAGGGGCCTCAGAAACTCATCTAGGCCCCAGAGTGACCTCCCTTTCTCAGTATAATTGGCAAGAGTCACTGCCTAGTGAGTTACCTTCATCACAGGCCAGTATGGAAGATGGTAAAGGGGGGGAGCCCAGGCCCACCCTCTATTTCGGACTCCAGCCCAGGGACCCTAATAGTATCAGCTAAGATGGCTGACCTTTTAGGCACAAAACACAATACAATTCCCTGGGCTACTTCCCCACAGCAGTCTCCGCTTCTTCAAACCCCACTTCACCCCTACCTCAGGGCCTCCTTCCTTCTGTGTGATATGTTGTCCAACACTCAGTCTCACCAACAGCACAACTTCCTCTCACAGCTCCTGACACCCACAGCCACCTGACTAACTGGGAGGTTTTTATCTGGTTTCAGCCAGTCCCTGATTGGCTTCAGGTGTCCCAATCAGGCTAGCTGTTTCTACTCCTTTCTAGAAGGTTCTTAATTGGCCCCAGGTGTCTTGATTGGCCTGGAGTAGCCTTTGTTTGGCTATCCAGGGAACAGGGACTTGCACATCCTGAGACTAATATAGCTGCTTTCCAGCACTCTCCTATATCCTTCTGGACTGACTCCGTCACAGGTGATATTGTGATGACATTTTCAGGGAGACTGTGACCTCAGAGACACATCATCTTCTCTTCCTCTGTGCACAAGACTGCAAAGGTAAGTCAGCCAACCACATTTCCTGCATCCATCTTATTATTATTTGTAATAGTGGTTACCTTGGGTTACCTGCCCACAAGTACAGGAGGGGTTTCAGAGAAAACTCAAGGAAGAAGGTCCTGTGCCCTGAAGAGTTTACAGTTGAGGTGGTGCCCATGACAGGTAAGTGAGGAAGGAGCGCATCCAGGAGAAAAGAGAGGAATGACATGAGTAAGGAAAGATGTTTTCATGGCTATTTCATTTGGATACTACATTCTTAATGGTTATACGAAGGTAGCATTTGTACATTTTACTTTTCATTACACAGCAGATTTTTGATGCTCAATTTAATTACTGGCAGGTACACCCCATATTGACCAGCTCAGAGCGTAATAGCAGTAAACCAGTGACCAGAACTAAAATATTTACTGAGATTGTGGTGCATTGTGCAATATTAGCCTGTGGCCCACAATCCTATGGCCTGATAACCTGCAACTCTTACATGTGTAAGTAGCTTTGCTCATGTGAGTAGTCCTACAGAAGCCAAGAAGTCTACATTTTAGTAGTAATAACATTTTAACCTATATTTAATACATGGGCTCTCAGATGCAAACTGCTTAGCAAATATTATATTGTTGGTGCCCTTTTACTGCTCTTTAATAAGGTGACCTGACATTTTTTTCTCACTATTTTAAGGTGTGGTTTTTCTCTGCTTCATTTTTATGTTTAAACACATCAGCAGTACCAGGTCTTGGCTTCTCTTTTCTTGCTGGAGCACTGGAATTGCACAGGGACATCGCAATAGGCTGGAACCTTAAGTTTTCCCATTCCTCTCCCACTCAGTTTAGGGCTCAGAAAGCGGTAAATCAGCTTCAGTATATTGTGATGTCACTATTTCCCTGCAGTTCTTTCATCCTCCAGCAAAAACAGGGAAGTCAAGATCTTATATCTCTGATGTGGAAAAAACAAGCAGGGGAAAAAATGAGTCAATCTTCATACATCATAAAGACAGGATAACACTTACCAGTGCCATGTGGACACTCTTATTCTGGTACAAGAGTGTCTACACAAGAATTTGTAGCAGTGTAACTATCCTTGTTTAATTATACTGGTGTAACTAGTACAATTTTCCTGTGTAGACAAACCCTAAGAGTGCCCACCTGTGGGAAAGCACTGATTTAAGTAAATTAATTTGAAAACTGATTTTAGTTAAACCAGACAACTTTTGTGCAGAACCAAGTCTGTAAAAACTCTACCCCTATTTAGTCTGGCGATGCCTGCACTTACATCAGGCCTTTTATTGCCACCACTTTTTGATCCTTCAGTTCAAAATTTAAAATAGGCAGAATACAGCAAAACCATGCTGAGAACACCATAATCACAGAATCTGCAACCTCTTTTTATGTGTGTAATACTGACCCTCACAAGGGTACTGGTAGTAGGGATCAAACCTGGGAACTTTGGAGCTAAATGCAAAGCTGCTAGTGCATGAGCTAGAAGATGCCTCTATTAGCCAAGGCTAGTGATTCTCAACCAATTAAACATTGTGAGCCACATATGCAGCTACATGTGCTGCATCCACACAGCATATATACACCCTGTATGGCCCTGAGGATGTCACAGGGCCCGAGCTGCATGTTGACCACTGGCCAAGGCTGTACCAGGCTCATGAATTTCTAAGGGGCCTAGCCACCACCAGAGGGGGAAAGAGTAGCACTTCCAACAAACAGGGGTTACATGTGCAATTATCTCCTCTGCATTGTTAAGGCAGTGCAGCATTTTAAGAGAATCTTGCTCTACATATTTCAGCAAGACATTTCCTCCTTCATACAAATAGCTCCTGCAGCCTGAGAGCAATAGCTATGCGTCTGAGCAGGGAGAACACACACTATGATGTTACAAAGGTTTTGCTAACATTGTAGAAAATGCTACTGACCACAGAAGGGGTCCATGCATAACTTTTTAAATGATTTTTCCTGCCTCAAATTAATCAGGGGCATTAGGTTCAATAAGGCACTTTAAACATATTGCAGGCTTTTTACAGTAGCAAAAATATTTTTTTAACTCTCCGGTGACTAAAAAATAATAATCAATGGAAGGAATTTTATTTGACCAACCCACTGCCATCAGAAAATATCCCCATCTTTCAGAAACCAAGTAAGATAATTACCAGCTTGGCAACAGGGAACTACAGGCAGCAGTGCTAATTGCCAAGTAGACACCTTAGGCCCGCAGCCGCTTGGCTCTACTACATTTAAAGAGCCAGCCCCCATTTGGAAGTAAGAAATGGTTGACAAAGACATTGCTTTGCTGGTGGGTCTCTTCCCGCTGTATTACAAGAGTATATTGGAAAATTATGTCTATGACTAAAGTTATAGTGAAAACTATTTTGTAGCCTTATCTATAACAAACACTAATTTCTCACTCATATTTATACATATGTACATGTACACACACTGTGTATGTATATTTGTTAGACAGACTGCTCTATACTGTTGTTAGCTGTGCCACACACAACACTTCTAGGTTCTTATACTATACATATCATTGTAGTATCTGAGGACCTACGTATACACACTAGTTTCTCTGGATAAATAGATTGAAGCAATGCTATACAAGGAGTTGTGATTTTTATACATATCACATTACAGGAATGTAAGCACAGGAGAGAGTTTAAGTGCTTCATAATACCAACTGCATGATTTCTTAGCCATTACATATTATAAGCAGAGTTGGTAGTGCCACTTATTGATAAAGTTGACTGCCACTTTCATTATAATACCTTCTTTTCACCCACAGCTTTAGCTATTTGAGTGGATTTTTTCCACGCTTCAGACTGATTTTAATTTAATTTATTTATAATTTTTGTTTGTTTCCAAGAATAAGACTAGGAAAAACACATTATTTTGCCAGTGTTAAACACATTCTTTTAACTGAGACACTCCTGTGCCCCCATGCTCTAGAGCAGGGATTAGGAATTTGGTGTCTGATGCGTGCCTTATGCAATCCCTGGCCAAATCTTCCCAAATAGGGCAAGTTATAAGCCCCTGGAAAAATCTCAGTTCACAGATGCTCCACAGAGACTTTATTAGTGGCTGTTAGCTAAATTCCCTGACAATTCCATCTGCACTGAGCATGCTACACGGTGGATCTGCGGTGATTGTCTGAACTTGCTGCACCAGTAGTGTCAGGCCTAATATCTGAGAACAGTGAAACTCTCTCTCCTATGATTTCAGTGTTTCCCCTGCTGGTTCACAGTCAGTGTGGAGGAGTATGGCTGAAATGAAGAGTGGGGATAAGAGCTGGAACTGAGATGGGGTGGAAAGAGTAGACTAAAACAAGGAATTGGTGAGGCGAGGGGAAGATACTGGGACTGGCTGGGCAAGGAGACTGACTGGGTGCTAGGAGTGGGAGGAGACTGAAATCATAGGAGGAGCCAGGGGTAGGGGGAAACTGGGACTGGCTGGGCTAGAGGATGTGGAGCCAGTGTGTGTGTGTGTGTGTGTGTGTGTGTGTGTGAGGAATAACTGAGATTGGACAAACAGCCAGGTGGGGATTAGAACAAGTTGCTTAAATGGGAAACAGGGTTGGGAAAAGATTGGGACTTGGATGGGGAGTCTGGAGAGTGGGACAGAGTCTGGGGATTAGAGACTCAGACTAGGAATTGAGAGAAAGGACAAGCAAAAGAGGTTAGGTTAGGGAGGCACAGGGACAGAAGAGTCTACGCCCACTAGAGAATATTTCCCTGCAGAAACTGAAATGAAACCTAAGATCTCAGAGTCCCACCATTCCTCTGTTGTCAGCAAATATCTGTGAAATCCACTGGAAAAGCATGCATCTGATCCCCCTCTAGTGCTGCTTCACACAGAGGGTGACAACTGACTATTAGTATCAGTTGCTCCCTTAGCTCAAGCGACAGAGGTCTGTGCTGTGGATCTAAAGGTTGCAACCCTGCTTATAAGCCATGAAGGGGTCAATACAAAGCCACAATCTGGCAGTGTTTTTTCAGTTTGCTTTTTTTAAAAGCTAGGAAATTACCCAAAACTACATTAAAGAACGTATGGTTGCAAAGTCAAATACTGAGAAGTTTGGAAAAGGCCAGAATTATGGCTGCCTGTGCAATGTTGACTCAGTCTCTTTGTGCATATGCATTAAGATAGTCAATTACCTAAACCCATACTATTTTTCCACTTGAGACTTTAGGGCTGAGTTTTTACAGCTAAAATTATTGTCAATGGGAACTGCACTTTGAACATATAAAGTGCTCTCTCTCTATATATTTTTTGACACTAGGATCTCAAATTAGGTACCTAAAATTTCTCTGCGCTTCCCTTCCACATCTGTAAAATGGAGATAGTGCCCTAATACCAGGGCGTTGTGAAAATAAAAAGTTTGTAAAGCAAGTGATGAGATCAATAGAGAAGTCCATGAAGAAATTAATAATTCTGTATTCAGAGAAGTGTTTTAATAGTGTCCTGTAAATAAGGAATGGGGACCATATATGATGGACAAGGATAGAACAAAAACACAGAATAAGCTGCTTATGCAGTGTGCATGCTGTTCAGTCTGGGCCCTGAATTCTGGCATTTCCTAACTTTTGAGTGCTTGGCTTTGCAACTTTAGATTGTAATTTTATATACCATGTATATGCATATTAAATCTTCCAGCTTCTTGGACATATACATGAATATAAAGTAATTCAAATAATGTTGAGATTAAAAGAGGGCATGCATGAAGGCAAGATTATTGTAACTGTATTGGATATTAAAATGGGATTTTTAATAACATTCAACTCCTTTTGCAGAATGACATGGGAATCAAATTTACAAAGTACATCAAAAACAGCTGACTTTGAACTCTACAGACATGAGGACAATCAGGATGAGGAGGTCGGTTTTGTGCCCAGGAAAGTAGATTCTAGGGATATTCCAGTTCTTTGTTCAATATGTCAACGAACAATATATCCTCATCAACTTTTTTATCATAAAAAAAAGCACAAAGCCCTAGCTGTACTGGGTTATCATCATCCATGGATTGAAACGGACATGGAGAAAGTTTTACTTCAGAGACAGCAATTAATTTCAAGACTGATCAAGTTTTCTAAATACACTGAAAGAGACAAACAGAAGATTGATTGTTCATTAGAGCTGCTTAAAAATAAATCAAAGGGCACCTCATATCTTAATGTTGACAATATTGTTGATCGTTCTGGATACCTCAAGAAAGTAAGCAATTCTCTAATAAAAGCATTAGCAATTTGCCAAGACAAAAATTCAAAATGGCGAGCAGATATGGAAGACACATTCATTGTGCTAGATAATTATGGAAGTAGGTCAGATACATGTTTTTTGGGCGTATTCGATGGATATCACGGTGTGTTTGCTGCTGAGACAGTTTCAGCAGAGCTTCCACTTTTATTTCTTGATCAACTGTCTCAGACTGATTCCTCTTACAATGTAAGTGAAAAAGAGAAACAGATCCTAGATTCTTTTGTCACAGTAATCAAGGGAAATTACAGGGATCAGGAAAAGGTTTTCTCTGGTAAAACAGTCAGTGATAAGACAACCAAGCCAAACCCTTATGAATGGATTCACAAAGCATATGCTAAGTCCTTTTGGAGAATGGACAGACTTTTACAACTTGGAAGGAATGAGGTTTCCAAAGTTCGCTGGAGTAGCTGTACAGCTGTTACCTGTTTAGTGGAAAGGATCAGTAATGAAAATGGAAAGAGCATCAAGGAACAAAAGGAGACAATGCTGCTTGAAAACAACAGTAATAATTCAGCAAAGCCATCTGAAAGCAGTACTGGGATACTGCATATTGCTAACATTGGTATGTAAGTTATTGACTTATGCATATTGTTGCTTGTTTTGGGGGCTAAGGGTTGGGCTTTTTTTTTTTTGGTGCTCTTCCCTCCCCCGCCCTTTACAATAGGCAAAAAAATCTAAGGCAAGTTTAGTGTTAAGAGTTTTTATTTGACATTCTGGAGGGCACATGATAAAACCCTGTGCAATGGATGCTAGTGTCAGACAAGAAGCATCAAGCTTATTCTATAAGACAGTTCATCCATATATCTGATAGTATGTTTGACTTACAACTGTAAATTAAGCAAACCTTTAGGGTCACTGGTACAATTACAAGACTTTGAAGGATGCAGGAAAAGTGACCAACATAAAAAGGTGGAAGAAACAGTTAAGGGAGGAAAACTGAAGGTTAGTGTGGGACATGCTGTCATTTTAAGGCACAAAATCAAAAGTCTTCCCATTCTCCAGGACTTATTCATTTTAACTTTGATCCATGTTTGGCTTAAATTTTCACCAGACTTAAGTTGACACAGACATGCAGTGCCTACACTAGGGAATTTTACCCCCCTCACATCCCAACAAAACACTGACATTAGTAGCAGATCAGGTGCATGGGTGTAGACAAGGGTCTGACTGTTTCTGCTGTTTATAATACTGTGTCAATGAAGCCAACCAAGAGTAATCGCCTCCTCTTTTATTCTGTTGTTACATGGGGAGGAGCGCTAGTGCTACCAGTCTTCAGGGGTAATTTATGCAGATTCTTTTCCCCTTTGGGAGTATTTTAGGTGGAAGCTCTGCTCAGATCGGATTCTGCTTTCAATAGAATCCTGCTTTTACCTGGCTATAGCTGCGATAGCCACAATTAAGTCCATTGACAATTACAATGGAGAATATTACTAATACATTTTCACCACTGCTATTCACAGTTCAGATGCACAGTGGTAGCCCTAATCTAGACAAGGCGCTGGTAGCTTTCACTAATTATCCCTGCTCATTAAATCTCCCTGGGGAATTTTTGGGGTAAAATTCACTAGGGTACACAAGGTCCCTGTGGGATTTGAAGCAAAGTATTCAGCTGCTTTGCAGGTGTGTTACAGGTCTCAAAACAGAACAAAACTAGGATCATTCCCAGATTAAACCAGATTCTGCAGCTGAGTAGAAAGACCCAGGGATCAATAGAAACAAAGTAGTGTCTTTTGGCATGAAAATAATCTCTGATCATTATATTTTGAGACTTTGTAGCCCTAATGCCTTATGATTAAGAACATTTAAAGCCATCACTCTCCATTGCACCAAACAATATCTGACAATGGCTAGTTAGACCAGATTGTACAATTACTATGAGCATTTAAGTGCTCCGATCCCACTAGTACTTGGAAACCAGCTGTGAGACTAAGAATTGCACTTAATCTGGGAGAAATATAAATTCCCTTCAGCCCAATTTGTTTGGGTTATTGGTTATTGTTAGTCAGAAAAATGTTGCAGCCAGCTGTCCCTTCATGTAGTAGGGCAGGGATCTCCAAACTTTGAGAGAAGGGCCATATTAGATTTTTGAAGGGGCTTCGTGGGCCAAAGTGACTGTGAAAAAAATATATGCATGCAAATATATACAAAATTGTTAAAAACAACGCTACTGTGTCAGTGTTGCATTAAATTTTAAATCAGGTATAAAAGTAGCTGTATAATCAATGCAGGTACTGTGAAATCACAAAAAATATTTGTCAATACATTAAAAATTGTTTCATATTTTATTTCTAAAAACTCACAAATTTGTATCATACAAATACACTTATTCAAAAATTTGACTGTACTTTGGTAAGAGAAGCTCCAGGTTCCCATTGTTGGTTGGGACTGTTTGGTTCAGTGCTGTAGTTAAAATCTAATCCTTTGCTCCTCTGGCCGCTGCCACAAAACTCCCCCTCCCCTCCCCTGCACTCCTCCGGTTGTGCCGCTGACCTCCCTCCCCCTTTTGCTCCTCCAGCTGCGCCGCGGTGGGGCACTCATTCCTCTGCATACGGGGCTGCCTGCAGCAGCTCACGCACAGGAGAGGCAGCGGTGGCTTCTTGGCATACCTGCTCAGCTCGGGGGCTGGACAAATGGAAGCAGAGGGCCGGATCTGGTCCTTGGGCCATAGTTTGAAGACCCCTGTAGTAGGGGAAAGCCTGGATAGTTCAAGGGCACAGTAACATGGTCCAAATGCAGCAAGTTTGGGATGATTCCTCAGCCCCCTCATATCTAAAATGCTCTGCCCTATGCCCCACTCTCAACCCAAAGCTTCACCTTATGCTCGATTAACCACATGGTCCAGGTCAAACACAGGTAATGAAACAGGGCTTGGGAGTTATTTTGAGGTACTGTGGGCCAAATTCTTTCAAAAGGGTTTTTTTTTTTAAAAAAAAAAAACAGACCATAATCCGCCATTTGATATTTTAGTAAATTAAATTGAATAAAAATGAAGTCTAACTACCCCATGAACCATTTGTTTTAAATGAGTTAGATTCATACACCATTAAGATGAAGCTTGATTCCCCCTGCCCTTCCCCTCTCCCTCATGCCAAGAGAGTTGGTGCATCATCTTATAAGTGTTGCGTGCTAGGTTCAATTTTAGAGTAGCAGACAGGAAAATTTGGTACCTTTCAGTTTAGCTTTAAGACAAGGCAGTTGTGTCACAAAACCACCATGTAATAATTCTCAGAAGCAACGCTTTTCTGCAATAAAGATACTGTGGGTCTGGACTGTGAGATTAGCAAAAATCATGCGAGAACCCACTAAGTTTTAATATAATGCAGCATCGCTGCATTATTTAATGATCTGCCACCAGAAGCATATTATACTCATGTCCCCATAAGTAAGGAGCAGTCTAATATAATCAACAAGGACTCTGCTGCTTACAGGAAAGGTTCCTTTAGCATAAAACCCACCCATGCAAACCACTGGGGTAGAGGAGGAAGTATCCAATTAAGGGAACCTCATTTAACATCAATCCTAGAAAGCACAATTAACACATTATGCTTACTCCAAATCATGTGCTTCTAGCACACATGTGCAAAAAATTAACACCAAGCTCATACTTTCACCATTTACATATATTTGGTCCATGCATACATTTTCAGTCACCCAGTAATTGCTGAGGTCAGCACAGTAAGACCTTATAGGAGTGTTTTAGGAATTGTGTATGCAGTGTTTCTTGATATATGTAAGGGGGACTGGAGTTTCTGGAGCATATGGTGAGCAACTGAAATGGGATGTCTGCAGATTTGTGGAGCAGGGAGACTATTGGGAGTGTCAGGGGACCATCTAAACAGTTTTCCTCCCCTCACCCACCATAAATCACCCACCCAGCTCTTTGGGCCATCAGCGGACTCCATGCCTCAATTCCTGGTTTGGTAAACTTCCTTTGGTTCATCAGAGTTGGACTCTCGCCTGCCTTCATTGGACTTGCATAGATGTAACTGATTTGAATTTAGCAAACAATTTTGTTGACAAAGAATAGAATCCAGCTTGCTGCTGGCTCTGCAAGGCTAACAAGAAAAATAAGTTAACAGTATATATATATATTATGTCCTGTAAGCAAGAACCTAGGTCTCCAAATCCACAAAGGGATCACTGTTGTAAAAACTGATGCCTTTTTACACTTTTCAGAGTAGAATTGTCTCACATTGCCAGAGGGGACACAAGACACCAAGAATATGGTTTAACTGGGTTGTATCTGGAAAACTATGCAAGTTCACTGTCTTTCCAGAATTTGTACCATCTGGGAAAGAGCTACTCAAAAACCTTCAACCTGATCCTAGCATTGTTGCTGGAACCCTTCTCTCCCCTTAGAGGTGGCTTGAGGAGGACATTAGGAGCGCCAAACAATGTATTCATTCCCTTCCTTAGGGGATGCACTCCCCTAATCCTGCTTCCAATTCTGGTCTACAATTGGAAGCAGGACCAAATACCTGCACTAGATTACCTAGTTATAGCTTGTTGGGCAACACCTCCAAAATTCACCTATCCTAACTTCTGGGACTTCTGAGGCTGCAGCAGAAAAGGTGAAAGACTCAGCCTGCTGGTGCCAATCTAGCAGCAAGGGAAAAATTCCTTCTAAGGTTCAGAAAACTGATCTTACTCAATCTCAAAACAAGAGGGAAGGAACCATTGCCGCCACAAGCAATATGCCATTCCAAGCAGGGGAAAGAACTGAAGACCCACCGCCCTCTGGCTGTGCCACATAGTCAATGGTCTTCCACTGCGTTCTTCAATTCAGGAAATCAACTATGGAGTCCCTTGTCCCTAAACCCACTAAGAGGTGAAATGCCATTCTTAGAAGGACCCAAGCATTTTCTTTCGCCTGCTGGCTCAGACAAAGGTTCTCCACCTCAAGCTTCAGAGGGGCATTGTACTCTCAATCCTCAGAATAAATTAATGCTGTCAAATTAGTTGATACAGTGTGGAACTAGCCAGTTTAATGGCCTTTCATATAAGGTTACAACAGCTCATCATGCAAATTCAGAAAAAAATTAAGACTCTCTCATTTCTGAGAACAACCCCAGTTATAGCTGGCATGTCCTAATTTGCGCTTTAACATGCGCACCTTGTATTGAGACTTAAGCATTTTCCATTTCAAAGATCATACCAGCATAAGTCTTTTGGATCTTGCAAAAGCATGTACTTTCTAAGTAAGTAATGCCCGGTAATTGAGGAGCTATTCTTTGTCTATAGCATGGTGACAGGAAAACTAAGCAGAATATTTTAATGTAAGTGGCAATACATAATATGCATCAGTTATAGCTATCCCATTGATTAGATTACAACTATCACTGCAGAATCTGATCATGGTCTAAATTACAAATGAACACCAAGTCACAAAAGATTAATTTATGTTTCTCTTCTTTACAAGAGACATAAGAACTAAATATGTAGACCCTATATTAGTGAAAGACTACAGACTACACTGTGAAAAAGACTAACAAGCACATTCTGACTGGAACCAAGAGAAATGCTAAGCTCTTTATTTTCTTTACTGTACATTCAATTTCTTTCTTGAACTATACATGACTTAAAAAAATGTATACATTTTAAATAGCTACTTAAGAAAGACGTTTAAGCCTTTAGGGCAATTCTGCCTGCAAGCACTGAACTATGTTTGAAATTCATTATCAGCTGCTGGAATTTACACAAGATTACATTCTTAGCCTGATATTTTGAATTTCAATTACAACCCACCAAAGTTTTGAAATACAATGCTACAGTGACATTTTAGAAAGTACAAATACTCCTTCAATCAGCAAAGATTTGTGAGACCAGTGACAAGTAAAACAGCATAAGAATGGATGTCAGCGTGCAAATGTGTCAAAAGCTAAGTGAAAGGGACAATACAAGATTTCACCTGTCAAAATGGCTTATTACTGTGAATAACCTAATAGTGTTAGTAAAAAATAATTCAGTCACTATGAAATGCAAAAATGTCCTTATTTTATTTTAGGTAATATACATGCAGTCTTATGCAAAAATGGAAAAAGTTACTGCCTTACCAAAGAACACAGCACTTCTAATTCAAAGGAAAGAGACCGTATACTTCAGAATGGTGGAAACATCAGCACAAATGAACCAAAAGGACTTGTTGAAGGGCTCATCAGAGCTACCCGTGGCCTTGGACATCATGGAGATCCAAAGTTGAAAAAATATGTTATTCCAGTACCATATACCATATCTGTCCCTATAGATGATTCATGTCAATTCCTTATTTTAGCTTCTAATGGGCTTTGGGATGTTCTGGATAAAAATGAAGTGGTTATATTAACTCTAAGAATGTTCACCTCTTATTTGGAAACATATGCTCAGCGAGAAGAGATTTCTATGCATAAATATTCAATAGTTCCCTATGAAGACTATTTATGTAGTTCAATGGATATTAATGACTTAGACGACAGAATCCAATTATGGTATTTTAATAAAGAGGCTTTCCTTCAGAATCAATGTGAAGACAGTTTGAAAGAAAATCATAAAAAATCATCCTCATGGAACAGAAGAGATTTGCAAAATGAAAACAGGATGCAGTCAGGCTCTAACAAAGAGAGTTCTGAAGAAGTGCAGCTGTTAGACGATCACGTAGAACAACCTGATACCAAAGTTTGTCTGTCTAATAATCATGGAACATGTTCACAACACACAGAGATAATCCAGTCAGCCTCTGGCACTCAAGAAGGTTCTAAAGAATTGAAACAGTTTAACGATGATACAAAAGAAAATCTGTCTAATAATCGTGGATCACATTCACAAATTGCCAGCAAAGGAGAAATAAATTTGGCAATATTCTATGACAGTGCAGCAAATTACATTAGTAAACACCTGGTAAAAACTGCATTAGCAGCAGGTTCTCGAGATAATATTACTGTTTTGGTTGCACTTCTAAATGGATGCGACAAGATACCTACTTATATTCAAAATGTGTAATGTGCTTACTAGAGTACCAGAGTATGTACAATATAACCTAGATTTAGGCAAGTTAAGTTACATGCATCTTAAAGTGTCATCCCTATGTGGTCAACCCATTTTTGGGCAAAAGTCACTTTTTTTTAACTGTGTGAAAGCACTAACTGCTAAAATGCAATAAAGGTTTCTTGTTGAATTCATGGTAAGAACAGACATTAATCACAATGCTTTCCTGTTTTATAACCACTTTATTCAAACCTGAGCACCTCAATATAAAACTAAACACTGGTGAACTGTCATTTTCCTTGCTAAACCCAAATTACTGCAAATTTACAATCTGCACAAGTTTCTGTTAGCAATTCAACATTTAAATAGATTAAATCGTCTTCTGACACACTTGGTAAATTTCATATAATGAAAATAAAAGAATTAGTGCAATAGACTGGACAGATCAAAATAAAATGGACTTTGGAAAACAAGGTTGCAGAGTTCATTACTGACAGACAGCAGTACTTATGTTACAGGTACAGGAGCATCATTTATTACTGTTCTAGCTATAAAGGAAGAACTTAGAACCCCTTTAGATTAGGGGAAAAGAAAGGTTAGCTTGAAGTAACTGTACATTTTGTATACCTTTAAGCAACTCTTAAATATTACAGAAAGTATTAAACAAATGTAGACTACAATGCAGTACCCTATTTACAGTACATTAATATCCAAATTTAAAATCAAGTTGAATGTACATAATTATTAGTGCACTGACTATTTTTTTCCTTTGGGGAAAAACATAAGAAGCTGTGTAATGGCCAGCAATGATCAAAAACAAAAAAATCACAGACACCTACTTTGTCTTTGTTTTACTTGGAGAGCTCTTACGGTTTGTGAGGAAAAATCCTGTAAAGTTGAATTCATTGGTTTGTGCCTTTATAAGCAGATAAATATGGAGTTAAACTTGATTTTTAATCACTATTTTCTTTAAACCACTGGGCTGACTATAATTTACATACAGTGTAACAACTAAAATCCATTTTTCTGCAAGCATAAGATTATTAAAATGATGCAAGTATTGTTTGCAGTTAAATTATGAAAATGTGGAATGCATATTTAAATGGTAGATACTTGCAGAAACAACTGATTGCATGAATACTGCAAATAAGCTTAAAGAATTGGTAGACCCTGTTTCTAGAAAGTTTTTTTGTTTTTTTTTTTTAAAAAGCACAAATTGAAACATTTGAAGAGTCCCAATTCTATCAATTACAACAGTAACCAATACCTGGATATAGAGGACTAGCTGGTTAGGTCAATAAATTTAATTCTTCTATATCCCTAATGGCAAGTGATTTTTAAAACCTTTTAACTGAAGCAAGTTTATTCAGTTTCCACTTCCCCTCTATTGCTGAAGTATTACAGCCAGTGATACATGCATGTTAAAAATTAAGATTAAAAACAAAATAATTCTGTATTAGAAACTTGACTATGTCATTAGTCTTCTGTTTTGGAAGCTGCATTGGACTAGATTAAACACTCCAATTCCATTGTTATTAACAGTTAGGAAGCAGAAGAATATTCAAGACAGTTTAAAGCAACTGAAGGTTTAGTTACTACAACATTGAGCCTTGGGTGGCTGTGTGGGTTCAGTAAGGTCTACTCCTCTTCCTCTGGCAGAGTTGGGTCCTGCATTCTGTGGTTCACTCTTTGGCAATTTTTTAGCTACAAGATTAACAAGAAAAATGAGCAAAAATTAGCATCAAGATTGTACTAAGTTTTAAATATCTATTGAGTCCAAGAAAGCTATTGGAATATTTCCTTTTAAGATATTTAGCAACAAAATAGTAACTCCACAATCTGTCTGCTTTAGGCTTCCAAAGTACATCATTCAGAAAATGTACGATTAAGACCATTTGTTATTACCATCTTAGAATTCGCAGCTTCCTGAATAGCTGAGACAAAAAACTCACACCCACATCCTTGGAAGAAGAGAAAAATAAAGCCAGAATCACCTAGCAACAGAAGTTAACAATTTAGGCACTAATCCTGCAACTTGTTCATGCAGGTGAGCTCTGAAAGAATGTCTTCAATATGGGTCCAGCGATGAGGAACAAGTTATAAGATCGTGGCCTTAGGTTACAGCAGCACTCAGCATGCGAGGTGTTTCTAAACACACATACACTGCTCTGAAGAGCTAACAGTTGGAAAAAACAATATAGAAAGTGGAAGAGAATACAACATACATGCAGAGAGTGGTCATAGAACTAGCTCATCTCCCCTTCCCCCGTCCAATCAACTTCCTAATCACTTCTCTATTTAGCAAGGATGAGTGTTTGTGTTGTACATATAAACAGTGTCCAGCTCTTGTCCTAGTTATTCATTGGCTCCTAAGCTGCAAACTCCCTATAGCTCTGATTTAATTAACTAATTGTTCCCTTGCCTTTCTACAGCCCACCTGCTCCTCTATAAACCTAGACTAAAGCAGGAGAAAAATGCAGCCAGTCAGAATTTGATGATATTTATCCTGCTAGGCCAGGGGTTCTCAAACTGGGGGTCGCGACGTGCCTCCGGGGGGTCACGAGCTCCCAGCGTCACTTTAAAGCCGCCGAATGCATTACTTCCACATTCGGCAGCTTTTCAGTGGACATACCGAGCGCTTCCGAAAATAGCGCTCGGGATTGCTCAGCATGTCCGCCGAAAAGCTGCCGAATGCAGAAGTAACGTATTCGGCGGCTTTTCAGCGGACATACAAGTTTGAGAACCGCTGTGCTAGGCCAACGGTGGGCAAACAGCCCACGGGCCACATCCGGCCCTTGGGCTCGTCCTGCCTGGCCCCCTTAGCTCCCGGCTTGGGAGGCTGCCACCAGCCCTACCCCTGCCTTCCCCCCTTCGTCTGGAGCCGCAGCACACCATGCGGGCAGCGCTCTTGGGGAAAGGGCTGCGTGTCTGGCTTCACCTGGCTGCCAGACATGCTGCTGAACGGTGTTGTAAGGGGGCCGGAGCTGAGGGGGTTACATAATGGGCAGGGAGACTGGGGGGGGGGGGGGGGGGGGGGGGGGGGGGGGGGGGTCGGGGGGTGTGGGGGTGGGGTCAGGGGATAAGAAGCAGGGGGGTTAGATGGGGTGGGGTCTCAGGGGATGGTTAGGGGTGGGGTCTCTGGAGGGGGAAGTCAGGGATCAAGGAATGAGGTTAGGATTGGATGGGTCGGAGGGTCTTGGAGGGGCCAAGCTGTTTGGGGAGGCACAGCCTTCCCTACCCAGCCCTCCATGCAATTTTGCATCCCTGATATAGCCCTCAGACCAAAAAGTTTGCCCACCCCTGTACCAGGTACTAGCCCCTGCCACTTTTCTGACAGAGGGGGGTCAGTTATTGCAATGGAGGAGTGGAGTGGGGAGGACTTTCATAAGGCTACCTTGGCCCTTGCTGTGGGAAGCCCCTGCCCTACCCATACTGCCCAAAGTACTAAGTTTTCTCTGCATGTCCGGACTCTGAAGCAAGAGTACTACAGTTTGTTAGCGGAAAAGCAAGAGACTGAATTTCTCCTAAACGATTCAAACATGCAGTATGAATGAGAAATATGGAAAAAAAAAAATCTGTGGACACAGAACCAGCTCCTTCCACAGTTCCTTCATTTGTGATTGCATGGTCCCTATGAAGCTTTCTAGTTTGCCCTTTTAGAGTACTTTCTCCCCAGCATTTCTGGGGATGTCCATTTAAATTTAGCAGAGTCAAGTAGAAACAGGTCTAAAAAAGCCATTTTGCAAATGCCTGCTACATGCCACATCTCCCTCTTCTGTCTGGCAAGAATTCTTAACTCCTGTCATTTTGCTTTTCCATTTTCTCATTCTTGACGAGATGGCTGTGGAAATCAGTTCTCACTGTATAAGGGGGACATCATGAGTGTCATGCACCACTTTAAGTCTTAATTGCACAGACCAGGAGTGGGCAAATTTTTTGCCCTGAGGGCAACATCAGGGTTACAAAATTATATGGAGGGCCTGATAGGGAACAGCCTGGCCCCGTACCCTATCCAGCCCCCTCCCACTTTCCACCCCCTGACTACCTCCTTATAACCCCCGACTCATCCAACCCCCCTGCTCCTTATCCCCTGACGCCTCCAGAGACCCCTCATGCCTAACCACCCCCCAGACCCCACCCCCCTGCTCCCTCTCCCAACTGCCCCGAGCCCTGTTACCCCTCACCCCTCCGACAGACACCCGGGACTCCCACGCCCCATCCAACCCCCCTGCACCCTGACCACCCCCTCCAGAGCGCCCTGCCTGTAACACCACCCTGGGACCTCACCCCACCCTGTTTCCTTTCCCCTGACTGTCCCCACCCTTTATCCAACCCCTCAGCCCCGGCTCCCTTACCATGAGGCTCTAAGCAGCGTGTTTGGCTCTGCTCAGAGCCAAACATGCTGTCCCATGGGAGCGCGCAGACCCGCCTCCTAGAGCTCTGCCACGTCACTGCGTGGCTCCGGGTGAGGGGCTGGAAGCAGCTTCCCTGGCTGGCCGGCCGGGACAGACCCGTAGGCCGTAGTTTGCCCACCCCTGGCAAAGACCTTGTTCTGGCATTTCGCACAGGGTGAACTTCATGACTGAATGAGTACACATGAGAGAAAGTGTACGAATTAAGCTCACAAAGACACTACAGCGGCAGGTACCATGGAAAACTGTATACAAATTGTGTCAAAGTTTATGTACTTCACTAAAATACTCAGGGGGTACAATAAAGATTCAAGTATCATTTAAATATTAAACCAAAAAAAAAATCACATTTCTAGGCCTTGTTAAAAGGAACAGCAGAAAAGCAGTGTACGAGGATTCAAAGGTAGCCCATTAAAAGTTTGCTTTTAAATTTAAATAGGGAAAGAGCTATTTAAAGTTTGACTTTTTTTTTTTTTAAATAAAATCCAGGACTCCCTCAAATATTTACCATAAAGGTAGATTTTTTTCCTCCCCTCTACATATTTTTTAGGCCTTTAAACACTCTGAACTGATGCACATTAAGTGATCTTTTAATATCACTATAGCATATTTACTAAATTTTACTTATTTTTATACCTGGATAGAAATGTATATTAAACAAGGGTACGCTTGTGATCTAATACAGACAAAGATGGTAGCACAATATATGAAACATTTGGTTTTAAGAAATTACAATACTACTATTTATTTTACATGATGAAGTGTAATACCGCTTAGGAGAAAAGACTACATGAACCTATCATGGTGAAAATGCAACACTTACGCTCTATGTGGCCATTTGATATTTTTTGTTCAAGTTTTATACCTATTGCCGTGATTCTTTCTAGAGTGCTGAGTGGGCCATTTTGAAGACATGGTTGCTTTGCTTTCCGCTTTAATAATTCTCACGAGTAATAACAGCTTTATTTCCATGGATGAAATTCAAATTATTTTCATTTTAGAGTTTTCAGCAGTTTGAAAGAGTTTCATAAAACAAATCTGCTAAGTCCCCTTATCTCTTGGACATTTTCCCTTTTTTTACAAAATGAAACTTAAGTGTGACCATCAGACGTGGGATCTGTCTACTTTTGGGCTAAACAACTACCAGCAGTCCTTTAGTAATTTTGTATTCTGTTTATAATCTGTAATTATTTCATTTTAAAGAGACCACAAGATCAAAGTACACTTACAGTCAAAATCATACTTAAGAGATAAAAGTTATAAATAAGGCCCTACTTCATTTGTGTTATGTGAAAATTGCAAATCCCACAATATGAGGCTTCCACTGCAATTCTGATTTCAATTAGCTTACTTTGCAATGTCCACAATTTTACATACATTCTGCATATGTAATTTAGTACTACACTAACATTCAATGCCTGCAAAATGTAAGAGGCTGAAGTGACTGGACTATTTCTACAGCAGTTATGTTAAGACTTTCAGTCTAAATTTTATATTGTACCAGTCATTCAAAAAAAAAAAACCAACGTATATAGCTGCAGCAAAATGTCTGGTTTTAGCAAGCATAACAAATTTTTATTAAACAAGTAGACCTACTCTGGCTTTTCCAAATTACATCTTTTAATAAAGGTCCATTATTACTTCTGTGATTTTCCATATCTTGTCTACAACTCAGCTGCAATTATTTGAAGATCATCCCACGATTAAAGGAGGGACTTAATTATAAAGGTTCTTTGGTTATTAAAGCCATAGATATTAAAACAAATAAAGATGCTCTTAATGCATTTTGTTCAACATGGACAGAGAAACTATACTAGACGTGAATTTATACACTAGACATACATTTGTTTATATTTAGCATCACTTTCAGGTTGCTGTACTTGGGATATCAACATTATGCAGGCATATTTAGAGCAGCGTTTCCTGCATACACCAGGGGCTTTTCTTGTGGTCACAAACTCCTGTGTGATGGCTGGAGGGGGGTGACAACGCAGCGGCCCTTCCCCAGGGGCCCCCATGAGTGATCTTTTAGATTCTGTGACCCCCTTTGGAGAGACACAAGCTGGAGGAGCAGACAGCCCCACCTTCCCGGGACAGTGGGCTTGGGCATCAGCCCTCAGGTGGCAGGCTCCGTCAGGAGGCTTAGGTTCTGTCCCAGGGACCTGGCCCCGGGTGTGGTGCTTCGGGCTCCATTCCCTGGTTGCATGGTTATGGGCTCTGGCCCCAAGCTCCCGCCTCCCCACGCCATCACCTCTGCCCATACCCCCCCCTCAGTGCCCCATCACCCCTGGTGCCTTTGTACCCACCTCCCCAACCAGAGTTTAGTTTGTCCCCGGGCTGAGTTAATCTGCTGTGAAAAGTGGTGTGTGTGAATATCACTTTTCACAGCACACTTAGTAGCTAGCAAGTCTAAAAAAACAGCAAAAGGAAAAGGAGCAATAAGAAAAAAAGACAAGAATGTTCAAAGCACCTTGTGTGTGTTTCTATTCTGTTTAGGTCCAAGAAAGGAGAGACAATTGCACATTTTTATTAATGAGTCTGTAAAACAAAAAACCCTACATACATACATGTCCAAATCATTGTAATCTGTAGATATTTGTTTTTTCTAAAATTAATTATTTTAGGAAAAATTGTCAGAGCAGCCACCAGCAAGAGGTGGTGGCCTCACTTTGAAGTCACCAAAAAAACGTGTTGCAGGAATTCCTGATTCAGAGTCTCTGTGAAAAGTGTTCACAAAATTGAAGCGTTCTACAATATTTATAAAAACACTGCTCCCCACGCTCCTTTAAAAAAATCCTTTTTCAATCTTAATTATTATCATTATTTATCTCTGGTAAAGCCCACAAAGTTCTAGGCTCTACATAAACACAGAACGCAGCACAACTCTGGCCCCAAAGAGCTTAGTATCATATGGAGTGTATCAGTATCCTTTTCACTTGCATACCTTTAGATTGTTTTAAAAGCATAATTCAATGTCTTTCCCTAAAAGCAAAAATTTTGCAAGTGAAACATTTCCTACTTATCTGCATCACAAATATATTTTGATATATAATGATCTTAAGTGTGTGTCTTCTCATTCTGTTAGAAGCTCAGACAAAATGGACCACTGACCCTGAACAACTACGTTGTGATAGCAAGTTCAATATGCTAAACAGAAGTCTTGGGTTCAGAAATTATGCAATGATTTTTGTTTTCTGACATTATGAGGGGGATATGTTTGGTGCATGGGATGAGGCCAAAGCCAGACTGTACTTAGGTGACTGATGTTTAGAACATTAAAAAGGACTTCAGAAAAGATACTAGAGAAGCAGACTGCCGCAGAAAGGGAAATCCAATTAACAAGGAGGGAAAAATTGGGTAATATTCCACTCAGAGGCTAGGACAGAATTAACTTCAGAAAAAGGACTACATATAAACCAATTGCCTTAAAACGTAGCTTCCAATTAAAAATACTTACCGATTGCCATGAATATTTCATTTACATTCATTGATGTTTTAGCCGATGTCTCCATAAACAATAAACTGTTGTCATCTGCATAAGACTGCGCTTCCTATAAGTTACATATTATAATGAGAATTTTAGTTTGTTTTTAATTATGCAAGGTAAGCACTTAAGTCCCTTGGTTAGTAGTGATAAAATACATAACAGATAATCTGTATGAAAGAATGCTCACTGAAACTTCATCAGTCTGATGTTCTAGGCGTTATACAGCATCGGTAATAAAAGTCTACATAGGTCTCCTACAATAATTAAAAACCATACAAAATTCAAATCTTAGGAAATTCCTACACTTTTTGGTTGGCCTAAAATATCCATAAACAAAAGCTTAAACAAATAAAATATTAACAAATTCCTTGATCTGAAACTCTGGCTCTGATAGTAAAGGGGAACAAGTTCCAAAAGGTGGGGCCTGCAATTAACATGGTCCTTCAAAAGTTAAGTTCTAAGCTGATAGCTGAGTTGTCCTAGCAGCCCATGTGCATTTCATGGAGCTCTTCTGAATCTATCATCAACAAAAATTTATCACTCAGAAAGAGTTCACTATTATAAACAAACATGATAGGATAATAGTATTCAAGAACACTAATTTTTTTGTTAGCCTGATTTCCAGATGTGAACTCTACCTTTTCTTTATTCTAAAAGTCACTCCTTTAGTGCCACCACCTACCAGCCAGTACTACAGTCCCCAGCCTTTAATTGGAAACTCAAATCTCCCTTTAAATGACATACATTTTCTTCATTCCACATGTGGAATTCCCTTTTAACTCAACAGAAATTTTGCACAAAGACAGGTGAGAATCGTGAAGAGCAAGCTACATCACTCTAAGGCTGTCTATACTACAGTTTATTATATCAGCATAATTTATGTAGCTCAAAAGGCATGAATAAACCACCCCGAGTGACATAAATTACGCTGACATAAGCACCAGTGTGGACAGTGCTTCGTCAGCGGGAGGTTTTCTTCTGCCAACATAACCACTGTCACTTGTGGGGGGGTGGAGTAGTTAAGCCGATGGTTTAGCCCATCGGCTTAGAATGGCTACATTAGAGAGCTTGAAGCTGCACCGCCGTAAATTCTCTAGTGTAGTTGTGCCCTCACTTTCATTACTAACTTAGCAGCATTTGCTAACCATATGCTATGCTACATTTATTATTACAGAGACTGTGAAATTTGCAATGATATACCGATACTAGTTATCATTCCAAAAATAGTCACCCCATGTACTCAACCCTAATTGTTGCAAAGATAGAAACTGAAAGCTAAGTCTCCGAGGAACATGTGTATCCATTTCAGCCATATTTTCTGAAGTGCTATTGATTGTTAAAAAGTTACTTATATTTGGTCCAAAAACCTGGCAATTAAGCTCTGTCCTATGCAATTCTAGGGATAACAAATTCCAAACAGGCATGTAACAATCACCATTTTCCATACCATACCACTACAAAAAGTATTATTAAATACTTTGTAAAGTATTTAACAACACAATTAAACAGTTAATAATTGACAAATGTCAAGAAAGTGAGAAATCAGGGAAGGTACAAATGAATTTGTTGAATTCTGGACAGCAGATACTTTAAAAGCTACTGAGAAAGGAATCAAAATAGTCAATATATGGAGATTAAGACATGGGAAAAGAACTCAGATGGAACTAAGGTATGGCACACACAGCAATGTTCTAGATAAGGCAAAACACATCTGCAGGCAAAGATGATGTTAGAGAGAAAGGAAAGCTCATGACCAAAAAAGATGCTAAGATTACAGAATAGGCAAACAAATATAGAAGCCTGAGTTCTACTGGGTCATAAGCAAGCCTATAATCATAGCTTGCCACTGACTGGTTTTGGGGCTCTCTGTCCTTTGATTTGGTTTTAAGATACTTTTTATTAAGTGAGCCACCAACAGCCTCTGGGCACAGTTACATCAGTAAAAAAAACAAAAACAAAAAAACCCAAGAACACAGTCAAAAAGTCAGCTAAAATGTAACTCATATCCTGAATGTCAACAAGTGACTCTAAAAACCTCTCACTGAGAACGGCCCAAGTTCAGAACCACACCTACCTCTAAAATTAACTAACTACTATTAGTGAAGTGACAAAGAGTCCTGTGGCACCTTAAAGACTAACTAAAGTTTTAGAGCATAAAGCTTTCGTGGGCTAATACCCACTTCGTCAGATGCATGCAGTGGAAGTATCCAGAGGCAAGTATAAATAGGTAGGCAAGAACCAGGTGGGAGATAACAGGGTTAGTCCAATGAGGCTGAACCATCTTGTTATCTCTAATCAGGGAGGGTGAGGTGTTCCTCTAGCAGCTGAACTGGAGGTGTGAATAGCGAGAGAAGAGAAGCTGCTTTTGTAGTTAGCTAGCCACTCCTAATCTTTGTTCAATCCTTGATTGATTGTATCAAATTTGCAAATGAATTGCAGCTCAGCAGTTTCTCTTTGCAGTCTGGTCTTGAAGTTTTTTTGCTGCAAAATGCTGACCTTTAAATCTTTTATAGTGTGTCCAGCGAGGTTGAAGTGTTCTCCTACAGGTTTTTGTATATTGCCATTCCTGATATCTGATGTGTGTCCATTTATCTTTTTTCGTAGGGACTGTCCAGTTTGGCTGATGTACATAGCAGAGGGACATTGCTGGCACATAATGGCGTATATTACATTGGTAGATGTGCAGGTGAATGAACCAGCGATGGTGTGGCTGATCTAGTTTGGTCCTGTGATGGTGTTGCTGGTGTTGATGCCATCTCTGCCAACACATCTACACCAGCAACACCATCACAGGACCAAACCAGATCAGCCACACCATCACTGGTTCGATGAAGTAGGTATTAGCCCATGAAAGCTTATGCTCTAAAACTTTAGTTAGTCTTTAAGGTGCCACAGGACTCTTTGTCGCTTCTGCAATTCCAGACTAACACGGCTACCCCTCTGATACTATTAGTGAAGTTGCCCGCAGTAACTGTTAGGGAGGCATGCAGGAAAAGTCAGTTTCTCAGGATACCAATTCAATTTACTGATAGATCTGACATATCTGGAAAAAAAGTTAGCAGTACCTCAAAATAAAATTTAATTACAAAAGCTCTCTTTTTGGACAACTGTCACTTCATATCACATTTACGCCCCCCCCCCCCCCAACAAAAACAAACCCCAAAACACACTTCAGTAGAAAATATTTTCAGGTATACTATAAATTCATGTTTGCAATTATCAAAAGAATTACATGTGCAATCCTACAATGAAAGATTAATCATCAGAAAATAGTACTATCCCTTCTGAGAAAGCTATTTATATTACAGACTAGGATTCCAACAAACACCACAATATTTCTTGTGAACAAAAAATGTGTATGACATACCTGGAAATCCACAGCTCTTTTATTAGCTAGATCAGCTTTGTTTCCTGCTAAAGCTATTACAATATTAGGACTTGCTTGCCGCTGAAGTTCTTTGACCCAATTTTTTGCTCTTGCAAAGGACTCCTGTTAATGATTTAAAAATAAAGACACTCAGTTCTATTGTCCTTTTATCCCTATTACCCAAATGTATCTTATCTGTCCTGGGAGTAAGAAACCTATCAGTGTATTCATTCTCCACAGCTACATTCCAACTGGCTGACTGGGACCTTTTAATGAAAACTCCCTTCTTTAATTTCCAAAGGTGAATAGTTGGGACCACATTATTGAAAATTAAGAGCCCCTTTGTCAATTACGTTAAATGGATGAAAAAGTAACAAGAATGACTCTCTCGGTTAGAGGAGAACAGAACAAGCACTGGAAGAGAAAGAATGACAATTTTAAACTATTCTCTTCCCTGAAAGGATCTCAAGCCACTCAACCCACAACTGCGGGCCAAGTTCTGAAGTCCTTGCCCATTTCCTCCCAGTCTTCATCAGGAAAAACCCCACTGATAATAGGTAGTTTGCCTAAGGACTGGATAAAAACTGAGTGAGGATCTCAAGATTAGGCCTTAAATTTCTTTTTGCAATTTTTTTCAGTTATAGTCTTAGATGTTGCTTGTAGCTATAAATAAGTCATTACATTTGTTTTCTAATATGCTCTCTCTGTTGGAAATTGAGCCAAGGCCATTAGGCCAAAAGCTTCTGAATAAATGGAATCAGAGGCCCCTGGGAATGGGAAACAGAATTAAAAAAAATGGGTTTAACTTTATTTTTATTTATTTTTTTTAAGTTAAACAAAAACAAAAAGTACCTCCAAAAGAGTACTCTTCTACATTAGCTTCTTCCAGCCTTTCAGTAGCTAGTAATTTTCACAGTGAAAGGATATATTGCATAAAAACTTGAAAACCTCTTTTTAAGGATTTTTAAGCTTATGAAAAATTTAAAAATTAGGAGCCATACACCACTAGTAAAAGCCAAATCTAAGTGTAATGTGTTTCCTACGACTTCATTTCTTGGTTGAAGGACTTGCCTCTGGCCTCACACTCCAGAAACAGGTATCAATAGTCTACTATAGTAGTACATTTTATATATTCTAACCTATTGTGATGGGATATACTTCAATACTTATAAAGAGGATTAATTTTTGCTGTAGGTAATAGTATTCTGAATGATTTTTATTTAAACATTCAGTGGAAAGGAAAATATTCTTCTGTAATTCCTCCGTTTGTGATTGATCTAGCTTGTGGGTGGCCATAACACACATTTTGCATCCTATAACTGGTATGGTTGCACAGTAGCAAAGAGATGATGATATGTGCTCATTGTATATCTAAAGAGGGTGTCTGGAGAGTATTATAAAGTCTCATTTTCCTTCAGTAAAAGATAAAAGCAGTTTTAAGCTCTAAGCCTGCCAAGTCCTCTTGTCAATGTTTTTTTTTTAAATCATAGTTTCCTATTGATATGACAGTGACAAACAGGTGTTACTGACTTACCATTTACAGAACAGTGAAAATGATGAAAGTGCTGTCAAACACACAAGAGAAAACCAAAAGTGTTTTTTGCTAACTTTTCAGTTATTTGCAGTAATGGTAAATAAAACATTAAATAACCTACTCAAATTCACATAAATTAGTAGAAGAATCAGGAAAAGGAATCAGGTCTCAACTCCCATGCTCAATCCATTAGCCCACAGCTGTTCCCCTTTTCTCTATATTGTACTTACCTCATTTGTAATGTCATATACAACTATAGCTGCTTGTGCTCCTCTGTAGTACATTGGTGCTAAACTGTGGTATCGTTCCTGACCAGCTGTATCCCAAATTTCAAATTTTACTGTTGTGTCATCAAGACACACAGTCTGGGTTAGAAAAGCAGCTACAAAAGAGATAAAGAAGCTGAAATCAAAGATCTAGAGTTATGTTTTTACACATTCATATTCATTTATGTACACACAGCTATACCACATCTGAGTTTCCTTAGCAGAGTGCATCATCAGTTGGTAAAATACAATAGGTTGAAAGAGGATATTAGGAGCAATCTCATATTGCTTCAACAGCACAAAATGAAATTACTTAAGACAACCTGCCTCCCTTTGTAGTAATTAAGGCATGAAAGGACAATTGGTATGGGAAAATCCAACAAGTTAACTTCAGTTTTATAATACTGAAATGGAGTGGTCACAAAACAATCAATCAGTCTTCCAAAAGCACTAGAAGGCATGACATATCACACTGTATATCATTAGCTCATCCTATATGCAGTTTTGTACTTTTCTCTACATTCCAGCAAACTGCTGTAGATCTGATTCTGAAAACAGCTTATGATATAACGTGGCTCAGTCTTAGGCACCTGGGAACTAGAAACAGAACAATTCTTACCAGAGCTATTTATTTATGATGTGCAAGAGACACATTTTTCACTTCGTAAATGACTGAACACCTCTGAACCACCATAGCATCACTTTTTATCATCTCCACTCTCAGGAGGAGCTGCATCAGTTTCAACTGCAATTGGAAGACACTTGATGGAAGATACCAAAAAGCTGGTTTGTCACCATCATGAAAAGCTGTAAAACTGAAGTGAACTGATTTAGTAGTCTGGTTGCAGGGGTCAGAATGGACGCAGAGCCTGCTAAGGGTTTGTCCACTATATGAGAAAAATCCCAGAGCACCAATTCTCATAGCCCAGGTCAGCTGACTCTGGCTCATGGAGCTGTAAGACTGCACCATAGACATTTGGAGTCAGGCAAGAGACCAGGTTCTAAGACCCTCCCCTCCTCCCTGCAACGTCACAGAGCTCAGGCTTGCCAGAGCCCAAACATGTACACTGCAATTTTATATTCCTGCTGTCCAAGCCAGCTGATCCAGGACAGTAGCGGCCATGCTGCAGGTCTTTTATTGTGGGGTTGATATACTCAAAGCCATTATGAAAATGCAAGCTTCTTGCAACTTCTATATCCAGGCGAATGAAATTTGCTGCCTCATAAGACCAATGTTAATACAACTAAGTTAATTATCTAAAGATAATCATTCTTCTTAGAAGTCATACTTCCTCCTAACTCACAGTAGACTTGTTCCAGTAGACTGTGGAGAGAAAGCTCTAAGGTTATTTTTGAATGTAGAACTTCTACCCAACAGCACAGGTCATTGTGACTGCTCCATCTAACTGCATTTTCTTTTACAAGTGCCATTATTCAGCTTCGCAGTGCACATAAGCTCCCCTTTGTTTAAAGACCTTTCTGTCCACAAACAACAAGAAAACTGTAATTTAAACATATAAAGGCTAGACTATAACAGGCTCTCTTCTCCAAAGAAAAATGTGTTTTTGAATACTGTAACTTGTACCCAGTAACATTCCCAGCTGAACTATGTCTTTTTCTCTCTCTACTTAATACGGTGAAGAGGCATACGCTAATATCCACTATTTAGTATAAGTGGATATTTAAGTATAGTTTATGTCTCAGTTTGCACTTCTGTAGCAGCTTCTTCATAATTTAAATGCTGTTTTCAAGTATTCTTTCACTCTTGTTAGGTGAGTAAAATTGAAACCAACCTAGGAAATGTAAAAGTGCAACTATAAGATTCAGAGACTACTGAATTCTTCATGTGAAACAGAGTGGGGGTGGGGGGAGGTGTGTGTTTGTGTACACAAACTAGGAATTTGCTTCTGTTTAACTGTCCTTGGGACCTTTGTTACGCTATCAAAAAGCAAACAGCTAAGATAATTGTTTAATATACAAAGTCTTTCAAATCAGCAATTCTAGATGCACCTAGTGCCAGACATACTCGTCAATAAAAACATACCAGACTTCTGGAACAAAACATAGAAACCCACTTACGTCAGACTCTTTAAGAGATCAGAAATAAGCAGTCTCAGACACACAGAACCTACAATAACTAAATACAGAGCAATAAACTGATGTAGTAAGATTTAATTTGAAATTTTCTTACTTTTGTCAGCTCCATCAGTCTTTAATGTGTCAAAATGTAGATTAGATTCACACACTGGAGCAGCAGGGACAGGGTGTACTACAGAGATGTTATGGATCTGAGGGCACAGCTTACACCAGTCTATGTGCAAATAAGTGATTGTAGAGAATCACTTCAGTCTTGGAAGAAGTTGTTCAGCTTTAGCCAAAGGAGGAGTATAGGTCAGAGAGCATAAGCAGCTGTTTCTTTGTAGGTGGTGCAGAAAAAAGTGTTTCATGAGGGAAAGTAAAATCCATTCAGACTATTATAAAATCCTTGTTTCCCCAGCTAGTAACCAAGAGTCAGCTTTGATTGCAATCAGGTGGGGGTGAAGAAGAAAGCACATGCAATTCTAAAGAAAAGTGCACATACAAATACAGCAAGTGTTCCTTTACAATCAAAGCCAGGCTGTTCGAGTGCAAACTTCTTATGATCAAAAAGTTGTATGTTTTGCTGTACAGCAACCAAGGTTCTTCATCTTGCTAAGCAGCTTAATTGTATGATTAAATAAGTGAATTGTTAAAATAGCTATATATTGCCTTCTAGAATTACCGGACACCAACTCCAGTTTTAAAAACTGATTACCCCAACTCACATTGTGTCATTCTGTTCCCATCAAGCAGCACATATAGGTTTACAAGTCTGCAACAGCTTTGAAATAACAGCACTAATCCTTTAGCTCAGCCAGTAGAGCAGGGATGGCCAACCTGTGGCTCTGGAACCACATATGGCTCTTCAGAACTTAATACGTGGCTCCGTATATAGGCATCAACTCTGGAGCTGGAGCTACAGGCGCCAACTTTCTAATGTGCTCAGTGCTTAACCCCGGTTCTTTCACAGGCCCTACTCTGCCCTACCCCGACCCCGAAGTGCCCTCATTCCTTACCCCTCCCTCCCAGAGCCTCCTGCATGCCACAAAACAGTTGATCTGGGAGGTATGGGGAAGGCGCTGATTGGTGGGGCTGCTGGCAGGTGGAAGGTGCTGGAGGTGGGGTGGGGAAGCTGATGGAGGGGCTGCTGACATATTACTGTGGCTCTTTGGCAAAGTACATCAGTAAACTCTGGCTCCTTCTCAGGCTCAGGTTGACCTCTCCTGCAGTAGAGGCTCATGCTTTAAGATCCAGAAGTCCCGGATTTGATCACTACTGCAGACAGCCTACCACAGGGCATCACATTAAATTTATGAAGACAGTAATTGGCAAGGGTATATAGTCAATACAAAGTAAAAAAAAGTGTAACATTATCTCACCTCCAATGGTGCTCTCTTGAAACTCATGAAACTGGCCTTTTACAAAACGAAGCACCAAACTTGATTTGCCAACTGCAGACTCTCCCAGAAGTACTAGTTTGAACTGGCATATTTTATTCCCAGCATTTGGCCCATTGGGTCTTGATGCTCCTCGATTAGCCATGTCCAATTTAGAAAGAAGTCCTTGTTTCAAATTCTTGAGAGGAAAGAATTCAGGACGCGAACCGAGATGTTCTTACTGCTTGAAGCAACCTGTTTATCAAAAAAATATATGCTGCTATTAGTCAGAACTGTAACATAATTATATGAAACTAGGTCTAGTAACAATCATCCAAGTTAAGGGTCCAGGGCTTTCTGAGAACACAGTTATTTTCACTGTTTTAGAGGAAATAAGCCAGTGAATTCTACCAGCACAGCTCAAAGACATTTTTATTATATACTATTGTCAAAGTCTTTACCAATGATATTAAAAAGTACTAGAAATTTTGGATGTACATGAGTAACCTTAAAAAGGCCAATTTTCAGCAAAGGGGTAGTCAGGGTTTTCTGAAGTCAGGCCCCTTCCCCTGTAAGATCTCAAACTGGACCTTAACCTAGTCACTTGACCTATTACCCTGCATTTCCTGTGTTCCCTATGAGACTTTAGTTCACATTGTGTATCTCAGGCTATTTAAGAGTGCAACAGATCCAGACCTGCATATTTCCATTTCATTTCCTGTCATGTTAAGAACATTTTAATAATCAGAAGTTCCTCTTTCATGATTTTGCTGATGCCAAGCAATTCTTGACTACTCAAGTCAGAATTAATAAAAACAAATGGAAGGGCTTACTTAGCATGAAGAATTATTGGAAACTCAATTACACCAGCATTTCAAATTTAATCAATTTACGGTAGTCTTCTACAGTTACCCCATAAGGCATGTGAACTGCAATTTCTTCAAATAGAAAAAGCATACATTCGAAAGTGAATGTGACCCTGATTTGAACAGCTTCTCTGATTTAACATACATGCCAGGAGGAGCTAAGGGACTGGTAATCTGATATGGAGCCTTTCACCTTTAGGTCAACAGGAATCCCAAATCAACCATTTGATGATTGTCTGGTGTTGTATGTAAAATGAATTGTTACTCTCAATTCAGGATGTTGCATACAGGTGTTCACATAATACAAACCACAACTGGAACCCTTTGTTAGTACTATCTGCAGATTAGTCTCTGATCTTTGACCTGACTAGCCGCAATCAACTTGGAAGCGGTCTTTTCAGACAAAAAAACCAATACACTGGTTCAGCAGTGTGGGGTAGCTTGCATAGCCTCTGCCAGTGTTTCATCTGATCTCCTGATGGAGCACTTTAGACTCCAGAGATTTAATACAGTAGACTCTCGATGATCCAGGATTGGGTTAACCAGGATAAAAAAAAAAAAAAAAAAAATACGTGCAACTTGCAAGGCCAGCTCTGGCTTTGTTGCTGCCCCAAGCAAAAAAAAAAAAAAAAAAGCCAGAAACCCCACCAGGGCGCAGGGCAGCCAGTGAACCAACACCCCCGCCCCGGTGCAGTGTAGCTGGTGAACCAACCTTCTCCCCTGCCCTGATATTTCCTATGGATGGCGATTATCTGGGATTTTATTAACCAGGACTAATTTTTCCCCTATCATCCTGGATAATCAGGAGTCTACCATAACTAGTTTCACTTTCAAAGTTCTTATTAAACAAAAAAAACAAAGGGAAGTTTGATTAACAGAAATCTGTTTTTCTTAACTACTTTAATAGTTTAGATTAAGCCAGGGGTCGGCAACCTTTCAGAAGCGTTGTGCCAAATCTTTATTTATTCACTCTAATTTAAGGTTTCGCGTGCCAGTAATACATTAATGTTTTTAGGTCTCTTTCTAGAAGTCTTTAATATATAAACAAACTATTGTTGTATGTAAAGTAAATAAGGTTTTAAAAATGTTTAAAAAGCTTCATTTAAAAAATTAAATTAAAATGCAGAGCCCCCCAGACCAGTGGCCAGGACCCACGCAGTACGAGTGCCACTGAAAATCAGCTCATATGCTGCCTTCGGCACTCGTGCCATAGGTTGCCTACCCCTGGATTAAGCAGTGTTTTTCCAGGAAAATGGTGCCTGCAGGAAGAGTGGTGTGACACTTTTGTCTAGCCCTTCCCAATTCCATTCTAAAAGTGAATGTCAGAAGACCACATGTGAGAAATATGTCTATGCTGACCACTCCATTCTCTCATCAGGAAAAGGACACTACTCCTGTGTTTATTGTTAATATACAAAATTACAGCTTGTCATGTCTAACTAGGTTCTTTCCCTCCTGAGTTGCTTGTAAGTAGTACGTCTATACAGCCTGCCGGACCGAGCATCCCAGCCTGAATCAACAGACTCAGGCTTGTGGGGCATGTTAGTTAACCTGTTAAAGATGCATTTATTTTTAGTGTAGCTATAACACATTAGTGTATGCACCAGAAACATAATAAGAGCACTGAACTGTCTGACAATAAGATGTACTTCTCTAAAGCAGCAGTTCTCAAACTGTGGGTTGGGACCCCAAAGTTGGTCACAACTCCATTTGAATGGTGTCTCCAAGGCTAGCATTAGGGCTTGCTGGGACCCAAGGCTGAGGCCAATGCCCAACCCCACCACCCAGGGCTGAAGCCTGAGGGCTTCAACCCCCTTCCCAGGGTCATGTAGAAATGTGTTGTCGTCAGAAGGGGGTCATGATGCAATGAAGTTTGAGAATCCCTGGTCTAGAGTACAGCAAGTACATTTGAATCCAGCAACATTTTCAGTCATTACCAGCCTGGTCCAGATTCAAACCAATGGCCTTCCAGTTCACCACCCATCCACCGCATGCCTAACACCACACACGTTTAGCCTTCCGTTAGCTTTATAACTTCTGTTTTGTGGATTTAAATTCACACTGCAGCTAAAAACAACAATAATCTCCCTTCCTCAGTCTGCTGGCAGATGCCTTCTGAATCCTACACAACTAGTTTTATCCTCCCACCTATCTTACATCCACGAAACCACACAGGACTCCACAATAATGTGCCTTGACCAACACAACTATTGATCAATATTAGCATCCCTTCCCCAGTGATTCCAGACCAGGAGCGAGACTGTGAGCAGAACATAAATTCTGATCCTTTACATGGTAGTATAGATCAATATCTGAATCCTTTTATAATGAAGTTGTCACTTCCCATAATGCTGCCCTGCTCCCAGAGAGCTGCATCTACCTAACATAGCACTTCAAAGGTCCTGCTGCCAGAACATCCCAATCCTTCATTCACGGGCCTGCACTGTAGTAACTGTCATATTCTATCAATTCTCATAATTAAGGATACATTTTAGTCATGAGTATTTTTAGTAAAAGTCATGGACAGGTCACAGGCAGTAAACATGACTTATTATATACCCCTAACTAAAACTTGGGTGGGTGGGGAGGCCACAGGTGCTCTGAGAGGATGGTCCGGGGTGCTAGGGGGAGGTTGGTGGAGCTGGCAGGCTTCTTACCCCACTCCGATCAGCATGTCCCTGCAGCTCCTAGGAGGTAGAGAGCCTGGGGAGTTCTGCATACTGCTCCCGCCACAAATGCCAGCTCTGCAGCTCCCATTGGCCGGGAACTGCAGCCAACAGGAGCATGAGGGGCAGCACCTGTGAGCAGCACACGTAGCCCCGTGACCCCTCTACTCAAGAGCTGCAGGAACATGCCGGTGGAGGTGAGAGAGCCCCACCCCAGGTAAACGCCACCCTGCACCCCAACCCCCTCCCAAACCCCAAGCTTCTGCTACTGGCCCAGGGGCTTCTGTGACAGACAGGCAGTATTACTAATAGTCATGCATGACAGAAACTCTTTTTGATTCAATTACAATACCACAACCCTCCCAGAATTAAATATATTACTTCTTGTGTTCTTGCAAGGTATGTCTACAAAGCCCACAGAAGCGAGTCTCCCACTGTAGGTCAATAGACTCATGTTAGTGGGGTTTGTGTTGGCACTCTAATAGTTGTGTAGATAGCACTTTGAAGTTGTGGATCGGGCTGGGGCACAGGCTCTGAAGCCTACAGAAGTGGAGTGGGCCTCAGAGCCCAAGCCACAACTTCAATGCATTGTCTACACCAGGGTGGGCAAACTTTTTGATCTGAGGGCCACATGGGGTTATGAAATGGGATAGAGGGCTGGGTAGGGAAGGCTGTGCCTCCCCAAACAGCCTGGCCTCTACCCCCATCCAAACCCCTCCACTTCCCACCCCTAACTGCCCTCTTCAGAATACCTGACCCATCCAACTCCCCCGGCTCCTTGTCCCCTAACCACCCCCGCTCCAGTGACCCCTTCACACCTAACCACCTCTCAGGACAACACCCCCACTAAACCCCACTACTCCCTGCCCTGATTGCTCCGACCCCTATCCACACCCCCATCCCCTGACAGGCCCCTGGGACTCCCACACCTATCCAACCACTCCCTGTCTCCTGACTGCCCTGACCTGCCCCCCTGAACCGCACCCCCCATTCTCCCTCCCTTGCAAGTCTCCACCCCATCCAACCACCCCCTGCTCCCTGTCCCCTGACTGCCCCCCATGACCTCCTGCCCCTTATCCAACCCCTCCGCTCCCAGCTTGCTGAAGCTAGCCAGACTGCTGCAACACTCCCCAGCAGGAGTGGCAGGCCAGAGCGCTGGCGGTGCGGCACACTTGCAGCTGTGAGGGAGGCGAGATAGGAGGGGAGGGGCCGGGGGCAGTCTCCCCAGACCGGAGCTCAGGGGCTGCGCAGGACAGTCCCACAGGCCAGATGTAGCCTGTGGGCCATCATCTGCCCATCCCTGGTCTACACAGCTATTTTTGGAGCATTAGTCTGTTGATTCAGGCTGTGATGCTCGCTCCAGCACACTGTATAGGCATACTACTTATAAACAACTCATGAGGGAAAGAACCTACCTACACTGAAACCCAGTTTCTACCACTAGGCAAAACACACACACAAAAAAAGCTATCACAGTAATATCAGAACCACCATAAACTGCATGCCACAATTAAACACACCATTCAAGTCAAGAATGTTGCATCAGTTTATTAATTTGAGTGAATCCTTCTGAAAATGAACTGTTCTGCTAGCCTAAAATCCACTTTTGGTCTTAGTTATGATATAGAAATGGATCTTGTAATTTAAAAGCATTTTAAGGATTTTTCTCCTCAAAGTCAATTTAAAAAAAGATCTAAATTAATTGTGTATCAGCTATAGATAGCTATTGCTTTGTTTCAATAGAAACAAGTAATGTATCTAGACAGACTGCAAAGCAACTCATAACAATGGATGAACTTAACATATGCAATCACTCCCTAGTTATATTGCAAAAAAGTGACACACAAGTTATCTATGTAACAACAAGTTAAATCACTGGGTGGGGTCAGCATACATATGATCTTCAGTTCTGATCTTAAGTTAAAAAAGTCAGATATCAGCTTCTTACTCTTGATTTAGACAAGTTTAAATAATTGAGACAGTAAGTTTTTAAGACCTCTCTTTTGAATATATTACTCTAGTTTGCATTGTAGTGCAGTTCAGTAAATATGTCAGGCAATTAGTCATGGAGTACGATTTTTTTTAAAAAAAAACTTCTGAGACACACATGGTACATTTCTATTTGCCAGCTATTCTGCACTCTGTAGCATTACTTTAGGTGCAAGTAAAGGCCAAATCCTGTACCATATTCATGAGGTTACTCTTCAGGACCAAATTATTTACTCAAAATCTCTGAAAGTAAGTCTGCTACTCAATGGAACTATCCTACATTCTTTACTTCATCACTCAGGAGTTGCTCACTATCCCTCTGCTACATCCTGGGTAGCAGGAAAAGGATGTGATTTGTGAATGTAAGTGCTGCAAGGCTTCAGCTGTTATTTCACATGAAGTTACCTCACTCAAACTGGTCATTTACATGTATAATTGCCCTATACAGAGCTCCTGTTAGACTCCGAACAGTTTTTCGGTACTAGCTGAAACAGTCTATCAAGACAGTATCCCAAATCAGAGTTGTGAGGAATGTCCACCCTATAAAAAAAAAACATAGAACTGTCAGAAGTATCTAAAAATCAATAGGTTTCGGTGGCCCTCATTCATGACAGATCACCCAATGTGGTCAGATACTATGAATGGAAGGCACTCAAGTAAGAGCAAAATATTTTATTATCTGGATGGATCACCAAATAGATGTCTTAGAAGGAGACTCAAAATGCTACTACAAATAATGGGGAACCCCTGCAACTTCAGAACAAGTCTGCAGAGAGCATGAAAGAGAATATCTGGCAACCTGAGGCATTGTTGTAGTCTTGGAGGCTTGTCTCAATTATCTCTGTAAGAGAGATGTTTTCTAAATATTGCAGATTGGGTTTCAGCTGTTACTTCTGGCATGTTTGTAGCCTTCAGACATTTTCCAGAAGACAGAAAGAAAACTTCCCCAAGCTGCCAGCTTATGCCAACACATTTAATAATGGCATATAAGAAAACCCACCACAGCCATGCCACCCACTTATTACCAGCCCATGGGGACTGAAAGGCTTCTTTCAGCCTGAAAAGCCAGGCATTTTAATGCATATCTGGTTATTTTTCAGATTGCAGAGCAGCAGTAAGAATAGGTAGAAACCCACACAGTTTCTGAAGCAGAAGGGTCAAGCCCTAAGTTTTTATATTTCCTCGTTTCTAGTAGGTGGTTCAAATACTAAGTATTCCTTTCACAGATTGATTAACATGATGTAGAGATATGCAAATAAATACCTCATTTAAAAAAAACAAAACAGTTATTTGTATTCTGACTAAGCTTTTCATTTTACAGGTGCATTTTAGGATAGCAAATATGCAAAATAAAGCTAGCTGGAGAATTGGAAATTCACAAATTTTGTTTCAACTTTGCCACTAGAGATTTGGTTTTTGAGGAGGATCATAAATGAGCTGTAAAAATTGGTCTGCATTTAAACTCAGTATAATGTTTTGATCTATAATCATGCTTTTAAATAAAAAAATAGATGTTTTAAAGAAATATATGAGCTATATAAGAAAAAGAACTGGATGAGTTACTCAGTGAAAGTAAACATTTCCTAAAACATTTTCTTTAGTTCCCCCACTTCACCTGCAAGACACATATCCAGCTGGGAAAGGTTATGAAGCACCTTGTATTTTCTTACTCCAATAGTTTAAGAAAAAGGCAGTGGGAAAATATTGTGAGGGAGCCATCATGAATTACAGTAGGTACACATGATGTTTTAATAGGTCTTTTCCATCTCTACTGTCTGATTTTTTTTTTCAGGACACACTAAGCCATAGCAGCTCCAGGTCAGTATGTCAGCAGAGGAACAAAGATCAGATATATATTAGGAAAGTACGTCTGTAAATCCCACCAGGTAATTTGCCAACTCCTGATTTTAGTTTGCCTTCTCATTCCCCTTAAATACCAAAACAGTCTATAAACACATGTGCTGCTTTATCTCACATTATAAAATATTGAGTCGAGTTAGTCCTTTAAATGAGTAAGGCTTTTCATATCTGTTTAAATAACCTGTGCTGAGACACCAATTACTATAACAATTTCACACTAAAAAAGTTTTCTAAAGGGTCTTAAAAGGATGTTACAGCCACTTCCTTGTATTTGAGATAATTGTTTAAATCAGTCTTGCCAACACTTACACTTATCCATAATTTCATGCTTGCCAGTATAAATTCTCCAGGATTACTCACCAGCATAGCTGAACTATTGGCAAGATTAGGACCTACTATTCTAAAAAGTACCATCAATACAAAAGATCATGTATCAAAGTAACACTAAACAGAGGGGTAGCTGTGTTAGTCTGGAATTGCAGAAGTGACAAAGAGTCCTGTGGCATCTTAAAGACTAACTAAAGTTTTAGAGCATAAACTTTCGTGGGCTAGTACCCACTTCTGTATCCCACGAAAGCTTATGCTCTAAAACTTTAGTTAGTCTTTAAGGTGCCACAGGACTCTGTCACTTCTGCAAAGTAACACTGACAATCTAAAACACAAAAGGAGTGAGGAGATTAAGAAAACTAACACTCCCACCTCTAGTATAGTAATAGGACACATGCACGTAAATTGGGGTAGATGCAGAATGGATTAGTAAAATTTTAAAAAGTTCTCTTTTTATATATGAAATATTAGAATATTGCGTATTATACATTTAAAAATTATATAAATTATACAGTTCTTTAAAAATAGTTATGGATTAATACTAATTAGCCAGATGTCACAAAGATTACCACATTTTTCATTAATTAGCATTTTGGACAAAGAAAGATGCTTCTAGATAAATTCCAGATTTGGGGACAAAAATGCAGATAATCTGAAATTTAGATGATCACGGTTTATCTGTATTGCAAAATAGAGCTCAAGAGTGAATAACTATTGCTCAAAGTGCTCAGAACTTAATACATTATTTACAATAAAACCAGTACAGACCCTGTGAGATAATGACCATTGCCTGCTTTAATTCTGGTTCACAAACCTATTATACATGGTTATGTTAATATTTTTAACAACCCACCATTCTAGGTATTGTTGCCAGCTTTATTTTCTTGTTCCTATCCGCCTTAAATAAAAATCTTAGCAACTATAATAGAATTAGCATATTTTAATATGGAATTTCCTCACCACAGTATTTGTGTTACCTTTCCATACCATATATCAACGAATACTTATTGAAACGTATTGGGAAGAACATACCAAATAAGTAAATCATCACACAGGTAGTCTATGAAATGTACATCCTTCTAATTAAAGATAATAAGCCTGATGAAACTACATATGTATGTAATTTACTGACTGTTCGGATATTAACTTCCTGTGTGATTGATGCACCAATGTAGTTAAAGGGTCACCTATTACCAAAAATCTCCATCACTTAATTCAAGTTAACATTAACAAATGTGAGTTATCCAGAAAGGGGACTCAGTACTCAAGAGGTTTAGAACATAAGCAGTTCAAACATTGGTTCACCTCCTCAAAGACTCACCTATCCCCACCCATAAAATCTGAAAGGGCCCCCAGTCATACAATGTTTCTGATCTGCTTCAAATGTCACTCCGGAGGGCATAGTGAATTTTAATCGAGTGATTGTTCAGTCTCTCCTCCATCCAGATTTTACGAGGGAAGGGACAGCCCAGGAGGACCATGGCAGAACCTGGCTGTGTTTCAACTCTCTCGCCAAGGCCCACCCTTCTCGTACAGAAGTTTCATGTTAATTTTTTACCAACTGCCTCCCCTCCTGAGGACAGGCTATTTTATAGCATCCACCCAAGGTGCTGTGTCCACGCTCCTCAGCGTGTAACGACCCCCCCTCCACCCTCTCCCCACAATCGAGGCCGGGGAGCGACTGTGCGCTCTGATGGTTTCCCTTCCCGGTTCCCACGCCTCTCCAGGGCGCCCTCGCCGTCCCAGCAGCAGTCGGGGGGGGGGGGGGGGGAGGAGACGCAGCACCCCCGCGGGCCGCGTCACACAGCAGGTTGGGGAGCAGCCGCTCCTCACCCCGGGGAACCAAAGCGACGGGGCTGCGAGCACACGCGCCCACCCGCCCCCCTTCCAACCCCCCGCGGCTACTCCTCGGCCACAGCCAGAATATGGGGAAGTGGGAAACTCGGGGGCGCCATTTTGAGGCAGGGGAGACACAGACCAGCCGCTCCCGGGCCCCCGGGGTTCGGCCCCCAGGCCCGGTGGCGCCCGGGGAAGCAGCTCTCAGAGTGAGGGTTCCCCTGGGCGGCTCCATAACCCCCTTTCCCCGCGCTGGCCAAGCTGGGCCAGGGCCGCCCGCCGCTGTCTCCTCACCTGGCGGTGCCGGAGGCCCGGCGGCTTCTCTCGCTCCCGCGGCTGTGAGGGGGGGCGGAGGCGGCTCCTCCGCGGGGTGCAGGGAATGAGGGGCGGGGGCGCTGCCGTATCTCACCCGGGCCGCCGCCAACTTCCGCCTCCGCCTGCGCCTGCCGGACCAAAACACAACACACGCACTTCCGCCGCCTGCGCCACGTCACGGCCCCCATCTTCCGTTCAGTTCCGGGAGCGGCCCGGGTGTTGGCGCTGGAGCCTCACGTGGTTCCTCTTCCCGACACTGTGACCGAGGCAACCCAGGGACAGCCGAGCAGCCCCAGCTTGGCGACCGTGGAAGAAGCCACTTACGGCACAAAGGATTCCAGGATACATAGCGGGGCGCGAGGAGCTTTTTGTCCGGTAACCCCTCTGCGGTAGATGCTTCCGCCTCGGTAACTAGCATGGCGGCGACTGCTAAACGCTCACGTGACCTGCTGTAGCCTCGCTCTCTGGAATGATGAGGGCGAACCGCCCTGATTACGCTCCAGCCCTCTTAAAGTGCCAGCGCTGTGATTTTGACTGGGATGCTTTGCTGCTTGCTGAGTGCCTTAAGTGACCCTGACCTGTTGTAGGCTGGTGATCTGCAGTTTAGGAGAATGCGAGGGCAAACAGGGTGACCACATGTCCTGATTTTATAGAGACAGTATCGATTTTGGGGTCTTTTCTTATATAGGCTCCTATTACCCCCCAGCACCTGTCTCGATTTTTCACACTTGCTGTCTGGTCACCCTAGGGCAGCATCTGAGAGACAGGTACAACCACCTGGTTATAGCTCAGAGCCCAATATTGCCACCTTCAAGCACTCAAAAATCATGAATGAAACCCCTCCTTACCCCTGAAAATCATGATTTTTTTTTAAAAAAATCACAATATTGAAGCCAACTAACCTATAGATTTTAGGTTGTCTTCATTCGCTATCTAGATTTTAGCACTTGTTAAGTGTCATGTGTTCAAGCTTTTCTCCAAACCCATGACAGCTAGAAATGTACCTTCAAAACAAAATGTGACATGACAGTGGACATTTTCATATAATCCCCTGACTCCAGGAGCTCGAGCTTTATGGAAATCTTCAGATGTCATAGGACTTGTGACCCAATCACCAAAGTTGACAACACTAGTTTTGTCTAGAAACCTGCTGATTGCAGACACAGCTAGGGTTGCCAACTTTCTAATGCACAAAAGGAACACCGTAGCCCCACCCCTTCCTGGAGGCCCCGCCCCCCACTCACTACATTTCCCCTCCCTCCTTGGCTTGCTCTCCCCCACTCTCACAGGGCAAGGGGTTGGGGTGTGGGAGGGCTCTAATGGGAGGTGCAGGCTCTGGGGTGGGACCAGAAATGAGGGGTCCAGGGTACAAGAGAGTACTTCAGGCTGGGGCAGGGATTTGGAGTGCAGGAGGTGGTGAGGGCTCCAGCTGAGGGTGCGGGCTCTGCGGTGGGGTTGGAGACGAGAGGTTTGGAGTGTAGGAGGGGGCTCCAGGCTAGGTGTGGGGCTGAGGGATTTGGAATGTGGGAGGAGGCTGTGATTGAGGCAAGGGGCTGGAGTGTGGGAAGGAGTATGTCCTCTGAGCTGGGAATGTGAGCTCTGGGATGGGGTCAGGGATGAGGGGTTTGGGGTGCAGGAGGGGGCTCTAGGTTTGTGGGGGGCTTAGGACTGGGGTAGGGGGCTCAGGGTTGGAAGAGCACGGGCTTACCTTGGGCAGCTCCCAGTCAGCAGGGCTAACACAGGCTCCCTGCCTGTCCTGGCTCCGCGCTGCGCCCTAGAAGTGACCAGCAGGTCTGGCTCTTAGGCGGGTGGGGGAGGGAGGGGGGAGGACAGGAGGCTCCGCGCGCTGTTCTCACCCACAGGTCTGTTCCCGGCCAATGGGAGTGCAGAGCCAGTGCTTGGGGCGGGGGCAGCATGTGGAGCCCCATGCCCCCTCCATCTAGGAGCCGGACCTGCTGACTGCTTCTGGGGTGCAGCATGGTTCCATAACGGGTAGGAACTAGCTTGCCTTAGCCCTGTAGCACCACCAACTGGACTTTTAACAGCCCGGTCAGCAGTGCTGACCAGAGCCACCAGGGTTCCTTTTCGACTGGTCGTTCTGATCGAAAACTTGACACCTTTCAATCCTGGACACAGCTCTGGTCTGCCTATTCTGAGGCTCTTTGGGGAATTTCTTATCATAGACTTCAAGTAGTGTGGTGTAGATGCCATATCCATGCAGTGACATGGGGCCATAGCAACTGCAATGGGGAAAGTGACATCAGAGGAGGACTAAATCCAAAGAAACCCACAGAGAGGATGATTCTTGAAGTCATGACAGCCACAACTGCCTATGCACACATAAAGTAGGAGGTATATTATTGGGCTCATCATTAATAAAAATAAATTCATAAAATAAATGCAGTTGATAGTTTGTTTGTTTTGAAAACAGGACGTTTCTGGTGTGGAATGAGGGGTATTCATCAGCAGTGAGGAAACTCGGGCATTTCAATTTCCCAGTTTTGGAAGGTATGGTAGAGAGTGACCAGGTTATTTTTCTATTTTAAAAAGCATCCATTATTTGGTGCTTATCACAAAATCAATTAAAATATGTTTCAAGAAATAATCATGTTAAGCATATCACCTTATGATGTGGCTATTTATTTCAAAGTGATCATGGCTCAATTACATTTATGTACAAACAAAATAAAGTCCACACTATTAACATATAAACTAGGCATTTCAAAAGACAAAATTTCACAAAGCTGAAAACAATTGTGTGCCAAGTCAGGTCAGAGAAAGAATTTAAGTAGAACAGTGGTAATTGCGTAATGATTATGAACCTTTTACCACATGCCCAAAAAGCCACATTACAGAAACTAGTCTATGTTAGTTAAAAACAGAAAAGTGAAAGTAGCTATTTTATGTATAATGAAAGTAGCTATTTTATAATATACACACACAAATGGGGAAAAGGAAGCTAGGAATTGTAGAAACTTTATAAGGGAAGCAAAAGGACACAAGGAGGAATCTATGGGCAGGAGAGTTAAGGACAATGAGGAGGGGTTTTGTTTGTTTGTTTGTCTGTTTTTAAGTATATCAAAACCAAAATGAATTGTAATAATGGTATTGGTCCCTTTCTAAATGGAAATGGTAAAAATGTCAATGACAATTCAAAGGGGTGCAATACATATTTCTGTTCTGCATTTGGAAAAATGCCATGTCATATGATGATGATGATGATGAAATACTTCCCCTTTCAACAGCAACTAAAGAGGATGTTAAACAGTAGCTAATAAAGTTGCACATTTTTAAAGTCACCAGGTCTGGATAACTTGCATCCAAGAGTTCTAAAAAAGAGCTGTCTGAGGAGTTCTCTGGACTATTAATGTTGATTTTCAATAAGTGTTGGAGCACTGGGAAAGTTCCAGGGGACTGGAAGACAGCTAACGTTGTGCTAATATTTCTCAAGGGTAAACAGGAAGACATGGGTAACTATGGGCCTGTCAGCCTGATGCTGATCTCAAGCAAAATAATGGAACAACTGATACTGGCCCTGAATATTAAAGAATGAAAGGAGGATAATATTAATGCTAATCAACCTGCATTTGTAGCATCAGATTTTATACTAGGCATATAACAATTATTTTGATTGACAGATTTTATAGCATATTATTTTGATTGACAAACTAGAAGGATACAAAATCAGCATGATGCACATTAAATACATCTCAAAATGTAACTATAAATAGGGAGTAGAATAGGTGTTTTTCTAGTGAAGTCCCACACGGATCAGTTCTTGGCCCTAGACTATTTAATATTTTTATCAATTGTCTAGAAGAAAACATAAAGTCATTACTGATAAAGAGTATAGAAGATTGGGGGAGTAGTAAATAATGAAGTCTTCGGAGTCAAGGTGGACATGAGCTCCAAGTGCAACACTGTGGCCAAAAGGGCAAAGTGATCCTTGGATATATAAACAGGAATATTGAGTAGGAATAGAAATGTTATATTACCTCTGTGTTTGGCACTGGCAAAGGTGCTGGAACCAGGGAGCTGGGGGTGCAACAGCACCCCCTGGCTTGAAGTGGTTTCCATCATGTACAGGGCTTACAGTTTAGTTCAATGTTTTTTGGCACTCCCACCATAAAAAAATTTCAAGCACCCTGGGCACTGGTATGACTGCTACTGGGATATTATGTCAAATTCTGATATCCAAAATTCAGGAAGGATGGTGAAAAATTGGAGAGGGTTCAGAGAAGAGCCACAAGAATGATTAAAGGGTTGAAAAACATTTTATAGTAAAAGATGCAAGGAGGTCAATCTATTTAGCTTAATATGAAGGTTAAGAGATGACTTGATCAGTGTGTAAATCCTACAGGGGTAACAGAGTAGAGGGCTTTTTAATCTAGTAGACAAAAGATCTAACAAGTCCAATGGCTACAGGCTGAAGCTAGAAAAATTTAGAACTAGAAATAAATTGTAAATTTTTAATGGTGAGGATAAATAACCATTGGAACAACTTACCAAGGTTCTCCATCATTGGTAATTCTTAAATCAATATTGGATTTTTTTAAAGATATGTTTTAGTTCAACCATAGCTATTGGACTTGAAGCAAGAATTAATTCAGGAAAATCCTATGGCCTTTGTTATGCAGGAGGTAAGACTACAAATGATCACAGTATTTCTGCTGGAGGATTGGAGAAAACTGATCACAAATCTCCAGGAACATCTGCTTCTTCATGCTAAAGTTCCAGACCCACTGCTGGCCATCCCAGGTCTGCATGACGATATGATCCCACCAGTCTGTTCCTGTGGCCTTGCGCCAGAAGAACCAGTCTACATAGGAGGAATCTGTGACTAAGGCAAGAATAGGCATGAGCAGCATCAACTAGTTTGGAGCTGGCGTGTCATTATCCCCCTCAGAGAGGTGCCTTTGGCAGTTCAAAAACTGCCACCAGAAATGTCCAGTGTCTTGCAGATGCTCTGTGTCCTGAAATAGGACTGAGAGCAGGAGATAGAGACATTTTACCAGGTCAGGTTCCATGTTGGAGGAGAAAATAGTTAAACAAACAAACAAACAAACAAAACTGTTTTCAGGGAAAGAACAACTAGCCCAGAGCTGGTCATCAAAACTTGTACTTTATAGTTTTGGTAGGTGCTCAGTTACTCTAGTGATCTATGCACTATAAATGCCTAAATATATTCAATAGCTCTCTTCCTTCAGAAAAATCTTTTACATTACCAAATAGATTTCAAATTCAGACACTAAATAAGATTTTTTTAGGTGCTGGAATTATACTCATGTAATATAATTATACTAATGTAATAAATGAGATATAAAAAGTGAAGAAATGGATGAAGAACCTATTTCCCAAAATATGAGACTAGAGAACTTGACCCTCCAAAGTGTTTTCTCTCCACAAGGGGTGTGAAAGCATTTCTCAAAGAAAACAGAAAGCTCCTCAAAAGTGATTGCAATTTCAAAACAATAAGAATTAATCACTTACGTCACAATGTCTTTTCCTACTAGTTGACTTAGAACTGAGAAAAGGTACTAGACTGAAAACATATTTTTGGATAAACACAGAAAGTAAGTATAACATGGACAGAGGTAGCACAAGCTTCAAACTACCCAGTCAGTATGGATTTATTTGAATCACTTCAGTGGAGAAAGGATGAAGTTAATTCTTCATGCCTATTCTTTATGCGGTTTCCTGAGCAGTGGAACATCTTCTGCTTTAGGTGCAAGTAGCCTCAGGTTCAAACCCCATTAGCTGGCTTCACTGTTGAACCTGCTAGCAAGAATGCCAGTTGTGATGGTAGTTCTTTTGATGTAGACAGAACATTTATCCTCTATGAAGTGGTCTGAGATCACAAGTTTATTTTGTATAGGTCAATGCTCTGCTATCAGATGATAATACTTCTGAATATCACCAACCTGGGCCAGATCCCATAACTAAATTCAGTGGGTGAAATCCTGACCTAATCCAAGTTAGTGGCAAAACTCCCATTAATTTCAGCATGGTCAGGATTTCACCCAGTGCATGTTTCTCTTTATTTAAAAATTTCCTCTGAGAGTTTAAAGTTTGCTTTGCCAATTTTTTCCCCTTAGGGTCTGATCCTACCTGCATTGTAGTTAATGGGTAGATTTTCATTGACTTTGATGAAGATTGGATTGGGCCTTTTGCAGTTTTAGTTATCCGGTACAGTTTTTTCTTCTTTATTTCATTTTCCCATTTCTTTAATTTGTTTCCTTTTTTTTTTTTTTTTTTTTTCACTTTTCTGTCTTTCCTCTCTCCATTTTTTTCTCTTCTCTGTAAACCCTTTGCTGAAGGCAATTAATTCAGCTACTTCCCAGGATAGTTTTTGTTTTGCTTAGGAAGCAACATTTCTATATTTTCATAAATGTACTGAACAAATAAAATAATAATAATAATAAATAATAAACCACTAAGCCATTGTGTATGAACACAACATTGTTCCCCCAAAATATCACGTTCTACACAAATTACTAATTTATCCACGATAGCTCCCAAGTGGCTACTATTTTAAAATAAATCCTCAGCAAATTTTTAAAGCTTCCTGAAGGTTATACTCAGCAAGTGCTTGAATTACATCTACCCCAGCATTAGCACCACAGTTCCAGTGAGAGTTGAGCTGCAAAACTCAGCAGTCATGCTGGATCAGGGAAGTGAAAGGCAGGATTTTAGGCAGTTTCACTTCCTTGATTTTAGCCCTTGTAAGAGACGGACAAGCATCAAACTGTGGGGTTGGGGATTTAATGGGTATTGATAATGTCAAATGCCAAACACTTACTAAGGGCAACTTTAGCTACAGGGACCCTGCTGTAACAAAGAACATCTATTTCCTCCTTGAAATGAAATATGTAGGGTCAGAGTGACCAGATGTCCCAATTTATAGGGACAGGCCCAATATTTGGGGCTTTGTCTTATATAGGCTCCTATTATCATCCACTCCCTGATTTTTTACACTGGCTATCTGGTCACCCTATGTAGGGTTCAGTTTTCTACTGCAGGAGACAAATTCCCACTGAAGTTAATTTCACTCAACAAATACTTGGCATTAATTCTAGAATGTCATTTTAAGTTTGTTTATGTTACCACCAAATTTGTAGTCTGTTGAAGTTACTCAGAGCGTTGGGTTGTTTCCCTGTTTCCTTTACATGAGATGTAACAGGAGTGTTATCAGGGAGAAAGAGAAACTAGATCCCTCTCTGATTATTGTGCCTTATCATGATAATAAAAGTCACAAGGTTTAGGGGACTATTTAAAAAGAAAGGTTTATTACTATTTCTAGCATCATGGGCAAAATTAAAAAGGAAGAAATATATACACTTAAACAGAAAAACCATTATGATATCTTTTCTGTAAATAAATGCTTCCTCATCCTTATCAAAACCTTTCTATACCAAGAAAAATTATTAGACTAATATTTTATCAGATCACACTAGAGCCCTCCTCTTCTAATGTATTTGCACAGATGATTTGGAAATGCCCTCAGTCACCCCTATTTTCCAGGGTGGTATCAGAGAGAAATGGTGCAACCTAAAGCTCCAGTCCAAGGCAATCCAAGTCCTTCAGATCGATATCTGTCTTTCCAGGACTCCACTCTCCCTGAGCCTCCTAACACAGAAACTAGGGTGACCAGATGTCCTGATTTTATAGGGACAGTCCCGATTTTTGGGTCTTTTTCTTATATATGCTCCAATAACCCCTCGCCCTCATCCTGATTTTTCACATTTGCTGTCTGGTCACCCTGCACAGAAACAGAAAACATTGATCCTCCAAATGAAGGACATAATGTGAGATTTCATTTTGTGGAATTATTCCCTCTTATGTTATAGAATTTAAGGCACCAGATCATTTAGTCCTACCTCCTGTATATCACAAGTTACCAACACCACCCAGCACAAAATCGAAATCTCTCTTCATCTTCCCAATCAACTTACATTTCCCCATGTTGATGGGGAAGAAGGGATCAGGATGCTACTGGGGATGCTGGGAGAGGGTTGATGGGGCTCAGAGTGCTATGGGGGATGTGGGCAGATGGTTAATGTGGTCAGGGCACTGCGGGAGATGCAGGCAGAGGACAGATCAGGTGAGGGTGCAGCGAGGGATGTGGGCAGAGAACAGATGGGGCCAGGGTGCTGCAGGGGATGTGGGCAGAGGATGGATGGAGTCAGGATGCCACAGGGGATGGGGGTAGAGGGAAGATGGGGTTAGGATGCTGCCGAGGATGTAGGCCGAGAGGTCGGGGCGCTGCAGGAGATGTAGGCAGAGAGCAGATGGAGGCAGAGAGCAGCGGGGGATGTGGGCAGATAGTGGAGCGGTTGGGGCGCTGCTGGGGATGCGGGCAGAGGGGTTGGAGCACTGCAGAGAATGGGGACAGAGGGTGCAGGGCACTGGGGGGTTGCAGCAGAGGGCAGAGGGGTCAGGGAGCTGCGGGGGTTGGGAGCAGAGGATGAGGGGGGTTGGGTGCTGCGGGGGATGAGGATAGAGGGTGGGAGGGGTCAGGGCACTGTGGGTAAAGGGTAGAGGGGTCTGGGCACTGGGTGGATGCTAAAGAGGGCAGTGCCTATGGAGGGGATGGGGGTGGTGGCAAAGGGGGCAGTGGCAAGACCAAAGGGGGCAGTTCCCCGGCAGGAGGGGGCGGTGCCGAAGGGGGCGGTGGGCCCAGTCCGGGCCCAGTGGGCTGGTCCCCGCCCGCCTCCTGCAGGGGGCGATGTTGGGCCGGGCGCGTTACCAGGTAACCGCAGTAAACACCCCGCGCCGGGGGGACGCCGCCGCCGCCTCTCCGCCTGCCCGGCCCGGAGCCGCCATGGTCGGGGAGCTGCGGCCCGTGTACCGGGGCCGGTTCTTTGACAGGTTTCCCGCGCTGCCGACAGTAAGTCCGGCTGTGTCGGCCTGTCCGCGCCCGCGTGGCCCTCGGTGTCCCTGTGTCCGTCTGTGTCGTCCGGTCCCCCTGCCTTTTTCTCCGTGCGTCCCGCTGGGCGCGTCCGTCCTTCTGTCCCCGTCCGTCTGTCTGGGTCTCCTTGTCCACCCCCGCCCCCCACTCTCCAGCCCCTCGGGGCTCTCAGGGTGACCCGACGGGTGCTGCTCGCTGCTGACCCCCGAGCCAGAGCTCGGCTCGCCCGTCGGGGACTCTGGGGTCGGGGCTCCCCGCAAGTGAGAGATCCTGGGGCAGAGGGGGTGGGTTTGAATAGTCATTTCATTGCCCCCTTTATTAAAATAAGTTTTTGTCCTAATGTTGCTGGGGCACGACCAGGCAAAATTCCCTGCTGCAAGGTTTAACATGCTGATCCTTCTGGCCAGCCCCTACTGTTGATTTGTTCTGTGGTTTCTGCATTATTAATAATTATTATTAATCATTATTAATTATTATAATTATTATTATTTTGTTTTCATTGTTTAGGCAGGAAAACTGATCCCAATTGGAGATACAGCTGCCAGTTGTCTGACTGAAGTTTTCCCCAGGGTGAGTGTACTGGGTTTGTTGGGAGAGCACATCACATCTCCAAGCAGAGACATTGAGAGATAAGTATACTAAAGAAATTAAGTCTTTGCCCAGAGGTTAGCCTAATTCTCCTCTCAGACTGGCTATATTAGGGATTTTATGTAACAATTTCCCACTGTTGCTAAAACTGGATTAGCTGGTCTAGTGTTAGCAATATTGGCAGCCCTAGCGTACACAAAGTTCTGCAGCCACTGTTAATTTTAACACCAGTGTCACATAGCCCAGCTCAGAGCTACTAATAAAAGATAGGAATGCTGACAGCCATAGTAGCTGCCGCCATTGGTAGAACTGAACTGCTAGTAACAACAGGGGGAAATCATTTCAAGTGTGAAAAAGGCCTGACATACCTTACCTTTAAACCCGAGTAAATCAACTGATGTTTCTCCTGGTATATAGCAGTGCAACTGAGAGGAGAATCAGTCTTTAGAGATTTTTACGCATCTCTTCTCTTTTTTTGAAATGCAAGAACTGAAATAATTTTCCGTGTAGTTCAATACACTGTGTTCCGAACACTGTGCACATTTGTATTTTGGTCATGTCCACGGTATAAAATCCACCATGTTTAAACACCTTTTCCATCCATGGTGTAATGTGATTTGGTCTTGCCTGTATCGACTAGGACCAAACTGTTATAAACAGTTTAGGGTACTGTGCTCTATTGTTTATATAGATACTGTTACTCCTGTTGCTGGAGATCATTCTTCCCTTTGAAAAAACTGTACTTTTGGTTGATGATCCTGCAGGTGAAGAGGATGGTAAGCAGGATGTACAGGAAAATACCATGAAACAGATTAGCTGACACACTCTTCTGATGACAAGCGTGTCTGTAATGGAAGGAACAAGTGAAAAGCTAAGTCACTGTTTCCTGTAAAATTGTTTTTCCATTGTCTTACAGCCTACTACACCACCTGTTGTGAGAAAGTTTCTCAACTGTACAAGTCCAGCTCCTGGTGCTGAAAGAATATTCTATGGCAGAGCAAACGATCCTGATATTGCAGTTCATTTGACACATGGCATTAGCTCCCGGTCTTCACTGAGTGTAAGAATCTGAATCTTTTGTGTGGTTAAAAATAGTCCCGAATAGCTTCTATTGATTTGTACCTTGGTTCTGCTCAGCCATTACTGAGTGTATATAGCTGGTGTATGAGAGAGTATACATTCCTAATGCACAGGAGAGATGCTGCTAACTGTCCAAGAGCGGAAGGAAGAACCAAATAAGGGTCCAAAAGGAGAGAAATACCACTGAGAATCTTTGGATGGAGAGGAAGATAAGAAAATAATGAGGGAAAGGAAGCAAGAAAAGTGAAGGAGAAGAGACTCCCTTTTCCCCAATGACAAATATCTCATCCCCTTTCCACTTAACCCACTTGCAAATGACAAATGCTCTAAACAGCCCCTCAGCTTCTAACATGTACCTATGACCAGTTCCTCAATCCCTATATAAGGAATAGATACAACTCTCTCATTCAGTGGTACAATCTATCCACCCATACTGTTCAGTTGTTCAAACCTCTTGCTCCCTCCAAACCGCCCTACAATTAATATTATTGTTATCTATGTATCTATTATTTGCTTAGCCTTAAGGGGATCTAAGTGCTCTATGCTGTGACTTTTCCGTTTTACAGCGGGTTGTCTGAACTCTGAAGTTAATCAAAGGAATTTTAATTATGAAATAAATAGACATTTAAAAAACAGAATTTTTTATTGAATTACATTTTACAGTAACAAACTTCATTATTTATTCCAATTTCTAGTTCTTTAACACACACACACTAGGGTGACCAGACAGCAAATGTGAGAAACCTGGACGGGGATGGGAGGTAATAAGCGCCTATATAAGAAAAAGACCCCAAAAGACTGTCCCTATAAAATTGGGACATCTGGTCACACACACACACCCACACACCCACCATTTGTACTGCTTTTTCCCTCGCGGGTTTTAGAGATAAAATACTGAAGCTGTTAGTGAACTGATTTAATACCTCAGAACAGCACTCACTGTTCAGGAACACTGTCAAATTTGCTACTTTTATTTTCTTGCTTTTGGTCTTTAAATGATTTTGCTAACTAACAGTGATACTTTTGATATCCTATTGTACTCAAGATGTACACTTAATTTCAGAAATAATGTTTGTGGTATTATATTTTAGAAACTAAGGGCAAAATTCTGTGAATTTTGCAAGTTAACAAGTTGAAGAACACACATGTAAAAATAGAATTCTGCATAAAAAAATCTATCTAACCTGTAGGTTAGCATTAATTGCGGATGCTAAGTGTCAGTAAATTTACAAGTAAGTCAGTGTACTAGTGTTTTATAGTATATTTGGTGAAAGTAATGCTCATTAAAGTACTCCTACTATTAAGTCTTTACTAAGAAGTGGGGAGGGAACTTTTCTTTGGTTCTGCATTAGAGAGATTCTGCTGTGTCTCTGCCACTCATACTATGTGTGCTTTCTTCAGGCTGGCTTCTTGACAAACCCACCTAGAAAAACCCGGTTTCAACAAAAAATTGAAGAAAGAAAAGAAGCCCTGTATTTAAGAAATCAACAGGCACCCCTGGGAAAGTCACGTGATCAGACTTCAATGTTACCTAAAGGCATGGATGTGACTACCACCACTTTTGGAACAACAACCATCAGAGGTAACACACTGAGGGCATGTACAGTGCTGTGAGTTAATCCAGGCCTCAGAGAGTGCAGTAGGCAAAGCACTGCAGGGTGTTCACACTGTCAGCTGCAAGCACAGTGGCATGGCCACATTTGCAGCGCTTGCAGCAGTATTGGGAGCAGTGCACTGTGGGCAGCTATCCCGCAGAGCACCTCTTCCCATTCTGGCGTATGGCTTGTGGGAAGTGGGTGGGAGGTGCGGGGCATTCTAGGTCCCTGTCCCAACGCTCTTTGCTGCTCTTTGCTCTTTCTCTTCACATCCTAGCAATCCATGTGCTTCCATCCATATTTGGCGCCATCTTTCAACTTTTTTGTCCTGCGCGCTCTCTCTTCCCTTTTTTTCTGCGGGAATGGATCCCAAAGTGCTGAGGAATATGCTAATGGATCTTGCCAGCACGTCCCGTTTGGCAGTCAAGTTACTTCTTAAGCTACAAACTGACAGTAGGAGTCCGATGATATCAACTCATGTAACGCCTATGACACCAGATTACGGACATGCTCAGCACCGTGGAACATCGTTTTTGGGCTTGTGAAACAAGCACTGAGTGGTGGGCTCACATCGTCATGCAAGTCTGGGCTGACAAGCAGTGGCTGCAGAACTTTCGGATGAGAAAAGCCACTTTCACAGTACCGTGTGCTGAACTTGCCCCCACCCTGCGATGCAAGGACACGAGATTGAGAGCTGCCCTGCCAGTGGAAAAGCGGGTGACTATTGCAATCTGGAAGCTGGCAACTCCAGATAGCTATCGATTGGTCGCCAACCAGTTTGGAGTGACATGGGGGCATAAGGGAAACAGTTTTGAGACAAGGGCTTCAAGGGAAAGTGGGCGCAGTAGAGCTCCGCCTGCATGGCTACGAGTACCTGGATCAAGTCCGCTTGGCACTCCATAATGCTTATCAGCCACTCTGTGCTTTGATGCCGGCGCTCCGCATTCTCCTGGCAGAAGCTCCTTTCACTCTCCCTCCACTTCTGCACTTTTTGATTCTCATGAAGGGACTGCTGCATTATTTCCGTAATGCTGCGAGCTCAAAGTTGCATCTGTAAAGGCAAAATGCAACACTTAACGGAGGCAGCATTGTTCACACCAGACAGAGAAATCATTTGCTGGTACTTAAAGACAAGCACGGTCTACACCAAGGGTGGGCAAACTACGGCCCATGGGCCACATCCGGCCCACAGGACTGTCCTCCCCGGCCCACCTGAGCTCCCGGCTGGGGGGGATCTCCCTGGCTCCACCCCTGCTTTCTCTCTTCCCCTGCTTCCTCCCTCTCCCCGAGCCTCAGCAGGTTGGGTAAGGGGCAGGGTCCCGGGAGGGTGTTTAGGGATGGGGTGGGTCTTGGGAGGGGGCAGTCAGGGGACAAGGAGCAGGATGGGTCAGGAATTCTGAGGGGGGCAGTCAGGGGCAGGAAGTGGGTGGGGGTCGGATAGGGGGCAAGGCCAGGCTGTTTGGGGAGGCACTGCCTTTCCTACCTGGCCCATCATACAATTTTGGAACCCCGATGTGGCCCTCGGGCCGAAAAGTTAGCCCACCCCTGGTCTTCACAATAGCAGAATTTGCCTGTCTCAAAGCGAGTGCACATAACCCAAAGGAGCCCCAAAATAGTGAGTAAGCACAGGGTCAAGGGGGACTGATTGTTTCACTGCTGTACCGTCCTCTGGGGTTCTATGCCTTGGAGAGAGCCAACAGCTACAGGGGGCCCCTAAATTGAACACTATCCCCACATTTTCCCCACGAGTTCGTCCTGGAAGGTATATTGCTGCTGAGGATGGCCTGGGAAGCAAGGGAGGGTCTTCTACTACAATGTAGCTTTCGCCCTGGCCCATATACAGCTTCCCTGTGTGCAGCAGTGGTTCCTCCGCCCCTCATGGCACAGTGGTGCGGACATGTTAGCCTGACTGGAACAAGGAGTATAATAGCACTCCCAAGGGCCCTGAGCAAGCGCATTGCACACCTTCTGGATGAGACCTTTGAAGAGATCACTGAGGCCAATTACTGTGATGTGAGAGAGGTCATCAATGCCCTATTCTGCTTCTAGGTATGCATCCAGCCCTTACCCTCCTCACTCCAAGAGCCCACACTGAATAACTTCCTTCCCAAAATAAAAGCCGCTTACCGGGCATGTCCTCTGGTGTTTGTCCTTCCCCAAGCACTGGCTGCTGCGACTGGCTACCTTCCTCCTGGCTTGAGAACAGCTCCTGGCTGCATGCATCTAGGGATTCTGGGATGTCTCCCTCCTCCTAAGTGTAACCCTTCTGCCCATCAGAGTTGGCAGCAACAAGGGCCGGGTTCAGTATCCAGGGGTTCCATTCCAAAAGCACAATACAAAAACCGGCTCGAGCCCCCACCCAGTGACCTGGGACAACCATATACCACCCCTCTGGGCATCTGTAAGAGACAATACTTCCCCTCTCGCAAGCACAGAGTCTGAGTGTACCAAAGCCTTTTAATAACAGGGAGAAACAATGTGGCATTATATCGGGGAAACACCACAAACAAGGTTAATAAACCAGACCATGAGCCAGAAGCCCCCCTCCCAGCAAATAGGCCGTGGCCTTCCCTTTGGCTCTTGAGTTCCACAACCCCAAAAAGTCACTCAATAGTCCCAAAAGTCCAACAGCCCAAGAGTCTCTGTCCTTGGTCCGTGCAGAGTTCAAAAGTCAATTGGCAGAGTCTTACCTCCAGCCTGGGTGGAGATGGAGGGTAGGGCACGGGGCACCTCACGTGGTCCGAGGCCGACTGCGCCGCCTCTCCGTGAGGTTCCGCTGCAGCTCTCACCGCAATCGGCTCTGCTCCGCCCCGCTGGCTGTCCTACGAACCGTTCTGGCCGTTGATCCGCTAGCTGCTCTGCTAGCCAACACACAGACAGCTCTGCTGCGCCGGTCACTCTGCCCGCAGCACCCACGCCTCTGCTAGGTGACAGACAGCTCTGCCGCGCCGGTCACTCTGCCCACAGCACCAACGCCTCCGCTAGTCGACAGACAGCTCTGCTGCACCAGTCACTCCGCTAGCCGTCCTGCTAGCCGACACACAGACCACTCTGCTGCACCAGCCACTCTGCACTTTTTCCAGGTCCCCCCTACTTAAGACAGTGCTCAGTGATTTCTTTAGCTCTTAGGTGATTTCAGCTCTTAAGTGATTTCAGCTCACAGTAGGGGAGCCTTAGTACAGGTGCACCAGTGAGCCCAAAGCAATTGTCAGCTCAGCAGCCTGGAACCAGGCTCCTAATGGAAGCAAAATTCAATTCTGACATTCCACAGTGGAGAGAGGCAGGGTGCAATAGGCCGGGGAGACCCTCAGACAGCACCTTCACCAAGAGGTATAGGTGCTTGTCCATCACCTCTCTCAATCTCACAGTGTTCTGAAAACGCATGGCCCTTGCCCAGTGAGTGCTACCTAGATGATGGCGAGTCCCTCCATCATAACAAGGGCCAAGTACATGTCCATAGTCCTTCATTCACATAATCACAGTAACATCACTTTATCATTCCTGCCCCAATAACATAGAAACTGGGGCTCCCTCATCAGCCGAAGTGGCCATGTGGGCTGCTGTGGGCTCAGGCTAGGCGCAGTGGGTGTGTCTATGCAAATTGATCAGCCCCAGACTTAGTTTGCAAGGCTCACTGCAATTCCCATAGTTCGCCACCAGATGTCAGAATATATCTCATTCCTGACACTGCTTACATAAGCACCTTCGCTCCTGCTTTCCTCCTCCTCCTCCTGATTTGTTGAACTGGGCTCTGAAGTGTCCATGGTGGTCCTCAGAGTGGAAGTGGGGTCATCCCCTAGTATTGCATCCAGCTCTTTGTAGAAATGGCAGGTCGTGGGGGCAGCTCCGGACTGGCGGTTTGCCTCCCGGGCTTTGCATTAGGCATTCTTCAGCTCCTTCACTTTAACCCTGCACTGCAGTGCGTCCCAGTCATGGCCCCTTTCCATCATGTCTATGGCTGGAGCGCAGCTGGGACTGGACAGCTTCCTCCCCCCAAACACTTAATAGGTCCAGCACCTCGCCATTGCTCCATACTGGGGATTGACTGGTGCATAGAGGCCTGGTCACCTGGAAAGATGCGCTGAGGAGCACTCCACACCTTGCTGAGGAAACAGGAAGGGGATTTTCATAATTCCCAGAGAATTTGAAGTTCAGGTCTGACAGTTGGTCACCTGAGGGCAGGGCAATAGAGTTCAAAGTGATGACTTTGTGAGTGGCTAGAATAGACATTTTTGGACACTTCTGCAGGCCGATCAGAGTGCATTAATGGACCAGGGCATCCGGACTGGTGCCGTAGTGCTTCAGTCAGGGCGTGCCAAGTGTTATTCCTCTCATAGAGATGGATTTCCTGGACCACTCCAGCCTCAGAGTCAGAGTGCTCTATGTATCTTGCCAGTGTGGACGCATGGTGAGTTAGAGCATATGAGGCTGCTTTAATGCACTCCAACTTGCAAGTGTAGCCAGGTACCGAGTGTTAAAATGTATTGCTGTCGAATACATAGTAATTTATCGTTAAAATGGGATTCAGTAAGTTACATAAATAATAAACATTATACTTTAAAACAATTCCTGTGGAATCGAAAAGAAGTACAGTACTAATCACAACTTCTAATTAAAAATAAGAGCATATAAGTACTAAAAATGTATTAACTAAAATACTCAAACATCAAGAAAACACAGGAAGGATAGGGATTTCTGTCCCTCCCTAAATTTGCAGATTTTCTGAGATTGGTGCAGATTTCAGGGGATCCACTAGAGGCCAGGGTTGATCATACAGAGCAGTCGTTCTTAAACTTTTTTTTTTCATGAACCACTTGAAAATTCCTGAGGGTCTCCGTGGATCTTTCAAAATGTTGTTTGCACCATTAGCTAACTATTGTAAAGCGCTTTGCATAAAAGCATGATATAAAAAAAACCTTGGTCATAATTAACTTTCTTCTGTTGTACAAATAAAAGCACACAACTCCTATTTTAATATCAGGAGTTTTACCTTTCTAATGCAATGGATGTGCCCTCTCTCCCTCGGCTGCAGCAGCCCCCGAGCTGCAGCTGGTAAGGAGTGGGGTCTTTTTTCTGCCAGAACAGCCACAGAGCTGAGGCTGGGAAGGAGGGCCGTGTCTCCCCATTCGCTGCAGCCCTGGAGCTCGGGAAAGTCGTCTCTTTTTCTGGACACTGCAGCCCTGCACGTCCCAAATTCCCCCACTCTCTCTTCTCTCCCCACTACCCTCTAACTCCTATTTCCCACAAGGCCACCACCTCACCTTACATCTGCGTCTTCTCCAGGGTCAAGGCACTTTATTAGTGGAGCCATGCCTGCGCGGCTCCACTAATTAGGTGGGTGGCCCTTCATTCTCTCGTGTGTGACTGCCTACGCGTGCACCTTAGAGGGAACTATCTGAATGGAGCTCGTGAACCACTGGTAGTCTGCGGACCACAGTTTGAGAGCCTCTGATATAGAGGCCTAGGACCCTGAAGGCTCAGCCCCCCCGCAGCTCTCCCCCATCCTATTTCATCATGGCTGTTTTCATGGAAAGTTGCCTGCCTGAACTTTGATAGTAAATATTATAGTGCTAAGGTATTAATTGGTGTCTTGCAATAAGATACTGTTTCCGTATATTGAACTTTTAAGAGAGATTTTATTACCATATTGATTAGTATTTGTTCTCTTTGCAGACAGACCTGGTGGAGAGCTTATAAATCCACCGAAAACCTTTGAGGAAGTGGATAATGAAGCAAAAGAAGGACATGAGTTGTATGTTGTGACACACAATGACTACAATGTAGGTGAGTAAGATCAAGGGCTGGTGATCAGTAATACAAGAAGTTTAAGTATATATAAAGCTAGTTATCACTTTTTGATGCCTTACAACACATAATATACCATATTTATTCATTCAGATATAAATTAGTATGAAGCTAAAAAGTGACAGTACTTTTAAGAAGTCATTATTTGGGAAGGGGATTCTATCATGGAGATACTAATATATATGTACAAATAAGACAACAATATAGATTTGTAAAACTGTAGCTCCTTTAATTTGGGGTCATAATGAGCAAGCATCAGAGCTTAGAAAAGGAGATTAGGAGTCAGGATATCTGGGTTCTCTTTCCAGTTCTGTGATTTATGCTCTGAGCTTCAATTTACCTGTGTATAAAGTAGGTAGAATAAATATTGTTTTATATTCCACTGGCATCCACATTTTCTTACATGCTGGCCAAACATATAAGCCACAAGCACTGCCACAAAGAGCTTGCTGTCTAAGAAGAAAAGTGACATATGTAGGGAGGAGAAGAAGGATAACAGTGCAAAGCAAGATTTCCTTAAATCTATTTCAATCAATCTATTTCCTTAAAGACATATATGCACCTCCCATATTCTGGATCCAGCCAGGGATCAGGTTTAAATTGTGCTAGTTTGTAGTGGGACTCTGTTTACCTCTATGTTGGAGGTTGTGATGGGGATAGCAGAGAGCCATTGTAGTACCACTTTGCTGCTGGAAATATTCACTGGGATCTGTTTCCATCCCCTTTACAACCTCACTAGACCACCAGAGCAGCATAAAAAGTCAACAGCACAAGAGAGAATCTGTCCCATTCAAACAGAATGTATACACTTTTAAAAACAAGAAATGTCAACTATCCCCTTCAATGTTGATGGATTATATAGAACTTGTATGCTATAATGCAGTCAGTTAAAACTTTTAATTAAAACAAGCAGTGGAAAATGTTTTCCTGGAAGTGTCAAATGAGGTTCTTTCAAAAGCAGATTGAAGAGAGGTGCAATAAATCAGATGAAATCAGAATTTCAAAGATCTTGTTGTTGTTTCTTCTTAGAATTGAAGGAGGTAAAGTATTTATTCCAGTATATTTTCCCAGGCAATGTATTTCACACAGAGTAAAGGAAAACATTTTCTTCCACAGGGGAAGCAATAAACAGGAAATATGAGCCATCAACGTTCAACAAATATCATGTTTATGGAAAAGAAACACCTCACTTTAATGATGGACGAAATGTATCCAAATCTTTATGCTGGCTTTACAATCTCCAGTTGTAAGTTACAATAGATAGTAATAGATTAGGGGCCTGATTTGCCAAGCCAGGCCTTTATTATTGAATGTAGTTTTACATCTGCAGTGATTCACCCCCAAAATCCCTTTTGTTTTTTTCCTGGAAATTCATTATAGCTGAGAAATTGTGTCTACTTGTAAATATGCTTCTACTCTTTTGTGGAGGGGATGGCCCTGTGACCACGGTGTCTTCTCCAACTAGTATGATGAGTAGAAGATGCTGAGCAGCTGTGCTCTCATTTGTAGCCTGCAGAGAAAGATTTTCACTTAGGTGCGCAAGCAGGGATGGGCAAACTTTTTCGCCCGAGGGCTGCACGGGGCTTCAAAATTGTGCAGAGGGCTGGGTAGGGAAGGCCCCGCCCCCTATCTGACCCCCACCCACTTCCCGCCCCCTGACTACTCCCCTCAGAACCCCAACCTGTCCAAAACCCCCTTCCTTGTCCCCTGATCGCCCCCCAGAGACCCACCCCACTCTAATTGCCCTCAGAACCCCACCCCCTATCTAGCCCACCTGCTATCTGTTCCCTGACTGCCGCGCCCTAGACCCCCCACACCCTAAACACCACCCCCAGCACCCACCACCTAAGATCCTCCCCAAACTGGCTTACCTGCTCAGCTGGGTGTGGGGCCCCATGGCTCGCAGTGCTCCGCCCGGCCCCGCATCTTGCCGTGCTCCGCCTGGCACCCCGGGCCGGTGCCGGGAGTGCGGGGCCCCGCAGCTTGCCGCGGTCGGCCCAGCACCCTGACTCGAGGCCCCGTGGCAAGACGCGCTTGGCTCGGCCCCTGGCTCGGACCGCAGAGCCGTGGGGCTTTCCGCGCTGGGCCCGGCTCACTGGCCGGCAGTGCGGGGCCACCGGGCTTTCCGCGCTGGGCCCGGTCCCCCGGCCGGGAGCACGGGGCTTGTGGTGCTTGGCCCGGCCTCCCGGCAGGGAGTGCAGAGCCATGCGGCTTGTGGCGCTCAGTCCAGCCCCTCGGCAGGGAGCGCGGGGCCGTGTGGCTTGCCCCGCTCGGCCTGCCCCCCCGGCTGGGAGCGCAGGGCTTGTGGTGCTTGGCCCGGCCCCCCGGCAGGGAGCGCAGGGCCCTGCAACTTGCTGCACTCGGCCCAGACCCCCGGCCGGGAGCGTGGAGCCATGCGGCTTGCCGCGCTCGGCCCGGGCCTGAGAGGGTGGGGCCGTTGGTCCCGTCCCCTGGCCTAGCTCGCGGGCTGGATGAAAATGGCCGGCGGGCCACATGTGGCCCGCAGGCCATAGTTTGCCTACGTCTGTGCACAAGTAACTGATTTATGCCAGTGTGGGATTTTAGAAGGGCAAATGAGTGACGTTATGGATGCCCCTTCTGCTCTCCCATTTGCACATTAATTCTAAATGTTAATATATTTTAAAAATTGGAAAAAAGCGCTATGGAAATATACATTTAAATTAGGCTTCTAAATATAAACCAAATAAATCTTTGTTTTCAAAACAGGAAACTTGTAGGTTGGCGTGCTTTCTTCTTTCTTATTTCTGTTTCCTTCAAATTATAAAGTCATCATTTAGCAATCATATCTGACAATTATTTTCCAATTTTGTAGAAAGAAAGCAGCAAAAATAGTGTCCAAAAGAAGTGATGATTTCAAGGAAAAATTTCAGCCTCAGCTTGGAAAAGTCCTTGATCCGTAAGTGAAGAGATATTTTCCATGGATGGAATTATCCAGACCCTGTGCAAGGCCCTCAGCATTCTCAAACCCTATATTGCCCCATTGTGGGGCTAGGGAAAACTGGTGGTGTGGCTGGTTATGTGTGCCACTGCACCCCTATATCCTGGTGAGGGGGGCTTTTCACCAGCCCTAAAGAAACCGGTATGGAGAGGAGTTATTGGTGGAGGACCTAGGATGGGGCTAAAAGTTTTGCATTTATGGGAATGCAGCTTTTATTTAATCCATTAGGTTTCAATAATGGTCAGTGGGGAGCTGCATCTGTCAATAGGTGGGAGGTGGATTCCATCCCTCCCCAAATCCCAAAATTATCCACAAAAAGCCAGGTTAGTTGGGATTTGTACATGGGACGAAGAGGAGAGAAGGGGGAATTTCACTTTAAATGACCAATTTTTTTTCAATGAATTGAAAAAGTAAATAGGTGTCAGTAACTGCAAAAGGCACTTTCTCTTGTTTCTGTATAGAATATATACAATATTAATCTAAAAAGAGCCTAAATCCATCTTGTTTGGAGCACATTTGAACAATGCTATACAGAAATTTACCATCCCTCTTTTTAAGGGATTTTTAAGAAATTTAGGCCCTGATTCAATCCCTAATTTGAGAAATTAAGTCCCTAAAACATGCACTTCACTTTAAACATAGGCTTACGTGTTTTGCTAAATTGGGGCCTACATGTGTACCTTAAAAATAAATGTATTGCAGAGTAGTGTGTGCCACGTCCTATGTGTGGTGGTATTTGACATGTCTGGCTTCTGCAGCCTTGCCTGAGCTTCCTAAATTTGAGGGAACTGACATTCCTAGTCTGTAAAGACAGCAATGGGAAGGTTTCAGGGTGGTAGCTGTGTTAGTCTGTATCACCAAAAAGAATGAGGAGTCCTTGTGGCGTCTTAGAGACTAACAAATTTATTTGGGCATAAGCTTTCATGGGCTAAAATCCACTTCATCAGATGCATGTAGTGGAAGATACAATAGGAAGATATATATATAGAGAGAGAACATGAAAAGATGGGAGTTGCCATATGAACTCTAGGAGACTAATCAATTAAGGTGGGCTATTATCAGCAGGAGAAGAAAAACTTTTGTAGTGATAATCAGGATGGGAAGGTGAGTTAACTCTTTGTTAGTACCTCCACTGACACTAATTTTGATGATCTGTTTGCATCATCAGTGTTCCCATTTTCCCTCCATAGAAACCTAGCTGACTGTCTGCATGGGAAACGATTGTGTGGCCAGGCAATGGAGGAGTTGAGGGCAAATTGTTTAGCAGCGTGTTCTCCTCTACCAGGGTTTAAAATCCACTGAGTTGATGCTGCTTGAAGCACCACTAACTACCCTTAAATTCTCCAAACCCCATTGTAGGGGTTACAGAAAGGATCGCTTGAGCATTCAGCTAACGACAGCAAGGCCAGGAGCCAGCTATGTTGTTATTTTTGGAGGGCATTGAAGGAGTGTAAAGACTCTCCGTGCAGCTGCCTGGGGTTTTGCAGGGTTGGCACCAGGAATTCCCAGGCCATGGTTACACTTACAGGTTTATACGGTATTGATTATAGCTGTCCTCATATACAGCTATAAGGATAGCGCTATAGCGTGGCCACACTGACACTCGCCAGTGGTATAGCTTGGCCACATTTGCGGCACTTCAGGCGGCATTGGGAGCAGCGCATTAGGGCAGGTATCCCAGCATTCAGCTGGGTGCAACATGCTTTTCAGACGAGGAGGGTGAGGGGGGACGTGTTGTGTGTATGGGGAGAGAGAGAGCGCGAGTGTTTTTTCCATCCTTCTGTGAGCCCGTCAGCGCGTGTCTGTTCACAGAGAAGATTAGCAGGCTTTGTTTTCACACAGGCTCCCTCCTTAAACATTTGCATCGCTTATCTGCCGAGTTAAGAGAGAAACGCTGAAAAGGTACTTCCGCATTCCTCCAGCCGAGTTCAAAAGAAAGGGAAGAGACGTCAATTGCCTTAAATGGCTCCAGGCATCTGAAGAGATCACTTGTAGCGCAGTGGGTGTCCACATTCTCACCGTATCACTACAGCGGGAGTGCTATAGCCCTTATTCCCCGTGCGGAGGTAGATTACCAGGAGTGCTATAACTCCGAGGTTATAGCGCTCTACGTGCCTTGCCAGTGTGGACGGGTAGTGAGTTATAGCACTCCTGACGGCTTTATAGCGGTATAAAGTGCCAATGTAACCAGGGCCTCAGTCTCCACTTGTTTTTGTAGACCCTCCTCTTACGCTAGCCACATTCCATCAATAATGCAGAAAAGGTGAGAGGGTGAGTATGCAACCAAATAGCTACACACCAGAAACCTTTGGACTGTTGATTATTGTGCTCCCATGTGTGGAAGGGGAACATAGGTGCCTTTTTGTTTATGATGGAGATTTGTGGTTCATGTGGTAAATATATAGATATTAAACTAAGAGTTAAAGAAGAATATTGATTTGTTTTTACATTTTTAAGGAATATATTGAAGAGGCTATTTATGTTGAAAAATCCTAAACAAATAAATATTTAGTATAATTGATAAATGTTGGCTTTAGTAATAAAATAGGGTCCAATTTTCCAGATGGATATTGCCTTGGTTTCTGTTGCCTTGGCTTCTGTTGTAGGCACAGAACTGTAAAAAATCAGAAAACTTTTGAAAATCTTATCTCTCATGTGATGAATACCCTTTCTCTACATAATAACTGTTTAATTTTAGGTGTTATTTTGACTAGATTCAGCATAGATATAAAGTGTTATTTGACAGATACACTAAAAAGACTTTTTACTTGCATTTCTTTTGTCCGATAAATAGAAAAATAACTTGTTTGGGTCACAAGATTTTTTCCCTCAGAAAATATAAACATCAAATTCAAAGACATTAAAAGTCTGCTATACAGTATTTTTGACAGTTGGTATTTTACACTAAAACAGGGTTTGTAAAAGAAAGGAATCATCAGTCATGGAAGCTTTGATTCACTTAAAAAAGTACCAGTGAACCAGTTTCAGGTGAAGTCTACTGAATTGAGCTTTCTTTATTCTTTGGTTATAGTATGGGTATATAGATGATAGATTAATTTTTCACAATTAGAATGTAGCATGCATTTTGGTCAGTAACAACACACTTAACTAGCACACTTCTTCTCATTGACAGAATAGCAGAAACTATGAACGTTCCACCAGACCATACATTTGGAATGTTTCTTCGTCCTGATGAGTTTGGTAAATATACTAGTGGCCTGTTTAAAATCTTGTTTAGTAAGTAGGATTATTTTAAAGTGATGGCTACCAGTTCTGTAATGCAGTGATTTTCTAAGTGCTTTTACACAGTTAAAAAACTACCTTGAGAAAGGCCTGGCTTAGTGACATTAAATTTTAGAAAAGGATTTCAGGCGTTAATGAAAAAGGCCCTATAATCAGAAGTGAATCCTTATATTTGAGGTGAATGCTACTTAAATAAACAATAATAGTCTCAGAAAGCATGCACACCTCTTTTGTTTTCATCATGTGAATTTTCCATTTGCTAAAGGGAGATTTATCTCTGTTTTGGATTGTAACTTTGAAACTAAGGCTAGAGGGGGTTCCTCTGTGTTTTTTGAATCTTTTGTTACTCTGTAAAGTTATCTACCGTACTGATTTTACACAGGTGATTCTTTTACCCTTTCTTTAAATAAAATTATTTTTTTAAACATCTGATTCATTTTTCATTTTTTAAGATCCAAGGGTTTGGGTCTGTGTTCACCTGTACCAATCGGTGAGGATATATACTCAAGCCTTCCCCAGGAAAGGGGGTGTAGAGCTTGGGAGAATATTTTGGGAGAATAGGAACTCCAAGTGGTCCTTTCCCTGATTCTTTGTCTAAATCACTTGGTGGTGGCAGCATACTGTTCAAGGACAAGGTGAAATTTGTGCCTTGGGAAAAATTTTAACCTAAGCTGGTAAAATAAGCATAGGGGTCTTTCTTGTGGGTCCCCACATCTGTACCCAAGAGTTCAGGGTAGAGAAGGAACCCTGACAGAGCTGCTAGCAAAAATATGCACTCTCATTAGAAGCAGCTATTCTGCTGGAGAACTGGAGGGTAGCAAATGTCAAATCTATAACACTGCTCTACAGCCAAAATGCTTCTGAAATAAATGTAGTCAAACTTTACTAATTCTGGGTCACCGAGAACAAAAATGATGGTTAAAATTGTTGATTGGCTCTAGTTTTCAAGATATGCCATTGGGTCAGTATATATGACCCTTGACATGGGAATGGCGGAGGATGAGTGAGTAATAAAGGGAAGGGATCTCAATTTAAACCAGAAATGACTAAAATACATCTTTGACTGGATCTATGAATAAATCTATGACTGGGTTTGGACAATACTTGTTTTTTAGGCAAAACAATGAATGATGCAATCTGAAGCTGGTATTGCATCATACATGATATGAATTGCATCATGTTATTCCTAGAAGTCATGGATGATGCAATCATAACGAAGCTTACATCACTCTGCTGAATAAATTGCCCTATATCAGCTCTAGAAATCATACAGTGTCGTGCTCTCTTATTTGTCAGTGTTTGATTTTGCAAAGGGACACATTTCTGTTTAGCCAAAGTGAGCAGAGATGCCTCGTACTTGTGTGAACAGTGCACATAACTTCTGCTATGTTTGTGGTGAAGTGACTTTTGCATCATAAAAGCGCAGTATAACCACTATGGTTAAGAAAGCCTATCACCTTTATTTTGGCTGCAAAATTGGAGATCGGGACAAGAGGTGGGCCCCACACATATGCTGCAACACTTGTGCAACAAATCTTCGCCAGTGGTTGAACAGGAAAAGGAAATCTATGCCTTTTGCAGTGCCAATGATTTGGAGACAGCCAACAGATCATACCAGCAATTGTTACTTCTGCATGGTGCCTCCAGTTGGGAAAGGTGTGTCAAAGAAGAAAAAGTGGACTGTGCATTGTCCAAACATTCCATCAGCTATACGCCCAATACCCCCTGGAGAAGGACTGCCGGTTCCTGATGCACCAGAATCATTCTCACTTGAGTCAGACGAGGAAGAGGATGAAACTTCTGGTCCTGAACCATCAATGTCACAGGACCCACATTTTCTCCCATCCTCCTCCTCCTCTGAACCACACCTCATAACACAAGCTGAACTGAATGAGCTTGTCAGGGATTTGGAACTACCCAAGAGTAAGGCAGAACTGTTGTGCTCCAGACTACAGCAGTGGAATCTCCCGGCAGGTGATGTTAGGGTTTCCATGTTCCGTGACCGTCAAAAGGATCTTGTCCCATCCTTCTTCATGGAAGGTGATCTTGTAGCTTGCAACAACATCGATGGTGTGATGGCAGCCCTCAACATCGTTCACGATCCAGATGAGTGGATCCTCTTCATTGATTCATCGAAGACGAGTCTTAAAGCTGTTTTGCTGCATAATGGTAATGTTTTGCCATCAATTTCAGTTGGTCATGCAGTCCATATGAAGGAAACCTATGACAACATGAAACAACTTTTGAGGTGCATAAACTATGACCAACATCAGTGGCAGCTTTGTGGTGATTTGAAGGTTGTTGCTCTCTTGCTTGGTCTGCAGACTGGATACACAAAGTACTGCTGTTTTCTCTGCGAATGGGATAGTCGTGCAAGAGATTCCCACTACATCAAGAAAGATTGGCCACTCCGACAGTCCTTGGAGCCTGGGAGGAAAAGTGTTCAGCATCTACCACTTGTTGAATCAAGGAAGATTTTGTTACCACCCTTACACATCACGCTGGGTCTGATGAAGCACTTTGTCAAGGCCATTGACAAAACACAAGAGCTTTCAAGTACCTCCGTGGAAAATTTCCAAGCTTAAGTGAAGCTAAGATAAAGGAAGGTGTCTTTGTTGGTCCTCAGATTCGTGAACTTCAAGATGATGCATTTGACCATGCACTGCGTGGCAAGGAAAAGACAGCATGGAAAGCCTTCCAGTCAGTGGCAATACATTTTCTCGGAAACAATAAGGCAGACAACTACAGGTTGTTGGTGGAAAACCTGCTCAAGGCATACAAAAGCCTTGGTTGCAACATGTCACTAAAGATACTTTTTTTGCACTTTCATCTAGATTTTTTTCCACCGAACTGCGGAGCAGTGAGCGACGAGCACGGCGAGCGATTTCACCAGGACATTGCAACAATGGAGAAACGTTATCAGGGCAAATGGAGCCCATCAATGCTTGCAGACTATTGCTGGACAGTGACAAGAGATGCTCCATTTAATGAATACAAGAGACAAGCCAAGAAGCGCCGAGTAGACACTGAAAGGACTAAACTATGTACATAATAGTTTTTTGCTTTTTGTTTCATAATACATTTTATTTATATAACCCTTTTGATGATTTTTAAAGTGTTACATAAACAGGACAGGTGAAATATTATCATGTAAAGCAACCATAAACACATGAAAAGACCCAGGTTTACAATTTATGATTAAAACTCTACTATCTACACAATATACATAGACACCAAATGTAAAAACTTAAATATCTTAGAAACAGTAGCCAATCAGTTGTTTTAATTGTCATATTTGAATTCAGCACATCAAAATACATAATAAATATCACATTTTATCTCTGAAGCAGACGACTTCTAAAAAATTGTAGACCAGTGTAATTTAAAGGGGTGTTAGAGATTATTCAACAGTTTATAGACTTATAAGCTTTACTTCTCTACCTGGTAATTGGTTGAAATGATAATTTTGTGAAGCTTCTGCAAAGGAAAATTGTGCCTCACTAATGTGTTAGAATTCTTTGAACATGTTAATAAAACAGTGAAAAAAAGGAGATTTGGTTAACATAATTTATTTGGATTTTCAAAAGGCCTTTGGCAAAGTCCCTCAAAAGAGTATATTAAAGAAACTAAGTTGTCATGGTGTGAGCGGGAAGGTATTGTCATAGATCAGAAAATGGCTAAGAGAGAGAAAACAATTTTTATCATGGCAAAAAGTTAACAACAAGGTGATTCAAAATTCCATACTAAAATGGGTGTTGTCTTAATATATTTATTAATGATCTGGAAAAGTGGGGGAGCAATGAGGTGGCAAAATTTTCAAAAACCACACAATTGTTTAGAATAGTCAAGGCCAGAGAATATTGGCCCCAGTTTCGCAAACACTTAATCACAAGCTTAACTTTACTACCTTGAGTAGTCCATTGAAGTCAAGTACATAAGTGTTTGTAGTGTGTTTGTATTGTGAGGAACTTCAAGAGGGACCTAAACAAGCTAAATTACAGGGCAACACAATGGCCAAAAAAATTCGGTTTTGGCAAGTGGAAAGTAATGGATATTTGAAGGGATAATTTGAACAACTCATACATTATAATGGATTCTAAATTTCTTTATCAACTTAGGAAAACGACTTGAGTATCTCTGTGGACAGCTCATTGAAGACCTCTGCTCCATGTTCAGCAGTGGTCAAGAAAGCAAACAAATTCTAGGATGCCTAAGGAATGGGAATGGATAATAATACAGGAAATATTATGATGCAATTATAGAAAATAATGGTACATCCTCACCTGGAATACTGTGTTCAATTGTCCATAGTTCTTAAAAATAGTTTTGCCCCTTCAGAACAGAATGGGCTGGAGATAGGGCACCCTTGATATTGGCAATTCATGTTCTCCATTTCTGCAACTTATCCTGAATCTATTAACTTTCAGAGCATCTTGTAATGCTCATTTCTTTTTAAGGTGTTTTTGGAGGTTCTGGATAGAGTTGTGAGGGTCTAGCTCAGGAATATACAAACCTTTTCATGGCATGGACCACATATAAATAAGGAGAGCATCTTGAGGGCCAGCTGTCTTCTCATTTGCAATTAGATGGGTCAAACAGAATTGTGGGTGCTCAGCAATAGTGAAAATCAGGCCCTTGGAGTCTCAAGCTGAACATATCTCAGCAGAGGCCCCCAAAATTAGAATCCATTTTTGAAAATTTTAGCTTACTGTAAATGTGTAACTAAACAGGAGTTTATTTATTTTGTAGGTGTTAGTGATCTTCTTCACAACAGGGTTCTGAGTGAGTTCCTCCGTGGTAAAGACAGAGAGAGAGCTGTCTTTACTGCAGTTCGACAGAATTTGAAGAAAGCTAACTACCACAATTTTGGCACATTACTAGAAGCATTCAGGCATTATGACAAGGTCAGTGTTCTGAGAGAATACAAATGTACATACCACATAATTTGTGTGCATAATATGTGTGTGATACATATTAATTTTCCAAGATTATAGATATGTGCATGAGTGTATATAGAATAGTAATAAAATAATTAAATGTAAGTTGAAAATGTGATAGGACAACATGATAGACATGCACTCTATACACAGTGGTGTGGGATGGTGTGTAGGCTTTATTGCAGAAGTGCTGGTTGCAACTCTAAAGTTGATGTTGCAGTGTGAAATGGGATTAAAGTAGAGCATACATTTCTGTTTTTCTTTACTCGTAGGTGATCTTTCTGTGTGAAGTTTTCGTATTAGGTTTACGCCCTTTGAATTTGCTGTGTAATTTTTATTTTGTTTCTTTTCAGACATTTTGAATAGAATCTGGAAATTGAAATCTAAATCAAATTAAATTGAAATCAAAAACATCTGTTTGAAATTGGCTCTGGCTGTAGTTTATCTGGGGAAATCTCACTTTTTTGTTGTTATGTAGCTTTAAAATAAAATATAACACACAAACTTACTAGAAAGTATGTTTCTCTCCCCAGGAGGGGAGAGAAGCTGTGGCCCCGTGCCTGCCGGGGACAGAGAACTCCGGGACTGCAAACTGCCGCCACGGAGTTCTCTGTGGAAGCCGCGGCCATGCGCCTGCCAGGGATAGGTACCTATTTATGACCATGGACCATAGTGTGAACACCCCTTGTGCAGTGTTTGTGATTATAACTGTTGTGTGTTATTTGTCGCAGAATGGAGATGGGAAGATAGACAAAGAAGAACTGAGGAAGTCTTGTTTTCAACTAAATCTTGATCTAGATGAGGAACTCCTCAATGCTTTATTTGATTACTGTGATTTGGATAAAGATGGTCTGATTGACTATCTGGAGTTTGTAAACTTTCTTAACTGGAAAGACAAAATGTCTATTGAAGAATTTGAAAAAAACATCATTACAAAAGGTATGTGATTTAGTACTAGAAAGCACTTAGGGGTTAATACTGTCGGTTCCTCAGCCCTGGCTGAAACAGAACACATACTGCACAGGAGGGGTAGAATTTGGAAGCCCAGGCAGTGCTTCCAGGCCCCCAGTACATTGTGGAGCATAGCTACAAAGAGGCTCCTCTGATCTGTGTGCTGGATGAATGGATTCCCAACTGGGAATTATCATTTGCTAAAGTTTGGAAAGGGGTTAGATTGGAAAACAAAAAAGAAAAGACTAGAGAAAAATGTTCAAGGTTACATTTGCTAGGAAAAACTTGGATTCATCTATAATGTTTCCATTTGAACATTGAGCTCTTGCTACAATTTCATGTTTTGAAATTATGATCACTGGCAATGTGTCCTTTAGATCAGGAGCGGGCAAACTATGGCCCATGGGCCACATCTGGCCCATGGGCTAATTCGGTCTGGCTTCCCGAGCTCCTGGCTGGAGAGATTAGCTCCTTCTCCATCCCCCACTATTCCCCCCCCGCCCCCGCACAGCCTCAGTGCACCTTGCGAGCAGCGTTCTGGGGGGCAGGGCTGCATGCTCAGTGGGAGAGCAGGGGAGCGTGTCTGGCTCTGGGGGAGACGCACTGTTCTAAGCGGTGTGGTAAGGGGACCGGGGGCCGGGGTGGGGGCGGGGGGTTAGATAAGGACTAGAGGATCTCTGGGAGTGGTCAGGGGATGGGGATTGGGGCAGTTGGATAAGGTGTGGGAGTCCCAGGGGGGCCTGTCAGGGGGAGGAGGTGTGGCTAGGGGGCTGGGCAGTCAGGGGACGTGGAGTGGGGGTAGTTACATAGGGGGTGGGGTCCTGGGAAGTGACTAGGGGTGGGGGGTCTCTGGAGGGGGTGGTCAGGGGACAAGGAGCAGGGGGGCTTAGATGGGGGTAGGGTCTTGGTGGGGGTAGTTAGGGGCAGGGGTCTTTGGAGGAATTAGTCAGGGGACAAGGAACGGGGGGATTGGATGGGTTGGGGATTCTGAGAGGGGCAGTCAGGGGGCAGGAAGTGGGAGGGGGTTGGATAGGGGGTGGGGACAGGCTGTTTGGGGAGGCACAGCCTTCCTTACCCAGCCCTCCATACAATTTTGAACCACGATGTGGCCCTAGGGCCAAAAAGTTTGCCCACCCCTGCTTTAAATATTAGATTCTCTGGTCCATTCAGCTCCCTTTATATTACCCAAGCAGAGTAAAAAGAGCACATACTTCACAAATGCCTATGTAGGAGTTCCCCAGTTCGCCTAGTACAGTGTAGATGGCTCTTCATCTTCCGCTTTGATGTTTCTGGTCAACGTGGGGACAGAAAAAGAGTGGTGGTGTGGAAGCAGTTAGAGTGTCCTCTGCAATGCACGTCAGCTGTCCTCATATGGCATGTGTTGAGAACCACTGCTCTAAGCTGTGTTGGAGCAAAGAATCAGGGAGCCATACCCAGAGAGAACAAATAACATGTGACAAGTGTGTAGTCATGATGCTTAATGCTTTATTGAATGGTGCTCAGAAACTATGATGAAGAACACAGTATAAGAACCTCTATAGAAGAGAATAGTTCCATGACCACCACTGCCTCATTGTGCTGTATCAAGGTAAATTACATTAACTTAATTTTACTCTGTCAGACATGAGAAGTAACAATTTTTGTTTTTCCTTTTCCATATATGTGCACTTTACTATGTAAGCGAGTTGCACCAAAGATATCTCTCTCTGCAATCTGAAGAAATCCTTGGAGAAAGTTTTGTTTTTATTTTTCCTTGAAGGATCCACTGGAGATCATAAAAGTACGGGACTCTGATTTTATCAGAAGCACTTTTTAAAGTTGGATTAATATTAGAGCCTATCAGGTGCAAATCTCAGTCAGAAGAGTAGGACTTTTTCTTTTGTGAAGAGTTTATTTTGCTATGCAAATATAACCCATAAAGCAGGAGAGATTAAAAATCGCTCAGAACCTTTTGAAAATGTGTAATCCTTTCTACTCAATAAAAATGTAGAATTAAGTCACTGTTTTGACTAGTAAGAATATTTACTATGTTGTGTGCATCTAATAATTTTGGCTGTTTTATAACCTTCACATTTTATAGGGAAAAAGCCAGATGGTTCTGAGCCTTCCGTACCTGAAGATGCAGAAATCAAAACAAACGATGGATCACTGTTGAAAGATGAAGATCTTGTACCAAAGGAACCTGGAACCTCAGAAAAGACACCAAAAACTCTTACAAGACCAACAGATCGTGTATTTGCTGATTATCGCACAACTTCTTCACAGTACAATGCAATTGTAGGAGGTCTCCCTGCAACTTGTAAGTACAGTGAATGCTAGTGAAGACAAAATCAGAAACAATTTTAGAAAATATTGGCAAAAGTGCTAATTACATAGTATAGTCCACTACCTAAATCTAATTTACCAACAGTATTAAATCAAATTTGATTCATATGCTTAAGATTAATATTTGGATATTCATTTTGGATAAGCACCCAAAAGTTTGGATGTTAATCAAATCTCTTTGGTCTAGAAATTATACTGGAAGTTTCAGGAGAAACAGGTTTTTTTATGTTATTTCTAGTAAAATCCCATTTTTGGCTTGGTTGGAAATAAAGCAACAAGAACCTTCCTTACAGTTTTTAAATACTTATGCTTCTGGTTGTAGCTGAAACTATTAAGTATAGCAGCATGTAAAAACTGAGTTGGAGGAAAATTAAATCTCTTTTTTTAAAAACCTATAAAAAATTTGACTTGTGTTTCAGGCAGAATTTCAGGTCAGTTCTTATTTTATCCAAAGTAATTCACCCTTCTCTAGTTTGGGGGAATACTATATGACACAGCTGCTATTTCTGTGTGAGCTACTGCTGCAAGCATAGTTCATTCATTTCTTGATGTTATGTACTGATTATTTTTCCACAGGTTACCCATTATATGGCATTCCAACCATTCGTTCAGACATTCCTGCCCCTCGTATTCGCCGCATCAGTGACAGAACTAATTATGGTGATGACGCTAATGCTTATGCATTATTATGTCCATCTGTCTTCAGCGAGAAAGGAGTGTATGAAAGAGATTTTTTTAAGACAAGACCAAAAGCAGAGGTACTGTACGTTGCTTCTGAAGATTCTCTCTAAATACCTCTGGTACACCTGCAGAATGGGTCTGGGAGGCTATGTGGTCAAAGAGATAGAGCACCACACCAAAAGTCAAAAGACCTGGGTTAAATTCCCAGATTTATGATTGACTCGTGTAATTTGGTGAGTCATGTAACCTTACTGTACCTCAGTTTCCCTATCTGTAAAGTGAGGTTAATAATGATTTGTAAAGCACTGAGACCTGTGGATGAAATATTTGCCATTTTACAAGTGCCCAATATTAATATTCGCAGACAGAAAATTAGCTTAAATTGACATTGTTAAATTGTTATTAACAGTACATACCAATAATTTAAGGATGAAAAAAATATAAGAATGTTTTAATTACCACAAAAACAAGCAAGAACTCAGGAAATTCAGAACTTAAAGTTAATCTTAAGAGAGCCAAACATGTGAAGGCAAAGGAATGCACTGCTAAGGCATCCATACAGCTTTTCATAGACTCCAAGGCCAGAAGGGTCAATTGTGATCATCTAGTCTGACACTGTGTATAACATGGGCCACAGAACTTCTTGAAAATTATTCCTAGAGCATGTCTTTTAGAAAAACATCCCAGCCTTGATTTAAAAAAATTCTGTGATGGAGAATCCACCATGATCCTTGGGAAAGTGTTCTAGTGATTAGTTAGTCTCACTGTTAAAAATTTACATCTTACTTCCAGTCTGAATTTGTCTAGCTTCAACTTCCAGCCATGGGATCATGTTCTGCCTTTCTCTGATAGACTGATGAGCCCATTATTAAATATTTGTTCTCCATGTAGGTATTTGTAGATTACAATCACGTCACCCCTTAACTTTCTCTTTGTTAAGCTAAATAGATGGAACTCCTTGAGTCTATTGCTGTAACATAGGCTTTTTAATCCTTTAATCGTTCTCATGGCTTTTTTCGTAACCCTTTCCAATTTATCAACATCCTTCTTGAATTGTGGGCACCACAACAGATGTGAGTTCAATGCCAACTCTGCCCACACATCTACACCAGCAACACCATCACAGGACCAAACCAGATCAGCCACACCATCACTGGTTTATTCACCTGCACATCTACCAATGTAATATACGCCATTATGTGCCAGCAATGTCCCTCTGCTATGTACATCGGCCAAAGTGGACAGTCCCTACGAAAAAGGATAAATGGACACAAATCAGATGTCAGGAATGGCAATATTCCGAAACCTGTAGGAGAACACTTCAACCTCACTGGACACACCATAAAAGATTTAAAGGTCAGCATTTTGCAGCAAAAAAACTTCAAGACCAGACTGCAAAGAGAGACTGCAGAGCTGCAATTCATTTGCAAATTTGATACAATCAATCAAGGATTGAACAAAGATTAGGAGTGGCTAGCTAACTACAAAAGCAGCTTCTCTTCTCTCGCTATTCACACCTCCAGTTCAGCTGCTAGAGGAACACCTCACCCTCCCTGATTAGAGATAACAAGCTGGTTCAGCCTCATTGGACTAACCTTGTTATCTCCCACCTGGTTCTTGCCTACCTATTTATACCTGCCCCTGGATACTTCCACTGCATGCATCCGACGAAGTGGGTATTAGCCCACGAAAGCTTATGCTCTAAAATTTTCGTTAGTCTTTAAGGTGCCACAGGACTCTTTGTCACTTCTGCAATTCCAGACTAACACGGCTACCCCTCTGATTCTCAAAAGCACCTAGTTGCCTCATTCCTATTGAAATAAAAGAGTTGCTCCGAGCCTGGCACCCATCTCCCAGAGGCCTTCCTGAGAAGTGCAATGTCCTTTTGCAGTGTTTCTCTGAAGGTACATGGGCTTGGTGGGTCTGCCTTTACTTGTGCATTCTGCCATGGGGACGGGCACTACACTGTAAATAGTAATAAGGATAAATAAGAGCAATTCTTGGCCTCCTACCATTAATAAGCTGTGTTCTCACTTGCTACTTGGTAATACACCTCTCAGTGGCAGACTTACTGACAGGAACATTAGCATCAGCAACAGATATAGAGGCACTTTGCACAAGGAGCTGGCTATCAAGCTATCTGGAGTAACTCAAGAGTGTGTGTACCAGCCTCAGGGCAGACTGTTAAGAAGCAGAGCACATACTCCAAATTGGTTGTGAGTTCTATGCTTAGATTTCACAAACCATTTATCAAGTGTGAACTCCAGAAGCACTGTAACAGCCTTAACATGGAGTTACAGACAGTCCCCACGGGTATCCTGATCTATCGTGTCACCAACGTAAGTTTGCCTTTGTGACACATGGTCCCTTACACCAAAAATAACAATACTCAGGTTACTCCCAGTCCAAAAGGACCAGTCACTTACCCCTGGTCAATTGCACATTAGATCTTACAACAAAGACTATGTTTATATATTATAATAAATTAACTAAAGATTTATTAACTAAGAAGAAGAAATAAGAGAGTTATTTTCAAGGTTAAAACAGGTAAACATACACACACAATTGAATTAGACTCGTAGGTTCCAAAAAGTAATAGAAGCTGCTGTAATATGCAAGGTCTGTAAGTCCTCTATGGCTAATCCAGCTAAACAATTGGAGATCCCTTGCTTATGCTTAAAATATTTTCCCCTCAGCAGCAGTATAAAGATCCAGTTTCTTTTTGTTGGGAATTTTTATTCCCTTCCTCCCAGAGTTCAAGCTGATGGATGAGTTCTTAATGGCAGGATGGGGAGGCGAAATGCAATTAACAAAGTCTTTGTTCTTTGTTGTTTCACAATAGCTCATTTGGTTTCAATGGGCCTTCTTGGTGGGCAGAACCTAAGCTCTTTTGTAGGAAGCTAGCATTTTACATTTCATGTTTGGCGAGTTACACAGTTACAGAGGTTTACAATGCAACACTCAATATAACCTTATAACATGGGGTATAGATGTTATAAGTGAGATTACTATATGCAACATCCTACAAACATTTCACAAAGTCTAAATGCTAAACACATTCTTATAAACTTAACCTCTATTTTATCAATATTAACACATAGGTGAGCCAGACAGGTTTCTAGCTATGTATTGGCCAATGTTCTGCTGAGGCCAATGGGCTTTGGCATGAGCTGGCACCTGGTCTGCCAGCATCCCACTGGCCATGGAGGGAAATGGATTCATTGTCCAGTCAACTCTTCAGATTCACCCTGCAGCTGAATAAAGGTGTAATCTCTGCTGCTACCAAACACGGTGCTTCTATCTGCAGCTGCCAGAACAAAAAATCTAGGTGAAAGAGGGTAATAGGGGAAGAATAGGGGAGAAGAGGAAACAGAGGCTCTGTGACTAGTGGGGGGTGGGGGCATTAAGCTAGGAGCGGATAAAGAAACTGGAGTTAACCTCAAGGAACAGAGGACACCTGTAAGAAAGGAATGTCAAGGGGAGCAGGGAAAGAGGAAGCAGATCAGGCTTGCAGGGGGAGAATAGCCCCAGCTGGCTAGGGAGCAAGTCCAAGGTAGAAGGGAAACAAACATGGGGAGAGGTGGTGGTGACCAGGTAGTAGACTAGCATGTAGATGGGAGCAGAGGGAGAAAGGTTGGTGACTTCTGGTTCCCATGGACTAAGTCCTCACTTTGGGGAAATGGTGTTTGCAAGTGGCTTGCTCAAATGGCAGGATAAGCACTGAGGGAGAGATTTGTCAGATCTGATCAGGTATCTGCTGGTTGTGAAACTTTATTGAGCTGAGACCAGAACCACATTCAGTGACTGGTGACATGTGATACTGGAGACACGGCCGTAGAAGGTCTGAATGAGGAAGGAGATAAATCTGTCGGGATTTTCCCCTGATCACTGTGAAATTACTGCTCATTGTGGGCACTGGTAAACCCACATGGATACAGCTTAATGAGCAAAACTGCAGTCTGGGAGAGCTGTATATGGCAATGCGTATAATTATGCAGAGGTATCTAATCAAAATGAAAAATGTCTTTGCGATTCAGTACCAGGTATACTATGGCACCAATGGCACTGCCACACAGGGCCCACACTCAGAGCCCACAATGACTACATGGGGGCCCATAAATATGTTTGGCACCAGGATTCACAAAAGGTTAATCCAACCCTGATTAAATAAAGTATTCAGTCATGCTTGAAAGTGCACTTGGAGCGTGGTTCGGTATTTTACAGTACGGTGTACTGTTAATTCGATGCCTCAGATTTAAAAGATGACTTGTCAGAACTCCTCAGAAATACTTGCACATGAGTGTATTAACATTTTATAATCTTTCTGAAGCAGGAAATCCATGTACACAGAATATAGTTAACAGCAAATAGAATGTATGCTTCATTGATAAGCCCATTATACTTATCATGCATTAGACAAAACTGTTCTCTGAAGTTATAATGTAGTCTGAAATGTCAAACTCCATTATAGACTATCCAGTTTATGCAGAACTTAGTAGACACCAATAGAGCATTAAATCGTCCTGTACTCATGCAGTGCATTGCATATTTCAATAATTCTGTTTACTTTTGAATTTATTTTAATACTGAGAATTAATTTTTCTCAAACATGCAGTGGCTAATGAAATTACAATTTTAAAACTTGGGACTGTATCATGCCATCTGTTTTTGAGCGAAAAGCCCTATTGGAATCAATGAAGAGTTTGCTTAATAGTCAGTTACACAATATGACCCACAATTCCAGCCTTCATTACAAGAAATCAAAGCGGACACAGGATTACTAACCAATAAAACAGTATAAGTTTAGACCATACTAAAAAACTGTTTGCACTATGCCCCAATTCAAGAAAGCATTCCTATTCAGGAAAGCTCTTAAGCACATGTTTAACTTTATTGAACACATTGGGACTTAAGCATGGGCTTTAGTGCTGTCCTGGATCAGAGCCTATTCCAGTGTCCTTTGGAATCAATGAGAATCTTTTCATTGGGCTACAAATCAGGCCCTTAGAGTGAATGAATTTATTTTGACTGGGAAATAATATGTCATTCACTTATTCAGTATCAACATAACAATCACAGTAAAGGGTAAGTGAGCAGATTTTGTGCCTGGGATGGTTTTCAAGATGGGAAGATATCACAGGGTGACATTGGCTCTTTAAGAGTGAGCAGTGCCAATGCACCTATGACCGTTAGTTCAACTGACCCCTGTTGAAGAGGGCACCTGGGCTTAGAGAGACTTACTTAGGGAGTAGCTGGGTGAGTCAGACTGCAAATCAGGAAAGGGGCAGAGACAGTAACATGGGGCTGTCACTGCCTGCTCCCTGGGAATATGAATCCTTGGAGAATTAAGGCTGCTAGAGTCTTTTGCGTGAGGGGGCAGAGAAACAGGAGCAGGAAGACTGTTAGAATCCTCTGACAGGAGAGGCAAAAGGAACCTGAGAACTAAGAGGGGTTGGGGGATGACTGGGAGCTGTAGCCCAGGGTGAGCTGAGGAATTGTTTTTTTGTTGATTTGACCTAAGTTTGGACAATAAAACCGCATAAAAGAGATTGTGGGCGTGGCAGTGAGTCCTCCACATGCTGGGCAAAAGCTCTGCCTTGTTTCACATGGTGGAAAATGCAGGCAATTTGAATGGGCCCTGATACAAGGGGAGACTGAGGCCAGTCCTGAGTTGGGTTTTTTTTTAAAGGAAGAGGGAGCCAAAAGGCTGTGAGGTCCTCTTCAGCCCTGGAATGTTTACTCTCTTTAACTGGTGTATGGAGGAATAGCAGCAATTGCAGGCTTCCTGCTTCAGTTCTGGGAAGTGGTCAACCAAAAGCAGCAAACCTAACTAGTCCTTCTGCAGATTCTGATTAATCAAAAGAGAAGCTGTTTCTACAGAGAGCCGGACACAACATTGGGGGATGACTCCACCTTGGGGAAGGCCAAACATCAGAGGACATGCCCGGTAAGCAGGTTTTAATCTGGGAAGGAAGTTATTTGTTGCGGGCTGTTGAGGCAAGGAGGGTTAGGGCTGCATGCATGCCTAGAGGCAGAATAGGGCATTGATGTGCCCTCTCATATCGCAGTAATCGGCCTCAGTGATCTCTTCAAGGTTTCATCCAGAAGTTGAGCAATGTGCTTGCGCAGGTTTCTTGGGAGAACCACTGTGGTCCTTGTCCCAGTCAAGCTAAAATGTCCATGCCACTGTGCCGTGAGGGGCGAGGGGACAATTGCTGCACACCAGCAAGCTGCATATAGGCCAGGGCAGAAGCTGCATTGTAGTAGAAGACCCTTCCCAGGTCACCCTCAGCAGCAAGATATCTTCCAGGATGAATTCCTGTGGAAAACGTGGGGACAGTGTTCAGTATAGGGGTCCCTGCAGCTGTTGGCTCTCCCCAAGGCAAAGAACCCAAGAGGACAGTACGGCCATGAAACAATCAGTCGCCCTTGACCTTGTGCTTACTCACCATTTTGGGGCTCCTTTAGGTTATGTGTGGTTGCTTTGGGATGGGCAAACTATAATATTGTGTAGACTGTGCTTGCTCTTAAGTATGGGGGAATCATTGTTCTGTCTGGTGTGAACAATGCTGCCTCTGTTAAGTGTTGCATTTTGTCTTTACAGATGCAACCTTGAGATCTCAGCCGTCCATCTTATCACTGGCCAAAAGACTCCAAAGAATTAAGAAGAGAACACATAGAAGCAAAGAAGACATGCTGCATGAAGTAATGCATCAGTCCCTTAACAAGAATCTAAAAACAGGAGTGGGGATGGAGGATAGTGAAAGGAGGATCCGTCAGCAGAATGAGAAGCACTGGCACAAAAGTGTGGAGCTCTGACAGCAAAGCACAGATCAGCTAATAGGCGTCATGGAGCGCTAAGCAGACTCAATCCAGGCGCTCATAGCCATGCAGGTGGAGCACTACTGCGCCCGCTCCCCCCAGTAGTCTTTGTCCCAAAACTTTTTTCCCTTGTGTCCCCATGTCACCTCCAACGTACTTTCTCCAACATCTGGGTTCTTATCACCCCCAGCTACCTCCAACACCTATAGCTTCACCACACAGCTCTGAAAACTATGACCCTTACCCATTGCACTCAACCCCTATCACCGTGTATTATAACCATTCTGAAGTGCAGCACTCATTGCACAGCACTCCAAGGCTGAGTGTGAGAACAGGACATATGCAAATCTATGGTTGAACCGTTCCCCACCCTGCCCCCTTGCCCTTTATGTTTCCCAAGCAGTTGTGTTTCTTTTCAGTAAATGAATTTTGTTTTCAATAAATGGATTTTTTGGCTTTGAAAACATTCTTTATTATTGCATAAAGTAAAAGATACCTTAGCCCAGAAAAGCAACAGGCACTGCAAGTCAGCATAGCAAACACAGATTCCTATGAACATTAGAACCACTGCACTTCACTTCTGTGCAGGTACAGAAACATTACTGGTGGCTTTCAACCTCAAATTGCTCCCTCAGGGCATCCCTAATCCTTGCAGCCTCACGCTGGGCCCCTCTAATTGCGCTGCTCTCTGACTGTTCATATTCAACCCCCAGGTGTTGATTTTCTGAGTTTCATATTCCTCAGCAGTTCGGGCTCTATTCCCACAGACCAAAAGGGAAGTCAGAGTGCGCAGTACAAAAAACATTGAAATGACGCCAAATGTGGATGGAAGCACAGGGATTGCTGGATGAGAAACGATGCACTATGGGGTGTTGGGTCAGGACCCAGAATGCCTCACCTCCCTGCCCCCTTCCCACAAGCCACAGTGCCAGAATGGGAAGAGGTGGTCCGTGAGATAGCTGCCCTTAATGTACTGCTCCCAATGCCGCTGCAACTGCTGCAAATATGACTCTCCAAAGGTTGGTTTAACTCAAAGTGTTCTACATCTGCAAGTGTAGCCATGTCCCTAGTCAGGAAAGAGGCAGAGTGGGCTCTCTCTGCCTGCTCCTTGGGAATAAGGAGCCTGCCCAGGAGAACTAAAGCAGAAGTCCTGAAAAGTAAGAAGGAAAATCTCTTGTGAGCTGGGTGAGTTGAGGAAATGTATTTTTGTTGATTTGACCTAAGTTTGGGTAATAAATATGCATAAAAGAGACTGTGAATGTGGCAGTTGAATCAGATAAACTGACCCTTGATGATCTGTGAATTTGTCAAGTGAGTATTTTATATCTGTTGGTATATTTTTTCACATTTACTTTTTATGCTATTTTATACTATGACTTTTGAAAATGAAAGTCTCAGGCTACATAATTACCCAGTATAGAGGTACATGTGGTTGTTTTAAACTGGATTAATGGCGCTCATAATGTTTTATAATCCCTATGGGGGTATTAATAAAGGTGTCCTAGAAAGGTATACTTAAATAGCACTGTAGTATTGTTTTTAGTGTAGAAAGCTATGACTGTTAAAAGTTAAAGATTTATCAGGCAAAATCTTGTTCATCTTTATCCCATGAGTTATCCCATTGACTTCTATGATATTGAAAGAAAGATAAGATTTAGTCTGTTTTATCAATAAGGGTGCAGTTAAAAGTATAAATGTTGTGGACATACAATTAATGAATTATTTAATATTCATTTAAGATTATGTATGAGCTGTGAGCTGGATTTTTAGCTAATGTAAGTCCGAATTGCCTCATTAGTGTTGATGGAGCTATGGAGGTTTACTTTGCTCAGTATCTGGTTCTATGTATTTATAAAACCCCTTGATTTGTAAGTGAGCCAGTGGATTGGAGGAGGTTGGCAATGCTGATCCAGTTGTGTTTTAGAGGTTAAATTGGCAGATTCATGTGAATTAATAATATGGCAGCTGTCTATCAAGAAAGACAACAGTATAAGCACCAAAGTAGTTGAGTTACGGTGTGCCATGCTGCGGCATCATGATTGGCTTAAAAAGTCCAATTCTTGAGTGACAGTTCTTGCCACAGATAGTGCTGGCATAAGGCACAGCGCCAGAGGATGAACCCAGCAAATGACTAGCATTTGAAGCCTGCTGTGCTTTCCTCTTCACTTTTCTAAGTCTCAGCCGCCTCTCTGAAGCCACTTTGACTGCCTGGTTCAGTGTAGCCCTCCACTGTGGCCTGTTGCTAGCTGCATCTTCCTGGCTTGCAGCATCCATGTTGAGAATTTAAGTCCCTCTTGTAAATGTCCTTGAAATTGAGCCTAGGTTGGTCCAATGGCCTTGGAGGATCCACAAGTTCTCCATACAGGAGACCATTTGGAATGCATCTATCATTGATCCAGTGCAGATGACCAAGCCAGTGGAGACGTCTATTTTTGAGAGTTGTCATTGGACTTGGGAATATTGCTTTCTCAAGGATGTTGATATCAAAAACTTGATTTCCCACTTGATATTTAGAGCATGGCAAGGACAGCAGGTATCAAAGGCATTTAGCCTTATTTTATGTCTGCCACCATACAGCAGAATGCATGTCTGGTGGACCTGTACCTTGGCATTCATAGCACTTTCAAGACATGTTTTCCTTGTTAAATGTAAACTTTAATATAATATTTATGTTGATAAATGTAAAGAATAAAAGATAATGGATTAGTAGCATGGTTTTATAAGGATTCTTTGGAAACCTTAACTTATACATTTCCTGAACTTTGTGAACTTGCTTTCTGAACCTTTAAACTGTATTAAAATAGTTTATACATTTAGGGCCAAATCTTGCAGTCTTTAATCCTTCTTTAGATAAAACTCACATTAACTGTAATGGGAGTTGGCTTGGTTAAGCACTCCAGGATTTGGCCTGTAGTCTTCATTAATGGCGAAATTCACTCCTAGACAAATTAAGATTCCTCATGTGATAATGGATGCAAGATCAGCCCCTATGTTAATTAAAGTAAATGCTGACTAAAATTAATTCCATCACATTTTACTTTATAGATTGCACGAATTCTCCGTAACATCGGAGTGAGCATTTCAGATCAAAACTTTGAAGAAGTATGGAAGCAGGCCTGCATGAAACATCACAGAGGAGAGGTCTGTGTAGAATCCATCAGAAATATACTGGATGAGATACAAGCATCACGCACAAAATGCAGTTGAGGATTTCTATTATTTGTGGTATTTTATTTAAAATAAAATCTGCCATAACTTTGGTATTGACTAGAACAAATGTTTAAAGTATTGTGTTTACAGAATTAGAATCCAATCTATAGTCCTTCTGTAAGGACTGTGGGAGACTGCGTATATCTAAATCTGTTCTTATCCCCCATTAAAGTCTGTGAATTGGGCCCTTGGTTTCAGTGGGAACAGGACTAGGTATGTTATTTGCTTATAAATTGAATTCAGTTGTTTCTCTGTATATTATTATATGACTGCATGTATCTAAGTGCTCAATTTTACATTTTGAGCCTGAACACTTTTCCATCTTGTCATTGTTTACAAAACCAGAAACCATTGCATAAATATTTGAAATGTTTTTACATACTGAGAATAATTAAATAACATGAACTTGTCTGATTCAGAATATTTTTTTTAAAGCCAGTATTTCTGTGTAAAGGAAAATCGTTCCTCTGCTCTTCTAGAATTCCTTTTTGGTGTCAACAAAATGGTGGCTAAAGATGATCTAGTTGCCATAATTTATTTGGATTTTCAAAAACTCTTTGATGAGGCCCCTCATAGGAGGATACTAAGGAAATAAAATAATCAAGGACTGAGACGTAAAGTATTGACTAAGCACACAAAGCTGGAATAAACAGCCAGTTTTCAACAGCCTGATACACCTAGTTCTGATACTAGAAAACCGTATTTAATATATGCGATCTTGAAAAATGGATGAACACTCAGCTGCAAAATTTATAGATCAAACAAAATTATATGGGTTAGAAAAGGGTGGATAAGACCATGAGGAATTCCAGAGGTACCTAACCCTCAGTTCATCAATAGCAAATAAAATTCATTGTTGACAAATGCAAGGTAATCCACGTTGGAAAGAATGACTTGAACTGTGGAAATGCTCTGCTGGATTCTAAATCTAATTGTAACCACACAAGACAAAGATCTGACTGTTGACATCTGTGACAGGGAGCTATCAACAGCACCCCGATCACTGACATTGCTGCAGGCTGGAGAAGTCTGCAGTCCCAGTTGAGGGCAATTACACAGTTTCTGGTGGGGGATTATGAACCCTGGATGACAATCACTGGGATAACAAGGTAATTGGGGATAATATAAGGGGAGGAAACAGGGATCAAGGGGCAGCTCAAAATGCTCAGGAGGAAGCTCAGAGTGTGAGCCAGGCCAGGCAGGGCTGCAGGGAAACCAGTCCTTGCTATAAGTCTGTGTTTCATGGTATTGTTATGTAATAAATAGACAGCCTGGTGTGTTTGTGACTGCAAAACCATCTTAACTGGCCAGGCAGTGAGGTTCACTGGGTAACGATGGAGGTGCCTTGTGACAACATTTTTATGAAAATCTCTGCTCAGTGTGCAAATAAAATGTTAGGATGAATACAAAAATGGGATTGAAAATAATAATGTTGTTTTCTAAATCAATATTATGCCCTTATCCTAGAATATTATGTTCAGTTCTGTTCACTTGATTTCAAAATGGATATAGAAACAATAGAGATAGTTCAGACATAGGCATTCAAAATGACTACAGATATGAAAAGACTTTCATTTCAAAAAATAAAGATGAAAAAATTGGGATTAGTTAGTTGAGAGACAGGAAGGGACTTGATAGAGGTATACCAAATGATAATGCAGCCAGGGGAAATCAGGCAGTCCTGTTTACCCTTTCTCAGAATACATACACAAAGCTGTTAAAAAACAAATTTAAAATTGATTAAATGAAATACTTTCTTATGCAATGAAAGATTAGCTTGTAGAACTCACTGCTATAGATACTGAGTCCAAGATCTTACTAAGGTTAATGTAATAGACATATGGGCCCATACAAAAACAGCACTTAGATGGAATTGAGATATAGAATTGAGAGTACATATCAATAATCTCTCTAATGTCTCTTACCCTGAATTATATTAATTATTCCAAAACAAAATGCCATCAACCCAAGAATTTCAGAGTTAAGGTATGGAAGTACACAGTCCATGTGGTTAGAGCTGCTCTAATTCTTTCCTTTAGTGAAATCATGCTATAATCATGCAATCTATGAAAAAGGCATATTAATGTTTGTATTGATAGATGAAATAAAAATTAAAATATGATTTTTTTTTAAAATGACACAGTAGGTATTTCTTGCCTTCTCTTTAGGGTTTTTTTTTTTCCTATACTTACAACATCTCTGTGATGTATTTGATCCTAAATTATTGACACCTACTCCCAGCTTTAACTCCATTTTAATATAGTTTTGTTTGAGAACATCCTTGTTGTTTTGTTTGTTTTTTAACTAGTGTTCATGAATTAAATTTTTAAATAAAAGAGTCACCAAAAATGTTACCAAGTGAAATCTTCAAATCATTAGAAATATCACATAAAGTCATATCTTTTAAAAAAATTTGTGTATGGTGAGATTAACTAGCACATTCTGGCTGCTTTGTGCCATTCTGAAGCAACACAAAACAGAATACTGGCTAGTTAAATTGGGATTACAGCTGAGGTTTTGTTTTGTTTTTTTACTAGAACAGTGCGAAGCAGCCAAAGTGTACACCTCCATTTCCCCCAATCTCTTGTCTTCCAAATTCCCCTTGCCTTTTGGACCACCCTTCATTCCCTTGCACACACAGACAGAGCCCCTAATTTCCTCCCACCTCCTGCAACTTCCAGATTTCATTGCATGCCTGTGCACATATATGTGTGTGTGCTTGCATCCCCTAACTTCTCCTCCCTCTGAGCTCTTTGGGGAGTAGAGCTTGTGCAATGGGTAGTTTTTAAAAAGAAATAGGGTATTGGCGTCTTTTGTGGTTATTTTTCATAACTGAAAGTTTGTCAGCAGAGGCTGGCACAAAAAAATTTCTTCTTCAGAGAGACATTCATAGAATTGCTCTCTTTCTAAAGGGCTGCCATCTCCAATTGTTCTTTGTGACTGTGTCTACTCTGCAGCTGGGAGGTGTAGTAGTAGTATTTTGAAAGCTAAATCATACCTGTTAGGAAAAATTATGCATTGGAGGTGGTGTGGAATCACTTCATTCTAGGGAGATCAGCAGGAAGAATTCTGTCATATGGGTGCTTCCTGGAGATCCCCAGCAAGCAGGAAGTGCACATTTGCGGCTACTTGCTTTTATGGGGGGCAGTTTGCTCCCCTGTGTGAACCAGTCCCATACTGTGGGTTAGTGGGGACTGGCTGGCAGTGTCATGGCCCTGCTCCCCCTATCCCCACTTCAGGGGTATCCTTAGGGAAATAGGGAGGGAGCAATCCCTGAGCATCCTGGTGAAATCCTGACCTTATTGAAATCAATGGCAGTTTTGCCATTGACTTCAGTGGAGTCAGGATTACACTACCTGTGTGAAATTATGCCTGATCCTTATGCTTTTGACATGAGCCGGGGTGGGGATGGGAAAGAGTCCTTGTGTCCTCTCTGTGGCTCCATAAGTGCCAACCAGGATCTGGTCATAAAAAGAGTGTGTGTGTTTTTTTTGTTTTTGTTTTTGTTTTGAGGACGGGGGGGAGGTTGGATTTTTTTTTCCCCTCAATGGAAATTTTGAGATGAAAGAAAGATGTAGTGATTTTTTCCCTATAGGAACCAAGTTACCAGATATATATATGCTCATAGAAGATATTCATTGTCTTGGTGCAGCTACTGAAATAGCACAGACACTTTCATATTTTTTTTTCTTTCTGTAACATAATCTTCATTTTTTCCCCTGCCAGTGGAATGGAATGAAACATTACTCTTGGACTGTCTGCTAAATAAGCACAAAATAAAAAAGACTGATAAATCCTGTGTTAATCTTTTGCCGATATGTTCTTAACCACAAACTAAAGGGTTTTTTTTGAGGTGAGATTTGCAATGAACTTGAAGCAATATTCACCTAACCTATTCATGTCTTCTAAAGCTTTACAGGATTAATCACCAAATAGGCCTGTAAATTCCACTTACATTTACTTGCTTTGCATCAGAATACACACACAGACTTTTAAAATATGTAATCACTAGTTACATAGCAACCAAGGAATTTTGGAGAGTTTTGCAATCCTTTAATTTTTCTCTTTTTATGAAAAGGTTTATAGAATACATATAAAATCGTTGTACAAAAACCTTTCTGTTCTTATTTGGTAGTCAGCCAACATCTGTGGATTCAGTGATATAGTTTTAGGCTTCGGAACAGTAAATTGTATTCAATGACTTTAAAGTTCTCTTGACTTATACCCAGCATATAGAAATGAAAAAATATTTCTCAGTTCTAGATTATAGTATGAATTCCTTTGTCCAGACTTCAGAACTGGTTCAACCAGAAAAGGAGGCTTCTTTGAAGTAAAATGTGTTATATATCCAACACCTAAATTGTCAAAAGAGATCAACTAAAAAATTTTCAGCAGCATTCAGATGCTTCCTGTACTGTAAACCATCAAACTTATCCAGTGAGTGAGTGGGCTGTAACAAAAATATCATACCTTTCCAAATAACATTTAATAGTTACAATAGCTGGTAAAATTAATGAATTTTCTTAATCTATGCTAGGTGCTTACAAAGTGTCAATCACAGAGAGTATACAATATTCAGACTTCATAGATCAAACTACTGCGGCGGTTCTCAAACTGTGGGGCGGGACCTCAAAGTGGGTTCCAGTTCCATTTTAACAGGGTCACCAGGGCTGATTTGACTTGCTGGGACCATGGTCTGAAGGCAAAGCCTGAGCCCACTGTCTGGGGCTTCAGCCTGAGGGCTTCAGCCTTGGGCAGCCGGGTTCAGATTACAGGTCCTTACCTGGGGCTGAAGCCCTTGGGCTTCGGCTGCCCCCTGCCCCCTGTGGCAGTGGGACCTTGTCTTTGACACCCACCACCAGGGTGGCAGGGCTTGGATGGGATCAGGCTTCAGTTCCCCCTCCTGGGGTCATGTAGTAATTTTTGTTGTCAAAAGGGGGTCATAGTACAATGAAGTTTGAGAATCCCTGGACTACTATTCAAAATACCTAGAAATGTGAATACTTCGTCAAAACTGATGGGTTCAAAACTTGTCGAGCCAAATTCATTCTGGTGTAACTCTATGGGGAATCATTTGGTCCATTGTTACTTAAGAGTGTTTTCTTGAAAAGGGGTATTAGCTGAAATACAAAGCCCACCTATAGCTGCAATGTCTCTTTTTCTGCCTGCACTCATTTTTATCTGTCTTACCATAAAATACTCTGAAGAATAGCTTATTTAATAATTTATCTATTTTAATTGGCTTTGTCAAGTATCTTACTCTCCTCTTAAATTTTAATAAAGATTAAGTGGTCTGAACTTACAGTGTGGGAGGTAAAACAACTTGCGTACTCTTTCCATTGAAAAAAAGCGTTAGCCTCTCATTCTCCAGAGTGTTATTCACAAAGAGTGTTAGCTTCTTATTCTCCAGCATATTAAATGGTGAAAAATTGGTGCTGAAGATGAGAATGTTGAAAAATGAGAAATAGTGAGGTGAAGTGTCTCAGTTACAAAAGCATTTTAGATACTTATTCTGGCTCAGTTAATATCACAGTGTCCCAAACTTGTGGTCATATGTAGTAGACCTATAGATTGTGGGCTAAATTTGGCAGTAATTTACATCCTGTGAAAACCCATTGGACCTGATTCTCTTCTCACACCAGTTTTGTGGTAGTGAAATTCCACTGGAATAAAAGCAGTTACTCCTGATTTCAGAGCTGCGTAGAGTTTAGGGCCAGTTGAAACACTATATGAGAATTTAAACACTAATAAGACTGGAGAATCGGGCCCCTTTAAGAACAGCCATTCTGGGCCAGACCCAAGGTCCATCTAGCCCGGTATCCTGTCGTCCAATAGTGGTCAATGCCAGGTGTCCCAGAGGGAATGAATAGAACAGGTAATCATCAAGTGATCCACCCCTGTTACCCATTCCCAGCTTCTGACGAAGAGAAGCTAGGGACGCCATCCCTGCCCATCCTGGCTAGTAGCCATTAATTGACTTATTCTCCATGATTTTATCTAGCTCTTTTTTGAACCCTGTTATAATCTTGGCCTTCACGTCCTCTGGCAAGAAGTTCCAGGTTGACTATGCATTGTATGAAGAAATACTTCCTTTTGTTTGTTTTAAAACTGCTGCCTATTAATTTCATTTGGTGACTCCTAGTTCTTGTGTTATGAGAAGTAAATAACATGTCCTTATTTACTTTCGTCGGACCAGTCATGATTTTATAGACCCCTATAATAGCTCCTCTTAGTCATCTCTTTTTCAAGGTGCAAAGTCCCTGTTTTATTAATCTCTCCTGATATGGAAGCTGTTCCATACCCATAATCATTTTTATTGTCCCTTTGTGAATCTTTTCCAATTCAAATATATCTTTTTTGAGATAGGGCAACCAGATCTGCACATAGTATTCAAGATGTGGGCGTACCATTGATTTATATAGAGGTAATATGACATTTTCGGTCTTATTATCTATCCCTTTCTTAATGATTCCCAACATTATGTTTGCTTTTTTGACTGCTGCTGAACATTGAGTGGATGTTTTCAGAGAACTATCCACAATGTCTCCAAGATCTCCTTCTTGAGTGGTCACAGCTAATATAGACCCCATCATTTTATATGTATAGGTGCGATTATATTTTCCAATGTGCATTACTTTGCATTTATCAACATTGAATTTCATATGCCATTTTGTTGCCCAGTCACTCAGTTTTGTGAGATCCTTTAGTAGCTCTTCACAGTCTGCTTGAGACTTAATTATTTTGAGTAGTTTATATCATCTTCAAATTTTGCCACCTCACTGTTTACCCCTTTTTCCAGATAATTTATGAATATGTTGAATACGGTCTCAGTACAGACTTCGAGGGACACGACTATTTACCTCTCTCCATTCTGAAAACTGACTATTCCTACCCTTTGTTTCCTATCTTTTAATCCAGGGATTGGCAAAGTTTGGCATGTGGTCCGCAAGGGTAAGCCCCCGGCGGGCCAGGCTAGTGTGTTTACCTGCCGTGTCCACAGGTTCAGCTGATTATAGCTCCCACTGGCCGCGGTTCGCTGCTCCAGGCCAATGTGGGAAGCAGTGGCCAGCACATCCCTGGGTCCATGCCACTTCCCCAACAAATTATGTTCATCTATGAATCTGACCATTTTGTTGTTTGCTATAGTTTTAACGAGTTTGTCCAGTACTGAAATCATAGAAGAAGATTAGGGTTGGAAGAGACCTGAGGAGGTCATCTAGTTCAACCCCCTGCTCAAAGCAGGACCAGTTCCAACAAAATTAACCCAACCAGGGCTTTGTCAAGCCAGGGCTTAAAAACCTCTAAGAATGAAGATTCCACCACGTCCCTAGATAACCCTTTCCAGTGCTTAACTATCCTCCTTGTGAAATAGTTTTTTCTGCTATCCAACCTAGACTTCCCCCACTGCATCTTGAGACCATTGATTTTTGTTCTGTCATCTGTCACCACTGAGAACAGCCGAGCTCCATCCTCTTTGGAACCTCCCTTCAGGTAGTTGAAGGCTGTTATCAAATCCTCCCTCGCTCTTCTCTTCTGAAGTCAGGCTTACCGGCCTCTAATTGCTGGGATAATCTCTGGAGCTCTTTTTAAAAATTGGCATCATGTTAGCTATCCTCCAGTCATTTGGTACAGAAGCTGATTTAAATGATAGATTACAGACTACAGTCAGTAGTTCTGAAATTTCACATCTGAGTTCCTTCAGAACTCTTGGGTGAATATCATCTAGTCCTGGTGACTTATTACTGTTTAGTTTATCAGTTTGTTCCAAAACCTCCTCTAGTGACACCTGAATCTGATATAGTTCCTCAGATTTGTCACCTAGAAAGAATGGCTCAGGTTTGGGAATCTCCCTCACATCCTCAGCCATGAGAGACCAATGCAAAGAATTCATTTAGTTTCACCGCAATGGCCTTATTGTCCTTGAGTGCTTCTTAAACATCTCAATCATCCTGTGGCCCCACTGATTGTTTAGCAGGCTTCCTGCTTCTGATGTATTTTTTAAAAAATTTGCAATTACTTTCTGAGTCTTTGGCTAGTTGTTCTTCAAATTCTTTTTTGGCCTTCCTAATTGTATTCATTTGCCAGCGTTTATGCTCCTTTCTATTTTCCTCACTAGATTTAACTTCCACTTTTTTAAGGATGCCTTTTTTGCCTCTCGCTGCTTCTTTTACTTTGTTGTTTAGCCACAATGGTGCTTTTTTGATTCTCTTACTATGTTTTTTAATTTGGGGTATACATTCTAAGTTGAGCCTCTGTTATAGTGTCTTTAAAAAGTTTCTGTGCAGCTTGCAGGTATTTCACTTTTTGCACTGTACCTTTAATTTCTGTTTAACTAACTTCCTCATTTTTGTTATAGTCCCTCTTTTTGAAATTAAATGCTACCATGTTGGGCTATTGTGGTATTTTCCCTGCCACAGGGATGTTAAATTTAATTATATTACGGTCCGTCTATAATCACTTCTTGGACCAGATCCTATACTCCACTTAGGACTAAAGAATTGCCTCTCCTCTTGTGGGTTCCAGGGCTAGCTACTCCAAGAAGCAGTCATTTGAGGTGTCAAGAAACTTTATCTCTGCATCCTATCCTGAGGTGACAATATGGGGATAGTTGAAATCCCCCATTATTATTGAGTTTTTTATTTTTATAGCCTCTCTAATCTCCCTCAGCATGTCACAGTCACCATTTTGGTCAGGTGGTCGATAAAATAGCCCTGCTGCTATATTCCTATGATTAAAGCATGGTTAAAGAGATTCTGTGGTACAGTTTGGCTCATTTAAGATTTGTACTTCATTTGATTCCACACTTTCTTTCACATATAGTGCCACTCCCCCATCAGAACGATCTGTTCTGTCTTTGTGCTATATTTTATATCCTAGTATTACTGTGTCCCATTGACTCTCCTCATTCCACCCTTTGTTTAACAGGAATATATGTATTATAAGTCAGTGTAAAATTTGGCCCTGTATTACTATTGCATTATGTCATTGTATAATGTCATCAGTGTATTTTATTTTTCTAAAAACTTTTACTTTTATTCTTTCAACAAAAATGTCCAAGTTTCATTAACTGCAGTTACAAGACAAGGCTGGGTGCACACATACATATACCATTGTGATTCTCCAATCCTGCCCTCTTAAAAGAATTCTCTCCCAACCTGCTTTTCAGAGGTTGACCCTTAAACTTGCCATTTAACTACAAGCTTCTCCTAAATTTTGTAGCTGGTAACTCCTGTTATATTATCCCCTAGTTTTCCTGTTCTGATTCCTGATCAGCTGTTACACTCTCACCAAAACACAAACAAGGTATACTGCTCAGTGAAGATGTCATAAAAACCATACAATGAATCTGAAGGAAAGAGAGATGAAAGAGAGCAAGAACAACAGGAAAAAAATAAGCTTTAATAAGTTTCACTGTATTTTTACAAGGGTATGGATTCAATGCATAACTGCTTGATGAAAGTACTGTTTCATTGCTGTTCAACAAACTACATGCATCAGCTTTGACGCTGACTGGAGTCAGTACATTTCACAGAGGTTAGTACTCAACCACTCACCACTGGTGAATAGCCAAGTTCATTTTTCAGCCACTGTGTATAATTATTTGGGTGCAATTCTTATAATGCTTGTAGCCCTTTATGAGAGATGAAATACATGAAATGGATGCAGAAGTGTCTGGGTACAGTGCACCAGAAATAGGATTTAATCTGTTTGTTTTGACCATGGACATGAATAGGCAAGATGCTTTTGTGATTAATCATGTGGCCCTAATTTGGTGGTGGTTGTCACTAGGAGGAATCTGTTCAGGAAGCTTCCACTTGCAGTCTACAGGCTATCTTTTTATTGATGATTGTTGCCATCTGCTCAAATGGCATATCACCTTATTGAGTGGGCACAATGCTTTTCTACCAGATGGGCATGAGTTTAGGCATGCCAGAGAACCGCTGTGTCCAGTATGTGTCATTATTAGAGTGGGGTTTCAGTCCATAGGGTTGAAACCACAGTTGGTGTATAACTTCTGTGCTTAACTTTAACCTCATATTTCATTGTTTCTCCTTATATTATGAAAATGCCATAATAGATTACACAGCTATGAATGGAAAGATTGGAAATTGTGAGTCAGGAGTAATGTTCGTGGGAGACTCTTACAATAAAATCTTCACACCTTTTTGATTTGCCGGGGGAAACATTTGTTGATCTTTGCTGAAGTAATATGCATGGCTTATTTGAGCAGCCTGGTGCATAGCTCAGTTGGATGTACACATCAGGTCTGCAACCTTTGCTAGATTTCACCTAACTCTGTATCATTTCCACTAAAAATGCACTTTATATAGTTCAAAAGCATCTATATTTTTGGTATTGAAAATACATGTAGGACCATTATTGGTGATAAATTCTGCTAATATTTAAGTATTAGCTCTCTTGGTTTGCTCCTGGATGCTAGTATGTCTTCAAACTTTCAGTGCCTAAATATATCGTTAAGTGGCCAAAAACAGAGGGACCTAATTCTGAAAATGCTGACCCAAATAAAAATCAATGTGAGATTTTTTTTCATGCTATATTCACAAAGTAGATGTTTCTTCCCTTCATTTTAGAAAGACTAATCTTCTTTGTGCTATGCACTTATTAGATCAGATTTTATCTCACAATTTAGTCAAAGCCAGGTCATCCTGAATAGCTAAAGTATACTTATTTCTAAAAATACATTTTCTTTAAGCCTTGAATTCTTCTGCAGAGTCTAGGTTTTGTGAAAGATCCTGCTTCTGATTGGATTTGAGGTGGAAGAAAAAGTTGAAATCTGAACGCAAGGCTTTTAAATGACATGGATTAGTCAGTGGATGACTTTGTTTTGCAATTATAAAAGAGTTTGCAAAAGTGGAGAAAAAACATTAATTATTACACAATAAAATATGCAAAAAAAAGTATTTCTGCAAAGAATGATGCAACTGAAAATATAACAAAATTGAAGAATATAACTTCTGCTAATAAGTTTTAGCGTAAAGCATGATAGTATTAATCTTTTACATTTTAATGTGAACTCCAAGGCAAACATTGGATCAATTCAGAGTGGGTAGTATGGACACAATTAATGGTGTTTCAGTTAGTCCTATGCAACCTATTGAAGAACAATCAGCTGAATGCTCTGATGTAGACAAAGCCTCAGATTCTGACCTGTTACACTAGAGCAAATCTGGATTAGGACCATTGAATCAAATGAAGCTACTTCAGATTTACATTTGTATGAGATCAGAATGTACCTCAATGTATACAACTGCATAGTCTGTTTTATTTTGTAAAGTACTTTGATTTTTGCTGGATGGAAGGGACAATGTAAGTACAAAATATGATTATTTTAATATATATTCAGGTTACTGCTGCATCTGCAGATTGTTTTACTCTCACAATTGTATCTCAGTTGTGTTACACATACATGACTAGTAGTTAAGTTTCTACAAAGAAGGGACCTTTGTTTTACTGGCGTTAAATTCCCCTTCCCTCCCCCGAGCTGGGCAAAAAGCTAGCACAAGGTCTATGTTCCTCATAAGCCCTCAAAACAGCAAGTGTGAAAAATCAGGATGTGGGGCAATAGGAGCCTATTTAAGAAAAATATCCAAAAATCAGGACTGTCCCTAGAAAACTGAGATATCTGGTCACCCTATCTCAAAATAGGCCTTAAATAGGATTTAAGTAATGCATAGAACCATAAGTCCAACTATACATGTTTAAAGTGAAACAAAAATAAATAGATCTCAGAAACCTCTAATCTCTAGGGATAACTTGCCTATATGCAATAATGTGATGATTTTAGGTTGTGTTGTCCTGTGGCTTCTAGGCCTAAAAGCAAGTATTGAATCCCATTGTTACAGCTGGGAATCTTCCTTTTAAAATAGAAAGCTCTCACTCCTAGCCCAGAGGGTTCAGAAATATCTAGGCCTTCAATTTATCACTGGAACAACAATGGATATTGTCTATCCTGTTCTTTGACACAGTGATCCATTTGAGGGGGAGAGGGAGAAAGGGGAAAGAGGTAATTTCTATAGAATTCTATTAAATTTCTATTGATGGTATAAATGGTTTTCCACTATTAAATTCTATAAGACTTTTCCGTAAGGGATGATCTCTGTTAGTCACCAAAGTGCTTATTGGTTAAAAAAGTATCTAATGGAGCCTCTTCCCCTGTGGGCAAGTAAGGTGGTAACTATGGTTCTCTGCCCCCATGTGTCTCTTCTGATCGGCTGATGGCACCCTGTCTCAGGACCCACAGTCCTTCTTAATATCACTTTCATTATGAGCTTAAAAGATCAAAATAAAGAATTAGCTGAATAGGCCAATGATGGGAATATGAATATAAATTACTGTTCTGCCTTCCACTGCTAGACAGAAAGTAGAAATAGGGTATTAAATTAATCTCTTTAGTTCCACTGGCAATAGGTTTATGCATAATTTTCACTTTGTTTGGTGACTGATGGTAGAGTTATGTAAAAAATATAACTCTTTAAATGTTCTATAGTAATATATGCAGGTGGGAGAACATATTGTATTGTTTCAGTTTCAATTTCCTGATGTTGCTGGGAGTTGAAGCTGCTCTCAGCACCTTTGAATATCAGACTACATAGGTCCCCAGATGTGGATTTAGATGCCTAATTTCAGGCCCCTAAATCTGAAAAGTTTGGCCTAAAATTCTAACTGCTCTGATTGTTTTGAGTCCTTAGCGCACATAAAATCTGTCACAACTTTTGTGACAGAAATTCTGATATACAGCATCCCTTGCTGTTTTAAGTCACAAAACCAATTTTTGCTATGAAACAATTTGGTATATGTACAATACAATTATCTAGATAATATTACACACACACGAGTTTAACATGATTAAGATTGCAAACTCAAGCATGCAAAATTTAGAAAAAGCAAGACTTAAGGTTGTCTATGCTATCTTAATTCAACCTCCTTATATTTATGTATTACCATCTTTAATTACATGATGATATACTATTTTTAACAAAGGATTCTTGTCGCATTCAGTGCACAGAATAGATTATGCTGTTTATGTGCAGCTGTTCAATGTTTTGTTTGAACAATGAGGAGAAATGTGTGTCCCATGCCATATTTACTGCACACTATTCAAACCCTGCTCTGAAGAGAGAGTTATTAATTCCTTATGGGCTTTTCTATGGCATTCATAACTATAGTATCTGAGCACTTCACAAATAGGAATTTATTTTCACAACACTCTTGTGAGGTGATTGGAGTTATCTCCATTTTAAAAATGGGGAACTGAGGCACAGAGATTAAGATCAAAATATCCACTAATTTTGCATGCTCAGTTTGAAATGCCTATGGCCAGATGTTCAGACCGGATCTCAGGGTCTCAAGTTAGGCGACCAGAAAAGGAGGAATACACAATTAATGACCACGTGTGAAAGTTTGCTTTAAGTGACATGCCAAGCAGTGCAGAGGGAGGGATAGAATCAAAATTTCCAGGGCACCATTCAACTCCCTGAAACAGAAGCCTATTTCTTGTCTTCTGCAGTCACTACTTTATTCACTACACACCGGGGGTGAAAGTAAGGGGTACGGGCTGGTATGGCGTACCAGTAAAAGGTAGCTGCAGCAGCACTTCAAGAACTCTGCTTAAAGTGTTGCCACGGCAGCACTAACTTCATTGCCCCTTTTGTGCCCCCAACTGGCGGCCCTGCTAGGTCCCTACCAGCAGGGCTGCCAATGAGAGGGTACAAAAGGGACTGAGATGACCCAGCAGGGCTGCCGATGGGGGAGCATAAAAGGGGCATAGCTTTAATGGCGCTACCCGTTTTTCTCCCCGGCCACTGACGGGAGCGGTGGAGTAGAAGTAGCTGTCCCGGGGCTGCGATTTAAAAGGTCCCGGGGCTCCAGCCACTGCTGCTGCCAGCCAGAGTCCTGAGCAACACAGTCCAGGACATGAAGATGGACTGGCTGGGGGACATTGACCCCTCAGCCTTGCCCCTTCCCCCCAAGGCCCCGCCCCTTCCAGGGTGGCCAGAACGGCCCTGTACCGTGAGAGCTGCATTTTACTTTCACCTCTGCTACGCGCCTTCCAAATTCTGCAACAAATGAAGCAGAAAATTCTACAACCAAATGTCTCACTACAGTAACCTAATTCATCCCCAGAGCAAGTCCATCATGTCCACTGAATGAGGCAGGGGTCCTGTGGACCCACAGTTCTTACATATCACTCTCATTATGAGCTAAAAAGATCAGCATAAAGAATTAGCTGAATAGACCAGCTATGGAAATATGCATATAAATCACTGTTCTGCTTTCCACTGCTAGACAGAAAGTAGTAATAAGGTAATAAATTAATCTGTTTAGTTCCATTGGAAATTGTAGGTTTATGCATAATTTTCACTTTGGAAAAAGTAGTATGTGATCATGTAATTAAAGACTATATCATAATGAAAACTCACAAGGGGGCTGAATTAAGATTGAACAAACAACCTTAATTCTGGCATTTTAACTTGTGAGTGCTTCACTTTGCAAACTTAATAATTTTTGGAGTATAATATTATGTACCAAATGACATTGTGCATATACAGAACTGCAACGTGGCAGAAGTTAGTTTAGAAAATGTTAGTTTTGGAGAAAGTTAGTTTTAAAAATGTTAAATCTGTGCAGCCCAGCCCCCAGCAGTCTAAAGCTGCAACCACAGGGAATCACAGCCCAATACAGATGAACTTGAGGAATTTAGCTCTAAAAAAACTGCATGTGCAAACTGCATCTTTTCAGAGGTTTGTTACTTAGCCAAATTTGGGCAGATTTTAATAGGGATGGCAAAAGGCCACCTCCTGCCAAATGTCAAGTCCCTGCACCAAAGCACGGGTGCTCCTCTAGAGCCGTTCAAAGGAAAGGGTACTAGAATATTTTACCACGGGCAAAACATATTTTTCCTAGCTTTGTTTTCAGAAACAATTGAATCATTTTGGCTGGGGAGGAAGTGGGGGAAGGGCAAATGAAATTTAATGTGGATAAATGTAAAGTAATGCACTTTGGAAAAAATAACCCCAAATATACATACAATATGATGGGGGCTAATTTAGCTACAACTATTCAGGGAAAAGATCTTGGAGTCATTGTGGATAGTTCTCTGAAGATGTCCATGCAGTGTGCAATGGCAGTCAAAAAAGCAAACAGGATGTTAGGAATCATTAAAAAAGGGATAGAGAATAAGACGGAGAGTATCTTATTGCCCTTATACAAATCCATGGTCTCCCCACATCTTGAATACTGTGTACAAATGTGGTCTCCTCATCTCAAAAAGGATATACTGGCATTAGAAAAGGTTCAGAGAAGGGCAACTAAAATGATTAGGGGATTGGAACGGGTCCCATATGAGGAGAGATTAAAGAGGCTAGGACTTTTTAGCTTGGAAAAGGGGAGACTCAGGGGGGATATGACAGAGGTATATAAAATTATGAGTGGCATGGAGAAAGTGAATAAGGAAAAGTTATTTACTTGTTCCCATAACAGAAGAACTAGGGGCTACCCATTGAAATTAGTGGGCAACAAGTTTAAAACAAATAAAAGGAAGTTCTTCTTCACACAGCGCACAGTCAACCTGTGGAACTCCTTGCCTGATAAATTCATGGTGGTTAAGTCCATTAATAGCTGTTAGCCAGGCTGGGTAAGGAATGGTGTCCCTAGTCTCTGTTTGTCAGAGGTGGGTGAGGGATGGCAGGAGAGAGATCACTTGATCTTTACCTGTTAGGTTCACTCACTTCAGGGCACCTGCCCTTGGCCACTGTCGGTAGACAGGATACTGGGCTAGATGGACCTTTGATCTGACCCAGTATGGCCTTTCTTATGTTCTAAGGGGGGAGAAACAGCCTGGGTCAGACCACTGGCATGGAAAATTGCAGCCCAAATGTTTAGTGTTTGGCAAAATTTTAAGCAACTGAAAACAGTGTCTTGTATTGGGAAGTATCGGGCATCCTTCCTAAGAGGTGGTGCTACCCACCTGACCTATAATTAGCTTTTCAGAAGAAAGTTTTGCAGGTGAAATGATGAACCGTTGAGGATAGCTGGTGTGATTGACCAGAGCTGATAAGCAGCAGTGCTCACTATATGGAATATTTGCAAGCTTTGTCAGTGGCACTATGTATCGATGTTATGAAGTTCTGCAGTTAGCAGAGTCCTAAGAGCTCAACCCTCTCATCTATGCCTCTTTCTAGTTTCTTTTTTTTATTAAAAAGAATGAAAAAATCACAAAAATTGTGTTGCTGGAATGTTAGGGCAGAGACTTAAACTCACAAAAGCCAAGGAATATTGTGCTTCATTTGTCTCTTCCTATTTCCTTCCCAATCTACCCTCATCTTTATCTCCCTTGTGCATATTCATTATGTGTATTAGGACAGTTAGGAATTGTTCCAGTGTCCATATACTTGCAGAATCTGATATTTTACGGCCACCAGTGATGGAATATTTGTACTTGACCTTAGTAAAAGCATATATACAAAATAAATGTTTGTGCAATATTATGTCTCAGCACTCTGTGTTATGGTAAATAATGAAAGACAGTACTTACAATGCATGTATTCTATTACACAGAGATAAGGGCTGGCATTAGAAGGAAGGGGAAGAGCGTGAGTAATTCACTGACTACAGATTTTCAATTTCAGCCTTAATAGTCCATCTGTTTGACTTTTTGGACTGACCCATAGCTTCAGTTAAAATACTGGTATTTTTCAGCAGCATTGTCCCTTTGTATTTTGCTTTCTGGATTTAGCACTACTAATAGCAGCTACTGAAAGTTTGACTTTTATTTCAACAACAGGGGGCATCCTAGCATTTCCATAGTAGGAGAGAAATATAAAACTCTAACAGTAAAACCATATGACAGTCTGCACAGCAGTACCTTCCAGCACAGCAAGATATCAACACAGAAATAGTAGCTGTTAACTGAAGGAGGGAATTTGCTTAACACTGCACTTTCCAAAATGAAGAGCATCAGGTGATATATGCATATTTAAGACTTAATACAGAGTGGAAAAAATTATGTGGGAGAGTCATAGTTCAAAGGGAAAGCAACCATACATTCTAAATATTGGTAGCTTAAAACTGTTGTTGTTTAGGCCATATGCTGTTGTTCTTGAGGGAGAGGCAATGGCATTCAGTAACTTTATATATTCATGTAATGAATTTAAATCCAAATACATTCACATTTTCTTACCTACTATACATAACTATACATATAACATAAAACATTGTTTTAAAATATTGGATCTGTTTCATACAGAAAAATACTGATCCCTTAACTATTTAAGGAGGTTATTATTTTCTGGTCAAATTAAACAAACATTTGGCCCTATTTCTGCAAATGCTTATATACATGCTTAATTTTATGCAGGTGACACACTGTGTACTACCTTTACTTGTGTATAAAGGTAAGCACATATGTAAATGTTTGTAGGAGGCGTACCTTCATTTTTATCTCAACAGTATTCAGGAAGCTTCATGTCACAAACTTGATGTGACAAATAAAGGAAACATTTATACTGGGTACAAATCCCTTTAAGAAGCATATTTGTGACGATGTAAATTAATGGTTACTACAGCAAGCAAAAATGGCAAAATAAAACAAATATAGCCTAACTGCTCTGCAAAAATCAGTCTGAATTTGATGTAGTATTGCAATTATATAGCTGTTACAAAAAAGGCTTTTCTAAAAATAGTGTTTCTACTTGAAAATCATTCATGTGCTGGCTTTTAAAATACAGTTTTTTCCCCAAACAACCAAAAGAGTACAAGTTCTTTTTTAAATAGCAGGCATAAAGTAAAATTTCTTTTTAGTAAAACTAAGAACTGACTTTAAAAGAGAAACAAGCTGATCATCTTCTTCCATCTGTACTGCTGGTGTTAATAATGTTTTACATTAAGCATTCATTTGTACAAAAAGCTTTCCATTTAAGTGTAGTATAAGTTCCACAACTCTTGAAAATTAAATATATTTTCTCATTATTTCATGAGTTAATATATTATCTGAATACATATTGAAATGATGTACAAATCAATATTACATATTATAGTAAATCTTGGCTTGTTAGCCAAGTTGTCCTGGAAATAAACATTTCTGGGATATCTTATTTCTCAGATGTCTTCTCACTGCTAAACTTAATTCATGAACATTAATTAAAAATGTGAGGTTGCTGTGAGTAAATTTTGAATACAAAACTCCAGCCACAAACAGAGGGTGATAAGTAGGGGAGCACGGTCTGATAATGTCATGTTTCCAATTCTTGAGTTCCCAGAAATCTCTCATGATAAAAAAAATATCCACTTGGGGTGGAGATCAGTGAGCCAGTTTACATATTAATCAAAGCAGCAAGTTTTGTTTTGGGTGTAAGTGTAAAAAAAGCCAAAAACAAATCTATTTTGGCTCATATACAACATAGGTGTATTCATCTACCCCTCGCTGGTCCACACAAATTTTCCTGATGTCGGAATGATTTTAATCTTGCCTTCTATTCTGAACTGTGGTAGCAAAATGTTTGTTTATAGGCACAATGAAAATGCACACTCACTGTTGATGTACTCAAACCTCCACAGGATGTGAAATGGACAATAAATGGACTGAGAGTAGGCCTTTATTATATTGAGAAAATCTCTTGAAATGTGGATGGATACTGGCAAAGGAAAAAGGGGTCATCAGTGGAATGAATCCATTGTCATGCTAAGGGTGTTCCAGGCCCCATTTGAAGACTGAAATCTGCCCCCACTCTGGCTCCAATGAACAAAATAAAACAAAAACAAGCAAACAAACTACCCCCACCCCAAACATCACTAAGTACTTTTACAAAGGGACCCTCCTAGTCTTCTCTGGAGTAATCTCATTAATTATTTCATCCCAGTCTATCTGCCTTGCTTCTGAGTTCTCTATAGAAATAACTGCCAGATACCTTAACCTTTCTTGCCCCATGAACATTCTTAGATAGGTCCTAAATTTTAGGTTGCTGAAACTCCTTTCATTAGCAGCCATTGTTGAAGGAAGAGCAAAAAATACACTGTACTGTTTTTGTGCTAAGGAAACTCACATCTAAAGACCTTTTGGGAATGTAGCTAAGGAGATCAATGTGGGCGCTTTTATTTCCAAGATTCTAAGTTATCTGTAAACATTTGCCTGCAAAAGCTCGTGAAGAGCTCTATCTCATTCTTAAAATTCTCCAAGTTTAAATCCTCAGAGTAGCTGATTGCTCAATTCCCTGAGTGCGTTTGTCTGTACCACTGACACTTTTCAGTTTCTTGATCATCCAAAAAGAAAACTTTTTTTTCTGACTCAATCATACACGTGTATCCTATTTTCCAATTGTGTTAATATTGTATATTAAATCGGGTTGAAAACTTTGCTTTCAACAACTTTTGGGGGATCTGATGACCTTCTGTCCTTTGTAAATTTGCCTGAGTTAGTTATCTTCTTCGAGATCATTTCTCTCCATACTGTGTGTATAGCCCTAATGTTTCAGCTTGCAAAGCAGCTGCGTCCTTACATTCAATGAATTCAGAATGCCATAATTCTGATAAAGCATGTCAAAGGCCACCAAGGAAACCATGCCTGGATTGGCTGGAGCTGGGGAGCCCTGCCAAATTGCAGGAAATCTTGTACAGAAGCCCATAGAAATGAGAAGAAGAACCAGCTTGGTCAGTATAAGCTGGGCCTAGAATCAAGGGGTTGACTGTGAAGGGAGGTCCCCAATAGTGAGACTCATGAGCAAGGAGGCAGAGAGAACACTGCAAGGAGTCATCTGGTAGAAGAGTCAAGTGGAGGGCTGTGAGAGGAGCCCAGGAACTAGAGACTGATCCTGGAGAGAGGTTCCCTTGAGCAGGGGTAGAACTGACAGGTGAGGGGGCCCATGGGAGGGAAATATTACAAGGAACCCTCTCATGGGAGACCTAACCTAAGGTTACAGGAGATGACTCGTGGGAGAGAAGCAGGTTTTGGAACCCTCAGGTAGAGTGGGGCTCTGGAATAGAGGCTAAAGGAACTGGGACAGAGTGGTTAAGGACTCTCCTATGGGTGACCTGGTAATAGTGAGCTTTGAACAGGATTGAAGAGCTGCTGCATAGCAACCCTGGGGAGTTGGGGGCAACTGCTTTGATTCTGAGGGGTCAGTGGACTGTGGAATTTTTTATGAAAAAAATGTTTTGAAGTTGCCACTGAGAGAGACAGTGTTCTGTTGTGCTGTGTCTGTGCTACCCAAATGTGTCCATGTCAGGGTAACTGCACCAGTCTGGCACAAGCCGTGAGATTCCAAACCCTTCCTATTACAGAGCCCCACAAGGGGCGCACCCAGGAGATCAGCCATAGAGTGGCCTCCAGACGCTGTTGGCATTGCTTCAAGATTGGCCCGTCTTTCCTTGGATCATGTCTGAACTGGATTGTTTGTGTCTGATTAAGGGTGCCTCTACACTTCAAGCTGGGGGGTATAATTCCCAGCTCGAGGAGAGGTTCCTGTGCTAGCTCTCTTCGAGTTAGCGCACTGAAAATAGAGCATAGCCATGCTGGTGTGAACAACATGAGGGTGTAGCCTCCCCAAGTAAGTCTCCATCTGAGACCATAGGCATATACTCAGGGCAGCTAACCTCTCACACTGCTGCGGCTACATGTTTATCTTTAGCACACTAGCTCCATCCGAAAAAGTTGGAATAGTGCTTCATAATGCTCAGCTTGTTGCCAGTGTTCATGTTACTACAGTGAGGGGCATGGTATAAGGACCGATATAGAACAGAAATATTAAAAATAAGGCTAAGGCAGACATGCTCAGGTAATGATAAAGAGCAGAACCCTGTGTTAAAAGCTACAGGAATCGCTGGGTATTTATCTTGAAATTCTTTGGAATTCATTTCCTCCTGATGGCCCAGCACAGTGAGCTCTCAGGGTATGGCTGCACTACAGCTGGGAGAGAGTCTCCCAACCTGGAGTGACATATTCATGCTAGCAGGGGATTGTGGCTTGTGGGGGGAAGACTCAGGTTAAGTTACCTGAGCTCAGACCCAGTGGGGTCAGGTGGCTGTGAGAGCCTGAGCTACCACATGAGTTGCAACATCCCCACTGCTATTTCTAGCACACTAGATCAAGTCCTGCTAGCCTGAGTCTGTCTACCCAGGCTGGGATCCTCATTCCCAGCTGCAGTACATGCCTATCCTCAGAGACAGACTTTTTAAACTTTTCTTTTTACACTCTCTGGCCCCATGTAATCATTATTTCTGTTACCTGCTGCTTCCGGCAACTTCAGCCTTTGAATTCAAAGCAGGGCTGATCCAGAGAAGAGACTTTCATTGCCCACAAACTCCCTCGCTGGGGTAATTCAGAATCAAAGCCTTCCTGTCAGAAAGAGAGCAAAGATAGTTTGTTTTATGTAGTACAGGGGCCACTCTTCCTGGGCTACTTGATCACTGCAAAATACTCGTTATCTGAAAAAGTTTTTGTAAAGCACAAGTCCGCTCTCCCCCCCCCGACCCCCCACCTACTTTTCAGCCTTAATGGAATAGCTCAGAGACAGGAGCAAACTGTCTCTCTTACAAACTCTCAGGTCTTCTTGCATCTGAGTCCTGGTCTACACTGGGGTGGGGCGGGGTGTGGAATTGACCTAAGATAGGCAACTTCAGCTACAAGAATAGCATAGCGTAACATCGACCCCCGAAAGATCGATCGCTACCCGCCGATCCGGCAGGTAGTGTAGACCTGCCCTGACTGTTGAAGCATCTATGCCAGCTTGCTAAGGACATTTTATATAAAAACCTGCAGTAACTGATGCTATGGGCAGTGGCAGTTTTGCCACTGGGGCACTGTCCACTGAGAAGAGAGACCTGCTACATTCATGTAACTCAGGAGGCAATGGAGACACAGTGGTAGGCATCTGGCATAAATAAGAGGAAATCAGGCCCTCTATACAAAAGCTTCATCAAGGACAAGGGAAAACTATCAGATCACTGGCCTTCTTGTGATGTTTTCAAACGAGGATAAACACCCCCATAAAGTAGAGAACTTTTGATCCTGCGTTAAACTGTCTGGCCATAAATGCAATATGTTCAGCTCCTTTTTCATAAAGTATAGTGCAGATCATTTTAATAATGATGTGATTATTGAGCTTGGTGCTGCTGGAAATTGTTATGTGGCTCAACGTGATGAGCAGCTCTGAAAAAGGAAATTGCTCCTGGGAAGTCTTTCACTTATCCATCAGAACAGGTTCTTGTTTATTAAACGTCAACAACATTACTTTTTAATAGTTCCTAGACTCGGGAGAGTTTTCTGTTGCCTTTAGAAGAAATTGCTTAAAATGTTGATCATCTCCCATATAGTAAGCTTAACTAGAGAGAGGCAATCAAGCAGGTGGGAAAAGCAGAGAACATTTTAGCTATTCAGTAGTATTCAGCTGGGTTAGGGCCCAGTTTACAATTGGGCCTACAGTTGTATTCAGTAAGGCCCAGTCTAGGATTAGCTTAGGGCCCTGGCCTGGTGTTAGACTTGGGACCAATTCATTGTCTTAGGTGAGTGTTAGTGCTGGAACCAATTAATGCTTAGAACCATTAGTAATTGTCTTTGAGAACCCTTGGAGGACTGGTGAGGACTAGGGAAGGGCATAGTACCTGTATTTTAAAAAAAGGAAGGAAGAGGAGGACACGGGGAATTATAGACCAATCAGCCTAACTTCAATATCTGGAAAGATACTGGATCAAACTATTAATCAATTTGTTCAAACCTGGAGGATAATAGGGTTATAAGTAATAGCCAGCATGGATTTGCCAAGAACTAATTATGCCAAATCAATCTAATTTTCTTCTTTGACATGGTTACTGACCTAATGGATAGGGATGAAGCAGTAGATATGATATATCTTGACTTTTTAGTTCTACCTGGCATTCTCACAATCAAATAGGGAAATGATGGTCTCGCTTAAACTGCTATAATGTTTTGCTGTCAAAGTGGTGGTGGTAGTGAGGGGGAGAGTTAGTGGAGTCCTGAAAAGGCCTGTCCTGGCTCCGGTATTATTCAACATTTTCATTAATGAGTTGAATAATGGAGTGGAGAGAATGCTTATGAAATTTGTTTATTACACCAAACTGAGATGGCACCAAGTTGCAAGGACTTTGGAGGACAAGATTAGAATTCAAAATGACCTTGAAAAATTGGAGAATTGGTCTGAAGTCAAGAAGAAATTCAATAAAGACAAGTACTACACTTAGGAAGGAAAAATCAAATGACCAACACTAAAATGGAGAATGACTGTCTAGGCAGTAATATTGCAGAAAAGGATCTAGGAGTTATTTGACTATGAGCCAACCAAGGACTTCAGCTGTAAAAAAGGCTAATATCGTTATGAGGGATATTAACAGGAGTATGTAAAAAATTGGAGGTAATTGTCCTCCTCTACGTGGCTTGGATGAGGCCTGAGATGGAATATTGTGCCCAGTATTGGGTACCCCACTTTAAGAATGATGTGACCAAATTAGAACATTCAAAGGAGAGCAACCAAAATGATGAAAGTTTTAGAAAACCGGACCTATGAAGAAAGATTTAAAAAACTGGGCATGTTTAGTCTGGAGAAAAAGGGGACCTGATAACAGTCTTCAAATTTGTCAAGGGCTGTTATTAAGAGGACAATGATCAGTTCACTGATGGCAGAACAAAAAGTAATCGGCTTAATCTGCAGGAAGGAAGATTTAAGTTAGATACTAGGAAAATCTTTCTAACTATAAAGATAGTTAAGTACTTGGGAGGTTAAGTGCCTGTCGGAGATTTTGAAGAACAGGTTAGAGAAATACCTATTAGGGATGGTCTAGACCAGGGGTTCTCAAACTGGGGGTCGGGACCCTTCAGGGGATCATGAGGCTATTACATGGAGGGTCACGAGCTGTCAACCTCCACCCTAAACGACGCTTTGCCTTCAGCATTTATACTGGTGATAAATATAGAAAAAAGTGTTTTTAATTTATAAGGGAGGTCGAACTCAGAGATTTGCTATGTGAAAGGAGTCACCAGTAAAAAAAGAGCCACTGGTCCAGGTTTACTTAATCTTTTATGAACACAGGGGAAATGGACTAGATAACCTTGTGACTCTGGCAAACCAGGTGCCAGTTCTTGCCCAGGCTGCAGATATTAGCTAAGGACTGATAACCTCATAACTGGAGACCAGACCAGTTCACCTGGTTAGTTTTGCTCACAGTAGTTATTAGTCTTATAAGACAGCACTTAGTGTTTAGACTCTATGAAAGGCACATAAGTTGCTGCATGGATTAATCTCACTTGAAATGTCTGTATTCCATGCTAAAAGAAAAGAAAACATGTAAGTTTTGCTTTATAACTTTGAAAACGTTTGCTCTGAACTTGTGAACCTGGGAATGGGAATTGTCTCTTCTCCCCCGCACATTCAGAAGGACTGTTGAAATTAGATGGGCCATCAACAGGGCTGTCCCTAGCTATTCTGAGGCCCTCTGCGCTGCTCCCCCCATCTTCCATGGGTAACTAATATAGTGCTAAGTAGGCAATACAATATGTAAGCACACTTTGAGGAAAATCCATTGAAGTCTTTGCTATTGATGTCAATGGGGCCAGGATTTCACCTCTTGTGTTTAGATATTTGTACTTAAAACTTGACAGTTTCTTGGGGGACTGGGTGCAATTATGGGGGGCCAAATCCTTCAAGTTGGGTGCCTAAAATTAGGCATCTAATTCCATATTAAGATACCTAAATAATTGAGCTGATTTTCACAAGTGCTGAGCACCCACACAGTTCCCACTGAACTCTCATGTAAAAAAAATAATATATGTATAGAGATATACCTATCTCATAGAACTTACAGGACCTTGAAAGGTCATTGAGTCTAGTCCCCTGCCTACACTAGCAGGACCAAGTACTGTCCCCTGACAGATTTTTTACCCCAGATTCCTAAATGGTCTTCTCAAGGATTGAACTCACAATTCTGGGTTTAGCAGGCTAATATTGAAACCACTGAGCTATCCCTCCCCTTCTTATAAGGCTACCCTGCCACAGGCCTCCTACTTCTCAAGGTAGATAATGGCACCACAGAAGCCTCTTTTGCCCCATCCTCATGAAGAATGTAGTTGTCTATTTCTGATAGACACATGCTCTTTTGCGTGCTCTTTAGCAGGCAATGACTACTGAAAAATCAGCCATCTGTGCACAAGTCATGGAGGAAATAAATGATTATTTTTCAAAGTGATTTGTTGCTAATTTCTCAAAAGAAAAAAACAATAAAAGCTAACTTTTTTTTTTCAGCTTCATCCCCATTAAAATGCTTTTAAGCAACATCTGCTGTTGGGATTCCTGCGTGGCATTTCCTTTAGGCTTTAGCCACATAAATACAGCAAAGCAGCATCAACAGAGGCAGCGGATATTGGTGATGAGAGCTGTTGTGCACTAAGATTAGTATTAATCCACCAGGGCAAATACCGTTCCTCAGACAACTCCTGGAAGCTGTTTTTAATGCATTCTCCTTAGTGGCCATCCTGTTTCATTTATAATTGCACTGATCTTTCTCCATATTTGTTCTCTCTAGTCAACTTTTCTTTTCCCTATTTTCCATTGGAAATTCATCATTAAAGAAAATGTGTTCAGGTTCATCATGACTATCAACAAAGCTCTTCCACAGGACTAAATGCTCCGCGTTCACTCTGCCTTGCCAGCTGAATTGTTACTGAACAATATTTTTTACCGCCTCACTTTTGCATAGATATTTTAACTCATATACAACATGTTTTTAAAACTCCCGATACACTTTGACTGCCAGGGTAAAAAGGCTGGGAATGAGTGCATGGTTAGGGGAATTCTTTAAAAAATAGCCACTGATTAAAAAACGTTGTTTTGGCTAAAAATAAAGCCCCATGGCTTGCTGTGAATTTTAAGCCTAGGCAACATGTATTAGTCTCTCTCTCTCTCTCTCTCTCTCTCTCTCTCTCTCTCCATATGTTCCAAGGCAAAATAAATAAATAAAAAAAATTGTTAAACCACAGTTAAGACTGATACTATATATCAGTAATTAAAGTGTCAGTTACCAGAATGATGGCATTATCTAAAACCCAAGTATCATGAACCCAGGAAATTCAGAGTAAAGGTAAAATTTAAAAGAATCCCACTTTGCTAAGGCATGGACATACATAATCAAGGCACCCAGAAAACCTTAATTCTACCATGTAATCAAAATAAGATTTTGACAAAGATATTTTAGGTTTTGTGGTCCCAGCTTTGATTAAACTGACTTTTAAAGACAAGGTTTTTTCCCATATTTTTTCCCTTCTTGGTGTCACTATAGACCATGTACATTTTCCCAGAATCATTCTGTATTCAGCTATACATTTTGGGAGAATACTCTGTATTTTTCATATAAAACAAAGACTGAATCCCTGCTTTAGATGCAAAATCAAACAATCTTACTGATAGAGTGTTGATCAGCTGCTTCCATAATATTCAAAAACATTCTTTCAAAAGTAGTGTAATACACTGACTGCACGATAATGACTTAATATACAAATAGACACATTCATTATATGTTCATACATATATTTATGATGGTGATTGGAATATTATGACATGACTTTTAGCCTAGAATTGAAGCTACAATAGATTAGTGTTAACTAGTAAATCTGAGACTGGAAGAAATAATAGCCAAATCCTCAGCTTTCCCAGAAGTCTCTAGTCAGTATAGCTAGGATAGGAGGGAGGGACAAAAGTGGCTTTAAGTTACTTTTAAACTTTCCCCTCAGTCCCTGGGATTGTTGGGTCTAGGTCAGCTGCCAGCATAAGTTGTATCAATCTCAGGGGGTAGTGGGAATGCCTATTATGCCAGCCATGTACCAGTGACTGTGTCCCCCTCCTGTTCGCAGGAATGATGTACAGCCAGCTCTGTCATCTGGGGATTTATTTCTCTTTAACTTGTCCATGGAATCCCCCTCTGACCAAATAGAGCAGCTCGGAGGTTGGCTTGCATCACTCTAGTGGTGTCTCCCAGCATTATTGGAGGCCAGGATCCAGCCCAGTAATTGTTCTTTAACAATTATCATTTGCTGATATCTTCTTGCACTATCTCTTGCTGGTTTTTTTTACCCTATTCCCTGCCAGTCTCTTTTCACCTTGCAAGCATGTGTACACTTAAAATCCACTGGGTTGCTGTGGTGGGTTGTGAAGCCCTTTTCCCTGAGTTGGCTGTTTAAGAGTTAACAACCCTCACCTGTGGAAAGGCCACAGCTGCTTACACACTCAGAAGATGGTAGAAACAGTTAGAGAAGAGAGGCCAGCTCCTCTTCTTTCACACTATATAAAGAGTTCAGTCTGAGGGATTTACAGTACCTATTGTGTCATGTGGTGTTTTCCTTAAAACCCCAGCTCCAGGAGTTAAGTGATTATGTGAGAATTTCAGCTTACACTTAAAAAAAGAAAAGAAAAATAGGTTTCTAATCTTGTGGCTTCAGAGAGAAGCTTGAAAATGTGATTCGAGTGCATCATGACACATGGGGTCAGAAATCAGCAGATAAATACTCTATCCAACCTCCTATCTATTATGGTAAAAAACTCCCCTGACTTTTGAAAGTGTGGAGTTGATAGTACCTTGGGAAAAGTCCTCTAAGTCTTTCCAGGGGGCTTACCCTCCTGATCTCTCTTGCTTCAGAATCCTTTCAATTCTGTGGAGGGCTGCAGGAAAAAAACAGCTTGAGGACTTTATTCCTTTCTAATTTCCTTTGAGAGTTTCCTACACAGTTACAACAGCTGGAGACTGGAAAATGACCAGAAGGACTAGGCCCTTCTCTTTGACATTGGCTAAGGTAAGAAATGAGGTGTCTTTGTTTGGGGGTTGGCCTTAGAAGAACAAAGAACAGTGTTGTTTCAACCTTTGTTTGCCCTGAAAGGAGGAACTTTCTGTGGTTTAGCTGGAGCGTTAAACCTTTTCAAATCTCCAACCAGCCTGTGGGGAATCGTCTCTTGTGGAGAAACTGAGGAACAGGCCTGGTGAGATTACCTTTCCACAGTGACCTTGAAAACAAAGGCCTGTCACTACTGCTATGTTCCCTTTCTTGTGAATTCATTTTCTGCAGATGTTTGCCTTCATGGGCTGAATTCTTCCTGATGCAACAGCATTAGTAAATCTGAGATACCTACATTGAAGCATGTAAGTGAGATCAAAATCTGGTCCTAAGTCTTTCTGAGGACATCTTCTGGTGGGAGTTAATTACATCATGTACATGTATTGAGTTATTTTCAGAGGAATGCAGATTATATACTATTGTCTCCAATTTACCAGAGAGAAATGTTAAAGTGCATAGAAATAAAGTGATCACTGACAATTCTAAAGGAAGGTTTTGATGCTCATGAAAGTTACCAGAAGGAGTCCTCAGCTTTAACAAATGTAATAAATATTGATATCAGTATTATGGCATTTTTCTCTGGTGTTGTGATAGCAACCAAAGGCACCTATCGGAATCAGAGCACTGGACTTTGCTAGGTAATGTACAAACCTATAAAATTACATTGTCTCTGTCCTGAAGAGCTTGCAACGTACTCTTAATACACTAAGTCAAATTCTCCTTTTAAATATTTACTAGGCTAACATATTTTGTGAAATAAAGGGGGAAATGACAGAAGAAAAAGCATGTATGCAATCAGTGGGTCAAGACTGATACTCCACTGCCTTATCCCTCGGGTAGTCATTTATGCCTGTGCAAAATAGACACGAAATGTTACCATTCAGGCTTGGTATCATTTTCCACCCATTGTGTACAGTTCTCATCACTAGTGTGAACAATTCTACTATGTTCAGGGCAGCGTAAAACTGGGCCCTTTATGCCTAAAATGGCAGTTAAGCCCCAAGCTGCAACAGCCAATAGAAGAAAACTTAGGATAACTGTTTCCAGTTAACAAGTAATGCCAACAATGATCTTTCCAGAGATGAGCCTGAGGCCTGGGCTACACTGGGGAGGAGGGGTCGAACTAAGATATACAACTTCAGTTGCGCTATACGCTATTCAGCTATTTGCGTAGCTGAAGTCAAAGTATCTTAATTCGACTTACTTGGCCGTCCTCATGGCGGTGAGTCAACTGCGGTGGCTCCCCTGTTGACTCCTCTTGTGGAGCTGGAGGTCCGGAGTCGACGAGGAGTATGCTCAGGGATCGATTTTTCACGTCTAGATGAGACACGATAAATCCAGGGCTTTGGAGCAGAGTCCAGAGCTGGAGCGCAGAGCAGTGGAGCTGCAGGTTTTTGCCTGGAGCTGGACCAGAGCCAGAGCACAGCTCCAAAGCCCTGGATAAATCAATTCCTAATACATCGAACACTACCCGGTAGTATAGACGTACTCTTAGATGCAGCCTTTCAAACCTCCACAGTCTGGTAGTATGCAAATCTGGAACATAATTCTGTTTACACTGACAAAGTCTTAAAGTAGGCATAAGCAAGCTTTTGTCAATTGAGTTGAAAATGGTATAAATGAGATTAGAATCAGGCTTCTGAATTCTGAACTGGATCTATCTCTGAAAGAAAAGTATAAAAAGGATGTGGTGGAACAGATTTGATCCATAGCAACTCTGTCTTCAGTGGAATTACGCTAGCTATAATGCGCAGTGTGGCAAGGTGCTGGGCACCATCATCTCCCAGTGATATGCACTGAAGTTGAAGGTGCACAGCAACTAGCAATACCTGCCAAGTGCTCAGATCAGAATCTAGACCCTCATGTTTGGAGGATTTCAGGCCAGGTCTTCACACTCAGTTTAATTAAAAACAAAACAAACCCAACTGTAATCCTTGCAAAAATAGGAGCAGAATAATCAAACTGGCTTTTTAGGAAACTGACAGCATATGAGGCAGAAAAGCTATCAGCTTGACATGGGTAAATGGATGTGGATCACAAGATAGTCAAAGACTGTTACAGCTGATAAGTAATGACGAGAAAACTGTTCTGCACACACTTTCTTTTTAAAGTATCTGACATGCTGAGGCTGGTTGCAAAACCTCGGCTGGCATGTTGTCTAATTGCTTGGTCTCTTTATCCTGACAGTAGCACCCGCTTGTCACCAAGAAGAGATGTTGTAACTAATGCTGCAAACCATCTAAAGAGTGAATTCTACATATACTCAGATGGGGGAAACCATTTTATTGCTATTGACTTCTTTAAACCAGAAAACTAACTAAAGAGGTCTCTCCCTGGCAAAAAACACGACTATGAGCGAAAGTAGTGTTTAACCAATCTATAACAAGCACATTATGGGTTTTATAAAGGACTTTACAGGCTACTAATCCTCATGTTTCAGGGCATAAGTAATGTGGGGGGTTAGAAAGAATTCCCTTTCCCCATTATCTAGCTTCAGCGAGATTCTGTTTGTTGCTTTTTGTCCGAAGCATCAAGTAAAAACCACTTTCAGAAGCATGCTACTAGGGTGACCAGATGTCCCAATTTTATAGGGCTAGTCCTGATATTTGAGCCTTTTTCTTATATAGGTGCCTATTAGCCCCCACCCCCTTCCTGATTTTTCACACTTGCTATCTGGTCACCCTACATGTTACAGGTATAGATGGACCAATGATCTACTTTGACTTGGCACCTGCTATGTTCTTCAGTTTCATAGGATTATGGCCTGCCTCATATGTACAAAGCTGAGAACAAGGCAATCTGTGTGCTGATGCATTAGAACTACTGTTAGCACAAGCTTCTCGAAAGTGGGTGGTGGAGTGGGGCCTGCCTCCTCAGGTGTCTGGGCACACAGGGGAGCAGACACTGTGTTCTGTTGGAAGGTGCTACAGTCCTTGGAGCACTCATAAGGCACTATACATGAGCCAGCTACAATGCCTGCTGTAAATCCTTCTGGGGCTATGTACCTCTCAGCTGTAGCTATAAGACCCAATCCAACCCTTACTGAAGTGGAATATAATGTGATAATAGGCACCAAAGAAAGAATGCACATTGTTAGACACTGATAACAGAAATGATTGCAGAACTGAGATTACCCCAAAAGGGAATTTCATTGTTTTCTTTCCTGAAAGAGATTGTAAAGGGTGCATAAAAGTTCTATGGTGGAAATGGCTGTAAATACAAAGCAGTCTTGGGAATTGCAACAGAACGGTTGCACCACAGATTAACATGCTGCTAAAAAAGCATACTGAGCAGATCCTCTGCACTGAACTGCCTTACTTTCCTTATCTGATAATGATGTACCCTGCAGAGACTTTAACTACTATGCGGAGCTTTCAAAATAATCATTCAGGTAATTAATCAACTGCACCCAAGACACTGATCTCTCTCTCTCCCCCCATTTCACTCTCTTCATTCTGAAGATCTCTGCTTTCATAATACAGCAACAGAAAAGCAGACAAATGAATGGTCTAGAATATTGGATTTGGACAGCAGCCTATTTAGGCACTTTAATAAAGAAAAACTGTACCCATTGTAAATATATGTACAATACTTCAGAAGAACTAGAAGTATTTGAAATATAATGGTCAGATCTTAAATGTCTGTTTTGTTTCTACTCTAGATATTGTATTAAATGTTGGTGTCTCTGGGCTACTAGAGAAAAGAAGCCAACAGTCATTCCAAGGGAGGAGTGTATGTGGCTTGGCAAGCCCAGAGAAGAGAGAGAGCCAGAGGAGTCGGCAAGGCTCGGGGAAAAGCAGCGCGGCATGGGGTAGATCAAACCTTGAGGGTCGATGAGAAGGCCCCTGAGAGGGGACCCAGAGTAGAGGGACAGCCTGGGTCCCCTTACCAGCTGCTGACAAAGTGGCATTGGTGTTGCAGTGAGCAGGAAGACTGCCTGAGCTCATTGTCAAGTGGCACTTTGATACCCCAGAAGCTGGGGGACATGTGTGGTGATTGGTCTAGGGGGCGGAGTCATGAAGAGGAGGCTGTGGTTCTTGGTGTGAGAGAGGTCTGCAGAGTGAGAGGATGATGGAAGAGAGACTGGTGGAGGAGGGTGCAGTCCTAGCCAGACCTAATCCCCAGGGTGACCAGGAAGAGGCGCCACCAGCTATGAGTGGCATCCTGTGACTGCAAGAAACACACAAGAAATGGGAAACAACAGAGGTAAGGAGCTGAGGGTTGGCAGATGTCCAGTTAGTTCCATTTTTTTCATTGTTCTTTTCATTGATGGGCTGTGGTTAGGTGGGTCAGGATTAAGAGGCTTTGAGAGAGATTTTATTTAAAGAGGTATCTATTGGAGACTGGGGGATCAGACAAATATAGCCCCAGAGGGTGGAGTATGGGGTGTGAGTTGCAGTGTGGATTGAAGTGCTGTGCTGAAACTACCTTCTGTAGTCCCTGCTAGTGTGAAGTAAAAGGTGCCTCATTCAAATTGGGGTGGGGGGAACAAGCAGAAAAATAAGGTGAACTAGGAACTTTTTAATTCTTCCTTGAGTTTCTGTACATGTGGCTCCCACTTATAGTGCAACAGCAGCCTCTGCACAGGAGTTTGGAAGTGCAAATAGCCGTGTCTGCTACAGATGGCACATGCTCCTTACTTGCCCCTGTGTGATACTTTAGTTAGTCTAGTTTGTTACCATTACAACTTATCAGCTTTTAACTCAAAGAGATCCAGGACAGATTCTTCATGGGTTTCCTTGGTGCCTCAGCAGCAGCACTCATGGTACACCCTGGCAAGAGCAGAGGTTACAGGATCAGGATGCTCACATGCTAACTCCTCAGTACTGGCTCAGGGAGTGCCTAAGACAGTGTCAGCCTCAGTACCTCAGGGGGCTATCTTCTGCAGGCAAGAAGTACCTGTCAGTGGTGGTACCAGGCTCCTCCTCCTTTTCATGGTGGTACCAGAGATCCCTTCAACTGTCACTTTCAGAGACATGAATGACATCAGAATAACTTCAGCATTAGGCTCCCCTCTGTTGAAATATTCCCCTTTTTCAGCTGGAATGAAGATTCCACCGGGGCAGTCCAGGATACCTGTCATGAAGATATCGCTGCATTCTGGGAGTCAGTCATGCTTAACTGTCTACTCCTCAAAATCTAGGAGTACCTTCAAATGCAGATCCCCGCTCTGAGGACTCATCATCGGCAATATCTTTCCAAGTACCTAGCAGAGACCATTTACCAGAGCTTCGCTCACTTCATCCACTCAAGATAAGGGTTATGATAAGAGAATTTATTTATCTTTAGACCCCCATCACATTAATCAGCTTTCCTTCCCAGCGGACAATCTCCTTGGGCCCATACGCCCTATGCACATAGATTGCAACCATTGCTTTATTGGTCTTATCACTTCTTGGCTACTACATCATTATTCAGCCACCCAGGAATCTCCTTAAGTAATCCATCAAAACCCTATTTCTCTACCAGTACCTCAACAGACTACAGAATTGCAATACTCTTTGATGAACAGGATGGAGATGTTCAGGATTCCCTTTCTTCACCTAGACTTGTCTACTCCTACTCAGGATAAAACTTCCATGACTTCTTGGGGGAAGATAAGACAATGGCAGATGTCCTAGAGCTGATTCAGGAGAAGACAAAGTTATTTGTTATCTTACTACCACGTTGCTCAGAACAGAATAGCTCTTCCAATTAATAAAGAAATTCTCAATCTTGCTGATGAATTGTGGGTTACCCTATCACACCAAATTTAAAAAAGGGCTGAATAAAAAGATCAAGTCCCTCCTCAAGATTTGAATATTTTTTTCCACACTCACTACTGTCATCACTTGTAGTCACAGCAATAAATGAAGGAGCCAAACAAGTCTACAAATCTGCCAACTTTTTTTTAAAAAAAACCTTTTGGGTCAGGTTTATTCTTTTTCTGTTCAGATCAGTATAGTGAACTACTAAACTAGATATACATTGAATCAGTAGGACACGATCAGTCAGAAAATCTTCTAGACTCTTCATAGTAGATGCTAGTTCATTGGTATATCAATCTCCCCTCAGATTATCCAAATGGATTGTGGATTGTATCAAGATTTCTTACACCATGAATAAGTGACAACTACTCAGTTGAGTGACTGCTCATCCTATTAGACTCAAGCTATCCCGGCAGCATGTTTCAGCAGAGTTCCAGTCATTGAAATCAGTAGAGCAGTGACACGGTCTCAGTACACACATTTACCAACCATTACTCTGTAGTGTCAGCATCTAGAGCAGATGCTTAATTTAGAAGAGCAGTTCTGCAGTACATTCTAGAAGAACAACAGTTACCATGAGGTAAGAAAATGTTGTTTCATGCTGTGATAAATGGAAGAGGGGGACCCCTCTTTTTATGGATAGCCAGCCAGTTAGCTATAAAGTCCTTTTTGGTGGCTGCTTGCTTTACCTGTAAAGGGTTAAAAAATCCTCCAGGTTTTTTAAATAAAAGGGAGTGGGCAGCTGACCAAAAGAACTAATGGGAAGGCTAGAACTTTTTAAAATGGGGAGGAGGAAAGCTTTCCCTTTGTTCTCTTGGGCTGAAGAGACGGAGGCAGCTGGAATGCTGTGTAAAGTTTGGACCAGGTATGAAAATTCATCAGCCATACCTAGGAGGATTCATTGGGACAGGAAAAGTTTAGATAGATGCAGTTAGGTTTATTTATTTTCTGTAAGGCTTGTGGACTTCTTTGTGTTAATCCCAGATGCTTTTGTTTGCTTGTAACCTTTAAGATGACCCCCCCCCAAAAAAAGTTATTTTGGGGGCCTAATATTTGGAATTGCTCTTTTAAAATCTAGCAAAAGGCTAAGTTCCAGATGTATTTTTTAAAAAAATAAAATTTATCTTTAAGAACCTGATTGGTTTTGTGTCTTAAAAGTTCTGTGCATATGTTTTTCAAATAGCTGGTGGCAACAGCTAGGTTTCCCTTTTGTTTTTCTTTCTCGGCTTCCCCGAGGGAGGGGTGGAAAAGCCGAGAGGCCTCAGGGAAAACTTCCCAAGTGAGTTTTTCCAGGATTTGCAAGAGGCAGTTTTTCACTTGCATGGTGGTAGCATTTAGCAATACAAAGTCAGAGAAAAGCTGTAACCTTGGAGGGTTAATACAATCCTGGAGTGGCAAGTATTTTTTTAAAATCCTTGTGGGCCCTCACCTTCTGCACTCAAAGTGCCAGAGCCAAGAATCAGCCTTGATACACGATGACATAGTCTACATGGGGGAGTTACAGTGCAATACTTCAATGTGTGCTGCAACTCACATCACTGAAGTCCACACTGTGGGGCTATGCAGACAAGCTCTTCATTGTTTAGCATATTCTGTGGTCATTTACTCCTCTTCCAACTGTGCGTAAAAGTCACTAAACTGGAATAGAGAAACTGGCCTCATGTAGTTTTGAATTGCCCTCTATAGGCAAATAACTTCAGAAGAATTACTTAACTGAAAAATTTCTGGTATTCACACTAATCACTAGAAAAGGTAGGTAGATATAGTCAATAAATATTTATGTTCCTTATTTGGAAAGAAGCAGGATAATGTATTCATAGCTTACAGTGATAATGAAATACTTTCTATTATATGAGTAACTAGAGAGGAAGTTAGAGCACTCAACAGTATATAAATTGGCTTAGGAGCAATCTGAATCATTAATAATTTACTTATTTTTTTTAAATAAATCTTGAAACGTTGGGGAAGTTCCAGAGGACTGGAAAACAGCTAATGTTGTATAAATAGCTTAAAAGGATGAATGGAATGACCTGGTAAACTAAAGGCAAATGAACCTGACAGAGCTTTCTGGTAAAACCATTGAAAAGCTGATATGGGGTGCAATTAGTAAAGAAATAAGACGTTTCTGTGGAAAATAAGTTTTGTCAAGCAAACTTGTTTTTTTTGTTGAGATAGCAAGTTTAGCTGATAAAGTAACTGTGTTGAAATAATATACTTAGACTTCTGTATATAATTTGTTTTAGTCCCCCATGATCATTAATTATTTGTATAATACTTTAAAAAATCCAGAAGTCCATATTAAATAGAATAAAAATGAATTAACACATTTTTAAGAAGTATTTGTAAATCATCCCCCTATGGAGGGAATTTGCAGTGGGGAGCAATAGTGACCTGTTCTTGGCCCAATGCTACTGAATATCTTAATCAATGGTCCTGAAGAAAATACAAAATCAGTTTTAGTAAAATCTGCTTATATTGCAAATTAATAGTAGTAAATAATTACAGGAAAGGAATCGTACAGGGCAACCTGGGTCACTGGTGAGGTGACTTAGTTGAACACGTGCTTTAATATGGCCAAATGCAGGGTCATACGTCTAGGAAAAAAGAATGTAGACAATGCTTACAAGATGTATACTGGACTGCGATGACACTGAAAAGGACTAGAGGGTCACGTATAACCAGATGAATACAAGCTCCCATTGTGATGCTATAGCTAAGTATGTGAACATGATAGGTTAAACTAGTCAGGAGACTATCAAGTAGAAGTAGGAAGATGGTCATTGGATATGTTATTAGTGAGACTGTTACTAGAATGTGGTATCTAGTTCTGGGTGCCAAATTTCAAATGGATGTTGAAAAACTGGAAAAGCTCAGAAAAGAGCTACAACAATGATTTCAGGTCTGGAAAACATGCCTCTGTGGTGAAGGGCTTAAGAAATCCAATCTACTTAATTTATTCAAGAGTAGGTTAAGAGGTAAATTAATCATCTACAAGTGTCTAAATGGGGAATAGGTTTCTGATATTAGCTGTCTCTTTAATCCATCTGGGACCATGTCTACACTACATGTTACTTCAGTATAATTTACATTGCTCAGTAGTGTGGATTATTTACACCCCTGAGTGATGTAAGTTACATCAATCTAAGCACCGGAGTAGACAGTGCTGTGTTGGTGGGAGAGCTTCTCCTGCCAACATAGCTGAGGCAGGAGTTATCAAGTTTATGGGAGAGCTCTCTCCCATTCGCTTAGCATGTCTCTACCACAAGCGCTATAGTGCTGCAGCAGTGCCTCTGTAAGTGCTTTAATGTAAATGTAGCCTTAAGGTTTTATACTGCCCATGCATCACTATAGTGTCTGGTTGCTTCCTGTTGTGTTCCCATCACACACACACACACACACATTTGTTAAATTAAAAACAAATACTCCTGCTGGAAGCTTGCAATGTAAAAATACTTTATTTTTTAGAATTCAGAATGGTAACAGACATAAGAATCCCAAAACAGAGGGAGACCAAGCAAGTTACTTCTTAAAAGAGAGGCACAACTCAACCCATCTTATACTAGGTTGCCTCACTGTAGCCTGATGGCTGCTAGGTGCAGATCACAGTTCCCTACAGAACCCCCTAGAGTGCATGCTGAACAAGGAAATCCCCCTGAGCATTTGACATCAGATTGTTTACAATTAGAATACAGTTTTTCGGTGCACCACAGCTTCCGCGTAAACAAGTAGCAATAGAAGTGTCTGACGCTTCTCCATTTCTGGACTCAAAACTCTGGATCAGTGTTTTTTGGGGGGGTAGGGGATGGTGTGGTGAGGATTAAAGGGAGGGGATTGGTAGGAAGAAAAGGGCGTAATGAGATCAATGGTGAAAGATGAAGCTAGACAAATTTAGGCTATAAATAAGTACAATTTTTTTAAGTGTGTGTAATTAACCATTTGAACCTAGAGTCTTCCATTAGTTGAAGTCTTTCTAAAAAAACACTGCATAGAAATTATGGGCTTGATGCAGGGTCTACTGGGATAGCTTTTTTGGCCTGGATTTTGCAGGAGGACATACTACATGAACATAAGGGTCTCTTTTGACTTTAAAATATATGAACCACTGTTTATCCCTGTGGAGACTTCTAGGTACTAATTAAGCTTTTGGGATGGCTGCTCCTATTTCAGAAGCCAGATGCTGTCTTTCATCACCATCGGTAGTGTTAATCTACACTGGTCTGCAATAACCTGTAGGTTTACAAGAATGATCAATGATAGCCTCATGGGAGAAAATCCATGTGATGGTACTACAACCTAGAACTACACTCCTAGTGACTGATTATGTGCTGGTAGCTGATCAGTCTTAGAGACCCTTATAGTGAAATCAGCATATATAGGGTTTAGTTAAAAATGGACAGATGGAAGACCCTCTGACAGGCCATCATGAGGAAAATTCCATTATTTCAGGTCTAATGCTACTTCAGGATTGTGTGCAGACGGAACTGATAGTGACAAAGCGGTATGTCACTGCCATTATGAAGAGCTACTAACGTGTCTTCTGAGCTCATTTCAGTGCTATTCAAGTGCCATACTAACACGTTTTTTGTATACTCTCATCAGTTCATTTTGGATGCATCTCTTTACACTCCTGCTATACCAAGTAGTTGTGAAGATTTAATCCAGACAAAAAACACACAGAGTTGGGTTTCCACATTTTATGAACATTGCATTCTGTGTCCATAAGGCGCTTTTCATTAAGTGGCTGATTAATAATTCTGAGCCTAATTCTGCTTTAGTTGAAATCCAGCTCTACTGCTGACTTGCTGTCTGATTTTAGCTAAGTCATTTCACCTCTCTAGGCTTATCCTCCCAATCTTTATCTGTTCGTGTCACTTTAGACTATAAGCTTTTGGGGTCGGGCTCTGTCTCTTGCTATGTTTGATTAGTGCCTAGCACAATGGGTCCCTGATTTTGCTGATGCCCTCTAGATACCACAGTAATCTAAATAATAATTAGCAAAACTCCCCTAGAGTTCAACAGGCAAGAGTCAAGCCCTCAGAGAGCACTGGTTAGGTCTCACAGGGGTAAACCTGCATTTTTCAATAGGCGCACTGCATTACAGAAAGTTTAACAGCAATTACTCTAACCTGGAGGTTCTCAAACTTCACTACACTGCAATCCCCTTCTGACAACAACAATTACTTCATAATTCCAGAAGGGAGGACTGAAGCGTGAGCCCCACTGACTCAGGTGAGGAGGACGAAACCCAAGCCTCACCGCTCTGGGCGGGGGGCCCAAAGTTGAAGCTCGAGGGGACCTGCAACCTGAGCCCTGTTGCCAAGGGCTGAAATCCTCGAGCTTTAGCTTTGGCGCTGGGCCGTGGGGCTCGGAATTCAGCCCAGGGTCCCAGCAAGTCTAAGCTAGTCCTGGTGACGCCATTCAAAGGGGCTCGTGACCCACTTTGGGGTCCCGACCCACATTTTGAGAACTGCCGCTCTGATCCTTACTTTAAATCAAATAACATTTTAGTTAATCGAGCACACATTAATCAACATGAAATGTGCTGCTGTGACATTGCTGGAGATTGTTTATCAAAATTACATATTTAAAGATTATTTATTTCTATAAACTTGTGCATGAAAAAAACACTTGCAAATATTATCATTCTCTTTTTGTGCTAGTAGTACTTATAGGAGTAACTGCAGTAAGTGGAGTTATACTAGTGTAAAAGCAGTGGCAGTGAGAGAAGAATCAGGCCTTCTTTCTCCTTTCCTTGTATTTTTTCTCCAGCTCTCTTCTTTCTTAAAAAAATGCCCTTGAAGTTTGGTTAGCAGCAATAACTAGCCACTTTTTGGAGTTGCATTGAATTATTCTTTTACAAGGAATGTCCTATTTCAACTCCTTCCCCCTTGAGGCAACTTCTAACTCCCTGTATGGGAGGGATTCTATGACCTGGGGCAGAATGTATTGAAAAAATCTACTGAACTGTGTGTTCCCTCAGAGCAACTCTAGGCCAATTATACATTGATTTCTGAAAGCATTCCTTGTACTTCTTAAAGGGTCTTGGGGGCATTTGATCATGTGATCACACAACTCTGACCTGAAAATGTAAACAAAATGCAATTTTGTAATAAAACTCTACAACCTAAGGTCAACACAAACTGGTGGAAATCCTAGTGGCCTTCATATCTATTTATTTATTGCTAGAAACCAACTAATAACAATGTTCCCAGTGATATATAGGAGACCTATTATTTAACCTTTCTGAAGGAAGCAGAAGCCGTGTCTGAAAAAATTCTCATTTCACAGGTAATGTAGAATCAAAACTATGCTACAAAGGTATAGAGGAAAAAAACCAAATTCACCCACCAAAAAGATGTTCTGGCAAGTGTGTGCATTTTGTAAAACCATCATATGTGTGAATCTACAATGAAAATAAATGTAAAGGGCATTTTGGGATGCATATGTCTCTCATAAATTCATGGACAAGAACTGAACACTACTTCCAGAACAACACTTTTACTTTAAAGTCTGAAGAAAAGCTAGAATTCTCTTTAGCTGGCAGTATCAAGAGGGTCTTTGTGAAATTCCTGAGAAAACTTCTTCAAAGCAGAGTAATATAGTGAGGGTGGCTCCTGGCACATATCAATTATGTCCCTTAGAAGCTGATGTGTGAGGAAAATAGCTGACCCCTGAAAGATTGTTGGCAGTATTATTGCAGCCATGCTGGTCTCAGGATTTGTGGCGGGTGTGGGGGAGAGAGAGAGATTAGGGGATATTTTTTCTGTGGGGAGGGTGAACTTCTGTTGGTGGAACTGACAAGCTTTCCAGCTACACAGAGCTCTTTTTCCAGAGCTCACAAAATAATCAGTCACAGCTAAATACAAGGTGGGACAGATTGCTAACCATAAGCATATGTTAACATGTTGCAGGAGACCAGTTAACGTGAAGTGAGCAATCAACACCTCTGTAGTCATAGGACAAATAAGAGTTATTAGGTTACAAATTGTTCTAATGAGCCATAAACCAGTGTCTCTGCTGAGCCCATAATTTTCGGCTCCCATTAAGCCAGTCTGTCAAGGTCCCTTCTGGTCCCACACTTCTGATTCTATGAAAAGATGAGCCTGGGAACTTAAATTCATAACTCTACTAGACACCTCCTGGGCTCAACAAAGATAGTGGTTTTATGGTTTATTACAACAATCTGTAACCTACTAACCCTCTTTTGCCCTACGATTGCAAAGGTGTTAATTGCTCACTTCCCAGAGTCCATGCCTATGTAACACAGGATATAAAATAATGCATAAAAACAGCAAAGATCCTTCCTAGAGGGAACAATATCTCACTCATGTTTAAACATGTCACATTCAGATTGCAAACACCCTCCATTCAAACTGCAGTAAGGTCAACAACCCATTCGGAAGAATTTCTGTCTGCAGCTCTCCACAACTCCCAAAAAGCAGGACATTTAAGAAAATAAGTTCCCAGTCATCAAATTAGGAATCAGTGCACTCTGTAATAACACATCTGTTCTATGATGGACCTAGCTCAGCTCCTGGTTATGGTGATAGTCCAAATAGTTTAGTAGTCCTATTCCTAGAGTAGTGTTCCCAACCCTCATACAGCAACCAAACTCCTAAACACAGCAATCCTTAAACAGTATGATGCCAACAGGAACTAAAACCCACTAATTTTCCCTGACTAGGCAGGAACTATTGGCAACAAAGTCTTTGACAGCAGATCTCATTAGAATAAACCCATCAGTACAACAGCCAAAAACAAAACAAAAACCACAACAAGAGCTGGCATATCTCACATGCACACATGCAAAAACCAGTAACAAAACAAACAAAAACCCAGTCCTCTGGGTGTTTCTAAATCGAGCAACAGCAAACGAGCTGGACTTATCACTGTCTATCCTTTCTCCTTCCTGAGACCAACCATGTTGGGCTTTTGTAGCTGGAGCATTAGGTTGCATTATCCTTAGAGAACTACTTTGATGATAAAGACTGCTATAGCAAGTGGGAGGTCTATAATAATAGGTCTGAGCCTGAGTTACCCAATTTTTTAACTGGAACAAACTCCTAATTAAAACATTGAGAGTTTCCCTGGGTAAGGAAAGTAAAAACTGAGCAAGGGCATCAGGATTTGTCATTATCCTAATTATCAGTACTTTATACAATATCATATGAAATCTTCAAAACACAGTCACTGGGCTTTGACTTTCTGATGCTGGAAGAAAACATAGCTCAGAAGAATGCTCCTGGGTAAATTATTTTTCCTGTAAGATCACATCCTGAGAAAAGGAGCAAAGCTAGAAGAACTTTGGACTCTTCAGACTGCAATAAAACACAGTATCTCTGTGGGATGGTATCCTTGGATATAACATGTTCTAGATCAGAACACCTACACAACCAGCTTGCAGATGTACCAGACACAGACTGCAGTTTATTATCTACTGTGCCAGATTTGACTGGTCAGACCAACTGGCCATATGTTCCAATTACCCACCCCAAAGCTACAATGTGCAGAACTGCTACAGATGTCATATCCAGCAACACTGGGGAATTTCCTGGCAGTAGGAAGCTCTGAGGTTGCTTCCTACCACTGGGAAGAGACTAAGCCAGTCTATGAGAACCATGCCTCTGTCAGCTGAGACTGTCTCCTGCAGTGCTTTCTGTAGCTGTCATGTGGTAGCAATAGCAGCAGCCTTCTCTGCATCCTCCTCTTTGATCCTTGCTACCCATGCTTCCTGTGTAGGGGAGTAGAAAGAATAGACTCATTGATTCCAAGGCCAGAAGGAACCATTGTGATCATCTAGGCCAGTGGTTCCCAAACTGGGATTTGTGAACCCCTGGGGGTTGGCAAAATGTTACAGGGGGTTCTCAGGGAAAAAATTCCCTAATGGTGGATGGAGCTCTCCCTAGGAACCCCGGGCAGCACAGGGCCAGCAGCCCGGAGCCCCTGGACTTCCAAGAGCTAAGGAGATCAAAGCAAGCATATCTATCACACTGAGGAGATTTCAACTTCAAGACTGAATATTTTTTTCTGTTTTTAAAATTAAATAGGTAGCCAGTGTTGTTTTTAAAATTATGATGAAGAACAAGTTTTAGCTTTGTTGTAAAGTGTGTTGTTTGCCTGGAGGGCTCAAGACCTGAATGCTTGTGTAGAAGGAACTCTTTGAGTTGGCTCTTTAAATACCTTCATGCTGTTTCACATCTGATACTCCTTGATGAAACCTAGGAGCCTTGTCTTATAACAGGCTTATACAGTGATATAAAGTGATACAAGATACGAAAGTGAGATCTTAGAAGAGGGTTGCCATTTTCATAATGTAATAAAAATACTGTAATGTTAAATAATAATTAATAATAGTGTTGTAATAAGCATGTCATAAAACACATTTTATATTTCCAAGATCATGGCTTTTATAATTTATACTCAGGTATAGGAGAAATTTTAGGAAGGGGTTCTCAAGACTTGGCATTTTAGTGAAAGGGGTTCACAGGTTGTTAACATTTGGGAACCACTAACCTAGGTTGACCTCCTGAATAACACAGGCAACAGAACTATTCCAAACTAATTCCCAGAGCAGATCTTTCAGAACAACTTCCAGTCTTGATTTAAAAAGTGTCAGTAATGGAGAATCCACCACGTGCCTTGGTAAGTTGTTCCAGTGGTTAACTACAGTACTGCTGTTAAAAATGTTTGTCTTATTTTCAGTCTGAATTTTCATCTTATTTGCCTTATCTTCACCTTTATTTGCCTTATTTTCACCTGCCAGTCGTTGGCTATACCTTTCTCTGCTAGATGAAGAACCCATTTTCAATTATTTGTTCCTGCCGTAGGTCCTTATAGACTGTTTCAAGTCACTCTTTGTTATTTTCTCTTTATTAAACTAAATAGATTGAGTGCCTTGAGTTTATCACTATAAGGCATGTTTGCTAATCCTTTAATCATTCTCTTGGCTCTTCTCTGAACCCTCTCCAATCTATCAACATTCTTCTTGAATTGTGAACACCAAAACTGGACACACTGTTCCAACAGTGATTGCATCAGTGCCTAATACAAAGGTCAAATAGACTCTCTCTTCCTCCTCAAGATGCTGCTGTTTATGCATTCAAGGATCACATTCATTTTTTTGGCCACAGTCACATTGGGAGCTCATGTTTGCTGATTATGTACCATGACTCCCAAACCTTTTTCAGAGTCACTGCTTCCCAGGATAACGTCCCCCATCCTGTAAGTGTGGCCTACATTCTTTGTTCCTAGATGTATACATTTAGCCATATTCAAATGCATATTGCTTGTGCCCAGCTTACCAAGAGATGCAAGTTGCTCTCTATCAGTGACCTGTCTTCTTCATTATTTATCCCTCCCCCAATTTTTGTGTCATCTGTAAACCTTACCAGTGATGATTATGTGTTTTCTTTCAGGTAATGAGTAAAAATGTTTCAGAGCATAGGTCCAAGAACCAGTTCCTGCGGGACCCCTAGAAACACATTGCCTTGATGATGATTCCCTGTTTACAATTACATTTTGTGATCTGTCTGTGGGATGGTGGATAGGATTGAGGGGACAGGGAGCAGAGGGGGTTGGGTAGGGGTTGGGGTCCTAGGAGGCAGTTAGGGTGGGGGGTCTTGGGAGGGGGTGATCAGGGTGACAAGGAGCAGAGAGGCTTAGATAGGGAGTAGGTTTCTGGGGGGTGGTTAGGAGTGCAGGGTCTCTGGAGGGGGCGGTCAGGGGACATGAGCAGGGGGGTTGGATGAGTCGGGGGGCACTCAGGGGGTGGAAAGTGGGAAGGGGAAGGCCAGGCTGTTTGAGAGGCACAGCCTTCCCTACCTGGCCCTCCATACAATTTTGAAACCCTGATGTGGCTCTCGGGCCAGAAATTTTACCCATCTCCGATTTAGTATGTGCCTTGTTAATTTTATATTCTAGTTTTAAAGCAAAATGTCATGCGGTATCAAACGCTTTACAGAAGTCTAAGTAGCTAACAGCAATATTATTACCTTTGTCAACCAAATTTATAATCTTATCAAAAAAAGATATCAAATTAATTTGACTATTTTCTATAAACCCATGTTGATTGGCAATAATTATACTATTGTACTTTACTTATATTACCCTTCTTGAATTCTTGACACAGTATGTGTGTGATTTGTCAGAGAGGGAGAAAAAGGGTGATGGTCACAAGCAGTAGTGCCCAAAATGGAAGCTCTTATTAACCAAGCAAGTGCATCATTTGTTGGCAGCTGCTGTGTAACACAGCAGAGAGGCAACTGGCAGGCAAAATACAACGGTCTGTACAGTTACCATAGTACATGTCTTTCTACAAACTGAGTCTGTAATCCTTTCCAAAAACTTTCAGAGTCACAGGCAAATCTATAACTGTTCACAATACAGCAGTACTGAGAGTGGTGGGACAGTACAAGATTTTTCTTTCCTCAGTTCTTTACTAAAAAAACTATTGAGTCCCTTAAGCTCAATAACTTCTGCTTCTCTCTCTATCAACAGGGCTTACCTTGCAAGGCTAACTGGTTTTGAAACAGATCTAAACATATACAACACCAAGTCACCTGTAAAATATAAACAACATTTTACTGCCTCCCAGAAGCCTCATAGGTTTGCATCATGCTTCTTAAATATAAACTAAATAATAAAATAATAAAAATAAAAACCAGTCAGTCCATACCTAAATGATATAGAATCCTATAAAATTACTAAAATAGATACTACTTCTAAGAATGCAAGGCTCCAGCAAGAAAAGGACTAAATTAACACCAGACGCCATACTCACCACAGGAGTAAAGAAGACAGCTCCATTGGAATCAGTGAAGTATTTCCTCTTACACCAGGAGTGAATTTATCCTTAAGAGTTTGGAGTTTGCTGACTCATTCCGCCACCCTAATATGAAATATCTGTATCATTCTAGGATTGCAGCTGATGAATTTGTGGTATGGATGTTTTGAACAGCCTATAGGTTCTGGACTCAGGAAAAAAACCTTTGCCTTTAAGTATGTTATTCAGAACTTCTGTGATGGTAATTTCATTTAATCTTCTTTGTTACCTAATAGACCACACAGATATTTTCTGTGTGCTGACATTTATTTTCATTAGGATGACTTAAAACATCAATCTTTCCCATGATTTCAAATGACGTTTTTTTAAAATTAAGTCATGAAAAGCTATGAAATTTGCCATTTTCTGAGACAGGTAACCTTTAAATCTGTCATCCACATTCAGGATTTTCTCAGCAATCTGACCGTGAGGGGTGAAGTTTCCGGGACCTGTAAAGGAAAGGATCCTTGAAAGGTATTTATTCAAATAAAATATAGGAATTTATAAGTACTAATTATCCTCCCATTGTAATTATACATAAGGTTTGTAGAACCTTTTCCAGAACTTTCCTGCTTCTCTCTGACGCTAGGGTACTCAGCATGTTCAGTGCTATCCCACAAAGTAATGCACTGGGTTTAAAAGCTGCTTTTTCCTTTTAATGACTATGTAACGTTTTCGGAGCTATTCTGGTTAATAGTTACTTGATTAGATCAAGCCCATCACTTAGTTATCCAAATGTCTCTGGCTCAATATGAGGAATTTCCTGAAGTGGCACATGACCCAACAATAACAAAAAATAGAGGTCAACATTTTAAAAAATAAGATACTTGCTCCAAATGTTTTCTTTATTTTGATTTAATGAACCTGGTCATTCCCTATCCTTCTAGATAAGTCCCAAATGACTTTTCAAGAAGCACTTTTTTTTGTCTTTAATTAATTAATGCTTGCAAAACACAACACAGCCCATGCCACACATTCAAAAACACAAGTTGGGCCTCAAAAAATCATGAGACTGGCTTAAAAATCATGGTGGGTTTTTTTTTCTTAATAAAAAAACATGAAATTATTACCACTGAATTTTGTTTTATTTAAAAAGCAGTCTGCAGGTGGTTAGTTATTTCTGTAAGGAGACTTCAATTCCTCTTATGTCTAGCTACCATCGAAGTCACGTTATTTGGATCCTGTGACTTAGAGCCAAACCTGCTGGGAAACATAGGAGGCAGTTTGTGCTCTGTATAGAGAAATGATAAGAAGAAGAGTGTGCTAGGAGGATGGGGATGGTTCCTTACTGAGAACTGAATGATCTGGGAGGCCTAGCTGCAGAATCCAAGGATAGGGCAATAGGGCCTGGGGGAAGCTCACTATGGGTGATCTTGGAATGGAGCCTGTGACGGGCTCTTCTAGATAGGTCTGAGGAAGGCCTGTTTCATTACTGCCAACCCTATGTATTCAAAAATCATGAATCATATCCCCAGAAGTCCTGGTTGGCTTAAAAATCATGAGATTTTTCTAAAATAAGTATGTGGGGTTTTTTTAATCTGCCTTCTGGATTTTGAAGCTTTAGGGGGATGCTGCGTGCTTTAGTTTTAAAGACTCAAAAGCCAGCCTTAAATACACATGCAAAAGTATGTCCTTCTCACTGACCACTCAGAGGGAACTCTAGCACTTCCCTCACCAGTGAGTAATAGGGAGGAAGGGTTCTATCACTTTGTAATGTGGCACAGGTTGTGACCCTCCCATTTGGCTCTTCTCCCCCTCTTCTCAGAGACTCAGGGATACTTCAAGCTGGTGCAACAGCTGTGCTCCTTATTTGTGATCAAGTCCCCACCACCGCTTTCCAACTCATAAAGGCTTTTTACAACAGCTTGGTCTTCCACAGGCTGGGCCAGCAACAGACTAGGAGACTCTCACCTCTGTCTGAATCTAACCTTCCCCTCCTGGTCTTTTCCACTTTGTCCCACCCTATTGCTCCTGCTAAGGAGGCTGGCAGGTGTGGTCAGTTACCAGGCAAGCATCAGGCTATCTACCCAGTCCCAATGAGAGGGATTGATTTGGGGCTAGAGTGGCAGAAGTTGATTAAGGCCTCTTTAGCAGCACCCTGCTACATACTTCTATCCCCCATGCCTTCACGTTCCTCCTCATGTACCACTTCAGCCTCCCTCCCATCCACCACATTCCTCTTTCTGCCACCTGCTTCCCCTGCGCTCCCTTTACAGGGTCTCTGTTGCTCCTCACTGACCCTATGCCCAAACAATATCCTGTCTAGCCTCCTGAACCAGATTGGTAGCGATTTTTCTGGTAGGCATGGCTTCAGTCTCACTGAAAACAGCAGAAGATGGCAGCTATCTTTCACAGGGGCAATTTCACTTCCAGATGCAGATAGGATGTAGGGAATTGACAGCCATTTTGCTTGCTTCACCCCCATTGATGGTAAAGGGATAGAGTGGTCATTTTGAATAAAAGAAAATTTGCAAGTTGGCTGCTTTTCTTCACATTTTCATGAGATGGGTAAATCCTTTCCCCCTGCCCCTAGGTTGCAAGAGTCGTGATAACATCCTGTGGGTTAGCAACACTGCTAACTAGAGACAAGCTGTTAGGGAATGGCCAGCAGAAAAGAAATGTATGTGTTTTGAGTGAAGGCTCCAACTGTTTAATAATTCATGGTCTTCAGGCTGGAACCTAGAGTGGTCACCAGGCTCCTCCATGCCTCAGCTGCACCACCTGGAGGAAACAGTAATTCATTGCCCTTTCTCCTTGTCGCTGGAGAGAGTGGTATGCAGACACTACTGACGCTGGAGGATTGTTTTGTGCAGTTGGACTTCTGTTTTGTCTAGGAAGGGGAGAACTCTTTTGCTTTGGCCAGAGACCCACAATTTCCAACTTACCCTACACACCAGGGGAACACTCCCTTCAGCAAGAATGAAACTGAGGTATGATGGCTTTGGACTTCAGAAATGTAGGCTATGAGGTTATTCACTCTTCATAAGCTTTTGAACTGCAAAGTGACTTGGGAAGAGAAAGGTAGGTGATAGCTCACTGTTTTAAAACGTGTAGAATTTTTGGGACTGGGAGTCCTCTGAACAGGTGAATGCAGACCACCTGGGGGCCTGAGGTTCTGTAAGGAGAACTCAATGAGCTCCTCTTTCCAGGACAAATGGAGGCCAGAGACCTGGATATTTCCCCACAGTCTTGCACTCATGAAGTTAATTAGCAGTGCGTAGGGCAGATAAAATGCTGTCATTCTGATCTGATACTGTTTGATACTGTTTGATCTGTTTGATTCTGTTTGATAGTATTGATAGTATTTGATTCTGTTTGATACTGTTTGATACTGTTTGATAGTTTAGGTTTCACAAGAGTTTATGAACTAAATTTGCCAGCCATCGCATTTTGAGATTATAGATATTATCTAAAGAAAGATTGAACGCTGAAAATAACAAGCATTTTTTCTATGTAGCCCTGTCAGTCCTGGGATGTTAGAAAGATAAGACGGGTGAGATAATATTTTTTACTGAACCAACTTCTGTTGATGAGAGAGACAAACTTTTAAGCTACACAGAGCCCTTTATAGGGTCTTATAGCATCTCTCTTGTCAACAGAAGTTGGTCCAATATAAGATAGTCTCACCCACCTTGTTTCTCCAAGCATTTTTTCTTTGATTTTAGCTAAAGACTCTAGTCTCTGTTTCCTCCTGGTGAATGAAAACCCACATGGGGGTGGAGAAGTTTGCAACATTCTATATTCTCTAAAAATATTTAAGATTCTGTAAGAAGTTAGCGTTCTCTCAGTATTTCCTTAGTAAATATTTTCAAAGGTCTTTTATAATGAAGCAGTTTTAATGTCCTTTTGTCTAAAAGTTGGTTTATATAAGCATGCCACTATTAATAAACTCCAAAGCCTGTATTTGTATGCAGTCCTTACTTGGCCAAACAGTCACTGAAAAATATCAGAATTTGCCTGAGTAAAAAAATTAAGGATTTTGTGCCTAAGTCTTACAAAATCTTAGCCAGTAGCTTTTAAGCCTATGTGACAAAATTCAGAGGGGCACATGCCAAATTGAGAGGTAAAATAAATGTTGGTGGTGGCTACCCCTCTGGGAGAGTGAGTATGAGTGTAAAGTTAAGGTGATGTTACTCCTACAGGGAACAGAAGAGCGGGCTGTAGAAAGAAAAGGAAAAGGTGGTTGTACTGTGTGATGAGTTAAATTTGGAACTGTGCACCATAAAGCATTACAGGGCCAGGTTCCCTGATGCAACTGACCTGCTCATGACTGGGAAGGTTGGAGGCCAAGTGTCTGAAAAGCACCTTTATATTCCTTTATATATAAGTGCAGGCTGAGAGCTGCCTTAAATTAAATGCAGTGGACTGCAGCCTTCTATGAGCCAATCGAGTAACTGGGGCACAGGGACACTCTAACCATGCTGACTCTTGCCTGTGCTGAGGGTAATGTGAAGAGTGAAATAGGAGTCAGTCGGGATTCTCCTGCATAGGGAGAATCCAAAGGTAGGCAGCTAAACTGGATGCGTTGGATTGCTGCCGTAATGCAAAGTAAGTGTCATTGGAGCCAGAATCTGTTTCATAGTACCCCCCTTTCCCACTTTCTTGGTTAGTTCAGTAGCTGATGTTATTATGCTATAAATCTCAGTATGCGTGTAAATTTAATCTCTCCTATCATTACAATTTAAGCCTCAGCTGGCTCAGTAAGGAGTCAAGCTGTGAAAAGCCTGCATCCTGACTGAAGACCAGGATCCTCCAGGGAACAGTATGTTTCCACCATCTATTTCCATTCAAAGGTTTCTCTGCAACAAAGGCTGCTGAGTTTGCTAAATGTGCAGTATGCCTTTTTTTGCTATGTGGATGTCAGCTCTAGCATTAAAGGATGATACTCCTGTGTGGTTCACACAAGGCCAATCAATGTTGATTTGTTGATTTTTGTTTATTCTTCTAACTCAGCTCAGACTGGAGAGAGAAAAGGTTGATGATTCATCTGTTCAGCTCTCCAGTCCCTCTTTTACCCATTCTCTTTACAACTCCTAATACATTGTAAAGATTTGTTGACACATCTAATACAACAAGATGACACTGTTTTCCAAAACCAGATTCCTGTAACTCTCCGAATAATCATTTGTGTTGTCATAGCCATCACTAACTTATTTGGCTTTAACAGCTTCTCAGGTGCACGATTGCATCCTCATTACTTTTGTATAGCATTTCCTGGTTGAATGACCGTCATTTTATTGGTTAAATTATTAACAGTGTTTGGGTTAAATGGCAATTAAGCACCGAGGACAGTTCCATAAGGATAAAATCCAACCAATTTCTTTCGCTCCATGAGAAAAGAGCACCAGCATGCTGCTAATGAATGTTCAAATGACTTTTAAATCACACACAATAATAACATTCATTATAACTTAATTGAAAGTTCACCGAAATGAACGCAATTAAAGACAGTGATTCAAATTCACTCCTGATGTAATTCCATTGAACTCAGTGGAATGATGTTGAAGACGGACTTGGCCTGTTTTCTATGTATGTTCTTGGAGCTGTTCTGGGACATATGTGGGCTTAGAGCTGATATGATTTTAAATAATACAGATCAGAGGAAAAGGAGTAGATTTACAGAATTTGTTGCAATTTAAAGAATCAATGTGTGCACTCTGTAGGGTCAGTGTCCTAAACGAGTGCTTGCATGAAACAAAGATTCTACAGAGCTATGGAATAAACATGACTGGTGATGGTGTTGTTTAGAGGCTGCACATACCTTTGGTATTGGTTTTAGAAGGCATATTCTTTTTATATTAACAAACGCACTGTAGAGAAAGTGATATTTTAAAGGCCGAGAAACTATTATTTTTTAAAAATAGTGAGGCCTGCTATGCATAACCTTTGAAAGGAGTAATGACAATTACATGCAAAACATCGTGGGCCTGATTCTCTGTGCAATTGCCAAAGGGCAGTGTAAAGAGGCCTTACTATAAATGAGAGAGAGATTGCAGTGCAGTGTGTATATCTATTCCACTGTGCAACTCGCCACCATCTAGTGCCTGGTGTTTTGGCAAGTTTTTTTTAACACCTCAGAGCCAAAATAAGTTGCGCAGGTATGACTGGGAGATGGGTTCGACTTCCCATGATGCAGTGTTCTCCAGCCCATAATTTCATCTTCATACCATATTTTGAACTTCTTTTCAAAATGTCCACAAATCCATGCGTCTCTCCTTGCTGTTCGCCGTCCATGACAGAAGCACGGAGCCTACACAGCTCTGCACTGTTGTCATAAGTGTTGCAAGAATGGGTGCCTGATCCTGAAGTATTTTCAGAGCTACAGGGAACAGAATGATTCCTTGGAGGCTAGATTACCGAGGGAGATAGACAGAACCAATTCAAGATCGTTGGCAGCGTTCACGGAGCAGCTGGAGATGGAGGGGGCACCAGTTCTGTGCCCGAGAAACAAGCACCGACTGGTGGGATCACGTTGCTATGCAGGTTTGGGATGATGAGCAGTGGCTGCAGGACTTTTGAATGCACAAGGTCACATTCCTCGACCTGTGTGCCGAACTCAGCCCAGCCCTCCAGCACAGGACACAAACTGACAGTTGCACTGACAGTTGAGAAGCAAGTGGTGATTGTACTGTGGAAACTTCCGATACCAGGTTTCTATTGGTCAATCAGGAATCAGTTTGGAGTTGGGAAATCCACTGCAGGTGCTGTTGTGATGCAAGTGTGCAGGGCCGTTAATCTCCTGCTACACAGGACTGTGACTCTGGGCAACATGAAGAACATAGCGGATAGTTTTTCAGCAACTGGTTTCCTGAACTGCGGTGGGGTGAGAGATGGCATGAGTATGCATATTTTAGTTCCTGACCACAGAGTACATCAACAGAAAGGGTATTACAAGAGTTGGTGGATCACGGGGGAAGCTTTACTGACATCAGTGCGGGCTGGTCAGGGAAGGTGCATGATGCAGGCATCTTTAAGAATACGGGACTGTTTAGAAATCTGCAAGCAGGGACATTCTTTCCCAACCCACAGATTACCATTGGGAATGTTGAAATGCGAGTCGTGATCCTGGGAGACCCATCTCATCCCCTTGCTCCCATGGCACATGAAGCCATACACTGGCTACTCAGCAGCACCAAAGAGCACTTCAGCTACAGCTTCAGTGGGTGCAGAATGACAGTGGAATGTGCCTTTGTCCTGAGGGGTGGGTGGCGTTTTTGCTTATGAGATTGCATCTCAGTGAAAAAAAAATCCCAATAGTTATAGCTGTTTGTTGTGTCCTGCATAATATCTGTGAAGCAAAGAAGAAAAAGTTTCCGCATTCTTGGAGGGCGGAAGTAAAGTGGCCGTCTGCTGAATTTCAGCAGCCAGATACCAGGGCCATAAGAAGAGCTCAGCATGCAGCTATGTGACACTGGGAGGCTTTGAAAGACGATTTGAATAGAGAGTCAGAGTAGTGCACTCTAGCTGGCCTTGCTCTTTTGCAGCCTCGTATGAACTTTGTAGTGAGTGCTGTGTGTATGGGAATATAACACTGCCAGTGCACTTATTAATATTGTCTGTGAATGATGTTATGGGTTCTGTGACAAAATGAAGTAACAGGACATGCTCAGCACCAAGCAGTGTATGAGAGACCTAATAAAGATGAATTATGTTCCAAAAATAGAATTTTATTCTGTAGCAAGGCAAATAAAAACATTTAGAATTGAATAAAACTTAAAATTCATTTTCTTTAATTTATTCTCTCATCTCCCTTCAGCTCTTTGCACTGATTGAAATCACTCTCCCATCCTATCCTGCCTCCTCCCCTACCAATATTCTCTGTCAAGCTTTCAGTTTCGTCTTCCCTTTCTCTCCATGAAGCTGATATTTGCTGCACTCTGGATGACCCCATTCCCTTCTCTTCTCCCAATCCTGCACCCTACTTTTTGGCAAATCTGGTTTGATGGAGCAGCAAAACAGCCGACTACAACTCTCATCAGCCACATCCCCATCCTCCTGGCTGAGCAGGGACTATGTTTCCCATCAATCCTCTCCCCTTTGCACTTCCCTTTCCCCCGCTCAGGTAAGAGGAGAGGCCCTGAGACAGGAAGTGGCTGGGCTCTGTTTGGGAGCCACATGGCAGCAGGGAGCTGGAGAGAAGTCCCAAGAACTGTGGACATTGCTGCATGTGCAACAGACTGTGACTGCTGGACATCACAGCTGGGTGCAGGTCTGTGTGAGTTTAAGAGGGAACAGCAGCAACTGGACAAGAAGTCAGTGCAGAGGGGTCCCAGTGAGATACATTGACTGAGCCTGGCTTGGAAATGCTTATTTGCTGGGAACAGAGACTGGGCTGGTGAGAGCACCCCACGCACTAGGCCTGAAGTGTGCTAGCTCTCATGAACTGTCCCAGGACCCAAACAAGAACGGCTGTTTCTCGCTTTAAAGTGTAACGGTTCAAACCTCTGCCCTAGGGTATTTGCAATCTTTCCCTCAGTCCTAGTAAAAACCTTTCCCCCAGCCATGTGTCTGAGGTATGTTTACCCAGCCCACAGCAGTGAGCCTTGAGCCCAAATCAAGATTCTCTGGTTTGCAGGGCTCACACTACAGTGCTAAAATAACCACGTAGACACTTTTTGCGGATACAGACTAACATGGCTGCTACTCTGAAACCTGTGTAGATACTGCAGCTTGGGCTGGAGCTCAGGCTCTGAACTGCATCCCCCTTCCTAGGTTCTTGGAGGCTCGCTGGCACTGGCTGTGTGGACATATCCTGAGTGGTCATTGAGACCCGACAGGACTAGTGCTTACAAGACTAGGTGCCATGACGCTGGCCATGCTGCTGGCACCCTATGGATTTGGGATACCAAGTAACACTAGTAATCACACTGGCCTTGACACTGATAATTCCTTAGTGTGTGTCTGCACCCTTAGCTTCCACTTGTGGTCACATTCATTCTCTGGCCCTTCTCTGTAATAATAACTAATCTCTCTGGTTACTCACTCACAGAGTTCTCTCTTTCCTGTCAGCCCCTTATTTCCTTCAATAAGGGAAGGAAATAAGGGGCTGACAGGAAAGAGAGAACTCTTCCTTATTTCCTTCATTCTGTCCCTTATACCTGGCCATTCTCTCACTTCTCCTGTCTGTCAATATCTCTGCAGCAATCTGCTTCATTGGGAGCTTTTCAGCAGGATGTATTATTGCACTTCAGCTGCAGGACGGATGCTATCTAATGAGGAATAATTCCCCTACTCCTCTGCCTTTTCTACTCTGACAGTACATCTACAGCAGTAAAGTTGACACACATCCAGTGTCCATATCAGAAATGATCAAAGCCACCATCATCTTTTTCTAATGACAAGGCAGAATATTTACAAGTTCACCACTGATCTTTATGTAAGTGGCCACAGTCTTGACAGTTTTCCTCTAATTAAATAGCTTTCACAAGGTAGCGGTTGTCAGAATAGGTAAGACTATTTGCTGGCACCATTTGTCGAATGTCTTATTTTAGAGCACCAGTACAGCTATTCATAGTACCCTCGGCAGCTGCTTGAGCTGAACTGAAAACTGCACTTTTGAACTTGGGTGGGAGAGGGACCCTGCTTCGGCAGTTCTGTAACAGTGGAAGTCTCCTACTAAGCCTAGGATAAGCAATCTTACCACACGCCCTCCCATCTCTGATAGAGATCCTATGCATGGGTGACAGAGGAGTAGAACGTGTTTGGAAGAGCAATAGGGCCTTATGGGGCTAGGCTTAGAGTGCCCCAGAATTTTAATTTACTTATAATCAGCAATCTTGGAGAAAAAAACCTTGTTGTTTCCAACTTTACTGTGTTGTTCAATCATCTTAGAGTGAGATAAGGACTTTTGGTCATGGATGCCTTTGAAGTTGTACCATGTTCAACCATTGTACATATAAACTAACTTTTTCTGTTCAAGAGATTGTTGGCCAATATCTTAAATCACACTTGGAATTACAAAGTGAGACTTCATAGCTCTTGGTTAAGGATCTCAATGGTGGCAGAGAGAACCTGATTCTGATCTTGCATTGATATAAATCAGGTTTAATTCCATTGAAAGCCACAGCATTCTGCTGGTGTAAAATCAGTCTGTGGGATCAGAATCTGGCTCTGGAGTAACAGGTGAGAGACCACACTTACTTGCTCTTAAGACAGAATTGCTATTGCATTGAGATGAGCTGGATCATTGGCTAGACTGAACGACAGTGGAGTAAGGTTTCATTCTCAAATTGAATAAGGTTCTTGTTTTTTCTTGAATTTTAATGTGTATTGTTGTTCTGTATTATCAGTAAAACAACCATGTCTTTGTAATCCCAATAAATAATGGAAAGTGATTAATGTAGGGCTCTCAAGGGTGAAGGGAAGACATGCTGATATTAATGCTTTACATGGTTCTGAATATTACATCTCATGTACCTAACTCTCAACTCACTGACATTTATTTTAAATCTGAAACAACTCCATTGACTTTAGTGTAAAAGCACTGTAAAATCAGGACTGTCCTATTTTTCTGGGGTTCACCTTATTTTGCAGATATTTATGAACATATACAGTATAAGTTTTAGGTTACCCTCCCCTAAAGCATAATCTTACTGTATAAACGTACTACACAAATACAATTAGTAACACTGGCTTATTCCATATTATTTTCCAAAATATGCAGTATGGAGGAAGGGAAAATGCTATACCTGCAAAAATGAGCAGTAGCTATAATACGGTTTCAGAATTATATAGCCACTGAAGGCTTTTTGAGCATCAGCTAACATCTTAAGTGGAAGGAAGCTTTCACTTTTCAATGCATTTGAAGACAAATTTGTTATTACCTACTGCTTAAGTGTATTGTTGTATCTCTTGGCTTAATCATGAGTGAAAACTGCACCACTCCTGCTTCTCATTGTGCACGATGGATTCTTTTGAGACAGAGCGACCTGGCACATACTACAAAAAAGCCATTATTGCCCAGCTGACTTTGTAAAAGCACTAAAAAGAAATGAAGTCACGACTTGAAAATTCAGCCTCAATACTGATTAGATAACAGTAAAGAATGTTAGAGCGGAGTCTATTTATAGACATTATATGTCAGGGCCATAATGCATTGAACAGTAGAGGAAATCCTTGCACTGATACCATGCACACAGTGACAGCTATATATAGCTTAGACATCCACTGGTTAGTTTTTTTTCTTTTTTAGTAACTCTAGTGGTTGTGAAAGATGGTAGAATGACACTCTGGAGGCAGTCATCCTGTAGTTCAGTGGTCTTCAAAGTGGGGTGCGTGCACCCTTGGGGGTGCGCGAGACCCCGGTGCTGCCACCGATCCCACCCGGGAGACCACCAAATAGACTGGCGGTCTATTTTTGTCCTGCTGAAATGCTGCTGTAGAAAGCGGAAGCTTTCAATTCAGCGGCATTTCGGTGGACATACCCCGGGGGGCCGTGAGTGGACGCTGCACCACAGAAAGGGGCCGGGGCCGGAAATCTTTGAAGAACGCTGCTGTAGTTATCCACCAAATAGGGGAAAGCATATAATTGCAGTGCAAGCTCCCTCTGCTCCTTTGTCCGTGTATGTCAGTCCCAACCTGAAGGGGACTGCCGGCTTGGTGGAGCTTTGTAAAAATCCCAGAATCCAGACCTCACCTAAAATGTGGATAGATTTGGGTTCTATTCTTTACTCTAAACTCAGTACAGGGAACAGTCCCAAAATCAGTGGCTCTGTCACACGGCCCTTCCCAGTACCTCTGTTGTCTCCTTTTTTCTAAAGCCCAGAGACCCGCCCAGTTTAACTTAAATGTCTTCAGATAGCCCCAATCCTTGTTCTGTTTTTAACAAGACTCTAGGTTTTGTATTCATTCTTTCAGTTGTGTATAGTGCATTTGTGTGTCTTTCCTGACCTTGCTCTTCCTCAGGTAGAATTCCAGTTACTTGCCTTCCAGAATAGAGCTATCTGCTCAGCCACACTGTGCAGTTCTGTAGATGATGCAAGCAAGTGGCTTTCCCTGCTGGAATTGCTCCTCCAGGATGCTGCTGATCTTGGCATTCTTCCACTCATCATACATCTTCTGGCTCTTCTTTGAATGCTTCTTGTTTAAGATTTCCTCCTCTTCAGGAGTCAATGTAGTGCCCTTCTTGCATCTGAGGGGCAAGGTGAACGTAGCAGGTTTCAAGCCACTGTCGGTATGGGGTGCTCTCAGTGAGAATGATGCAGTTTACACCAGCTCATTGTTGCGAGCATTGTAAACCACCTCAGTGAATCGGTCTTGCAGATGCAGCACTTAGATCCCCAAGAGAAGTTGCTAAAATCCAGCAGCAGAGTGTGATATTTCTTGCTACCACCATGAACTCTCCTGTGAATTGGGCCAATCTTGGTATTGGCAGGAGGTTGCCTTATGTCATACTTCCTCTTCTTGAGGCAGGGCTTCCTTTTGCCCCCAGTGTTGGGATGGTTGTGCCAGATGTCCCTAGAGTTACCTGTCCTGAGAAGATTTCCTGAGTCGAGATGCCTCCTATGCTTTCATGTGGTAACCGATTCCCTCCCTCTTGCTTCCCTGGGGCCACTGATTATGTTCTGTTTTCCACCCCGCTTCCTGCATCCTAACAAGTTAATTGAGGTCTAATAGGCAGTCAGAGCATGAAAACATGCTTGTTAACTGTGCCAGCCACAAGCTCTAATGAGCAATTAATTCAGATGCCCCATATTCCAGATGCCCTGGAGAGTAAACTAGGGAACCCCTTTCAGGTAACACATGGATGGGATTATGAGGTTGCTTCTTTCCTTTAATTTCTTCACTGGAGCAGTAGGCATCCTAGCTGAACTGCTATGGATTATGGGGCATGTGTGCCACTGACACTTGGAAGACAGTGTGGGAGTAGATTTGTTCCCTCCTTGTGCCACTTTTCTACTCCAAAAGACAGTTTGGGGACTTGAGGAAGCAGGAGCCAATACTAGGTGTTCCTTCTCTTTCCTCAAAGACTCTCCTGAAGGGCAAGCCGCCATCCAGTGCCCCTTACAGATATTAGCAGGCTCAAAGGGGATGTGCTACCTTCAGAAATGCTCGAGAGGGGGAAGATCTCCAGAGCTCACCCAAAAATTTTAAGGTCTGTATGATCTATGGGAGATTTTGAGGAGGTCTGAGTTAATGTAGGACTTAGTCTTTCCAGTGACCCTGACTGTGTTGTTAGACCATTGTCAACCCCTATAGGATTTGCACAGCCTTGCTAGGAGATTAATTCTGTTTCATTCCCATTCAGTATATGACTGTATGGTTGAATCTACCAGTATGGGTGCTGTGATGCTTCTTGGGGCATCCAGGGCTGTGAGTCTCCTTGTTACCACCTGCCTCCAGTGCAATGGAGTCTTGCCTGTATTAACTGGTGTCAGCTCTCTAGTCCCTACCACAACCAGCTTCTCAGGAGCCTAAGCACTCTCTTTTGGGCAACCCCAGCCCTGTCTTTGCTTGCAGGTTGACAACAGATGCACCTCACCCCAAGTGTCCTCCTGTAGCATCCACCCCCAATCACTGGATGCCCAACGAAATCCCAGATCCTCTGTTCCCAAAGAAACAGTCTACCACAGTTTACTAGTTTTACCTTAGACCACCACTCCTGTATTATGTACAGCACTTGAGTCAATTATAAAACAAAAAGGAAATTTTTAAAGAAAGAATAAGGATTCAAATAAAAGCCAGGATGAGAAATAGGAACAAATGGTTACATTTAAAACACTAGAGACTAAACTTAACTAACAAGGCATTCCCCATCTCCTACAACTGGGGTTATCAACCTTTTTCTTTCTGAGGCCCCACCCATGCTATTAAAAGCTCCGTGGCCCACTTATGCCACAACAAGTCGTTTTCTGCATATAAAAGCCAGGTCTGGCATTAGGGGGTAGCGAGCAGGGCAGTTGCCTGGGGCCCCATGCCACAGGGTATCCCGTGAAGCTACATTGCTCAGGTTTTAGCATCAGCCCTGGGTGGCTGAGCTTAGGGCCCTAAGCTTAAGCTCCATGCAGTTGGGTTTCAGCTTTCTGCCCTGGGCCCCAGCAAGTCTAATGCTGGCCCTGCTTGGCAGCTCCCTTGAAATCTGCTTGGCAGCCCCCTAGGGGCCTCAGACTCCTGGTTGAGAACCACTGTCCTACAAGATAGCTTACCCTGACTTCTTTCCCCAGCATTTTCAGCCCGTTTGGCTGAGACCCCTTCTCATAAGATCAAGTCTACTGCCTAGCTAGCTTTGCCCTGGGGTGTGTTCTGTACCTGAATGGAGGACCTCTTTCTTAAAGGCTGTCAGTCCAGCTCCTTTCACAAGAACTGATTCAGACACTGATAATAAATCACACACGTTTAATGTTTTAATATAGATTGGGGTGATCCTAGGATCTACAATATGTTTAAAGTGGTGTTTGGAGGGAACTCCATTGCTTGCTTCTTAAAGGTGTTTACAGTCCATGTGGAAGGTCTACATCTTTCTGTAATTTAGTGGAGGAAATCTGTGATCCTAAGAGAACAGCCATTGCCTAACTATGTCCTCTAGCAAAACAAACCAAAGAGATAAACAAACCAAAGAGAGATTTTCATTCAACTAAAGTAGTGTTGGCTAAAAATGTTGTTAATTGATTATTCAATGCAGTCTGTCATCTTCTTAGCCTGCCTAGGAAGGAGAAAATGGTAAAAGCAGCCAAGAAAAGCGCAGCCTCTGTGAAGGCAGAGGCAAAGGTAGAAGTGGCTGAGCAAAGCACGGTTCCAAGTGAATCAGTTCACAATTCCTTTGAGAGATTCAATGCACGAGACAGAGCAGCAGTGCCTGCTGTGCTTTATTCAGGCACTCTTACTCCCTTACTCCAAGATATTTTACTGAGATTAATGGGCTAGTGTTTGAAACTGCAAATGACGGGACTAAATCAATACCTGCCAAAGCAAAGCTAGATTTACGACGACTTCAGAGACCATTGGATTCAAAAAATGGACTAAATTGTACTTGCATAGTGTGTATTTTTGTATTGCATTCACAAAGTTCATGGTTAAGAAGAGCAACAATGTAAATATTACACACGCACAAAAATACCTTAATGGAACGTTATTAAAGTTGCAAAGTCAAACACTGAAGTTAGGAAATGCTAGGTTTAAGGCTGCCTGTGCAACTTGAATTTGGCCATCCTGTGCATATGCATTATGCTACAGTCTTTAATTACATGATAATGATTTTACCACAGGACTCCTGCCTCTTCAATGCCCACGATGGACCTGCTCTAGGGATGGCCTTCTAACCCCCTAGACTTGAGTGCCTGAGCTGCAATGTCCACACAACTATTTTAGCACACTGTTAGTGCCAGTCCGTGTACCCGAGCTGGGAGGCTCACTCCGAGCTGTGGTGTAGACATACTGAGAGTCTATTATAGCTGCCAGCTGGAGCGTCTAGGGGCTGATCTAAAATCAACGGTAGTCTATTTGATTACAATAAGTTTGGGCTCAAACTCATCATCCTTCAGATTAAGTGGTAGAGGCTCATGCTTCTAATGCTGAGGGTCCCCATTTCAAACCCTACTTTTGGCCCAAGCAGGGGTCAATTACACCAGTTCTCCATGGCCCCAACAGTGGTCCACAGGCTACAGTTTGGGGTCCTCTGTTTTAGAGTTTAGGTTATGTATGTCTGAAAGGAAACTGCTATGCCCAGTGATTCTCTACTGTCCACTCACTGACACCTGTCCTCAAGTCAGTGATGATATGAAAAGTCCCCATAAGCCTGTGTTTTCAAACTCAGATCTCTCATTTGTTAACATACTGCAGGAGTGAAGGGTTCTAGAATGACTTCATTAAGACATTCTAGATCATGGCACGAGACAACCACAGTTGCCAACAGACTTCACTAGGAATGTTGCTTTCTGAATAATAGTTACAGTTTTCCCCGGTATCCAACTTGTTTGGCAAAGGCCTCATATGGGATCTCTGCCCTGGGACAGCTTTCAAAAATACCTGCCATTTGGAGCACTCTGGTGCATTTCAAAGCAGGGGGAGAAGTGGTCTTCAGAAATATTTTTATATGCCTGATGGGAAAGTAATATCTGGGAGGGAGGACTTAGCAGTGTCCAACATGGGCAAGAACACTGGAAGAAGCTGGGTAACTACCCTCAGAGCCCACTATAGTACATTGCTGTATCAAGGTAAGCCCTAGATACACATATTAAATGGGGCAATATATATTTTTTCTATCATGCTACTGGATCACATTTTGTTTTTAAAACAATATGATGAATTTGTTGTTATGGAACCTATTGCCTAGCCCGTCAGACGTAGGTAATCAGACTCTATGGGTGGGGAGGTGATTTATGATGTGACGAAATAATGAATCATTAGTGCTGATGAAAGGTGCTAGACTTCCTGCCTAGAAAATGAAATTATTTATCTGCAGCAAGGGCAGAAGTGCAAAAGTCCCGCATTCTGCTGTGTGGATGTGGTTTAGATCTGTTCTATTCCGCAGGGTCTCATTCAATCCTAGAAACATACTTTTGTAAAAGGAAGGCTAAAATTCTGACGTAGTCATTATGAGCAGCTAAAAGTATGTATTTGAGTTTATGCTCTAATCCGGTCCTGGGCTCTGCTAGTAAGGAGTGCTGGGGAGGGCAAACCAAAAGGACAAACCTGAAAAAACAAAAGCCAAAACAATGTAGAAAGAGGGAGGAGAGGCCAAATGAAGATACACAACTGTACACAAGCTTCTTGCAGAAAGAAAGAGAGAGGGAAAGAGAAGCAGTAAGAACAATATGTGCTCAAGCAACAAAGAGTTCTGTAGCACCTTATAGACTAACAGATGTTTTGGATCATAAGGTTTCATGGGCTAAGCCCCACTTCATCAGATGAATATTGTGGAAATCTCCAGAGGCAGGTATAAATATGCAGGCAAGATAGCAAGGTAAATTCAATCTTGCCTGCATATATATATATATATATATATATATATATATATATATATGGAGCTATACCTATCTCATAGAACTGGAAAGACCATTAAGTCCAGTCCCCTGCCCACACTAGCAGGACCAAGTACTGTCCCCTGTCAGATTTTTTTTCCCCAGATCCCTAAATGGCCCCCTCAAGGACTGCACTCACAACCCTAGGTTTAGCAGACCAATGCTCCAGCCACTGAGCTATCCCTCCACCCAGGGCTAGGAAAAAAAGCACTTGATAAAAAAAATGGTGATTCTGCTCTGCCCATTCCATTTCATGGTTATGTGCAGCCAGCACTCATTTTCAGACCATTAAATGATAATTAGGTAAGAGAATATTTATGCTTGCAAAACATAAGGAGCTAACTCAGTCTTGGAAGCAGATTACGGAAGATTTGAATGGAGTAAATTAAAGGCATATTTGGTTTGATTTAAGTTGAAGATTTTTCTATCAATTTACATTGAATAAGAAAGGGAACAAAAATTGAGAGGAAAATTACAGATGTCTGGAATTAGCATTTCATGCTGTCATTTGAAGTGAAAGAACCAGCTCTAAAGTGAGACAAAAAAATAAAACACTGGTAGTGTCCAGTACAGTGGATCGTGGGATGTAAATCACTCATTCTGAAGTTGCTGGGTTTTTGTACTGTGGTAGTGGCTATTGGCCCCTATTAAGGATCAGGGCTACAAGTATGTGCACTGCCTAGCACACATAATAAGATGGTCCCTGTCTCAAGAATTTACAGTCTTGGTTTAGGACTTAACAGGTAGGGAAAAACAATTGGAGAACAAGGTAACAGCTAGTGATACCAGATAATTGTTTCACAGTTTAGTGGTCCCAATTGCAAAGGCAAAATTAGCTGCTTTCTACCTCATTACATAGGGAAGTAGCTGCTATATATGACCTTTTAGCTGCACATAATTTGACTTTAGTAATGAGTTAAATTCTTCACAGCCAAAATTTGCCCTTTGATATCATAGGTTTCCGAATGGAGCCATGGATTGACCCACCAATGCCGCTGAAGCAAATGAGGGCAGAATGTGTGCACTGAAGGGCAGAATTTAGCTCTTAATATCTCTGGCGAGTGACTTTGATGCTTTGTGGAGATTGTGAAGGAAGGAAACAGTTATGCCATAAAAACAAGGTGGTTTGGAAGTATATTATTCAGGTGCAGGGAGTGGAAGCTACATAATATCCTGATTTAAAATAAATATCTGTTTATTGCCATAACCATAGCTACATATACTAGCAGTCCCTTAAGAATAAAATTTGAATAGAAATTCATTGAACTGCTTCTGTAACACTTTTCTTTTAAAATATAATTACAAAGGAGATAACACAGTCTGAATTGGAATATGAGCATTTTCATAGAGGCTGGTGGTATTGAAACTTTAAGCTGGTGATCCAAACAGGCAATTTCAATGGGAGATGCATTTTGTTGAAATTCTGTAGCCCTGATATTAAAAGTTTAGCGTTTCCAGTTCAGTGTGTGTTACCAGTTGTCAGTGATGACCTGGCTTTGAATCAGAAGATGTGTTGCGGCATCAAAACACAGGTTTTACTTGGCATGGGGCTGAGCTGGCAAAAGCTTTGAATACAAACCTTCCATAAAGCCACTGAGACTTCCATGCATGTAGTGGATGGAAATATGGGACCTGTGTCTGTGAGACACATTCTATGAAATGGCTTACTTCACAGTTGATTATAAACAGTTACAATAGACTATAGATTGACAAGATTCTTAACTCATGTTTGCTACCAAACTATGGCAGTTGTCCCATTGGTTTCAATGCTACTTTTCAAGTAGCAAGGTACTAACATGAATGAGGTGAGACAGATATGACAATTTCCTGCAATATCCTTGAAAAGCCTTATTGAATTAAATTTAAGTAGCTTGGAGTTCATTGTATTAGATGCAAAGATTATGCATGATTGTGGGCTGGGATTGTATGTAAACTCTCAAGACTGGACATGTAATGTGAATTTTGGGAAGGGTTATGAACTTCAAAGGACTGTATTGAACAATGTGCCAGACAAGGATGGACTTCTGGGACAAACAGTGTCAAGTGGTTTACCTGGGGAATCTCTACGAGGGGATGAATGCAAATTCCCCACTTCCAGTTATACAAAACCCCAGCCTTTTGAAGCTACACCCTGAGAAGTTGTTACCCATTCCTGGAATCTCAAGATCAAACGTTCAAAGGAATAAAGGTCCAATCAAATCAAATCAAAGACCCACTAAAGGAAAGACCAACTATGCAGATTCTAAGCAAAGGTGGTTATGAATTTGTAACCACAGAAAAACCCCTTGTGAGGGGCCTGAAGGACTCTTACCAGATCCCTTGTTGGAGGTGATCTCTGTTAATCTTATTAGCATGCATGTAAGTTCTTTTATTGTCTTCAGTCTGTTTTCTCTGTAACCCTTTCGCATTAAGAATAAATGTGCTTGCTTAGAAAGAGCTGTGTGGTGACTTGTAACTGCTGGCAATTACAGCTGTTCATAGCTCTCAGGCAGAAAGCAAGGCAACTACTCTGACCTGTTGAGGCAGTCTGGCTTGCTGAGAATATCACAGTGTAGGCAGGGAACTGGTAAGTTGGAAAAAGTCAGGTCATGAGGGAGAAGGATGTGATGATGGCTGAGGAGCTAGGACCGCAGAATGAGTGCCCTCAAGGGATCGCAGAGGGAGAATACAAGTGCAGTTACCCTGAACTGTGACACGAGGATTGCAAAGTCTTTCTAAAAATAGTGAGATAAATACAATGTTAAGATTTATGGCTGTGTTGTTTAATAGTTTCTCTACCTAATTATAGCTGACTCACATGGGACTATGACTGGGGAAGATGAGAAGAATTAGGATGGTGCATGTTCAGTTTGATAGAATTTACTCACATAATGAGAACATCTCAATCTGATTCAAATTCCCCTTTCTGTGGGGAGTGAAATTGTCTTAGTGGCTTGTGGAGTGCACACAGAAACCACGAAATGTTGAGGGTAATCAAACTTCCCAATAATAGAATTGTTCCATGACCTGCTGTAGTGCTGCTTTAATAAAATGGAACTGTGCTCATAAATCATGAAAATGACATGAGGGAACTAAAACGTTTGTTGCTGCTCAGCCTAGGAAAGAAGCAAACCAACCAGAAACTGTAAAATTAATCCATGTACAGTACTAGAGCAATGTCTCACTTGTTTCCTGCTAAGTCCCTCAGGCACTTAAGTGGTACATAGGTTTTGTATTGGCCCTATGCTTAGCAATGAATCTCACCCAAGGGGATGAAATTCAAGGAAAGAGTTTATCAGAGAACTTGGGGAAAATGTTATAGTATTGTTTCTTGTCAGTGTATGCTTAGTGGGGAACATGATAGAGTAATTAATCTTTTCTTTCCCACCTGTATAACCCCAGCTCTTCTTTTCTTCAGCTTCTAACCTTCCAAAGGATTTTTCTTTAGGGCTGAAACTTTGGTTCATCTCAGCCTTTACTTCTTCTTCTTCTTCTTTTTTTTTTTTTTTTTTTTTTTAGGGAAAGGGAATAGGGACCTCCTATTGGCTATTTTTGACACAGGCAGATAATTCACAGGCAGAAACAACTACTCCCTTTCCTCACCGCACCGTTTTTTGCTCAGGGTATATCTTATGTTGTACCATGATATCTATAGTCATACAGTGACTGCTATACTTCCTGGGAATGATGAGATAACATACTTGATGAACAATGACAGACTGGCTCTTTTTTTCTGTCTTCACTTGGTGTATCGTTGGCTTCTTTATGGGATATGCATCTCAGATGTTAGTGCTGATGCAGTTTCCATTTTTGATTAAACTACTGCTGCAGTTGGCTTCATAACTTTGGGATCAATAGGTGGAAATAATTGTTTATCCTTTAAAAATACATTTAAATAAGGGAGTAAAACAGGAACCAGACAGAATTAAAATTGTTGGAGTGCTGCAACGTGTTCACTTTGTAGACTACTTATTTAAAATCTGCCTTATAACTATATTATGTTGCATTCCTTGTTGAATTGTGTCCTTGTCTATTCTTTACTGTATTAACTGCCACTGATACTTAGGGCTGGTCCTCACCAAGGCGGGGGATCGACTGTAGATACGCAATTTCAGCTACATTAATAACGTAGCTGAAATCAGCGTATCTACAGCTGACTTACTTGCCGTCCTCACTGTGGTGGCGGGCGGCGGCGCGCTCCCCTGTCGACTCCGGCTTGCGCCTTTTGGCGAGCTGGAGTTACGGAGTTGACGGGGGCGCTGCTGGCGATCGATTTATAGCGTCTTGACGAGACGCGATAAATTGATCACCATAAGATCGATCTCTCCCCGCGCTGGTGAAGACAAGCCCTTAAAGAGGATTTGTCCTTATCAGCAATGTGTAGTGGCTTTAACAAAATTCATAGTTACAATACCTGGGTATTGCAAATTAACACAGTTTGAAAGTGAGTGTTGTTCAGACTAGCAAATTCAGATGTAGGCCAAAACTTGTAAAGGTAGATGCATAAAGTTAAGCACCTAAATAATTGGCCTAGTTTTCATAGCATCATAGAATGTAGTGTTGGAAGGGACCTTGAGAGGTTCTCTAGTCTAGTACTCTGCATTGAGGCAGGACCAAGGTTTGTGCAATCCAATTAATAGGAACTGTGGCCACTCACAAGCTTTGAAGAGTGGATGATCTTTAGGTGACGTCAGATGGATTTGAGGCCCTAAATTTAGTTACCTAAAATTTGAAAACTTTGGCCAGAATGTATGTTTTTTCATCCAACATATTTTACATGTAGCACCCGTGAAAAACAGAAATTGAATGGTATGCCTATTATATTGCAAAACAGGGGCTGGCAAGTGGAAATTGTTGGCCAAGTACATTAAAGTAAATCCGTTCTCTTAAAAATTAAGTGCCTTGCAATTAATATCCACACAAAGGAGGTAGGACCACTAGTTTTCACTGAAGAGCCCTCACATGTTAAGCGGAATGGCACTCAATTTATCCAGTTTAGAAAGATAAAGAGATAGGCCAGGCTGGAGGGATTTGAACCTATGGGACAGTGTGAAACAGAAGTGTGTTTGAGGGATGCTTTGTCCTTTATTTGTGTTGGTGCGCCTCCTCCTGGATTAGATTTTGCTGAGGTCAGAGCTGGTCAGCTGCACCGGGTAGGGGAGTAAGTGGCACCTCACAAAGGGGTATAGAAATGAGTGTACAGCCTGTGCTCCACCAGGGAGGGATTGCAGCTCCATTTCACGCTGAAATGTGCAAATGAATAGCTCCTTTGCAACAATTTGAAGTAATGTAGACCATATGAGATTTCTCAGCTTCACACTGAAGTCAGATTAAAAATAGATAGCATGATAGATAGTAATTTTGTTTGCTTTCAGTGGTACCACCAGTTCTTTAATGATTCTCTAATTTTTTAAAGTTCCTGAACTTCGCAGCTTGAAGCCCTCCATTTATTGGCTCTTGCAGTGCTTCTCATTCTCAGCAGTGGGTTCACCATACATTTTTTAAATGAGAATAAAAGGTCATTTGGCTACTGACTAACTAAATAGGGCTATTTAAAGTCCTCATCTCATTTCAGGCTTTGACCTAATGAAGAGCTCCAGAACACATTAGCTCATAGCTTCCAGAGCTCTCACAATAACACTGTTACAGTGTAATGCAATGTCTTTGTTTTACACATAACCATTTTAATGTTAAGAAGAGACATTTGTGACTTCTCGTACACAGATCCAGGGCTATCTTGTGCTAAACATTTGAAGAACTCCCCTTGGACTTCAGTGGGTATATCTGCGTTTTAAAACAGTGTAATTATATGGTCCTTAGAAGGGTCACGTTGGTGTAATTATATACATTTATATTTGTAACCCTTCTGCCCATCAGAGTTGGCAGCAACAAGGGCCAGGTTCAGTATCCAGGGGTTCCATTCCAATAGCACAATACAAAAACCGGCTCGAGCCCCCACCCAGTGACCTGGGACAACCATATACCACTCCTCTGGGCGTCTGTAAGAGACAATACTTCCCCTCTCGCAAGCACTGAGTCTGAGTGTACCAAAGCCTTTTAATAACAGGGAGAAACAATGTGGCATTATATTGGGGAAACACCACAAACAAGGTTAATAAACCAAACCAGGAACCAGAAGCCCCCCTCCCAGCAAATAGGCCGTGGCCTTCCCTTTGGCTCTTGAGTTCCACAACCCCAAAAAGTCACTCAATAGTCCCAAAAGTCCAGCAGCCCAAGAGTCTCTGTTCTGGGTCAGTGCAGAGTTCAAAAGTCAATTGGCAGAGTCTTACCTCCCAGCCTGGGTGGAAATGGAGGGTAGGGCACGGGGCACCTTACATGGTCCGAGGCCGACTGCGCCGCCTCTCTGTGGGGTTCTGCTGCAGCCCTCACCACAATCCGCTGTGCTCGCTGATATTCGAACTGCTCTGCAGCGCCAGTCACTCCGCTAGCCATCCTGCTAGCCGACACACGGACAGCTCTGCGGTGCCAGTCACTCTGTCAGCAGCACAAACGTCTCCGCTAGTCGATACACGGACTGCTCTGCGGTGCCAGTCACTCCGTCAGCAGCACAAACGTCCCCGCTAGTCGACACACGGACTGCTCTGCTGTGCCAGCCACTCCGCCAGCCACACGAACTGCACCCAGGAACTGCTCGGCTGAGTCTGCTGCCAGTCGCACAAAATGCGCCCAGGAACCGCCCAACTGAGTCCACTGCTTCGCTCTGCTAGCTGCACAAATTGCTTAGTGCCACCGACATGCCTTTAGGCCCACCCCCACTTAACACAGTACTCAGTAGTTTCAGCTGTTAGTAGTAGGGGAGCCTTAGCACAGGTACACCAGCAGTCCCAAAGTGAATTCAGCTTAGCAGGCTGAACCTAGACTCCTAAGGGAATCAAAATTAGCTCTAACATTCTACAATGAAGAAAGGTAAGGTGCAATAGGCCTGGGGGGACCCCCTTAGACAAGTCCCTCACCAAAAGATATAGAGACCAGCCCCATGGCCTCTCTCAAGCTCACAGCATTCTGAAGCACATGGCCCTTGCCCAGTGAGTGCTACTTAGATGATGGCGAGTCCCTCCATCATAACAAGGGCCAAGTACATGTCCATAGTCCTTCATTCACATGATCAGGGTAACATCACTTTATCATTCCTGCCCTGGAAACATAGAAACTGGGGCTCCCACCTGAGCCGAAGTGGCCATGTGGGCTGCTGTGAGCTCAGGCTAGGTGCGGTGGGTGTGCCTATGCAAATCGATCAGCCCCAAAGTTATTTTCCACCGCTCACTGCAATTCCCATAATTCACCACCAGATGTCAGAATAGATCTCATTCCTGACAGTGCTTACACATTTAATTTTAAAGGAAGTTGTTATACAGATAAAACTACACAGGATCTTTTCAGGGGACAAAACAAGAATGTCATGTTTATTATAACACAATTTGATTTATAACCAATAGCTAATATCTAATATCTATGTATACACAACACATACACACACATACACACTAAATGTTCTGCAGCTGCTGTATAGTTACCCGTCCTGAACGTAGGTTGAGTCCATGGCTTGGGTTCGCAGCTTGGGATCGTAGCTTGTGGCAGCTAACTGGCCAAGAGAGCCGGGCACAAAGAGGGGCTGGGTCTCTGTCGGGCATGCACCGATACCCCTTGATGTTGGCAGCAGAATGTTACCCAAAGTCTTCCATCTCACCCATCCTTTTTATAGGCTTTTAGTTTGAATCCAGCATCTATAGCTCTTGCTATGTCATGCTGCCTCTGGGGGCTGTGTGATTGATCACCTGTCAATTGCAGACATGACTTTCAGCCTCAGACCTGGCTTTGATGTTCCTTCAATTGGTCCTTTCTTTTCTCTTTAGGGTGGACACTTCTTGCTTTGTCAGGGCTGTAGTCTGCATCTTCAGCCATTGGCGTTCACACTTCATTTCATCAGAATCATCCATGCATACCTCATTCACACATCTAAACTAATCAGATTACATCAGGGTTTTGCAGAATGAATTTTACAGCAAGGTTTACAAAAAGGAGTGAGCATTTTAAAATGGAGTTTAAGACAAGTTAAAATGGAGTTTGAGTTACAATGTGGACAAATGTAAGAAATGGCAGACGGTGAACAATAGTTAATATAGAATGGCAAACAGTGAGCAGAAGTTACAATGTTGAAACAGTGCAAGTTTCAATAATTTAAGTAGCAATTGGATTGAAAGTGAAATTTAGAAGGGCAGCCGCTATTGTGGTACTCAGTTTTGTGAATGAATGAAGTTTCATTCATAAAACTTTACTTATGAAGTTTATTAACATGAACAATTTACAGACAATTTCATTTATCAGTTCTGCATTGTCCCCCTTTTCACCCTCCAATCCAGGGCTATTGAATGGGTCACACTTTATATAATTGTTTCAAGGCTATATATTGTGAAGCAATGTGAGCCTGTGGTTTCAGCTTAAAATACAGTCTTTTCATCCAACAGCACATGCCACACATTACAATTAGCATGAAACTTATCAGAATAAAGAAAACAACAATAGGGTGTAACATAATTTTTAAAGTTGAAGACTGAGAGGGAGCCCATCCTTTAAAAATATCATACCAATGGTGCGTCATGATTTGTTCTGCTTGTGCAGATACTCTTAATATTTCAAATTCCTGATGCAAAATAGCCAAACGGCATGTCTGAACCTGGGTCTGTGTGGTTTCAGTCAGTTGACTAATTTGTTTATTTTTCTTCATTAGTTTGTACAGATCTGTCCAATTGACTCCCAAAGAAAAATTAAAGTCTAAAATATTACTGGTATCCAGTGTATTAGTTCTTTGATCCTCATGAGCTGGGAAGTAATAGGTTGGGATGGGAGTTTTTAACATAGTTATATTACACATACACTGCTCTACTGGCGGTTTTGAAATGTATTTATCTTGCCACACAAGCTCCTCTAATCCAATGGCACAGACACAACTTTTTCTATCAAAATACACTTTTGTGGTACTGTTATCTAGTTCATTCCAGTAACAGGCTGCCAGACTTTTATGTTGTAAAGAGCAGGGCTCTTCTAATTTTGGTAAGGTCGGACATACCCATTGTTGTGCAGTCCACCTGGTACACAAGCGATGGTCTATGATTTTCCCTTGTTCATTCAGATAAGCTCCTTCCAACTGAGGAGCCCAAAGATGTCTGCCCTGGAGAACTGGGAGGGCTATGAATGGCCACAGAGTAGCTTTTTGCTTGTGAGGCTGGACCCGTATGACTTGTATAGTGATGTGCCCCGTGACAGTCAATGTGTATACATTATATTCCAGGGCCTTTTATCATCCAGAAACATAGGGAAGGAAAAAGTTATTTCTGTCAGCATAATAGCCAATAATTGTTGTTCAGAACACCACAAGGGTAATGCTATTTTGTTTGCGATGTCCTTCATAGTGGCATATTGAATCCAGAATGCCTGGTTAACATGTTCCCAAGTGTGCCATTGCAAGTTCATTGTGTTTACCCCAGTTTGTACCAATTCAGCAATCTGGTGCTCTTGCCCCAGTACAATAGTATTATGCAATGCTTCTACCATGCTGGCCTTATTTTTCAGTGCTTCTAGGTCTACTGAATTTAGAATTCCTGTCCCTTTCCTTATACTTCCTAATAAAGTATCTGTTATACCTCGTCGCTGATGAGGAAAGGATGTCCTGGTTGTAAGGATCTGAACCATGCTTCAAACAAGGGGGAGTTATAGTGTGCACATTCTGGCCGAGTTAGAGTCATATTATTCCTGGTCCAGTTGATGGAAAGGTGTAAGGTTATGATTAGTGGTGCCACTTGTACCTCTATGGGAGGCTGCATCATAAGCAAATGAGGACGAGGTTCTTTTATGGGTTGTGGATCATTTAAAAACAGTACTGTTGTATTTCCTACCAATTTAGTTTCGTTTACCCAGACTGTTATTGTCCGAGTCTCTAGGGGTCCTGGTTTAAAGGGTGGGAATGTATGGTATCCAGGGAGGACGGGGTGACAGTGATGATTGTAATCTGTTATAGACTGGATAGGTGTGCTAACCTCGATTATACAGTCATGGTCATAGGGTGTGATGTTTACCAGACGTGTAGTGTAAGTAGCTCAAAGGGCCCATGTAATGTATAGTTAAATATTGATGAAATTTGGATCTTGTTTCCAGTGGTGAAATTAAACCACTGGATCCTCCAATGTGCATTGGATGTTCCCAAAGTGAATAATTATGCCAGGAATCCCCAAAATGGTAACATCTTTGTTGTGTCCTTCAGTCAGCTTCCACCAGCGGTCCCCTGTAAATGCTTGCGCCGGTTTTAAGAGGAAAATGAGATTGTCAACTAGTTTATGATACCAGTGTTCCAGTTGGAGGCACTCAGTTGAAGCTCTCCAGATTCCTTCTACTGAATCAGATGACAGTGACCTCTAAAAGGGATGAAGCACATGTTTTTAAGCAAACAGATTTATCTGGGATACATGGACCCATTTAAGTTTACCATCTTTCTCAATACGGTATATCAGGGGGCTGAGACAGTCAACTATGGGATATGGACCTACTCATTTAGATTCTAAAGTGTGATCCTTATTAGCCAATTTTAAATACATGACCTGATCTCCAGCTTCCCACAGAGTGGGCTCATTAGTTCTTTGTTTTTGCATTGTTGCATTCATGTGTTCAATAGCCTGATTGATCCTGTACTGTAATGTGGTTTTATCTTCCTGTAATTGTTTTAACCACTGGAAATAATCATACTGGGTTGCTGTGGGATAATCCTCGGGGTGTATAGCAAAATGTTCTGGATCAATCATTAATTTCATTTGGTGTCCAAAGAGAATCTGGTATGGCTGGATCTTAGTTCTCAGTCTGTTATTACTGTGGATGGCAGCTAGGTTTAAAGGTAGTTTTATGACTCATTTTATGTTATAGGAGGAACCAGACAAGAAGTACAGACAGCTTGCATGTAATTTCACCTGTCAATCTCTTACTATGTTAGTTAAATAATTCTTTTTAAATTTAGCTTTATATTTCTAGGTCTAGTTTCATAGTTTATGGTTTATATTTAAAGTCCCTGAGAGTAATGAGGAATGCTGCATTAGCCTTACTTTTCAATTTTTTAGAGTTCTACACTTGTCTCAGGTCATCCACCCCAGAACGTCAGGTTGTCTACATACAAAGATTAGAACTATTCTGTTCACCTGCTGGAGAAGTGTGTAGGGTGTCCGTTGTTTTAAAATCACTTTTTCTAATGCTTTGTTCCATTTTCTAAATAAACCTATTTGTTTTAGGAGGGTTGTTAGTCACTGTATTCACAGTCCCTGTGCTCCCAGAGGGAAGAGATGCAGATATCCAGTCAGACCTATACAGTAACAAGCAATTGGTATTGATATCCAGATATAATTGAAAAATCCCAAGACTGGTCAGAGTGTGAAGACTAATAGATTATGAGGTGCACAGAGAGACTAGAAAGTGCAAAAGTGCAACCAGCCTTGTAGCCATCACATAGGCCTACAAGGTCTTTTCCAGTCTCTTGTTTCCATGATTCTACATTTGTGATATTACAATGAGAGAGCATTTTTAGAGAGCCACTTTTCTTTGCTATAAGCACATGCAGGAAGTCAGTTGCAGTTACTTTAGCACAGGATCTGGGGATTCTTTTCTAACAGAAAAGTTGGCCTTGAATCTCCACAAACTTTGCAGATTGTCAAGGACAGAGCCCTGAATGAACATATATGGAGACAGACAGAATCCCCCTTAAAATTAAGATGACTTTTAATATGGGCTAAATGTAAATGTGTGCTTCTATAAAGCAGGCCATACTTATAGGATGGAGGACTTTAATCCTGGGAAGCAATGACTCTGAAAAAGACTTGGGCATTGTGGTGGATAAGCAGCTGAACACAAACTCCCAATTTGACACTAGTCAGAGCTAATGCAATGCTGGGATGCATAAACAAGGAAATACTGAGTATGAGGAGAGAGGTTCTTTTACTTCTGTATTTGGCACTGGTGTGACCACTGCTGGAATACTGTGCAGCATGTTGATGAATTGGAGAGGGTTCAGAGAAGAGCCATGCCGATGATGAATGGATTAGAAAACATGCCTTAAAGTGATAGACTCAGAGAGCTCAATTTATTTAGCATAACAAAGAGAAAGAAAAGGGGTGACTTGATTACAGTATCTGTATGGGGGTCAAGTAATTAATAATAAGATCTTCAATCTATCAGAGAAAGGTATAACATGATCCAATGAGTGAAAGCTGACGCTATCCAAATAAAGACTGGAAATAAGGCATAAATTCTTAACTATGGGAGTAATTAGCCACTGGAACAATTTATTGAGATAATAGTGGATTCTCCAGGACTGGCCATTTTTCAGTTAAGATTGGATGTTGTTCTGAAAGCGATGTGCTAAGAATTATTTGGGGGAAGTTCTATTGCCTGTGTTATGCAGGAGGTCAGCCTAGATGATCCTAATGATCCCTTCTGGCCATGGAATCTATGAATCTATAAGATCCTTTGTTTGCTAGAAATGAGCTATACCGTGTTAAAACCATAGTTAATCATAGTGACTGTTTGCTATAGCTGGATGTCATTGTGCCTCTATTTCCTTTGTATTTTAGCACGGAAGTTTCTGTTTCTAATAATTCATCCATAATGCTGGGCTTACAGCAGTGAATGAATCAAAGGTACAATCTTGATAAGCATATGTATTTTTTTTAATGGCAAATTAGTCTTGCATGCAATCAACTCCACATTACATCACCACATGCTCTGTGTGGCACAGAACAGGTTAGCAAGATACCTTAATTTTTCACATACCTACTGTTATTGTATATAACACGCATTTCTGTAGCTTCATTTTCTTGTGTGGGCTGTTATGCTCTACATAAGAAACAAAGACATTGCATATTTCACTCAAAATTATCATACAAAACAAGAGGCTGTTATGATTTCTTACAACTGCAGGAACAATATATTGATGATTAGTGGAGTATACTCCATAAAGGGGAGGACTGTGTTTTTGGTCTCACCAACAAGGAGATTTTGGCTGAACCGTTCCAGTTCCAATAGATGTTTTCAAAAAACCCCTTTCTTCCAACAATTATATTTAAAATGCATGAAACTTAATTGGCTTGGCATTTGGTAACTGAATTTTTAAGCTTTACGAGTCAGATGTTCAGCTGGTTAAAACCAGTGATTCCAAACTTTCAGCTGCTATAAATAAGCATAGACCTGGTCTTTGTTGAAAAACAGCTCCATATATTTCATGGGAAGAGATTGGTTACTGCCTATCATTGGGGAAAGGGCCAACCTTTAATCACCACAGTCCTTCAGGTATAGGGCAGTTGCACAATGATATTATTATTATTAAAATGATTTGGTAGAATTTGTACCTTGCAGCTAAAGCTTAAAAAAATGCTAAAGGTGATTCTTTCGTGTTATTATTTCAATCTTCATTTAAGAAATCTTCAGACCTTGTTGGCATTTCTCTCTGCTAATGAGCTATGCTGGAGGTTTGCAACTGCATTGCAACAGCATGTGAAACAGAACCAATCCTTTTTCAAAGCTGTTGTTTTTGTTGGGACTTTTGAGAAGCTTTTTTGTCTAATCAGGTATCTGTTCCACTAGTAATCCATTTGGGAGAAAGGTGCTTTCTTAGGCTTGGTCTAAACTGCAGAGTTAGGTCAACATAAGGTGGCTTAAGTCAACCTAACCCTATAAGCATATACTCTACAATGTGGCTCCCACCGATGTAAATCTCCCACTACAGTGATTGAAATCCAACTCTGCGAGAGGCACAGGGTGACACAATGTTAGTGTAGGTACTGCATTACTAACATCGCCTGTTGGCTGTCAGTCCTGTGCGGGGCTCACAGCTGGAGCTCCCCTGGGACTGACACCCTGAGCTTTGAAAATAGAACTAATAAGGCTTATTCTGTACTGTCTCTGGTAGTAGTCCTCAGCTGTCAGTCCATTTCTGTAGCTAACATCAATTCAAGAAGAAGAGATCAGCAGAGGATGTTTTTCTTCTACTGCCATATTATACCATCTTTCATTGTACTGCTCCTAAGAATTTATTGCTTTGGTTCTAGTACTGGTAAATAGAGCTGCCCAAAATTTGAACCAAAACAAGCTCTCCCTTCCCCCGAAAAATCCCCCAAACAACAACAAAAAAACAAACTTCCAACAAAATTGAAATTCCACAAAAGCTTCATTTTGGAAACACTGATGCATGGTGTTTCTGAAATAAAAATATGCTCCCGCAAGATTGAAATTCACATTATTCTTGTTTGTTTCACTGCTGCACAGAGTGAATAGCCAAGTGAAACTGGGGCCTGGCAGTGAAGAAGAAGGTCAAGTGTCTACTCAGCAAAAATACTGTTGAATCCACTGTGCTTTTCTGGTGAGAATTCCTGGTATACAGAATGTGTTTTAGCTGTATGGTACTGCTCCTTTAACTGAAACAGTAGATAATATTTGATAATATCTATGAATAATCCCATGCAATGATTTTTATTCTAAATTAACTAGAGAACTGACAGGAAATGTAGGTTTTTAGAAGCAGATTCAGTGTGAAATAGTTTTCTGCTCCGAGCCGCATAGGTTTAAGAGATGATTGGTGCTTTTTGTTTCTCTAATAGCGTGTCCCTATAAAGCCAGTTTATAGTCGTAATGTAAGACCTACAGCTCTGTTGAGAGTCAGACTAGTGCATGAGTAGTTAAGAGTGTAGCGGGCAGACTGCTGGAGCTGCTCTCATAAAATAACATTAACCTTTGTGCCTGCCTGGATTTGCTTCCACAAGATACTACAGTTTCCAAAACTGAGTTTCTTCATTACCACACAAATTAATTCTGTCCTTTGTTTTTTTGTTCTGCATTTGATGGGCTGTAACTGGGTTCTTGGCAGTCACAGTGAAGCACATTAATTTTGCTTTAAAACCTTTTGAAATTGAATAGCAAAAAATAATATGCAAATCCTGTGTGAAAAAGTGTATAATTCAGAAGATTCACTAAGTGTGGCTTTCTTAACTGAAAGAATAGAAGCTGCATTATCTTTTAAAGATTGCTTGCCTCATCAAGGTAAACTGAAAGCCTTGTTTCCTCCCCAATCTTGAAAAATGTTCTTTCAGCATGCTGTTCAGATTCTGGAAATTTTTCTAATCTCCTTAGCTCTGCAGATGCCTTTATGATAGGAAGGACTCTTTTCCCCCAGTGGATTTAATTTAAAAAACCACAGTATTGGCTGGTTCACAGTTAGCAATGCGGGAACTAGGTGAAGTCTCTACTATTAAATTCTCTTCAGGAATAAATCTGCCAATAAACTCTTTATTCAGGACATCAGTGGCTTGAGAATTCAGTCTGACTAACCTATGATCAAATATGTCTTGCAGAAAATAGCTTCAGGAAGTGACACTGCCTTCATTATAGTCTAGGAAGGAATCAACTGCCTGTCAAGCCATGTAACCCAATCACCTTGACAGGCTTAGAGAAATCCCCTCGGTAAGAAAGGCAGTGTTAATCATTTGTCTTTTATTTACATATCAGCAGAACATGCTGCTTCTAGTTGAGCAAAAAGGATAAATTGCTGGCTGTGAAGTGCTCACCATTGGTTTACATTTTTGTTTCTAATGAGGGCTCCAGTGACCTCTGCTTGCAGAAAGTGCTCTCTTGTGCCCATACCCCCGGCCCTAATTAAAGCCTGTCTGGTGTTGTTCACATGCCACATTACAATCAAGGTGGAGATGCAGTAGTGTAGTCTGTCACTTTTAAAAATATCCTTTCCTTTTACTCTGGATAACTGGTGTTTGTCCCCGCCTCCATGGGGCTTTGTTAGGGTTGCAGTTGCTCGGATTTGCAGCTACTTTGCTCCCTAATTATTTGGTCTATTCTGTATCCTCCAGAGGTTTTCCTTCAAGTTGTACAGGCAACTGGGTCAAGGGAGATCTTGGTCATATGAGCTCACTGCTATTGTGAGGAGAGATAGACTGGCTCTAGAAGAGCTTTCTGGCTATTGTCAGTACAATTAATGATGCTAAAGTAGGGGAAGCCTTTTGTTTTGAGGAGAGCACAACATGGGGAGCTCCACTACATAAAAAGAAAAGCTCTATTTTTGATTAGTTCAGCCTTGTGAGAGCCAGAGAAGAGATTTGCACAACAGGGAAGGGGGAGTGGCCTGATACAGGACTCCTTGCCTATTTGTTTCATTGGAGACTTTCCAGTCCACTAGAAGTATCTTTCCTTTATAAGGCTTTGAGAGGAATATTACAGTTAAATAATATCCAAAGAATATTTGGATATGAGAGATTAAGGGCTTTGTGTTTCTATTTATCCTTTTTCACTCATCTAAGAGCAGCTAATCAGTCGGATCATCTTTTCTATTAAACTTGCTAATCTATTGACTCTGGTTGTGAATGTAACATTTTCGAGACAGGTCATTAAGTGTCTCATATAATCCCTTTGCAGTGAAATGCACTGGGTATCCAGCATAGTTATGTAACACTTCTCGGCGTCATCAGATGCTGCTACTAAGAGGTTTTTTTTACAAGTTCTTTTTAACTGACCGTGTAGGTAGTTAGATCTTGGAGAAATATTGACTTTACTGTGCAGTTCTTTTTCGGAACTCCGTATGTGTTTCTTTCCATTGGTCTTTCTGTGATGTTAGTTCTTTCTGCCAGAGTTTCTCAGAGCAGCTATCTAGAAATATGCCCTCCCCCACTTTTTTTTTTTTTTGGTCCTGGAGACACTGCAATACCAGGTCAATGCATTGGGTGTACAGAGCAAGATCTTATGCCATCTCCCTGTGTCAAAAATCAATTTAATATACAGTCCTCAAATAAAGGACATATCAGATATACCCAATGCAAGGGAAAAAACCCTGCCAAACAAACAAACAAAAAAATGAGTGGGGGAGAGAAAAATCTTGGTGTCAAAACCTTACAAGTTGCCCTTCATATTATAATTGCTCTTAGTTAATTGATCTTGTATTTTGGTATTTTCACTTTATGTTTACTACAGAACAAAGATTTATCTTTATGGAAACTTTCAAGTGAAGTGATAGGTGTAATTTAAATGTAGTACTGGCTTTATGCAAATGATCTGTTATATTGATAGAGAAGTTAAAATCAAAACCTCAAATCTTAATAATTTTGATTTTTTGGTGTGGGACAGTGGAAGCTGGATTCAGATCTCTGGATCTGAACCTACTACCATGACTAGTTCCAGATCAGATTTAGAACTGTGACAGCACTATTTTTCTGACTGTATGTGAGTAGAATTTCACAGAAGTAGCTGCTTTTGTGAGTTTCACCCTTCAAGATGGTCCATAAATCCATTCCAGAACTCCCTTCATTTTAGTTTTAATTTATTATAAGTACAAAATGTATTTAGAAGTTACTTGACTGTTTAAAAGTATTTCTGAGCGATACTGCAAACAAGGGGTCAAACTGGAGTGAAAGCTTGTGGTGCTTATGTGTGCAGTGCTGAGAAGAGTTGCCAGAGTGATATGCTGCTCACGCAAGATTGTGCAGATGTTCAAAATATGGTCATGCATGCACTCCAGGCTCCTTTGGTTTGATTCCCTGCGGGGTTCCTGGAGCTTGACACCTTGTTGACTTATTTTTATTTTATTTTTATTTGTGTGGTGCCTTCCAAATTTCACCCATTTATGATGTCACTCACAATAGACTGTGCAGATTTGTGGGTTTTGTGATTTTTCTTTTTTCTTTTTTCCTCCATCTGCTTTTCTCATATGCTTTTGTGAGCAATAAAATACTTAAAAATGATACTGAAATGCCTAGTGATCATTATTTAAAATCTCACTGAGATGAATGGGGCAGTTAACACCTCTGAGCATTGCCAGACTGGTTATGCCTGTCTCAAGTTTTGAGGTTTTCTTTGCAACCTTATTTATTTGTACTGGGTTTGTGTGTGTGCCTGGGAGCCAGCTGAGAATGGGCCCCCATTTTGCTAAGCACTGTACAGAGTAATAGACAGTCACCAAAAGTTTATAATGTAACTACACAAGACAGATGCAGGGTAGAGGAAAGGTATGTCACATGTGAGCAGAGTTGTTAGCAAATATCACCAAAAATAATTTTCTAGCTATTAACAAAAGCTAAGATTCTGGAGCACAAGGTCAGAGTTTGTCTATATTGTCTCAGTCCAAAATATATAGTCTCTGACAGCTCAGAAGGAGAGATGAATTGAATAAAAGCCTCAAACTTGAAAATATGTTTTGCCAGATGTGGGCCTCCACATATTTTGATTCACTTTTACACCCACAAAAAATGAGGTTCACTGATGGCTGGTCTTGAAAATTTGGCCCTAAAAGCTACATCCTGCACTGGTAAAATCAGGGAGTCATTTTGAATTAACTTAGATTGTAAGAGACAGGTGCTAAATGTGCACAGTTCTAATGGTCACAGATTTCTCCCTAGCTGCTCAGTCTCTGAATCACTTACATATGTAGGCAAGGAATCATCTACTTACAGTATATAGTTGTGAACCTGAGGATAGTTACGAGCTTATGGTAAAACTCTGGAAACCGCATTTATATTCCTCTCTGTGAGATCCTGATTAACTTCATGAAGAACTTTTGTTTCAAAGTACTATTACTCTGTCACTTTCTCTATTTCTCTTTCGTTGTTTATCTGTGCATGAGAACGGGATGCTTTTTATTTAATAGTTCTAGGACCAAATTTGTTGTTGGTGTTAATTAATGTAGCTCCATTGACTTCACTCAATTTTTAAGCCCTTATGCTTATAGCTGCTTTCCTACCCAGGCCTCTCAGTTGTCCTTCATTTGAGGCAATTATCCTACTTTTCACCACATTTCTTGGCTCTCTTTGCCTTTTTATCTCTTGGTCCCTGCATGTAGTGAATGCGCAAACAAAACAACTCTAATTTGCTGCCCTTCTAAATATGTAAATCTGAAATAAAATTCAGATCCTCTAGGCTTTTGTATAGTAAAACTTTAAACTACTGGTTGAGATTTCTGGAATGCTGATTTCTTGAGGGCACTGTAATGCTTTTTTTTTTTTGATGGGGCGTGTGTTGGTATTTTGGCATATTGGAGTTAACTTGGCAAAAGACTTCAGCAAATAAAAATCAATTTTATTTTTGTGGGCAAAAAATACGTGTATGCAAACGCTGAAATAAAATGCAGGCTGCATAGACAAGAGCTGCAGAGTGGAGGTTTTTAGCCAACATGCAGAAAAGCTCTAATAGTCGTGCAGAGGAAATTAAAATGAAAAGGTGTTAACAGATATCCACCTTGAAGCATGAAAAAGGAATAAAGGAAGATAATGGGCTTCAGGTCTGCCCCCCCTCCCCAAACGGTGCTGTCACAATGGGACTGATCCTCTATCATCTTGTATAGTAATTTACACTAGTGTAAATCGCTGTCAATCAGTCTAGTTTAATTTTAACATCAATATAGCATGATGTAGGGACTTGCCATGTCTTTTGAAAAAAGTCAGTTAAAAAATGTAAAAGTTTGTGTTTTCCACCCCCTCCAAGTGGTGAACACCTGCTCTAGCTACTGCAAGATTTCCAGTCCTGATATATCCTCACTCCATATATGAAGCTTCTCCCTCCCACTTCTTCCCTGCTGCAGTGCCACCAATATGACTCTGTGGTCACGCTCTCACTATCATGAACAATAGTATCTGCATATAGTATATACGCATGCACCCCAGTGTGCACAGCGTGACAATCTTCATTGAGGCATTTTAATGTAAGCAGTTTAAAACCTTAAATCAAGACTAGGAAGATTGGTTTGGTTTACAGAAGGTAACAAAGAATAGGAGGAGGAGAGAATGACGACAGCTAAGGGGAAGCAGGGCGATGGGAAGGGATAACAGAACAGAAAGAGAAAAGATATATAGACAGGTAGCTGATCCCAAACTAAAGCTTATGTCTGTGAATGGAGCAAAAGCAAGATTTTTTTTAATGTGCTTTCATAAATCACGATGTGAAGTGAAAACGGAGAGACTTTGACTCAATTCTTTTTATGCCAGACTAGTATTGGATTAGACCAGGGGTCAGCAACCTTTCAGAAATAATGTGCCAAGTCTTCATTTATTCAATCTAATTTAAGGTTGTGTGTGCCAGTAATACATTTTAACATTTTTAGAAGGTCTCTTTCTATAAGTCTATAACATATAACGAAACTATTGTTGTATGTAAATTAAATAAGGTTTTTAAAATGTTTAAGAAGCTTCATATAAAATTAAATTAAAATGCAGAGCCCCCAGACCAGTGGCCAGGACCCAGGCAATGTGAGTACCACTGAAAATCAGCTCACGTGCCACCTTTGGCACTTGTGCCATAGGTTACCTACCTCTGGATTAGATAGTCTGTCTTGGGAAGGGATTTTCTCTCTGGATTCTTCTCTGATAAAACCTTTGCATCTCCATGTTTGCATATTCATAGACTTTAAGGTCAGAAGGGACCATCCTGATCATCTAATCTGGCCTTCTGTATAGGCCACAGACCCTTAACCTCTGGCTGAGGTACTAAAGTTCTGTAGTGCAATCTCTTTACCGTGAAAGTGTAACTTACAAATGTAGATTTCTTTTGTTTCATAACTGCACTCAAAAACAAAACAATATAAAATGTTAGAGCCTACAAGTCCACTCAGTCCTACTTCTTGTTCAGCCAACTGCTAAGACATTAAGACATTAAGGAATGTTATAAAGAAGACCGGGATCAATTGTTTTTCATATCCATTGATGATAAGACGTGAAGTAATGGTCTTAATCTGCAGCAAGGGCAAGTTAGGTTAGACACCAGTAAAACCTTTCTAACTATGTGGGTAGTTAGACCCTGGAATAGGTTTCCAAGGGAAGTTGGGTAATTCTCATCATTTGAAGTTTTTAAGAACATATTGGACAAACACTTGTCAAGGATGGTCTAGGTTTACTTAGATAGTTGGCCTAGGGTTGCCAACTCTGATGCTATTCATGGAGATTTCTTTCTCCCCAACATGACATGTATGGTGACAGAGGCTGCAATTATGAAACAGGATTTGTATGAGCATAAGGATCTGCCCATATGGATCCTGTTCCAAGACTGGAGCTGAATAGAATGTTGTCCTTCCCCCTCCCCATCAGAGGGTGGTAGTTTCATCTTCTAATATGTATTTTGCTGCATATAAGGTTGTGGATAATGAGCTGAAAGCAATGGGAAGTACCCCATGTTTCTTCATTGTTATATTCCTTGACATTAGATTTGCAAAACCACTGCCACCAAACAAACAAACCCAAAGTACAAATTGCTAGCTGGGAAGGCACAGGGGCCCCACTGAAGTGAAGTCAGAGTGGATTGGGAAAATCTGAGAGGAAATGCAGAAGCACAAGGCCTCCAGCAGATGGCCACGAACACAAGTGGTTCTCTCAAGATCTTAGTGTTTCTTACATGTGCTCAGGGGATGATCCCTGTCTCAAGTGGTCCTTCTTTGTGTAAGCAAATGCCTTAGGATGACCAGACAGCAAAAGCAAGAAAGCGGGACTGGAGGTGGGGGTTAATAGGAGATTATATAAGAAAAATGCCCCAAAATTGGGACTGTCCCTATAAAATGGGGGCATCTGGTCAGCCTAATATGCCTGTTTAGTAAAGTGCATGAGCACCTGCTTTAGTTCAAAGTTCAAAGCCAATGAGATTTAATCATGCTTAGAGTTAATAGATGGGAGAGGTACCACCATTTGTTCGGAACTGGTATAAAATGAAGGAACTAAGAGACAGCAAGGAAAATACTATATTTTATTAAAGTCTTATAATTTAAGAATGGAATACTCAGGTGTACCAAGACAGTAAGGAGGAACAGCAGCACAGCCACAGCTCCAGCTGCAGAATCTTTAGCATAACTACACTAGCCAGCTGGGCACTTTGAAGACCTCATACTGTGTATTCCTTCTCCCTGGCCAACCTAATAAGAAATAGAGGGAATCAGAATTGAGACTGATAAAGATGCCAGTATAAATTGGCATACCAAGTTAATGTGCAACATTCCATAAAAAGATAAGCTTTTGAGAAGTTGGAAGTTTATTGGACCAACACAAGTTGTCTCTCTAATATCCTTGAGATCAACACAGCTATAACAACACTGCAAAAGGTATGCCTTCTCAAATAGTGCTTCTTGTCTTAAAGTCTCATTTCTCTTTTTTACTTTTTAAATAGCTGATAATCTCTTTCATCTCCGCTTAATTCTCTGTTTCTCTGTGTAGTTGACTGGAATGTATTAATTTTAAAACATTTTATTATCTGCATTCATAAAGCATAAGGTCAAGTCATTATTCTAAATTTCTCAACACTCATCAGTTGCAAAGTCAACTGATTCTTCTCCTGAGTCTTTCTCCACTTTCAAATTTTAGTGAAGTCTTTGTCTGGATTTATACTGTGATGGGATGGATCACAGAAACCCCTTTGGGGCTGCCAACTGATGTGCCAAGACTACTTCTGCCACTGTTCTCCTGCCCCTAATCAGTTTAGGACTCAAGAAATCCTGCCCGGTTTGAGTCAGATTAGCTAGCCTGCTGCAAACCCAGACCCAGGTGTGAACCATGTCCCCTAACAGCTGTAGGCTCACCTGGAAGCAGGTTAAGAAATGTTTCTGTTTTTAACACTCAGATGCTCAACTCCCAATGGGGTCCAAACCCCAAATAAATCCATTTTACCCTGTATAAAGATTATACAGGGCAAACTCATAGAATGTTTGCCCTCTATAACACTGATAGAGAGATATGCACAGCTGTTTGCTCCCCCTGCCAGGTACTGATACCTACTCCAGATTAATTAATAAGTAAAAAGTGATTTATTAAGTACAGAAAGGAGAATGTAGTGGTTCCAAGTAGTAACAGACAGAACAAAATGCATTACCAAGTAAAATAAATTAAAACACGCAAGTCTCTCTCTAATGCAGTACTAAAACTGAATGTAGATAAAAGCCCCAGCATCAGAGATGTTTCCTTTTACAGACCAGACTCCCTTTAGTCTGGGTCCAGCAATCACTCTCATCCCTTGTAGTTACTGCCTCTGCTCCAGTTTCTTTCAGTGATCCTTGAGGGTGGAGAGGCTATCTCTTTAGCCAGCTGAAGACCAAATGGAGCAGCCTCCCAGGGATTTTTATAGACTTTCTCCTCTGGGTGGACACTCCTCCCTCCTGCTGTGTAGAATCTAGTTGCAAAATGGAGATTTGGAGTCATATGGGTAAGTTTCATGTCCCTGCAAGACTGAGTTCCTTACCAGCCAAGCCGCATTTCTGGGAAAGCTCAGATGTGGACTGGCGTCTCCATATTCATTGTTGGCTTAATTGATTCTTGACTGGGCACTTACTGAGAATAGTCTTTTCTCAGAAAGCTGACCAAATACTTTTACCAAGACTTCTTAGAAATCAAGCAAGTACACAGCCAGTATTCATAACTTCCAACACAAAAATGACACATGCATACAAACAGGGGGAACATATCCAGTAGATCATAACCTTTAGAGAGGTATGTTACATGGCATATGTAGCATAAAACATATTCCAGTTATTTCATATATAGGTTTATAAGCATCTCCCCATAAAGCCCTATAGAGCGCATCATCACATGTACTAATTACATGTACTAATTAGGGTTGGATTGAGGTTGGGGATTTTTGTTAATATAGTACTCCTTATCAGTGGCCTTCGAGTTATCCATACCGAAGTCAGAATGAAGGGATCCTGTCTATGAAAGGCTTTGAGTCTAGACAATCTGCATCTATTGGTCTCTATTTCTGTTTGTCACCTGGATAACATGCTATTCCTGTCTTTCTGGTTGGGTGCATCAAACATGAAAGCAAATTTTTTATAAACAGTTCAACTAAAATAAAGCAGGGATTCATGAGCCAGGTTGCATGTGTGTAACTGAGAGCCAGAAATTTTGGCTTTCTATTGTTAAACCAAGAGCTGGATATTGGTGTTTTGGAAAAGAAAAACTTTAGTTTAATCTGCTGTTGTTCTTCATCAAATACCCTTTTTCATGAGGAATGTTAAATCTGGATTCTTTTGAAGATGTTTTGCTGCAGCACAACATAGGAGCACAAATTCTTTAAAATAGTCCAATCGTCCGTTTCCGGAGCAGCATGTGGTAATTATCTGCCTGTTACTCAGAGTCATCATAAAATCACTGTGCACCATGGAAATTTAGGGCTTACATTCTAAGTGTGGCATCGTCTTCCATAAAACCAGCTTATCATTAGTGTTTGAAATCACACTTTGAAATACATGACTGTAAAAGCCATTTAATATGCTTGTAAATGTAAACACACTTAATGGAAGAGTCTGGTAAAGCTCTTCATTTATAAACTTTCCTATGGCTGACTTAAATATTATCAACCTGTTGGAACTAAAATAATAGGAAGCATTTAAAATGTGATTAAATATTCCCCACCATCTGAAGATTGTGAAACTGACACCTGCATAATTTATTAATCGTTTGCTTTTCTACAAAAGAATAACACAGAAAAAGTGGCGTCCAACGTATTCCACTGATCTGTAATTGGAAAATTATCCCCTGAGCTGTGTTCAAAATAAAACAAACTCCCCTGGGTGTAATTCAGCGGCAGATGAATGGTTTCATGCATCAGCCTACAATATATATCTTACATAAAATATGGGCATGCTGGAATTTAGTCTAAAATTAGAGCAACAAAGCTTCTGTAGGATAAAAAGCCATAAAATTACCAGTACTTGTAATGGTGCCCAATCCTGTGTTGATTCCCCTACACAACATCTAATCTATTATGTCTGTGTTTCTGAAGCACCCATATGCGGCCCACAATTTGTTACCTGGGCCTCAGGTTGAAAACCACAGCAGCCCCCAACCTTCCTCACACCGCTATGCCCAGCGCCCCCAGCCCAGAGACCCCTTCACAGAGTGAGGCCAGGAGCAGAGCCCTGGTGGAGGTGGGTGTCAGGGACCCCATATGCTGTGTGGGGCCAGCCGGCAGCCCCAACCCCGACCCCTCCTGTATGGGGGCTAAGCGGCAGCCCTAACCCCGAGGCCGGAACCTGTTTTGCAGAGCTGAACGATCGAACCCCGCCACCAACCCCGATCCCCACCGTGCTGTGCCGACCATCAGCCCCAACCCCAACCCCGGACACTGCCATGTGGCACCCCTGGCCCTGGAGTCCACTGCCCTTTAGCATACAGCTGTGTGCTACTTGGGTGGCATGTGGCTTGCAGGCCATGGGTTGAGAACCACTGGTATTCAGAAGAGCAAAATAATGGCCTAGTTTTTCCAAATGTGCGGAGCAGCCAACAGCTCATTGAAATCTCAAGTAGGGCCTGAATCAAGAGGTGAGCCCTTAACGTGTCCTCAAAAAATATAAAAATCGCACAAACCCTGAGGGTTTGGCTTTATTGATGACTAAAACAGTAACACAACACAACTGTCTGCTTCAGCTTCATTCCTGGGCATGGCAACCCCTAGGGTTTCCTTCCTATATATCCTCTGATTTAATTGCCTCTCCCTAGAAAGCAACTCACTTCCCTTGTATCTAGGGTAGAGCTAATGAACTGCATCTGCCACAATGAGAACTTCAGCTTGTTTGTACAGTGTTCTAAGACTGGCTTAGAGATTGGGTCAAAAGAAGAATTCTGTTACATCTGTGTGAGGGGAATATAACTCTCCCATAATGTATGGTGCAAAGTTAATATAGTAATACAATTTTCTTGTAAACCTTTGCCATAAGCATTAATATAACTCTTTCAATACCTTTTGAATGGAAAGAGAATAATGAAGTATGCTGCAGTTGGAGTGGGGAGGGAAATGATGTCTTGATTTTGTGTGCAGGTTCTTTTTCACAGTCACAGAATTTTTAATATATTCTCTCATGTTTCTCAGGCCTGATAGGAGAAAAGTTCTGTTAATGAATTTGCTCTTCTGGTAGTTGCCTTCAACAGCAAGTTTATTCCTGCTGAAGAAGGGAGACTCTTGCTGCAGAAGGGAAAACTTACTTATACCTGGCCTGATTCCTCTGGCATGCACTTTGTGTAGCTATTGACATTCTATGAAGTGGGTGTAAAATTCTGCTATAGGCATATTTAAACCCACATTGCCCAGGTATAAATAATTACACAAGATACTAGGCAGTGGCAAGTCAGATCTCAGAAAATCATAAGTATAATGGTTCTTTTAAATAATAGATTTTGAAATTCCTTTCTTACAATGAGCCACCGGATTACATTTTCTTCTCTGCAACCTCTTCCTGATTACTAACTTCTATTGCTTAATCCTTTATAATTTTACAGAATTTTGGAATATCTACTTGACAAAGATAAGATACATATTGGGCATCCACTAAAAACAAGGCAAAGTTGTAGATGAACACATGAATCACAATCTTGCCATGCATTTCCATTTACTATAGTTAGGGCTAAATAAATGTGGCTGTGCTAATATTTTCTATCGGATAAATATACAGATGATGACAGAAAATGAGAGTTGCTGTTTATATGACTGACATGCTAACTAACTGCATCATAGGGGTTACTCACCATTACCGTAGCCTTCTAGGACTGTACTTAGGTGGTTAAAAACTACATTCTGTTCCCTGTGATCTGATTATTTCCTTGCATTCTCTGTTTTAATTATCCATGACTATCTTTGAGTGCACTGCTGTCATGAGTATCAAATGAACACAACCACATGCTGCACTGTTCCATTTGTCAAGGATGTTGACCTTTTCACTGTAAATGCTTGTTCACTTTCAATTAAGTACACTATCAAGCGATCAATAGACTCACAACTGCCACATGAAAAATCGCCATTGGCAGAAGTGACAAGCAATAAAAATACCCTGTTGAGTCCACTTACACTAAAACAGGACTCAGGAGTAGGTGGAGATCATCTAGAGAAAATAAACAAGCACAGACTCTCATCTGTCCATAATATATTGATGGGGAAGAGTGCACCTGGAGATGTTCAATATGCCTGTAAACTATTGTCCCATCTGGACAGTTGCACCAGGGGTCCTGTTGTTTCAGTAATTATGAAAGTAACCAGTTTGCATGGTAGCTGGACCAAGTTTCTTTTAAAAATGAGATTGAACTTAGTGAGGTAATAACAGTCAGTCATTTCCTTGGCTCTACATCAAGGATTCCAGAAGCACAAGCAGAAAGAGTTGCTCTCATTGGTTAGTTTCCTAATGTTCTTCATGCAGCATTATTGGTTAAGCAGGAGGGAAGCTCAATTCATCATAGAAGGGGGAAAAGTAATATACAGAGGCATAACTGCATCTGCTGTAATAAAAATATGCTAGTAACGTATCAATATTATTTCAGATTTCAGTATCTCTATTAATTAGAAATGTTTCAAGACTGCACTGCAGAATTCACTAGTTCTCAAGGAAAACAGAATTGTGGACAGTACAAGTTATTGTCTTAGGTAAGCTGTAAAAGAGGGAGTCTGATAGATGAAATAAGAATACAGCAGAATGGAGACAGGCTGTTCTTCTAAACATCCTATACATTTGTTAGAACTTCTAAAAAATATCAATAGCTAGCATAAAAATATGTGCAGTTTGGTAGCCTAGTTCGATTATTAACACACTTACATGACAAGGTTAGAGTCACAAGTAGAATTACTTTCTTCTAACTCAGAGCTTTACTAGAGTAAAGAAAATAGCATTGTCTCTAAAGCTATTTGGGCCCTGCTTCACTGTACAGCTTCTGCGTAGAACTTCCCCAGCTCCATTCCTGCCTGAATTTTTGCTGTATGGGTAAAGAAACAGATCCTCATTCTCCTAGCCAGATCACCACATCTGTTGCAACATTTAAAATTGTAGGGCATGATCTTTAGCATTACCTGAGGCCAGGATCATCCCTGGGAAGGCTCTGCACCTGTGCACTGTCTCTGGGGATCACGTGTTTCCACTCAGGTCCTACGCAGCAGTCAATGCTGAATTAGTAGCAGTGGGGCAATGTGTGGTCCTGGGCCATTCCAGGACTGATATATAAGACAAGGAAATGTCCAGGAGTGGCTGAATGAGCCACTCTTCTGCAATCTGAAGGTTGATTCATCCATGTTTTACTTGGACAAGTGGACTGGACTTTTTTTAAAAAATATTGGTTATCCATGTTAATGTCTGACTAGACTTGAAAAAGTCCCAGATACTTGTTCAGTTTCGTGTGTCATTTACTAAGAGCTGCTGGGATAGTGCTGCCTCCTGTTATAGTCTTATCCAGAAAACTAATCAGTCTGTCTGCAATCCTGTCAGCCTAAATGCGTATGATTAGTAAGACTATGGAATAGGTCCTGCCCCAGCTATTGGAAGCCTTGTTGCAAGTGGGAAGAGGGTACAGTACCGGCCACACAACAGTGGCCACCAGACATCCTGGTTCTTTAGAGTTAAGCACGGGAGCTCGACTGAAACATGTCTGGCTAATTGGATGGGAGAACACATCCCCTTGTTACTTCCTTTCCTTCTATTTCTTCCCCTAAGGCAATGTGGGAAAAATCTTTACCTTCAGGACATACTCGGTTTCTCTCTCTCTCCTTTGTGAGTTTACTCTTTGTTCTCTCCTTTGGCAGTGCATGTTTTGAATCTGCCTCTTGGCCTCTCTTTCCGATGGATATAACTTGGGAATAGGAGCTTTGGCTTGTCTTCTTCAGTAAGGGAAAAGAACGGAGAAAGTATGTTCTAAGATATCTCATCGGAAAAACACTCAAATGTGTTAAAGTGCTTTTCTGAATATGGCCTAGTGTCCCATTTTATGACATTACTTATTATTTTTCCTCTGATGAACACAAATAGATGGAGCAGTGTCTATTCCTCATCTTTGAAAGGTATATTTGTTTATATCTTTCTTTTAAGATGTCTTAAGAACATTACACCAATTGTAAAAGAGACCATTTGGACTCACATCTGCATCTGGTTTGATTGGTATTCTGGTTTTTTCTCTCTGTCTTTTGAAATGTAGCATTCAATTTTCCATACATGATGCATTAAATCAGTTGACTATCATTGTGCTCAAGCTGACAGACTGACAGTCTGTCTCAGTAGACGTCATTATTGTTTTGGCTCCATCTTTTAGTCAGATTTCCCAATTTGTGCTTGTGTGTCTGCTTCAGCTAATGAGCAAGCTAGAAAAAGGGATGAGAGGGCAAAAACTGAGGATACTAAAATTAATGCCCTTCAAAGCACACAACTCAACTGGTCATGGGTTCTTGACTTGCGGGGGGTCACACACAGGTGACAGGAGAGTGTGACCACCTTACCTTTCCCATATTTCTTAATAAGGTGGGTTCCGATTAGATGGAAGGAGGACTCCCAATATGGCAAAGGGGACTGCTGTGTGGAAAAGGCTGAGAATCACTGGTATAGAGGATCTTTTTGCTCAGAGCTTATTAGTATAAAAAGAAACCCACTATTTTTTTTCCTAATACTGTTTGCCGTTGCCCGCTGTTTCTTATGCAACCAGTTCCATGTGTTTCAGCTTCCAGTGGCCTGTTGGCTTAATTGCTGCAAACAGTTTTCTCAGGAAAAACTGTCGGCACTAGAGTGGGAATCTCTGATGAAAATGCATCTGAGATGCCTTGCTACCAGCATAAGGAGAGAGACAGAGGGGGAAAACATTAGAAAAGCTGAAACTTTTACAATCCCACAAGCATGTCTCCATCTTATCATTTCTCATTATTTTGAGTCTTCATGACTCCTTGTATTGAGCAAGCCTCCAAAAGGGTTAGTGTTCAGGTTCAGATAAACATCTCAATGTTTAGATGACTATACTTTTTACTACTGGAGGTCTGTGTCATACTATCTGAAGTGACTCACTACCATGAGTGCCTACATCAGGCAGATTGTTGAAAACAGGGCAGACACCCCAAACTTGTGTTGTGTTCTATAATTAGGCTTCATCAACCAAGTACCACTGTGAACTCCTAGATTGCTCCTAGATCAGTCTTACTATGCGTCACAGTCAGTCTCCTTAGACTTTCCAGTCTATCTTGCCACCCAGACAAACTGAACTTAGTCATAAATGTCTACTGACACCAAAAATCACAAAATATTCAGGTTGTTTCCAGTCCCAAGAGACCTGTCACTTATCTAAGATACAAACTGATCTAGGAAGCTTACACCAGACACAACCCCTGTAGACAATCCTGTAAAAAACTGTCTAAAGCTTTATTAATTAGGAAAAAGAAATGAGAGTTATTTACAGGTTAAAGCAAGCAAACATATACATACAAATGAATTACCATCTATGAGTCCAAAAGATGACAGAGAAGTGGTAATCTGTCAATTCAAGATGTCCTTCAGGGCAGACCCAGAGGTAACCCTGGGGCTTTCTGCCTTAGTTTAATGTCTATGGCCCTATGAGAATTCAAACAGCAAACAGATGACAAATTTTCTTATGATTTTGTTTCATCTTTTATAATTGGCCTTCTAGTCCAGGAGATGAGCTCCCTTTCATGTAGCATTTCCAAGGTGTGATAGGGCCATCCACCAATTCTTTGCATTGTGATGTTTCTTAATAGCCTGTTTAATCTTGATCGGCATCCTTACTGGGTGGGGAGGAAATTCCCATGCCTGGGTTCAGAAGATCAGAGCAAATATTTTTAAAATTATAAAGCAAAACTTACATGTTTCCTTATACCATGGAATACAGGCATTACAAGTGAGATTAATGCATGCATCAATTTATAAGCTTTTCATAGAGACTAAATACATTCTTATAAGACTAATACCTATTTTGAATAAAACTAACATACAGGTGAGCTGGTTTGGTTTCCAGCTATGTGTTTATCAGTTCTTAGCTAACATCTTTGATCTTGGTTAGAGCTGGTACTTGATTTACCAGCATCACAGTCTGATTTTAGATCCTGCCTTAGTTCACTGTGTTTCAGTGTCTTACCCAGTCCCTGTTGGAGACTTGTCCGTATTACAAAATCAGTGTTTAGTTTAGCATAGTTCTCTGTCTTTGTTCACAAGAGGCACAGGATTTGTTCTACAAGAGCATTACAGGTCAGGATTGATGTATATTGACAGGAACTACATGCATGCCCAGAACAAGGTCTTAAATCTGACCATTTGAGAGTTGTGATAACTCATGAGTTCAAAAAGGCATCTAAGCCTTTCTTAGCAATTGAACACATCATAGTTTTACACTTGCGTAACACTGAAATAACCAGTTGGATTTTCTCCTTACTCTTAATTCTAGGCTGAGAACAAGTATGAAATATTTCATCCCGGAGGCTTTTGGAAAGATATAATCCATTGAAAATATGGTTTTAGAATAAAAATACCTTTTCAGCAAAGGTGGCCATGCTAGGCCAGACAGTGTAGGTTGACCTTCTGTGGTTTAACTAAGAGGGCAAATATGTGGGGAACCTACAAGAACTCTTCCAAAGAATGACCTCCTACTTCCTGAAGAAAGTAATGCTAATTATAGTAATTTTTTTCTTAATCATTTGTGTGTGTGGTTTGTTTTGTTTGTTTTTCCCCATTGCCTACTCCCAGTGAATACAGACCATACCAGACAGGCCTGCTCCAGCCAATACCTCAACTGCTTTTCCTACCCCAGACCTTCCCTCCTCAGCTGACAGAACTTTTCCCTCCTTTCCCATCTTGCTTCTGGGTTTCCTGCCTTTCTTGGGTCTGGCCTGCCAGGAACACAAAGCCTATTTGGAGTTCTAGTGAGAACAAGGTAGCTGAGGCAATGCCTTTTATTGGACCAATTCCAACTATTTGGAGTTCTGGTGGGCAGGAGACGTTTTAGGGGCTGGAGTGGAGAAGGAGAACTCTGGGAAGAGATGAATAAGAGCTGGAGTTAAAGGAGATAATGGGAAGAGGTGAGAGAAAAATGTGGGAAGGAGAGCAAGCACTAAAGAAAGGCAGAAATTGTACCCAAGAAGGTGCATAGGTTCCATTCTGGTTTCAGGCCTCCCTTTGGAGTTGGGATCACATGATAACCCCATCAGCGCTTAAGAGATCTTATGACAGGTGTGCAATTTCCTGCAATATCCTGGACAAACCTTACTGAATTAAGTTTATGTACATTAGGAGCTCATTGTATTAAAAATACAAATGTTTATTATTTGAGATTGTATGTAACTTGTCTAGAAGACATAACTAATGTAAACCTTGGCAAGTGTTATTAGTTTTAAAGAACTATTAAACAATAGGCTAAGACTAGAATGAACTGCTAGTTGAGTAGGTTTCCTAGGAAATACTGTGAGAAGGGGAATGCAAATGCCCATCTCCAGACCTCATCTTTTGAAGTTTAGCCTTGGGGAGAGAACCTTTGTCTATGAATTACCTATTTTCAGGATCAAAAGGCCCAAACGGCATTAAGGAGTAACTCACAGATTCCTGGTGGTTCTTGTGCTGAGGAAAAGGAGTTACGAACTTGTAGATACAGGAAGAGTGGGGTCTGAAGGACTGTTAACCTGCCAGAACCATTGTTAGATTGAGTGGGCAATCTCTGGTAAGCTTATTGGCATGCATGTAAGATTCTTTTATCATTACGATATTTTCTCTGTATTGCTTTTACCTTAAGAATAAATGTACTTGCTTAGAGAACGCTGTGTGAAAACTTAACTGTGGCAATTACACTGTTTACCTTCTCTGGGGCAAAAAGTAAAGCTGGCCAGCTTAGGCAGCCTGACTTTGCTGTGGAATTCCCAGTAGTCAGCCTGGAAATACCCTGGTCAGGAGGGAGAAAGATGTGTCTCTACCCAAGACAGGTGATGACTGGGGGACCGGAAGCCTGTGAGAGGGTACCCTTGCTGATTCATGAAGAGGAAATAGAAGTACAGTTGTCCTGAACTATAACAAATCCTATGCTGCTTAATGATTTTGGTTGTGCTGTATCTGTCATCAGCTTTTTGATAAGATTGAACATTGGATAGCTCTTTGTTGATTAATAGGAAATGCTGGAATGTCTGAAACAGTCCTCCTTTTGGTTCCAATCGCATTTAGAGGATAAGAGAGAGGGTAGTTTTATACATATTGAGTTTTGCTTACATTGATTTTTGCATGGTTGCAACTTCACTCACATCAATAGAATTACTCCTGATTTACATTGGTGTAAGTGAGAGAAGAATCGGATCCATTATGTGGGAGTGTCCAAACAGTGTAGAATTTGAGAATCAGTGGGAGGTCATCTAGGCACAACAGCACAGGTGGATTTGCAGCCAAGTATAGAGCTTAGCTATTTCAGCAGACACTAGCAATCTGAGTAGCTCAGCTTCATTGAAGCCTCTTTGTTTTGGAATACCAATGATTGCTTCTAAGAAATTATTCCATCAGTTTGAAAACAAACCAAAAAACCCCCAAAAACCTATAGAACCAAATGTTGCATAATGCAACAACTGTTTGTTGAAGGTGTCTACTTTGAAGACAAGGGGTCATAGGCCCTAGCTGGTGTAAATTGTCATAGCCCTGTTGGCTTCAATTGAGCTATGTTGATTTAAACTAACTGAAGATTTGGCCCAAGGTTTTTTGCTAGTTCTACCAAACCTCACTACTACAATACTATTACTTGTTTATTTGTATTATGGTAGTGCTAAAGGCCCCCAGTCGGAATCTTGAACTTCATTTTTCAAGGTGTCAAATGAACATATTGTAAAATATAGTCCTTGCAATGATGTATCAACCTTTCTTCATCAGTGTCTGATTGAAAGTAAATTTGCACCATTTCAGATTACGTGTCTGTGGTATGATTCTGGAGCGTTATAGCATTTGGGAATAACTTGAAGTAATGCCATTTGTCTTCCATGAGCAAAGTTCACAGTATGCACTTATAAAATATCTTTCTACTGAAATTATCCACGTATAAACCCTGCAACACTCCAGGGCCACAAATTTGACTCATTCATCAAACTATATGTTGTAATATTGCCCAAGGGGTGCACAGCTATACTTAGACTGCATATGTTTTCGGTCTGTTTGTATTCTAAGTAATGCATATTTATTTGTTCAATGAACTTACATTAAAATGAATGGAAATCATTTTATTTTAGCTTCTTAGCCTTCCATTTGATGTGTGTCATATCTTTTGTTTAAATTCTTTATGCTTGTTTTAATAGAAAGTGAGGATGAAGATTTTATAAGGAATTTTTTTCTCCTTGTTTTAGTGATTAAATCTTCAGGCTGTAAGTCACTCTTCTTCCTCCTCTATCCTATATCACTCCACCTGCTACAATCCAGATCCCTGCACCTGTTGTCCCAATTTGCTCCAGTCTTTTGATTCTCAGTCTCGTCACTCACTTGAGACCCTATGCTGTATGATGTTGCCTCATGAGTAAGGATATAATTTAGTCACAGACGTCATGGAAGTGAAGTGACTTTACTGGACCTCTGTGACTTCTGTGGCTTCAGCCATCAATGGCTGTGTCGTTTCCCGTCCACCCCGTGTATGCAGCCAGAGCTGGAGCTGTGTGCCCCTTCTTCAGTGGCTGCACCGGGTTTGCAGTCTCCCCACCCCCATCGCAGTGGGGCTCAGACTGTCAGCCCCTCCCCAGGGGGCTCCAGCTGTCATTCCTCTCCCCCTCTCCCACCAACTTGCCCTCTGGTTATTTTTAGTAAAAGTCACAGACTGGTCACTGGCTCCCATGAATTTTTGTTTATTGCCCATGACTTTTATTAAAAATAACTTTGAAAAATCTTAACCTTACTCAAGAGTGACTGGCCTCAGCTTGAATGGCTTTCCTGCCCTGCTAGTCCTCATGCTCCAATATTGTCTCCTTTACTCCCAATTTTCTAGTCTCCTGCCACTGCTTAATGATTTGTATTTCTGTGTGTTCTAGGGAGGTTACTCTTTTCCACACTCAACTCTGATAGTGATACAATTTCTGACTTGGCTTCTGTGCTGATTTAGCACTTTGACAGTGCCTGTGCCTTTTTATAGTTCCAACGTCGCTCCTATATTTTCCCATCCACTATTCTGAGCATCTTGTCTGATTGTCTTGTGACTTTTTTTTCTTGAGTCAGCCTTAGACATTCTAATAATTCTTTCTCTCTCTCCCAATTATAGCAACCATATTTGCTTAGCCTGCTCCCAGCTCATTTTGGTGTGTATTTTTAGTCTATCTGAATTCAGGAGAATAATTCTCTACCATTTCTATAGAACATTCATCCATAGGAAACTATGCATTTAGTCAGTGTGGGATGTAAATGAAATGTTATATTTCTGAGGATTGTTAAGTACCATGGAGGAGCCTGCATCTTGAACTCTAAGAGGAATTTTCCACTGCATTTATCTGCACGCATCAGAAAATTCATTAGTATCCCAGTGATATTACCAGTTATTATACTGCAGGGGAGGACATAGGTGCAATATACTGCATTTGCTTAAAGTCGTCCCAGTTAACGTTGTTTCATTGTTACTTTGTTGATCGATTAGGGAACATGCTCGTTTAAGGTTGTGCAATGGTCCCTTATAACATTGTTTGGCAGCTGCCTGCTTTGTCCGCTGCTTCCAGGAAGAGCAGCCCGTTGAGGCTACCTGGTGGGGGCTTGGAACCAGGTTGGACCGGCAGTCTCCCTATCAGCTCCCTGCTCTCCTAAGTTCCCTGTGTGGCAGCAGCCCAGCAGGCTATCAATTGCCAGCAGTTCAGATGTCCCTCCTCCCCCTGCCATGTGCTGCTCCTGCCCTCTGCCTTGGAGCTAGCTGCTCCTGGGAGCTTCCTGCTTGAGAGGGGCTAATAACAAGGTGTCCCCTACCCTGCTCCTGTTCCCTGCTTACTCCATCTCCATAGAGCAAGGGGTGGGGGGATGGGACACAACAGGGCTCAGGACAGAGTGAACGAGGGTGTTGGCAGCAGCTGCTGTCTCAACTTCCTGGTCTATTTAGAAAAGCAATCTACTTAGAGTGGTTCAGTGTGTTAAAGAGGCAATGTGTATCTCTCTCTTTCTCTCCCCCACACACAGGGCGTGTGTTTCTGGGCTGGTCTACACTAGTGGGGGAGGTCAACTGAAGATACGCAACTTCAGCTGTGTGAATAATGTAGCTGAAGTTGGCATATCTTCAGCCGACTTGCCTGCTGTCCTCATGGCAGCGGCGGTTGGCGGCGCGCTCCCCCGTCAACTCCGACTTGCGCCTCGCGGCAAGCTGGAGTTCCAGAGTTGACGGGGGTGCCGTTGGTGATCTATTTATTGCATCTTAACAAGATGCGATAAATCGATTGCCAAAAGATCGATTGCTACCCACCAATCTGGTGGGTAGTGAAGACCTACCCTCTGTCTCTCTCTTCCATGCTGTCTCTCCTTCCTCCATTCGTGCTGCCTTTTAGAGTGTAGGGCTACATTAATAACAGCTTAGCTACATTCTAGTTCATCATTTAGCAGTAAGGTATTCCCTGGGAAATATCCCAACCTCTGACTCCACCACCTCAACCAAGCTTCATAATCATCATAGCTGCGTACCAGTATTAAAGTGTTTGTTTGAAACTTATACTGTATGTGTGTATATTTTAATATGTAGTCTTTTGTCTGGCAAAAAAAAATTCCCTGGAACCTAACTGCCCCATTTACATTAATTCTTATGGAGAAATTGGATTCGCTTAACATCATTTTGCTTAAAGTCATATTTTTTTCAGGAACAAAATTACAACGTTAAGCGAGGAGTCACTGTACTTCACTAGTGACAAAGAGTCCTGTGGCACCTTAAAGACTAACTAAAGTATTGGAGCATAAGCTTTCGTGGGCTAATACCCACTTCGTCGGATGCATCCAACGAAGTGGGTATTAGCCC
>ML677349.1:49363960-49500488 GCA_007922305.1 Dermatemys mawii | reverse complement strand
ATCTATCTATCTATCTATCTATCTATCTATCTATCTATCTATCTATCAAGCCTTATGGGGTGCACCGTCACAGTGGGAAAGAGAGAACATATTGCTATGGAAGTGATCACCAGAGGGCGCAATTACATATTGTCTTACAAGTTCTTTTCAAGTATGCAAGCTAGTTTTTAGTCTTGGAAGAAAATGCTGTGATGTGTGGTTTTTGGATGCATATTTCTTTGGGGGAGTGTAGCAAGCAGTAAGAGCAGAACAAGCCAAACACATGGAAAAAATGGAGAAATTTGGCTTGTTTTTTGCTTAATTGGGTCATAAGTTGTTTGTTGGCTAGTTTTTGGCTTGTAGCTTGTCGCTTGTTTGGCTTGTAGCTTGTTGTTTGTTGTAGCTTATCGCTTCTTCTTTTTTTCTCTTGCAAGGAGCAAGCAGGGGCAAGGGCGGGGGGAGAGACAGGGTGTACAGTGGGCCCACCATAGTTCCAGACTGCATGCTGGGGGGAGCTAGTCACATGCAGTGTTGACGTTCTTAGGGATTGGCTTGTTTTGGCCTTGTTTTGAAATGGGATTAGCTTGATTTTTGGCTTATTGTAAAAGCTGGGTACATATTTACTGTGTGAAAGTTGGCAACTGTGAGTAAGAGACACTGATGATAGAGTAAGAGTTAAATTTTCTAACTAGTCAGTACTTGAGGAAGAATTGTTCCCTGGGAACTCGACGTTAGTATATAGGGTAAGATCCCTAAAAGAGGTGAACTACATCACTTGTGTCTCCTCCTTTGGGAATCTGACCTGACATCTATTACTGCTCATCAGAGGGGCAACAATATGTACGACTTTCAACCTTTGTAAAATTCTTTAATTGCGTGTAATGTTCAATATTTCATTGCAATTACCAGACTAATACAATTCTTCACCTTAGGTAGAAGACCAAGGGAAGTTAGGAGACATGCACTTCTGTTACTCTTTTGGAGTTCCAGTGAACTTCTAAATTAGATTCAAACTTTTAGCTCATTTCAGTGTTATTTTCAGTCCAAAAGCCAAGGAGAATGGTAATAGTCTGAAGGGAAACATTCTGTGTTGCAGTAAAATACCTCCTAGCAGAACCTGTGTGATGGGCTTCTAACCAGTTTCACTGAGGCAAACATTCTGATGAGAGACCTGAATGAGAGGCAGGATGGCTTTCTTGTACTATCGTATTTATTATCAGAGGGATAGCCATGTTAGTCTGGATCTGCAAAAGCGACAAAGAGTCTTGTAGCACCTTATAGACTAACAGATCTTAGGGGTCATGAGCTTTCTTGGGCTAAGACCCACTTCATCAGATGAAGTTCATCATCGCTTTATCATATTTATGAAACTTCAGTTTCTGAAAACTGTTAGAAAGCTTTAAAATTCTAACATGACTGAAGGACAATGTTTGGGGACTGGAGAGCCCCCATGCAATGTGCGCTCTTAGGCTCTCCTGTGTCCTTGGAGTGAGGCACCTTTGCCTTTTTTGTTTCAATGTTCATCTCATCACCATTTTGTTTAATATTGTAATACATGTTTGGGTTCCACTTTTTCCAGCAGTAGAAGAGCCATGGCTGAGCCTGTCTGGGCAGGCTATTCATGTGACCATCACATGCATAACTTAAGATATATAGGGGCAGAGTTAAGAGTCTTTTTGGAGAGGTGGCAGACTCTGAACTGAGAGGAAGGCTTGTCTGCCCACACCCAGTTCTCCTCACTGGACCACCAGAAAGGAGAGAGATTGCTTATGGTACTTGCTATACCTTAGCCTAGGAACATTTATTTGGAATCTATTGTGGTTTTCAAGAAATGGTTAAAATCCATTGTGGCTTTTGAACTTAATTGAATTGCTCTAGGGAGAAGGCCAATTTCTAACAACAGTAATTTTTTAAGTGCCATTAGAGTGGCAGCAAGACCTCTGAAAAGTTTATCAGAAATCCAGCGAAATGAGACAGACATTTAGAAAAATGCCTTATAAACTACATTTCAGAAGAAATATAGCTTTTGGCAGAAAATGAGAGTTATGAATAACACATTGAATAACTTAAATGAATTGTTGAATTGTTTAGGTATCAGATTTATCCTCCCTTAAAGCGACTTTAATCTGACTAGAAATGACCTGGATTTCAAATAGCTTTAAAAAAAAAAAAGGCAAAACCTTTGTATGTGGAACCCAAACTGAAACAGTGTTTAGTGCTGTGTCCTATTGCAATTACTGTGCTGACATTGTTGCTGTGACACTAGTGCAGAAACGAGGAAGTGACTGCAAAAGAAGTAATGTGGGTGTAATTTCAGGAAGCTGAATTTAGATAATCATGCCCATGGTGATAGCTCTGTAAGTAATAATGAAGCTTGCTAGATTTAACTCAGGAGGTAAGGGCCCGAGCTACAGAGTAAAAACGTCTTTTCCCCTTAAGACGAGCAGACACTCCTCTTACTATACACTGGGAGCAGGTATGAGTAGGAAGTTAACATTTTTACATAGTTACTTTTCAGAGTAGATTCCAGAGGTGACAGTGCCGGCAAGAGCCGGTGGGCTGTACCAGACTGGCTTCCCCAGGTGGCGATTTAAAGGGGCTGGGGCCCTTTAAATTGCTGCCGTAACCCCGCTGCTGGAGCCCCCAGGTAGTGGAGGTGGCTGGGAGCCCTGGGGCTCCATCGGTGATTTAAAGGGCCTGGTGCTCCGCTGCAATAGCGGCGGCTGGGAGCCTCAGGTCCTTTAAATCACTGCAAGAGCCTCACAGCCGCTACCCCAGGGCTCTGGCAGCGGGGCTCTGGTGGTGAATTAAGGGTTCCAGGACATCCAGCCTCCACTACCACGATGGAGCCCCAGGCTCTTTAAATCTCCGCCAGAGCCCCGGGCCCTGGGGTAATGGTAGCCTCCGCTACCACTCCGGGCCCTTTAAATCAGCACTGGAGCTCCACTGCTGGAACCATCCGTGGTTTAAAGAGCCCGGGGTTCCAGCAGCAGGGCTCAGGAAGCGATTTAAAGGGCCTGGGCACCAGCCGTTGCTACTGCAGTGGCACCCCGGGCCCTTTAAATCACTGATGGCTCCGGCAGCGGGGCTCCAGCGGTGATTTGACGGGCTTGGGGTGGTAGCGGTCGCTACCGTTACCCTGGAGCTGGGGGCTCTGGCGGTTTATTACTTGGGTGGATTTTCACAGAGACAGCAAAAGACACATCCTTTCATCAGAATAATGCTCCTGCTAAATTTCGGTCCCCCATTCCAAAGCATGGAGGCACTGGAAATTTTCAAATGAAATAGCTTTTTTTTTTTTTTTTTTAACATGGGCAAAAATTTTCTATAATCTCATTCTTAGAAACAACTAGCTTTTGCTGAAACTTTCCACCCAAGGCAGAAACCTGGGAAGGAAAACTTAGCCTGAATGGTTAAAGTAATGCAAACTTATAAGCAACTGAAAACAGGGCCTTATAATGGAAAGCGGTAGACAACCTTAACTAGAAGTGTTGCTGTCCAGTCTGTCTACATGTGCCAGATTCTGCAACCTTTGCTTATGCATAGTATTTATTTATGTGAACCCCATTGATGTCTCCTACTGCTACTTTACCTGCCTTTCCCCCCATATTCCGGATAAATCAGTGGTACAAAAATATTTGCATCATTATGTGCAAACCTATTTGGAGTAGCAGGATTTTACACTTGGAAGCTGAGCTAACTTGGCATTGCCAGTATGTACTGAAAATGAGGGATTCTCATTACTGCTAGAACACAAACACAACGCTGCCTGATACTGCAACTGAAAATCATCTTCCCCAAACACGGCACAGAACTGTTTAAGTGTAATTAGCACAAATGGCATCTGGGCCATCTTGGTATTCAGAATGTTGAATTGCAAACAGCAAATATCAAAGAATATAGCAGTAATTATGAATCTTTCCCTACTGTATCATGACTATTTAATTTACATAGGATAATGAAATCATATAGTTTAAAGGCTCTTCAGGTATGTTCAGATCAGCTGTTTACACCGTCCACACAGCACAATATAAGGATGCCTGATTCTTAGATTATGTCTGTACTAGCCTAAAAATAACTCTATGAACATATGTACTAACGTACTTTGGAATAAGCTTCCTTTTTTTTTAAACTAACTGCAATAAATCACACTGTAGAGCTAAGCACATGCTGTTGCAGCTGCTGGTACAAAGTCATACATCATTTCTCAGCAAAACAAGATGACTGCTAAGGATTTTTTTTAATCCCTTAAAGGTATTTATTATGAATTTTTTTAAAAAAGGGATGTAGGAAAAATGAACTTCCCCTCCGATTTTTAATTTGGAATTGTGGATGGAAAGTTGCTCACTTGGCCTTTTATGCAGTAATATTAATCATCTTATTGAGGCATTACACTTGTAGGTCACCAGTTCACAGCTGGCCCTGGACAGCAAAACGTCAGTATCATCTGATAGCTGTCCTGTGGTCTGTGTTAAATGAGTTGGTGGTTTTAGCCCATTTCCTAGTGCATAAGTGACCATCTCACAGCAACCATAATTGTCCATATATGCAACAAAGAGTCCCGTGGCACCTTAAAGACTAACAAAAGTATTGTTAGTCTTTAAGGTGCCACAGAACTCTTAGTCTGGATCTACAGAAGTGACAAACACAGCTACCTCTCTGATTCCTGTTCATATATGGATGATCAGCATTGCCAGGGAGTGGAAAACCATGTTCTTATAGAATGGAAGCACTGATGGGAAAGGACTAACATGCTAAGAAAATTCAGGAGCCCCATCACTGCAGCTACCTCCTCGAGTGTAGATCATTGACCAGCTGGACAGGCTATTTGCTGTCTTGTCCAGAATTGCCACAATATGAACTGGCTTGATCCCGTTTCCTCTCCATGTTCTGACAGGGGGACAGCTTTGCAGATGATAATATAATGCTGACAGACCCCACTCGTCACTGGGCAGGAACGAACTGGAGCTTAGTGCATGAGTCTCTACTGCATGAACCAAAAGCCGACTGGCTGTTAGCTGAGTTTGTAGAGCAGACTCATGTAACTCTCTCTAAGTGGTCTTGGTTCCACTAAATGGGAAGAACACCACACAGGGGTGAAAGTAAAATTCAGCTCTTACAGGAACCACTCTCCCCCTCACCCGACCCTGAAGGGGCAGGGCCTCAGGCGGAAGGGGTGGGACTTGGGGTTAGTGTTCCCCAGCCAGTCAATCTGCGCTCCCTGGCCTGTACCGCCTGGGGCTCCAGTGGCAATTTAAAGGGCTTGGGGCTCTGGCCGCTGACAGCGACCGGAGCTGCAGGCCCTTTTAAATTGCAGCCCTGGGGCAGCAACTTCTCCCCCGCTCCTCTGTCGCCAGCTGGGGGGGGCAAAAGGGGTAGCAATGTTAAAGTGCTACTGCGGCAGCACATTAACATCGCTGCCCCTTTTGTGGCCCTCCATCGGTGGCCTTGTCGGGTCATCGCTCGCCTTCCCCCACTCATTGGCGGCTCTGCTCGTGGGGACCCAGCAGAGCCACCGACTAGGGTGGCACGAAAGGGCGGCGACGTTAAAGCGCCGCCACGGCAGCACTTTAATGTTAGTGGTACGGGCCGGTACTGTCAGCTACCTTTTATTGGTACATCGTACCGACCTGTACCTCCTTACTTTCACCCCAGACACCACACCCAGGAGGTGTGTGGGCTACAGTAACTCATGGTGATTGATACAGAGGCTATCCTCTGGTTACAGAACCTGGGCACTGAGCTTTGATGTCTACATACAAGAGGAGTAGAAGCAACTGTAATAACATGTGGCACTAACTGGCATCCTTGTGGCTGACTTGGAAGCCCATGAATCAGTGATTGGAGGCAGTTTTGCCCTGAGAGCTGCTTCCTTCAGTTCACGGTCATAGCACTTAGGTGGGGTGGGGAAGAGGAAGACGAAGCTGCACCTGTGCAGTGAATAACAGAAGACTCGGAGTCACTCTCTCACTATAATTAAAGTTACTTAAATGCTTAAAGACCACATTGTTCATGGCCAAGCAATAATATCTCTTATGACCTTATATGGTAGCTGTTACATAGACTTACCATAGTGAACCTCTTGGTGAGCAGTGGTCCATCTGTCAGGGAGAGACTGAAGCAGGGAGGAAGAGAAGAGAGGTCAGACATGAATTTGCCTGCAGAGAGGAAGTGGAGGCCAGGAGAAGAATGGAGTCCAATGATGAGATGTGTTAATGGAGGCACAGAGGTTGCAACTGGTACTTTGAACCAAACCTTTGGCGAGTACCTCTCCCTGATTACTGAGTAGTCATAGATGATATGCTCCTATCATTGTTATTTTTATAAGATTTGATATCTGTTGTGTTTCCTTTCTCTGTCTGGTTTTCTCACAGTTGCTCTGTGAGGCGAGGTCACACCAGGGCAGCATGATAATCATTCCTTATCAATCTCAGTTTCATCTGTGTGCTATCTATGGCACTGCTCTAAGTTTGCAGACTGCTCTTCTAGGTAACATTGTATCTTTGTTGAGCCTTTCAGCCTTTAAGTCTGCAATGTGGTATTCTTTGAGGTTGAGTGAAGGATGAGCAAACTTAAAGCTCCTTGTCACATGTCTTGATTACTGCAACGTTTTTCTCTCAGGCCTTGACAAATGCAGTTTTCCCCACTCATATCTATTCAGAATGCATCTGCAAAGATCATTTTACTAGTCCCTTACTTTAACCGTATCACTGTCTCTTACAGGTTGACTCCTGTCTCTGACTGGCTGATACCAGCCTCCATTGCCACTTGTTGATGTTTTCAAGCAAGCATCTTTGTGCTTTCTCCCACGGTGCCCTACACAAGGAGGAATAATTTGTTCCTTGTAAACAGCTACAAAACTCCTCCTTCAGATCCCTCCTTAAAACTGTCCTTTTTTACGATGCTCACAAAAAACTTGACATTGGTTAGGTTGCTGGTATGGTCAGATCATGGCCAGTCATTCCAATCAATATTGTTTCACTGTTTCCTTATTCTCCTCCATTGGTTTTCTTGGGTATGTCTATATTGTGATTAAAACCCCTGTGACATCAAGTCTCAGAGCTGATTCGGGCTTATGGAGCTCAATCTGTGAGTTTATACAATCTCAGTGTAGACGTACCCAGAAAGACTAATGAGGGAGTACAGGGAAACAATGAGAAGTCTACACTGCAATTTTATAGCCCCCCAAATCAGCTTACCTGGATTCTGTGACTCAGAGCCATGGGATTTTGAATGATAGTGTAGACATACTCTCTGTCTTCATCTGTGGTCTCTTGCCATGTACTTGGATTGTAAGATCTTAGGGAATGGGGACTGTCTTGCTGGTCTATTTGTACAGCACCTAACACAGTGGGATTCTGGCCCAGGAGTGGAGCTCCTACGAAGATAGTAAATAATAATGATATGTGTAAGTTTCTCCTATTGTTTTTATAGGCAGTGTGTGTTTGCAATACATTTGTCTGTCTTTGAGGTTTTATATAATTATGTGTACTTAATACTTTATTCTGGAGAATGTGTCTGTGACTACAGCAGGCAGAAAGTTCAGAGTACACCAATAAAAAGAAGTTGCTGTGAGATAATGTAGCAAATCTTGTCCTATATATCATGTCATAATGTTACTGGTGATTTTTCATTCCTCCAGTATGAATTGTTGCACAGGGTAAAATGAGTAATAGCAACATTGAATGACCCATATAACCAAAGTAAAAAAGAGCATGGGATACTTTGCTCAGATACAATTTATGTTCCTGGGGGTATAATACAGAACTTGTGAATTAGTGGCTTGTGCTCGTTCTCATGCTATGATTTTGTTTAATCTTTTTTACCATGCGCATTTTTACAGGAAATCCTTTTTGTATGTGATGTGTATCTGAGGCCCTTGCTATTGTACTAGGACAGTCAGTTGAGTCAGTTGTTGTGGAAGATGAGCGTCAATGGATATTTTTAAAAACCCCTTTTGCTTCCTTCATACTATACTAGTGTCATTTTTGGAACTATTAGGGTGACACTTTTTGAATAGAGCAGCTTGGAAGACCAGATTTGTAGCTACTGGAAGATTGATTTCCCTCCAGATAGTGAATTTTTATTCAACTCACTGCTCCACAGTTTGCTGGTTGTATGACCTGACATCAGAATTTGCTCCCATAGCGGAGACCCAGAAAATAACATTGCCCTGTTACTGATAACATTATGATGTAATTAGTTCATGGCCAATGCCACAGGAATGTACAGGAATTTTTAGGAGTTCTTTCCTGTGGTTTGGTACTGTAACTGGTATATTTGTTCCATTACTCTCAGATGTTCAATATTATGGTTCAGATCCTCTCCTGCAGTCAGTCTTTGCCAGTGCCAAAGAAGTGTGGGTCTTGTGATTCCCTTATTTTCAGACTGGTTCTCTGTCAGCGCTGGTATAGTCTGGAGCAATTTGGGGGCTTTTCTAAGCTCTACTAGCTTGTAATGACTGGCTATGGGGTGTGTACTTGCTGGGAATAGTCAATGTCCTGTAGTACTTCTGGCATCCCGCACATGTTGGGTGGAACTGGGTGAAATATTTTATCCAAACTTTTTTTTTTTGCCAAAAAATGCAGAATCAGATTGACTGAAACATTTCCACGTATTTGTGTCAGTTTTGATTAATTGTTGTGGTGGAACAAAAAAGAAAAAAAATCAGAAATGTCAAAATGAGTCATTTCAACCTTGAAATGAAAAGTGTTGATTTTTCAGGCTACAGCGATATGGAGATTTAGGCACCATTCAGAAAAGAAGTAGTGGTATCCCCCTGCGATGTGGGAGAGCCAGCTTCAAATCCCTGCTCTGCCTGATTTGAAGCAGAGACTCAGGAGATTGTTCCAATTACCTGGTGGTCTGGGGTGGAGCTATTGCATCTTCTCCAGTTGGAGTTGTTTCACTTGTACCTATAATTAAACAGTCCCTGCAAGACAGAGTGGAACCTGGGTGTTCTCTCTCCCAGGTCATACCCTAACTACCAGCCTATAACCTCATTCTCACTCTTTGGCCCAATGATTTTTCAATTATTTTATATGGAGTGGGGACAGCTCCACCAGGAGCAATCAAGAGACTTCCTCACCCTAGAATAGTTTAGTGGTGAGAGCACATCTCTGGGAGAATGGAGAGTTAGGTTCAAGGCCCTGCTCCACTGGGTTATTAAGAAAAGGTAGAACTGCTTCATCTGCTCTCCCTCTGCCTTCTTTATTTTGTGGGTCTAGCCTTAATCTTCATTTCCTTGGCTTTTATTAAAAAGGTTAAAAATGCCCAGAACAAAAAGTTTGAAGCTGAAGAAAACCCCAAATTAAATTTGTCCAACTCTTGTTTTGCTGAAAATTCTGAAAATTTTTGATTTGGGTTGAACCACCTTTTTTATTCCCTTCCAGAACTGCCAGTCAACTGGAAAATCAGTTATTTACCCAGCTCTAGTGCTGGGGACAGCAGGGAGGCATAAGAGCTAGCTATGCTGGCACTGTGCCAGCCGAGAACTCCCATGCTAGAGGAGTTCTCTGCTAATGAGAAAGTAGAGTCCGTCAGTGCCACTCAAACTAGGCAAAGGGGGCCAGATCAGGCTAGGTTTCAGAGTAGCAGCCGTGTTAGTCCATATCCGCAAAAAGAACGGGAGTACTTGTGGCACCTTAAAGACTAACAAATTTAAATTTGTTAGTCTCTAAGGTCCCATAAGTACTCCCGTTCTTTTTGCAGATCAGGCTATATACTCTGCTGCTATATTTGCAATTGGAAGAAAGAAATAGATTTAGATGGGGTGTGCTAAGTAGTAAGATTAACAGGCAATAATGGCTATTACCTAATTGCTTGTGCTTTACAGAATGAAACAAGATTAAAATAAAAAAAATCTCAGAAACCACTGCCCTCAATTTTCCAAAAGAAAGCACAACACCACGCATATTCAGAGGTTATTTCAATTATCAGCCAAACAGAAATCTGAAATTATGGGCTAATAGTGGGAGGTATGTTGTTGTTCAACAAAGAACAGTTGCTTCAGGGGAAAAGGGACTTTGCTGCAGTCCCTTTGATGGTACTGAATGGTTTGCTTCTGAGCTTAGATTAGTCGTGTGACAAGCAGTAGCTATGGGGAATACCACAGTCAGTGAGCTTTTTCTCTCCCATCAGAAAGTTTAAGTGTAGCGGAGGGATGTATTAAAACCACCATGTGGCACTAGCTTACAGTATTGCTAAAGTTAAAAATAACCTACCCACCCCTAAGACTGGTGCGGTGCCTAGGAGGATATGTTTTCACTCAGTTCTACTTGCAAATTTGCCATCACATTTCATCTGCCTACTTATCTTCTCAGAAGGATGATAAATATACTTTCTGTACAGTGTACTCTATAATAAAGCACTAATGATGTACAAAGGCTGAACACAGAGAGTAAATAATGAACACATCATTCATAACAACAAATAATCCTCTCACAGTAAACACTGTCAACTGTAGCAAAAGACAAGTTACTCCATTCAGAGCTTCTTCATTGATAAACTTCCTGGAGTTAAGCTTAAATGCAGATGGTAAAATACTAGCATAAATGGTGCTCCTTTGTTCTGTGCATGAGATGTAATTGAGATCTGAGTATCTGCTGTACAGTCTGTAAATACTGGAGAAGAGCTTTGTTCAACTATCACAAACAGTAATTAGATGGAGCAAATCTAATGCTTTTAAGTATCCCAATGCCATAATTTACAATAAGCCAGTGCAAAGAAAAGAACAGGTGCTTCAGAGATTATCACACAAAACACGATTCTGGGTCATGAAGACAGACATGTTCAAAATCACATAGCTGTGTCTGATACATCTATAAAATGCAATGAAGAGCCATGGCATTGGAATCTCCTTCCAGCGACATTAGCCCTCAGCTCTGGTGAAATGTAGGCTTTTCTGAATGCACCGTGTGGCAAAGTCTTGCTAATCGATTAAGATAATTTTTCTCCCTCCTCCTTGTAACAACATTTTATGGACTTGAAATTGTTATGTCCTCTCTTAATCTTCTCTTCTCCAGTTTTTTCAGTCTTTTCTTATAGGTCACGTTTTTTAGACCTTTAATCATTTTTGTTGCTCTTCTCTGTCTCCAGTTTGTCCACATCTTTCCTGAAATGTGGCACCCAGAACTGGACACAATATTGCAGTTGAGGCCTAGTCAGCGTGGAGTAGAGCAGAAGAATTGCTTCTCATGTGTTGCTTAAACACTCCTGCTAATACATGCCAGCATGATGTTTGCTTTTTTTGCAAGAGTGTTTATACGATGGATTCATATTTAGCTTCTGATCCACTATGAACCCCCAGATTCTGCAGTACTCCTTACTAGGCAGCCATTTCCCATTTTGTATGTGTGTGACTGATTATTCCTTCCTAAGTGGAGTACTGTGCGTTTGTCCTTATTGAATTTCATCCTATTTACTTCAGAATATTTCACCAGTTTGTCCAGATCATTTTAAATTTTAATCCTGTCCTCCAAAGCACTTGCAACCCCTCCCAGCTTGATATTGTTTGCAGACTTTATAAGTATACTCTCTTTCCCATTACCTAAATCATCAATATTGAACAGAACTGGGTCCAGAACTGATCCCTGCAGGACCCCAATCGTTATGCCCTTCCAGCTTGACTGTGAATCACCAGTTACTCCCTGGGAACAGTTTTCCAGCCAGTATTGCACCCACCTTAAAGTAGCTCCATCTAGGTTGTATTTCTCTAGTTTGTTTATGAGAAGGTCGTGTGAGACAGTATCAAAAGCGTTACTAAAGTCAAGATAAATCACATCTACCACTTCTCCCCTATCCACAAGGCTTGTTATCCTATCAAAAAAACTATTAGATTGTTTTGACACGATTTGTTCTTGACAAATCCATGCTGACTGTTACTTATCACCTTATCTTCTATGTTGTTGCAAATTGATTATTCAATTATTTTGTCCATTATCTTTCCTGATAAGAAAGTAGGCTGACTGGTCTGTAATTTCCTGGGTTGTCCTTATTTCCCTTTTTATGGATGGACACTAGAGTTGCCCTTTTCCAGTTCTCTGGAATCCCTCCTGTCTTCCATGACTTTTCAAAGATAATTGCTAATAGCTCGGATATTTTTTCAATTAGCTCCTTGAGTATTTTAGGATGTATTTCAGCAAGCCCTGTTGACATGAAGACATGTAACTCGTCTGATTTTTAACTTGTTCTTTCCCCATTTAACCTCTACAAGTTAAATATTAGCCTTTTTAACTGTACATCATTTCAGTACTCTGAAACAATTCTGTTTCAATATAACTTACAAATACATCAGATACTTGCTAGAACCTGGGATTTGGGATCCATGCCAAGTGGGGACCGCGTTAAAATGAAATGAAACAACCGCGTTCTATTTTGGGATCCATGGCTGCGACCATGTTATATCCGAATTTGCATTATATAGACACGCATTCTAACGAAGGTCTGGTGTATTTGTATTGAGATTTTTGGCTATAGTGCATTGTGATAGATCAGTCGATTTCAACCTGGGGTCCACGGACCCCTACTGGTCTGCAGGCTATGTCTAAGATTTCCAAAAGGGTCTGCATCTCCATTCGAAATCTTTTAAGGGTCTGCAAATGAAAAATGGTTGAAAACCATTGTGATAGATGTAAGCAGACCAGGGAACCTGGCTCATAGAGGAGAATCGGGACTTCAGGTAACTAAACTACAACTCTGATGAGACACTGGGGCAGAATTTCCAAATGAAAATATTTTGCTTTTGGGTGTGGAGGTTTCTCGCAGAAAAACTCATTTTTCTGCACAAAGCAGATGCTTTTCATGTGCACATGTTAGTCTCTAACCCAGTTTTGCCCCCTGAAAAAGGTTGACAGAAATTTTTCCATTAGTCCTGTTGACTTCATTTTAATATACAGGTGCCATTTATGAGTATGCTGGCTACTTTAATAGGAGCTAACAATTGCAAATGTAAATAGGAACCAAATTTAAAAATCCCCTCTGCCTTGCAGGAAAGGACTGTCACGTCTTTAAGGGAACTCAGTCTTGTTCAGTGGAACTCACCCTGCTGTGCAGGGCATCAGGAATTGTAAGTCTCCAAGAATGTGGCTGCATTTCATGTTAAAATAACTCCCTTCTCCATAGAGTAGTGTGTAAATTGTATTGGGGGATTTCGGGATGAAAGCAGGTATAACTTATATTGTTACTATGGGGATGCCTAAGGAAGAATCTGGCTCTTTTATAGCAAATAAAAATCCTACACTCTGAAAGGTTCAGGCCTCATGGGGGAATTACATCTGATGACACAAGTACTGTATAAATTGGAAAAAGAAACAAATAAGTGCAAAACTTAAATATATGCTCCTATCCCCTGGCTGCACTGCCTCAGAAATCAAATATGAGGAGATATCAAAGAAAAAGTTCTCATGCCTGTAGACAGAAAACACAAAGCTGCTAATAGGATCCCAGAATATTAGACTCTACCTAGAAATGTTCCATGAGCATAGAGAGGCCCATCAGCACTGGCAGAGTGTTGACCTTGTGCATGGAGGATTGAGGTAAGATTCATTACAGAGCTGTAATTAGTAGCACTCTGAGGACTAAGAGTGAGGCAGAAAGTCCTTATATGTTAGTTTGAACTGACAGAAGGGTCAATTTCTCTACACAGGCTATTGGTTGCCATGTCTTTCGAAAAAGCTGTGGATGGATCTAGTGATAACTTTTGTGAGAGATAAGTGCATGCTCCATGTTGGAGAAGAAACTGAACAGGGAAGAAAAAATGTATTTTATTCAGACTGAAGTCACTTGCAGATTGAACTTGTTCCGAAACTTCGAACATCTAATTAATTGAATGCATAGAGTAAAGCCCTCTATCCATAGGAAGAAAAGGGTTAAATAAACTTCCTTTTATAAGGGATCAAGTGGATGTATAATGCTAAGGAAGATTTCCTGTCTTACTCCAGTGTTAATTGAAAAGATCATTACCAGGAAAAGGCCAAAAGACATTTGAAGAATATTTTAATAGAAATCAAGCAACCTGAGTAAGGACCTATATATTTAGCTGGAAACTTATATGGCACTCATCATGGTAGTATTAAAACATTTCTGTTTGCCTCAGGCGTTTGCCCAATATTTCTATGGTAAATCATATTATCAGAAAGCTTCTGATGTAAACGTCTCTTATTAGGTTATTGGTATACAACCTTTTGGCCCTCAGTTCCAGAGCAGATGTTGAGCCCTATTGCTGTTTTACTCATGAAAAAGTAGTTCACTGATGCTTCTCTCATGTGACCATGTCAATACAACTAGTCCTGATTCCCATGCTAGCTTAATCATGGGCCTACCTTGAAGAAATGCAAGCAGAAACTAGGGTGAGATCACCAACCATATCTATCAATGAGCTAGGGGAGGTGTTATCTTTGCTAAGATATCCATTTGGACTGCTAATAGATGATTTGGTTCCATCTCTATCCTGCCCCAACCAGTGTGGGCCTAAACCTTTCTCCTGCATGGAGCTGTAGTAGGGTGGAATAGATGCAACAGAGATCGTTGATCTCTTCTTCCTTCATGGGGCAGGGGCGATCTGGGAGATGGTGTGAATACGTTGATGGCAGAGGGCAAAAACAAAAGGACTGAGTGAGTTTTAAAAGACAGGTAGAAAACAACAAAATGAAACTCAGTTTATAAAAATTCAAGATAGCCCATCTGGGGGGAATATAATCTGAAATACAGGTGTGCAGTGGCAGTGGAACATGACAGGTGGGATTTTCAATAGCAAAATTGATCAGTGGATGAAAGTTTCTGAAGAAAGATTAAAAGTTTAACATGTACAGATGGACATAATTCTGCAAAGCTGTAAAGCTGCAGACATAAGGAAGAGAGAGAATTTATGTGGGATGGCCCAAATTGGTATAAATAGGAATTGGCTGCTATTAAATCAAGAAAATGTAGGCTGCATCATGGAAAAAGAATCTTGATACCGAGCTGTATTAGGCTGTGGAATAATCCCTGGGTAAGTGATAGAAGTACCATTGTATGGGGAATTCGAATGTAAGACAAACAGCTAGGAAATTTACTGTTGGACTCAATTCTGTGTTCCTCACTTCCCATGGAATGTTGTAATGTTGAAGTCAAAGGTTTTTGTTGTCATTACTTCAATGGGAGCAGGATTCAGCTCTAAAAAAGCTAAGAGATCTTTAATTTGTATTATTATATGTATAATGGAGAGCAACTAAATCCAGGAGGAATGCATAAAAGGTAAATTTTAAGGATCATTTTGTTATTCATGGGGACCTCTTGAATCCCTTACAATCACTACAGGATAATATATAGCTTCTTATTACACCCTTGTGGTTCCTCTGCCCTTGCATAACTCTGTCTCTACAGGCGGTGAGTTTTCAGCCTCTCTTGGTATTTTAACTGCAGCTAGTCTATTATTGTTTTAAAGTTTTTTCTTGTTAACTCTTTGCAATGAATCACTGTGCACTACTTTGATCTGCTTTCTGCTGTTCTGTGGGCCCGATCATTTATTAATAAGGGTAATAAACTCAAATACACTGCCTTTTCATTATCACTGTTTGCAGCACATGTTGTTTTGGCCTAGCTTGCACTTGTGTCATAAATCAGGTCTCCGGAAAACATTTAGCATGAATAAAATGAATAACAAAACCAGTGTTTGCTTGGCATCAATTTAAAAATTAATATATTTACACTCGCTTTCTGGGTCAACACCACCAATGTTTGGCTGAGGTTCTGAACAGGATAATGAAAATGATTTATCTCACTTTTAGGCCATCTATTTTAGGCCCCTGTTACTTACATGGCAGAATTTGCAAAAAAAGCGGAGATAAAAAAGGCTTTTTTCCATAGTGTCAGCTTTTATAAGTAACCAGGGTCTGATCTGAGCTACATAATATCTTGAGTGCACAATGCAAGAGCAGATTTGTGTAGTATTAAAAATTAATATTTCACGCAGGGAAATTTAAGCAAGGCAGCGTCACCGTTTATCTGAAGAACCCTATTAATTCTGCAATTCTCGCAAATGGTGACTGCCTGCGTGGAACTCCAATGTGGGACAGCATGTCAGAAAAATAAATTGCTTCTCCTCCAGTTTGCAAAAGCCCACAAAGGAACAATTTTTCAGGAGCTCTGTGACATGGAAATGGGACTCTTCTTTTCAAACTGAATCTAGGCCGCTCTGAGGAAGCAAAATGCTTTTATAAAAACATTTCCTTGTTAGTGTGTCACGCTACTTATATTTCACAGTTGCTACTGCCATCCAAAAATGCTTAACAATTTAATGCTGAGAAGTCAGGACTCGTAACTGCACCAGTACAATGGACCAGATGCGCACCTGGTTTTTGATAGTCTATAAAGCAGGTGGTGATTGTCTCTGGTAATGAAAAGTGCAGCTGGGAAGAGTTGGCAGTGCCACAAAGCAGCTCCAATTTTTATTTGCTAGAGATGGGGGAGTTGTAATGGTAAGAGACCAGTGCCACTTATACTGATTGTTGACCAGTGGTTCTTGAAGTTTTGTACTGGTGACCCCTTTCACATAGAAAGCCTCTGAGTGCAACCTCCCCCTTATAAATTAAAACACTTTTATATATTTAACACCATTATAAATGCTGGAGGCAAAGCAGGGTTTGGGGTGGAGGCTGACAGCTTGCAACCTCCCGTCTAATAACCTTGTGACCCCACAGTCCTGGCCATCAGTTGGAGAACCCCTGTTTGTTGAGGCTAGGAATATGCTGATTCATTTCTTTCACTTCAACAACTCTTGTGATGCTTCTATGACTTCAGCCCGTGTTCTACCTGTGTCTGTTTCACATTCTGAAAACACAGATACCGTGTGCTGGGTATTAACATGAAAGGACTTTGTTCCTAGAAAGCTAAATGGATTATTTTAATAAAGCAACTATTTACAGACCCGCTACAACTGTAGCTTAATATTCGAGCCATGTGCATGCAGACTTTCTGAGGTCCCTTTGAAGTGCCATTCAGGTTGCTACAGTGTACGTGAAAGGTCTTTACCTGGCCTTCAACTACAGACACATATGGTGGGCCCCATTCTCCTTTTTGGTTATACCCATGTTTACACCATTGCAATGGATTTACTGCTGAAAGTGAAAGCTCATTCCAGTTTCTTCCAGCTACATTAACACTAGGGCCCTGGACGACAGCATCGCACAGCTAGAAGCCTGGAAGAGGAATATGTGGTTGGGGGTTTTCCAGACTTTTAATTTTTTTAAAAAAGTTACTGCTATAATAAAAGTTTAATGTTTAACTAGAACACACGTTTCCAAGTGCCAGCTCCCTCTTTCTGGTTCAAGCCTGGTCCTGGCATCTCTGTGCCGCAGGACAGCGGGCGTGGGAAAAGACAGAGCGGAAGGGAGAGATGTGGGCTACTCTTATTTAACAGGAACATTTAAAGAGTGTGTGGGAGACAGATTTGCCCCACACCTGAGCTCTCAGGTGCCCCCACCAGGAGGCTGACCCCTGTGGCCAGGAGCCCCTATATTTATCCCCTTCCAAGGCTGTGTGAAGGGCATTGCGACTTGGTGTGTGGGGGCACAGAGCCACTCGGATTTGGCTAGGCCAAAAAGTGTTTGAGCAGTGGCTTAGGTGCCCTACCTCCCCTGTCCCACCTCCATGTCCTGTGGGAGCCGCCCGGCCTCACCATTCTGTGCCACTGGTGTGGAGCAGTGGCAGTTGCAGCAGTTTGACATGCAGCTTGTGCAGCACATTTCAAGTGCTAATAACTGCCCAGCCTCTGCCTAGCAGAGGCTGCCCAAGTCATGCTGCCACTAGGTCCTGTTTGCTAGGCATTGTGCAGGTTTGTGGGGTTCTTCTGAAGATGGCAGTTCACCGAGGCTCTGCAGGTGCTGCACAGGTCTGCCTCACATTCAGCACGCAGCTGTGCTGAACCGCCTGTGCAGGCCCTTCAGAGGTTCCCAGTTTAGTCACGCTTCCAGGCATACATCAGGCACCTGTTTTCAGACATAGCCAGTCAGTGACCAGGTGCTGCTGCTATGGGCTTTGCTGGTGGTTCTGAGCAGGGATCAGCTTCCTGTAACGTTCGCTTACAAATAACCTATTTTGCACAAAGGACAGAGTTGGGCTAGGTCCGTATTGATGGCTGAGATTCATTTTCTGTTCCTCTCGAACGCGGTTCCTTGCCTCTGCTGTACTTCTGAACACCTGGCAAGTAGGTCAGATTGCTGCGTAAAGCAGGAAACCAGCCTGCTGCATGTGTTCCATAGGCCATGTCAGATGTTTTTTTCACCTGAATTTTGAAACAAATCTCTAACTTAGCCAGTGCCAGCCCTCCTCCTGAGCTGAGAAATAGCTCGCTCACCGGTACAAAGACACCCAATTACACTGTGCTCCACTTCATCAATAGGCCAGTTCTTCAAGCCATATTTGCGAATCTTTTAGGCCCAAAGTTTTAAAAGCTAGGCACCCAGTTGACTTTAGTTTTAAGCATCATGGTATAGTAGCATAGGGAACCAACAATGTTAAGGTAGGACACTGTGGGCTAGTGGATCAAACACTGGACAGGGAGTCAAGGGCACTGTTTCTGCCTCTGCCACTGACCTGTTGTGTGACCCTGGGCAAATCACTTCACTTCTTTACTTCTGCCCTCTGTGTCTTGTCTAGTTTGACTGAAAGTGCTTTAGGCCAGGGATTGCTTCTTATGAGGCATTTGTACAGCACCTAACGCAAAGAGGCACTGGACTCTGTTGAGGCCTCCAGGCATTACGGTAGTGCAAATAATAACTAACCTAGGGCCCATATGCTACCCATATTAATTCCTAAGTGCAACTCCTTGTTGAAGTGAATGATGAGTTATGCTGAACAAAGAGGGTATGTTAAGGCCCTGGAGTAGGGCAATATTCTTTTAAATTCTTACATTTCATTTGTACTGAAAACGAAACGTGTGTGTGTGTGTGTGTGTGTGTATACACACATGCTCACATGCACTCTTATGGTCTATTTTTATACTTCCTTCAGTCAGAAGAGTAGCGATATATTTACATCAATGATCACTGATTGCATTTCTTTTCTCACTGGCTGCTCTGCAAGTGGCAGGGGTGGGGGAGAGGGGAAAGCTAGTTTAATCCTAAAATGGCTTACACCTCACCTTCTTTTTAATAGCCTTGGTAATTTTTCTTGTACACAAGAATCATTGAGGAGTTTGTAATAAACCTAAGCCCACTGCGAAAAGGCTTTGGAACAGGAAACCAGATGCTCTAGCATTTGGCACCATGAAACTGTCAAACTGGAAGTCCTTAGCTTTTATTCTGTCTACAGCAGTGGTGGGCAAACTACAGCCCAGGGGCCGCATCCAGCCCTTCAGACTCTTTAATCCAGCCCCCCGCTCCAGTCAGGGAGCAGGGTTGGGGGCTTGCCCATGGTCCTTGCATGCCATGGCTCTGCGTGGCTCCTGGAAGCAGCGGCATGTTCCCTCTCCGGCTCCTACAGATAGGGGGAACCAGGGCGTTCTGCATGCTATCCCTGCCCCAATACTGGTCCCGCAGCTCCCATTGGCTGGGCACTGAGACCAATGGGAGCTGCAGGGATGGCGTCTGTGGATGCGGGGGAGTGCGTAGAGCCGCCTGGCCACGCCTCCACATAGGAGCTGGAGGGGACACACCACTGCTTTCAGGAGCTGCTTGAGGTAAGCGCCACTTGCAGCCTGCACCTCTGACTCCTTCTCTCATCCCGACCTTCTATCCCATCCCTGAGCCCCCTCTTGCGCTTCAAACCTCTTGGTCCCAGCTTGGAGCACCCTCCTGCATCCCCAATCCCTCATACCCAGCCCCATCCCAGAGCCCACATCCCCAGCTAGAACCCTCACCCTCCTCATACCTTAACCTCCACCTTAGCCTGGTGCCCCCTCCCACACCCTGAACTAATTTCTAGCCCCACCCCAGAACCCATACCCCCAGCCAGAGGCCTCACCTCCTCCCACACCCCAACCCCTAATTTTGAGAGCATTCATGGCTCAGTATACAATTTTCATACTCTGAAGTGGCCCTTGGGCCAAAAGGTTTGCCCACTCCTGGTCTACGGTTACCTAGGATTTTGCTGAATACAAGCTCATTGTTTTCCTTCAGGAAAATATAAGCAGGTGATGACATCGATAACTATTTGGCAAACATGGTCCAACAACAAGAGTTTTAATTGTCTTTAAAGGGAGAAAGGCTTGTCATTCTATGGCTACCTTCAATGAAATCAAATAGCAGGAACCAGCAAAGCGGTAAAAGGGAGCTTTTCCACTTGCATTTGAAGAGGATTTTAGTCCGAAAGTAAACTTTGCCCCTTTCACTTCCTGTAAGTAATCTAATACGTGAAATATGTTTTTGTTCACGAGCTGCTTTTACTCTGCTTTTAAGCATTGTATCAAATAATGTTCAACTATTGGCATATTAAAAATGTACACCTTGATTACTAGGGACCATCTACCCAAATGGAACATCAAGCTGTGCAAAATAAATCCTGACAAACGAGATGAATATGTTAAGCTGAAATATCTGACAATGCTGGCCTTTAAATAGACGTATAGCATACAAAATTAACTCTGACTATTAATCCAATGGAGCAGTTTGTCTTTGAATGCTGTTTAGTTTTCTTTGTATGCAGACTTAAAAGGAAAATGGTGCATAAGGTTTGACTGTTTGTAAACAGAAGAGCTAGAAACTTTTTGTTTGGTTTTTGGGTTTTTTCTAAATGAAAGCTTAGATTTTAGAGCCCAAAGCAGAATCTGTTGGATACCTGGCAAAGGCTTTCTCAATTCTCATGGATTTTCAGCAGATATGAGCTTCCATTTTCCTAGGGCTGAAACAACACACAGTGTACAGAAAGTAAGTTATGTATGAAACAGGGGACTGAAGTTCAAATGTGTGCTGCCTTTGGTGTGATTATACTGAACTTGAAGGTCAAATTAAAATAGAGTTACATTTGGTAATATGTCCTGAATGCTCCCATTAATCAGGAAGAGTGGGCCATTCAAGCCGAGAAAAAAGTTCCTATATGTTCCCTCTGTGCTAGGGTGACCAGATAGCAAGTGTGAAAAATCAGGACAGGAGGCGGAGGGTAATAAGAGCCTATATAAGAAAAAGCCCCAAATATCGGGACTGTCCCTATAAACCGGGCTGGCTGGATCGTTGGGCTCAACAGGTAGTGATCAATGATTCCATGTCTAGTTGGCAGCCGGTATCAAGTGGAGTGCCCCAAGGGTTGGTCCTGGGGCCAGTTTTGTTCAGTATCTTTATCAATAATTGGAGGATGGCATTGACTGCACCCTCAGCAAGTTTGCAGATGACACCAAACTGGGAGGAGTGGTACATATGCTGGAGGGTAGCGATAGGATACAGAGGGACCTAGAAAAATTAGAGGATTGGGCCAAAAGAAATTTGATGTGATTCAGCAAGGACAAGTGCAGAATCCTACACTTAGGACGGAAGAATCCCACGCACTGCTACAGACTAGGGACCGAATGACTAGGCAGCAGTTCTGCAGAAAAGGACTTAGAGGGTTACAGTGGATGAGAAGCTGGACATAAGTCAACAGTGTGCCCTTGTTGCCAAGAATGCTAATGGCATTTTGGGCTGTATAAGTAGGGGCATTGCCAGCAGATTGAGGGACGTGATCATTCCCCTCTATTCAACATTGGTGAGACCTCATCTGGAGTACTGTGTCCAATTTTGGGGCCCACACTACAAGAAAGATGTGGAAAAATTGGAGAGAGTCCAGAGGATGGCAACAAAAATGATTAGGAGGCTGGAGCACATGACTTATGAGGAGAGGCTGAGGGAACTGGGATTGTTTAGTCTACAGAAGAGAAGAATGAGGGGGGATTTGATAGCTGCTTTCACCTACCTGAAAAGGGGTTCCAAAGAGGATAGATCTAGACTGTTCTCAGTGGTAGCAGATGACAGAACAAGGAGTAATGGTCTCACATTGTAGTGAGGGAGGTTTAGGTTGGATATTAGGAAAAACTTTTTCACAAGGAGGGCAGTGAAGCACTGGAATGGGTTACCTAGGGAGGTGGTGGAATCTCCTTCCTTAGAGGTTTTTAAGGTCAGGCTTGATAAAGCCCTGGCAGGGATGATTTAGTTGGGGTTGGTCCTGTTTTGAGCAGGGAGTTGGACTAGCTGACCTCCTGAGGTCCCTTCTAACCCTGATAGTCTATGATTCTATGCTTCTGTGACACCTTATGCCCCTCTTTCTAGGAAATCTTCTGGCACTCCCTTACTCACTTAAAACCCTCCACTTTAATTGGTAACATCTTAGCATTCCAGTCTGCGTGAACTACGGTGTTCCCCCATGAGTCTCATAAGATAGGGTGTCTTGTTGTAAAGTCCCAGCTCCTGTGTTTATATGAGATTCTCACCTTTTACAGCCTTCCTGTTGAGGAGAAAAGCTTAGAAACCTGACACCTAAATACTCAAAAACCAAAACACAAATCGAAAGGAACTATGAATTGTTGTTTTTTTAAATTTGCGGATTTTTAAGCCAGTCTCAGTGCTTTTGGGGGCCTGACTCGTGATCTTTGAGTGGATGGGGTTGTCACTACTGATCCAAGCACAATCAGATCAAGGTGGTGTCAGAGGATTTAACAGATGGGAAGAAAAGAATTCGAAAGAAACATAAATGAAAACTCATTTCTCTCTAGGAAATATCAGCACATCTGGCCACAGCTAGTATACTTTTCATATTAGCAACTGGCCGTTTCAGAGGGCAACTTGTACAGCTAGAGGGTACCAAAGAAATAATCGTTTTGCTCCTGTTTTCTTTGCCAACCCACCCTGCTATGCTAAGATTTCCACCCATCTTGAGTAACTCCTGTGACTCTGTTGTAGAATTCACAAACATTCGGATTCTGTGTGAGAGGATGGCCCACTTAAGTGGAAGGCTGTTGTGTACACCCTCCGATATACAGCCCGGATAAGATTAGGCTCTAAAGCTTAAACAGAAACATGCATTTAGCACATAAAGACCCGATTCTCCTCTGACACCAGTTTAATTCCATTGTACTAAATGGCATTACTTCTGATTGAAATAAATCTTCTGAGTATTTTAAATAATCAGACTGGCCTGTAGGGATACTGGGAAGTCTCCTGGGAGATCCCTCGCCAACCTAAGCACAGGTTAAAGTTACCAAAATAAAATCCTCTTGTGCTGTTAATGAGTGGCCTGTGTGTAAGGTTGCCAACTTTCTAGGATTGTCCTGCAGTCTCCAGGAATTTAAGATTAATCTTTAATTAAAGATGTCATGTGCGGAAACCTCCAGCAATACATCTAAGCAAAACTGGCAACCCTATGCCCTTCAAACTGACAGACTCTCCCCTCTGCTTGGATCTCCCTTGCAGCTCTCTCTGTGTCTTTGAGGCAGAAAGCTTCTGCCCTCTTTTAGTGGTGTTCGCATGCAGAGTGACGCTGTCATTTGCCTCATGTGAGGCCACAGTAGTGGGACAGAGGACTCATCTGAGTGAAGGACTTAAGAGGAGGGCAGCCAACAGCCTTAGAGAGGGTGGAATTGGTTTAGACAAAACCTTCTTTTGCTGAAAAATGCAAAGTGAGGTGAAGCAAAACTTCTGGGATTTGCCAAATTGTTTTAGTTGGAAAAACAAACACAATCATTCCAAAACAACCAAACCATTGTGTTCTGACATTTTCAAAACCAAGGGTTTTGATGTCTTTTAATTCAAAAGGACTGTCTTTGTAAATCTGCTTCAATTGTATTTAAAAAAGAACTAAGCTTTAACTAAATGAAACAGTTTGTTTTGGATTGAATAAAACATTTTGTTCAGTTCAAAATATGTTCCCCTGCCCCCCCGCTCCCGGTTTGGAGAGCAACCTGAAACATCTGGTCCTGGCACAGCTCTAACCAGCAGCTACACCTCTTCATTAGCAAAGAAGGCTGAGTGAAGGGCTGTCTGGTAGACAGAATGCAGGATGATCGCGAAGAGAAGCCTGCAACAAAGTACAGAGGAAGTCAAAGTAGTTGAGGGTGGGGGAGATGTTTTTTGTTTCAGGATTTTTTAAATTGCTTTTGGTGGGATTAGATGGATTTTTTTGTTTGTTTGAGGGATTGTTCACTTAATTTGGGAGCGATCCTTTGTTTTGGGGGCATTTGCTTTTAGAAGCAATCTGATTAGGAGGGATTCTTTGATTTGTTTGGGGTGGATCATTTCCTGTGTTGTGGGACTTTGAGAAGGCAGAGTTGATATTTTTGTTTGAGAGAAAATTGAGTTTAATGTGAGTGTGACCATAGGTGCTGCAGTCAGTGACCTTCTCTTTGCTAGGCACAAAGAAAGAAAACACCAGTCGTTTACTGCATTTTTTAAAGATATGGTGTCAGACAAAAAAATTAAAATCTTTGGCAAAAATGGAGCAAATTCCATCACCTGAACTCCTTAACGTAGACGGAGATGGGTAGACCAATTACACATTTTTTTTTAGAAGCAAATGGTATTGAAGAGAACCTGCAGAAGGTGAGTCCTGCACACTGCTACATGGTAGGGCTAGAGGATTGAAGATCTGCAGTACATTCCACTATGTGTAGGACGAACTGCTAGACAAAGACATTTAAAATGTCAACACATTGATCTAGTCAAGAATGTCACTCAGGAAAGGCACTTTTTTTTAACAAGAAACAACTAAGTCAATTGACTAATAAAACTAAATCTTGTGCACAGTTAACAAATGCACTAATTAGAGGCCAAATTATTTGTAGCAGTTAAGTGATAGCCAGTCCAAAACTAGGGTATTGCAAGAAATGGACTTGGGCTGTGCAAATAACAGTGGGTATTTGCAGGGCTAGTGAAAACTGTTTTTGCTCAGTTAATATGTTAATAACATAAGTGCATCTCTTTACAAATGCATACTAAGGCTTAACGATAGAATGCAATGGTGAACAAATGGCAAAGACCAGATTTGTTTGGAATAAATATGGAGAGAATCCAATATAATGCACAGGTGACCTGTAAAAGGGCTGTTTTAAGAGACCCGTGGTTTATCTCCTGGATCTTGCTATATGACATAAGCCAAAGTTTATAATTCTATCACATGACTAAGTTCCAGATCCACTTACTTCAATGGTGACTGTTACAGAGAGAATTGTTTAAATTAACTGGCTTGAGGAAAAGGGAAAGATACGTCTGATTTAAGTGAGTGAGGAAGAATGGTGGGAGAGTGTGAGGGGATGTGAGAGATGAGGAAAAGGGTAAAATTGGTGGGGAAGACAAGAGTGACTGAAAGGGAAGAACACAGGAAACTGGATAGTAGTGAGGGAAGAATTATTGTACTGTGTAGAAAAATAAGAGTATGGGGAAGTCACTAAAAGAGAGGAAAACAACAAGCATAGAAAGTGTAAGAAAACAAAAATGAAGGGAGGGGAAGAGAGAATGAAGAACAAACAAGACAAAATAGGTTTGATTTATTTTATTTTTGTAAAGTTTAGTGCAAAAAAGGGTACAATAAACTGTTGAAGTTGGAAGAGAAAATTTAGAAACACTAGCACCAAAATCCATCTTGAGCACCTGATTAGGATAGGTTGCCAGATTTGGTTGGATGTATTCCTGGAGATTTCATCACGTGACTTTATCTTTAATTAAAGATTAATCTTTAATTCCTGGGCACTCTAGGCCAGTCCTGAAGGGTTGACAACCCTAGATTAGGACAATTTTGGTGTAAATCTTAAGTGACAGGTGCTTTAGAAGGGTGTTTAATAGTAATAAATACCTAGTGTGATCCTGCCCACAGAACTACTCCATTTGTGCTAATAACACCTGGCAGCTAGAACTCCTGCTTCAGTCTAAAAGGTTTGCCCCATCGTATTTGGCCATGTCCAATACTTTCACATTTTAACTCCTATTTTGTTTTGGCTTTGGTGAGACAATGTCTCAATTCCAGACATTTCCAGAATAAACCCTGCTTGATGTGCAAGGCTTTTCCTGCTTTTTTTTAAGAAAAGTTATTTCAATCACTGTGTAAGTGACATCAAGCTTAAAACAGCCTTCTCATCACACTTTTCTATTTCAGTGAGCTTCCTCTTTCCCTAGGTTAGCCTCACACTGGAATTATTTCTGGTTCCTTATCATGCACCAAAAGGTCCATCCTATAGCCTTTCCTTGGGGGCACGATCCCCACCAGTTCCAAAGGACGATGCTAACACAAGTTCTTTGGTATTATAATCAGTATAATGAAACCGTGGTTCTCATTCTTCATGAGCCTGCGACCCGCTTCTGACAACAAAAATGACTACATAACCCACATCCTTCATGGTGGGCTGTAGCTGTAGCCTGAGAGCTTCAGCCTCAGGCAGTGAGGCAGTAGCCTGAGCCCAAATGCTCTAAGTGGTGGGGCTGAAGCCCAGGCCCAAGGTCCACCACCCATGGCTCAAGTCCCTGGGCTTTGGCTTCAGCCCTAGGCCCTAGTAAGTCTAAAATGGGGTTAAGAACCACAGTTTGAGAACCACTGATGAAACTAATGTTTGTCAGCTTCGTTTGTGCTCCATTTTACGTTTGCAGAAACGAAGAGTAGCTTGTGACAGATCTGCTGAGTTTCATTTGCTTTCAGTTGTTGTACTTGCATTCCCTTATTTTGCTGGAGTCCAATGCACAGTACTGAACCCATGGCTAATTATGCAGAGCTCCTCGACATTGCACTCAACATAATATATCTATGTTTATATAATGAAAGAGGCAAGACTATTTTGCATCTGTAATGAGACTCAGGTGATGTTGATAGGAACTGCCAAGGTAACGTATCTTTGCCATGAAACAGTGACGGATGAACTGAACTTTCCGAATACTGGACAAACTACTGTAGAAATGAAATGTGCACATATGGCCTAGTGCTCCGTTCTCCTGATGCAGCATGAAGGGGAGCAAAGGAGTGAAGAATTAAGATGTGGGGCAGCTATGCTGTGAGCTCCTAAGTTCACACTCTGTGAACAGTGTGTGCTAAGGACTCTGCTGCAAATCAAATGTATGGCTGACTGGTGGGAGGTGTGGGATGGGGTGAATTAAAGAAATAGCAAATTTGTACTGACGTGAAGGCTGATCTAATAGCAATGGCCCATGCTACTATCAGTCTGTTGTGGGACTGCAGTCTTAAAATCTCCCCCTTTCCTTCCTCTGCATAAAAGCCTCAAATAATTTTTAAAGTAAGTTATCTTTCTGTGGGCATTGTCAAAGAATGGGATAATCTGGTCCTATAAAATGCTGTGGACATATATTGTTATATATTCTACCAATGACCATATTCTCTCTCTCTCTCTCTCTAATCTCTTCTATATGTAGCTCATTTCATATCTGCTTTTGTATTTAACTTCAAATTAACATAATATTTCAATAGGAAAAACTACTTAGAATCATGTTAAAGATCCGACACACTGACAAAAGTCAAGTCATTCAAAATTAAGTGCTGATACTTTGTTCTGAATTTACACCAGCGAGAATATTAATGTGGAATGATGTGAGTTAAATGCAGAGTATCAGGGTGAATTAGTGCTTTCTAGTGCACCAAAACTTTAACACTAGACTCACTCCTGAGAGTTCTTACTCAAAAACACTCCCAGTGAAATCAAAATTGTGATTAAACATGAAGTTAGTGGGAGTTTCATCTTAATAAGGATAGCTGGATTTGATGCATTATGATTTAAACATAATTTCACAGTATTTTTTTCCTTATTTAAAAATAATCTAAGGTTATAAAGGGTGTATAATCATGAAGATTTGCTATGAACATCTACTTATGATGTATACCATTCATCTTAAAATTTCATATAAAAATCTCCATGAAAAGTAGTTGCTATGCATGCACAATCACTATTCAAAATGTTAATATATTAAGCATTAAAAAATATTGTTTGAAAATACCAAAAGCAATTAAACAATTTTATGGACAAAATCATTTGCCAAATTTAATTTTTTCTAAGGCTCAAAACTATTTTTAGGTACACAAGTACAAACCAATAGATAAACAGTTCAAGAATATTATTTATTCCTTCTTTTCTTAAAATAGCTTAAATATTTTTTTAAATTTAAAAAAATATTGCTCTTAATTTACAATTCTACCTGCCAATTTTCAGTTCTCATTCACTTTTGTTGGACAAAAGGTATTAACCCCCTGAAAATAGGAATTATATTGAAGCACTGATTCAGCTTTAACAAAAGAAGCGGTAATACAATGCTATGAGACAAAACTAGGGAACTGAATATCGTTAGCACAGCACAGGTCACAGGTTAAAATAGTAATATCTGACTTGACATTCCAGGTTTTTATTTTTTAAAATAAAATATTACCTTTTATTTGTATTCCTCCAGCATGGATACATTCATTGCAAACAGCATGCAGATAAAAGGGAATCCAGTTTTAAACTACATAGTCTTAACAATAAATAGTTTGATCTACTACATGATGATGGTGCATTTCTTGTTAAAACTGCAAGCTTTTACCAAAATGAAAAGAAACCTTTCTCTTCTTATAAATATTTTAAATAGTTTTAGGTACAGATTTCATATCAAGTATATAAAAATAGTATTTTTTGATAAATAAAGAGGTTTCATTTACATGACAAATAACGTGCAACAACTAACCACTCTCTACCAACTCTATTTGGTTGATTGTCTAGGAGATGACATGCAGGGATAATTGCCCCTTTGCCTTCGCAGAACTGACAAATAAACCAGCAGGAGCCATGATCCCCTGAAGCAAACAGTGCCACAGATATTGTTTGAGAACAACAATCAGGCACTCAGGAAAAGCCTTTGCTTCAAGCAACAAAAACCTCCTATGACAGTTCTTTTGTCCTAGACTTCCAGCTGCTCTGACCCTCAGGGTCTTTTGGACTATCACAAAAGTCTGCCAAACAGACCCTAAGTTATATCTGTGCATACAAAATGCTTTTCAACATGCTTCTAGAATCTAGAAATTGTTTCCTACTGTATGAACTGGTTATATCTTATATCCACTTGCTTTCTAAAAATCTGATTTTTCATGTTAGCAAGTCTCCATGATGACCAGAGAAAAGGCAATACAAAGCAGTCATGCAGTACTAGTTAAGTTTTAAACTGGCAGCTGTGGAACATGCTTTGAATACCACTTATTGGTCTATCATTATACATTTATGGCTTGGTTATCTTTAATATCCATTGTGCTTGTCACAACATCTAGTGGGAAATCTTCAGAGGTTTGTGCAGAAACTGCTCCTGTTGTTCCTTCAGGGTCCCAAGATCCTGGCAAGTTCTCAAAGCTTAGTGAACTGACTGCTCCTGGGCTAAAGCTACTTTCCTCAGATCTGCTGGGGAGCACAAGGTGCAATGAAGTCTCTGAGGAGGAGGATGCTGAGGAAGAAAGAGTTGCTGAAATAGACTGAAGAGGAGTCAAGGTAGTATCTGAATATGGAGAGGTGCATCTTAAAAACTGTAAATTATCTTTCTGATTTACCTGATAGCAAGAAGGTGAATATTCAAGGCCTGAAGTATAATAAAATTCACTGTCCCTAGAATTTTGAACATGGGATTCCGTTCTTTGGGGACTGCTTCCTACAGAAGATGGATCCCTGTTCCAAATGTCAGGAGTTGTGTTACCATGGCAAAGTTGTGCTTTGGTGCAAGTAATATTCCCAGCTTGCATATGCATACAAGGTTGATGTGTAGTCCAAGTCATTCTAGTCTGTAAGCTTTCCAGTGTAGGATTCAGAGATGTGCCATGCACTGCACAGAACCCTGGAGGCTTCTGTGACACCAATAAATTTTCCAGAAGATGCATCACATTCTTCATGTCCTTTCTTAATTGTGAGACCTCTTGAGTTAAAGTAGTGACCTGCCAAGGCAAGGCAAAAAAGCACCAGTTACGTGAAGGAAAGTATATAGCATGTGTACATAAATGGTTTACAAACACATCCGAAAGACACTGTAATTTCCTTTTCTTGCTTGATGAAAGGCACTCTTTTATAAAGGTATCAGCCTAGTAACATACACTATATTTGCTTAGAAAGAAATATCATTTAACTAAGCAGAGAAGTGATGTATCAGAAACAGTCCTTCCATTTAAATTTGTATCTCCTTACGTTATACGCATACATTGAATTATATGTGTTGCTTACTTCCTTCACTAATACTGAAACATAAAAAGCAAATGTAACAGTGAGATCAGGTGAAAAATAGATATAGCTTAACATAGACAACCCAATAAAAGCAGGTTCTGGAATCCTTTCATACTGAAAACGCCAATTGCTTTTAAACACCTCCCACAAATAAAAATGGCTGCAGGTTCAAACGGGGCAGGGAGAGGGTGAGTGGTGTGTGTGAGGGAAGATTTCCTGTGACAACAATATCCTTCTAACAAAGATTAAAATGTTCCTGGTTATGTTTTTTAAAAAAGGAAGAGAAAAATCTGAAAGACATGAATGATATGGAAATATTAATACTGATGAAGGATGCCAGAATGAATCCTTTTGAAAACATATGTAAAGATCTATACAACAAATCGTGTTGCCTTCTTCATGTTAACTGTAAAGAAATCCATGACCTAAATTTTAAGCAGTGACCAATGATTTTAAGTGTCAGTTATTTTGTCCCCAATTTTAGATGTTAAAGGTTCCTTGAGCTTTAGAAAGTGCTGAGTGCCTGGCTCTCTGAAAATCAGACCTCTTCTTCAAGGTAGCTCAAATTGGTAACCAAAAAAATAGAGGCACTGTAAATCACTAGCCACTTCTAAAAATTAGGCCTGTCTCTAAGACTGCTCAGTAGTGGCTTACAATATATAACAGGCCTAGATTTTCTATAGACTGTACCCAAATCTGAGATAAAGGTTCCAGAAATGTAACAAGTTATTTAATGAGGTTAACCCTGAGTTACAAATTGGAATCCAAACTCCAAAACGTGGGTTTAGTGGAGCTGCATGTTTCACTGGAAATGTTTGCACAGCTGTAGTCACAGCTTTTGTTTGGGAAATGTTGATGCAAAGGGGGCCTTTGCCAGAGCTTGCAATTGATGAGAGATTATTCTAGGGCAGGCCTGCGCCACATGCGGCCCGGGGGCCACATGCGGCCCACTTGGGCTCACTGTGCGGCCCGCGGGGGGTGAGTAGGGGTGGGGCAAGCCAAGCGCTGGGGTGGGGGGAAGCGGATGGGGGCGGGGTGAGGGCGGGGCTTTTTGGCCCGCAGCTGGTATTTTTGCAGTAATATGGTCCTCACTGCTTTCTGAGTTGTGCAGGCCTGTTCTAGGGCATCACCAAATGCTAAGCATGTTTTCAATTTAACACTTCTTTTCCATTCATGAAGAGGTAATGCACATTATTGAAGTTGTTTATATAACAAATTAATATTACTTGATAACATCTAATAGAAATATACACCACATCCTTCCAAAACTCCCATTGTGAGCAGAATCAGCCCACAGGTTAATAAGTTTCTTTTGACAAATACGATGATGTTCGGAGGTAAAGACATTCATTAGGAAAATTAAAAGCTTAAGGCAAGCAATGAAAGGACCATTTTATGTTTTTGTTAGTATTTTTTTAAGGAAAAGATTCTTAGGGAGTTAAAGCTAGGTCTTTATATTTAATATTAAAGGAAAATGAACATGCTGACAGGAAAATATAAACTTGGCTTTGCCACCAGTGTTGGTTAATCAGTCTATTTTATATCAGATTATTGTCATTATGCCTGTGGAAATAAACACACACAGTTCATTGAAGTGATGTTAGTGAGAGTAATCTGTCAAAAGCAAGACATGACTGTGCATTTCTTTTCAGAAGGATACACCCACCTCTCAAAAATAGAAAAGGATAACCTAGCAGTACTACCTTTGCCCCAAACTAAAGAGACCATGAATTAGTTAGGTGACTTATGCAACTTAACTTTTTTATAATCAGAAATATAGTCTTCATGACTGTGAAGACAGTTACAGGAAATCCATTGAAGAGGGCACTTCAGGCTGGGTTTGGCTGTATTAGGATCACCCATTGTACTTTTTCTACAGCTACAAGAGGTAGGAGCATAGGAAATTTGGAAGGAAAGTACAGAGCATATTTAGGTTCATTCCTTCCTCTGCATTTTGTATTTTTTGTTGTGATCAAATTTCCCTTTTCAAAAGGGAGGCTCTTTGCTTTTATGATTCTGCTTGATGGGAAATAGGAGGAACTGGTCAGAAGTAGAGAAGAGTCTATTCTGACAGCTGTCAGATTTGTTAAATGAGTGATCTAATTGTATGTGTGTGTGTGTGTGTAGTTAATTAATAAGGTCCTAGTAGCTAAAACTTAAGGATATGTACCCTAATTGAGTTTTGTACAACCAATTAAAAATGTGGCATGCACTGCAAATGGCTTCTCTGGCATCTTTGTATCTGCTTATAACAAGGTTCAATAGACAACTGATAGGCTGCTCAGGTATAAGGTAGATCTGCTTGAATTTCAGAGATAATGTGAGGGATGAAAGCCCACAGGAAATGTGGTTGAACTAGGTTAATGAATCAAATTCACCTGTGAAAAGAGCACCCATGGAAAGCCCCTTTGTGCTGCAGAACTCCAAAGGGGTGTCTGGGTTTTCTGTAGCTCTGGAACAAAGCAGCCATTCAGTGGCTGCTGCACTTCTTTTGCAACCATGAGCTGATACACAACCTGCTTCCAAATATGTGGGCATGGCAGGGAATACTATGAAGTGGTGGGCAAGGGGGCCATGGATCCTTTACTTTAGATGATGGGTAGTGGTAGCAGCCATTGAAGGGGAAGCAAGGTTAGCATCTGTTCTCTTCCCTGTCCAGGTGTGGATTTTGCTCCTTATACCCTGTGGAGTTCCTAGCTCACAGCCCCATTACTAGGGCTTTGTTCATGGCTGTGGGTAAGATTATTTTCCCCTTACGTGAACATAGGTTGCTTGAACTTCAGAGGCTGTAAGACAACATCTAGAATTATATTTTTTCTTAATCTTGGTTTCAACTTTTCCTCTTCCCCTTCCAACAGCATTTTTATTTTATTATTCTCTAGCATGTCCCTCCTTCCAGTACATTGAAATATAGGGGAAAAAGCAGTCCTAATATTAATCCTTGTGACAGGTCTGACCTAGCATAACAAGCTGTTCCAGAACACAGGTATCTTTGATATATGAGACACTTCTTTCTACGTTTATTGGTAAGTAGCTTGTTCCCTATACAGCAACATTTGTTGATAGACTAGCCTTGTATGTGCTTCTAAGTAGCTCTCTGGAGCATATGTAGTTTCAGAGCTTCAGGATATTACTTCTGCAACAAATTTCGTTAGGCATAATCTCCCTTTGTTAAATTAGGAATCTGTCATTTGCTCACTGCTGACATCAAGTTTACACAGTAGGTCTGTCATTTTTTGGAACTTCCCTGTTGTCATGTACTACAGGGCTGCTAAAATTCCACAAACAGAAGGTTGGGCCTGATCAGAGTTTGGATGGGAGACCTTTATAAAAAGAGAGCATCTACAGCAACAAACTACCCCAGTGCTGTAAAGCTAATATAAGATGCAGAATTTGGAATAGTTACTGCAGAATTCTACAATGTTTTCTGATATGGGGAATCACCAAGAGGAACCCAAGAGTGCAGCAGAAATGGTGTGACAGTAAGTGGCAACTTTCTGATTGAGACAGTTCTGCAGCAATGCTCTCACACAGCATTAGTATCTGCCAACATAACAGTGTCTCCTGTCTTTCAGATAAGATTTAATACATGAGGCTTTGGCCATTTGTGGTTATTATAGCTTCCATGACACTTTCTGGTGTCATAGCCAACCTCAAGTTTGGATGAGGCAGAGTGTAATTATCCAAATTGCTCCTGCAACTTCAGTTGACTAGAGAGCTTTTCATTACTGCCAGTCCTAGACTGCTGATGTGTATACTGTTAGATGCTGATACAAAGGATTTTCCAGTTGCTCTGTGTGTTGGAAAGGCTGTCAAGCACTAGGTGCTGTCCAGCATCAGTAGTGCTGATCTGTCACCCTTAGCTGAAGCAAGGGAAGTGGGGTGCCTTAGGTCTGATTTTTGAGGTAACAATGCCTTGTTTGACTTTTCACTTCAACAGCAAGTGAATTCATTTCATCATAGACAATTTTAATGCACTTTTTGGTGAACAGGTCTATATAAATGTCAGCTAGCGATTATTACTACCACTTTTAAATGCTAATAGCCAAATTAGCTTTTCTAGCTCATGAATAATGCTCTCTCTCTCTCTTTCTCTCTCTCACACACACACCACCCCCACCCCCACACCTACACACACCATATTTGATTGCAAAATCAGACAAGACAGGAATGTATCCCAGCAAGGAAGTGCTGAGAGAGAGAGGAATTTTTTAGCAGAGAAATGTAAAATTTTAAATATCTCTGCTAAAACTCCCTGTCTTGATTAGCATTTCCTTGAAGGGTCTGGGGTACATTTTTGTCTGGCCCTTGAGTCTTGTTAGCTTCCAATTTCTTGATCAAATGTTCTTGTATAATTCTGATTTCCCTTCAGTATTTTATCACTCTTGTGAAATGTATATCTCACGCTAGCATCTGTCTCCCATCCTTCCCTTCTGAACACCAAGGAAAAAGACGACATTAGCTTAGCATTTAACAAAGCAGAGGAGTTGCCTGACACTGTTCCAGAGATGCAGCACCTGTCTTCTCTGGAAACCAGGCTGGGTTCTGACAGAATATTTTGAAACTATTTGCGCCTACAAACTATGAAAATAAAAAGGCCAAGTGCTAATAAAATAAAATAAAATAATCAGGCCCTTAAATTTTAGATGGGCAAGATCATTAAATGTAGATTTTCAGTGATTTTTGTACTTTACATTAAAACAGCAGGATCTACATAAATTGCCTACAAAAGCAATAATTAATTGAGGAATAACCTCTGTATGCTCCAGTTTTATCCATTCTGCTAAAGCGGGTTTCATTGTGTGAAGATCTGAATTAAAATACTTCCACTCTCTTTCTGACATGAAACCTAGACAACAAATAGAACTCATCTATCACTGTATGACTGCCTTTTCTTTTTTTTTTTTACTAACAGCTGGCTGTAGTGAACATTTGCATTAGGTTTTTTTTTCTCTATTCCTCGTACAAAAAGTAACAGTAGTTTTTTTAAGATCACTTGTGAACCGTTGTAGTGCAATTACCTTCTATAAAAGCGGTTATTTTCTTAGTTGTGGATTTACTTTTGATCTTGACTCAAAAACATACCTTTCATGGTGATGGTAGAGGGTCACTGGTAGCCAGCAGCAATGTGTGTGTGTGTGTGTGTGTGTGTATATTTAAATTGGGTTGAAGTGTTGTGATATGTAGGTGCCTTGCCAAAGGGTCCCTGTACTTTGCAAACTACCTCAGACCTGACAAACTCACAACACCAGACACATGTCTTACAGGATATTTAACACGGAAGGTACGTAAGAACATAAGAATGGTCCTAGCCCACTATCCTGTCTTCTGACAGTGGCCAGTGCCTAGTGCCCCAGAGGGAATGAACAGAACAGGTAATCATCAAGTGATCCAACCCCTGTTGCCCATTCCCAGCTTCTGACAAACAGAGGCTACGGACACCATCCCTGCCTATCCTTGCTAATAGCCATTGATGGACCTATCCTCCATGAATTTATCTAGTTCTTTTTTAAACTCTGTTATGGTTTCTAAAGACAGCATGTAACTTGTCAAGATTCATAATCACTGTGAGATATATGTATGGGTAACATTCAAGGAATAATGTATTTATGGTGAAAGGATGCTTTATGAACTTGGAGAATTATTTAGTCATCATGAAGTCATATGTCTTAGTGATGGCCCATTCAAACAGAAGGGAGCTGTCACTAAAGTTTACAGTGGCACATCTGTACCAATACAGCTGTGCCACTGTATGAGCACTCATGTAGCCATGTTATGCAGACAGGAGAGAGCTCTCCCATCGACATAAAAAACCAGCTCAATGAGCGTTGAGCATCTCCGCCCCAGTGATGGCCCCAAGGCCAGAGGACCTATCAGTCTCCCGCCATGGCCCCAGGCTGGAGGAGCGGTCAAGTCCCCCAAACCATTGTGGTCCTGCAGCTGGAGGAACTTCTCAGCCCCACAATACAGCGGGCAGGGCTGGAGGTGGAATCCAGGGACCATATTTACTTTAGCCCAAGGTTCAATATTGCAAAGGGCGTTATAACAAGGGCCTACTGTTAGTGAATATATATGTCTCAGAATGTTCCTTGCTTAACTAAATCAAAATTGTGCCACCTTAAAATATTCTCTTATGCACTATTCAGCTAGGTTCATAAGTATGTGCATATTTTTAAGCATGTGGGCAATGCCTGCTCACATGCATAAAAGTTAAGGCTTGTGCTGAGGTACTTTGCTCAATCTGGGCACAGAACAATTTTTTCTTAGGCAGCTGCTCAGAAAAACAACAACCCTGCTACATATGTTTGATGTTGGGAAGCAAAGAATGAAGCATAGGGCTGTAATATTTTCTTGACTGTATTAGGAAACCTTCATCTTCATTTTTAATGTTAATACCTACAGTTGCTGTTGGTTATTTACTCAGTTTGTTTTTTTAATGTCTGTTATTTGGTTTCAAAATTTAACTATGTGCATAAATCTTTGCAACAATGAGTCGTGAGATTACCTAGGTGCATAAGATTAAGCACCTGTCTCTGTGTTCTTAGCATGTCCAGCTAGGGTATAACTGGGTTACAGGAGACTTTAGACAATGATCATTTTTCAAAATACCAAAGTAAAATTACAATATGAATGCTGGTATTTATTTGCAAAATAGATTAAACAATAAACCTGCTCTTTTATTACCACAGATTGCTTTCTATCTCTGTGTATCCCTTGCCTGTAGTTATTTTTAATAGCTATCAAGTTTCATCTCAAATTTGTTAGTTCTTTTTCCTTCTTTTTCTGTCTCCTATTTTTCCAAATTCATCATTTTTTCTAACCTTGTTACTAGCTCCAGGACATTTTCTATCCATACTAGTTTGTCTTTTTTTGGCTACTTTCTGGGTGTCTGTAACCTTTCTCTACTAAAAAGCTTTTCCTCTACCCAGCTTTTAGACCATTCCTCCCATATCACTGTCTCTTACTCCCCCAGTTTTCTAGGTTTCTCTTAATTCTGCTGTTCTACTGCTGTCTGAGCAGCTTTTTGATAAGTGATTAGAAGGATTTTGCATTAACTTCAATTTATTTTTCTACATATAAATTTCTTTATAAAATTTATTTTTGTGTGCATAGATATTTAAAAATTAAGTTAATGCAAAGTCACACTCAATTTATTGATCTGTGCCTTTTATCCATAGTAAAATCTAATTGATAGTAAAACATAGATTTGTAACAAACAGTTATCATTCAAATTCAGTCATCTCCAGTAATAAACAAAGATGTAAGAGCACTACACAACAGGACAAGAAGTGAAGATTTCCATATCCAATTAAAATGAACTGGAGAGGTAGAATATACTGAACTAAGCTGGAATTTGGCTACAGTGGTGTTAACATCCCTTCTCTGACAGATCCTATGTCACTTTGTAATGACCATACGTTCAGATCCTTGGTTTTACATCTCTTCGAAAAGCAGGCACCTGTAGCCATAGACTGTCTCTTGACATCATGATGTTATTAACTCAGTAGTGACTGAAAGGAAAGAATTCCTCGACTTTCGGAATCATCTGGAACACTTTGCTGCAACACCTTAAAAGGTCTCCTACTGATGTGCTGAAATGGTGAGTTCTGACAGGATCATGGCACAGGGTATTGCTATGGGCAGTAACATCATAGAATCGTAAAACTGGAAGGGACCTCAAGAGGTCATCAAGTCCAGTCCCCTGTACTTGTGGCAGGAGTAAGTATTATCTAGACCATCCCTGACAGTGTTTGTCTAACCTGCTCTTTAAAATCTCCAATGACGGCAATTTATTCCAGTGCTTCACCACCCTGACAGAAAGTTTTTCCTAATGTCCAACGTAAACCTCCCTTGCTGCAACTTAAGCCCACTGCTTCTTGGTCCTATCCTCAGAGGTTAAAAAGAACAATTTTTCTCCCTCCACCTTGTAAAAATCTTTTACGTACAGTTATGATGTTCCCTCTCAGTCTTCTCTTTTCCAGACTAAACAAACCAATTTTTTTCAATCTTCTCTCATGGGTCAAGTTTTCTAGACCTTTAATCATTTTTGCTGGTCTTCTCTGGACTTTCACCAATTTGTCCACATCTTTCCTAAAACGTGGCACACAGAACCAGACATAACACTCCAGTTGAGGCCTAATCAGCGTGGAATAGAGCGGAAGAATTACTTCTCGTGCCTTATTTACAATACTCCTGCTAATACATCCCAGAATGATGTTCACTTTTTTTGCAACAGTGTTACACTGTTGACTCATATTTAGCTTATGGTCCACTATGACCCGCAGATCCCTTTCCGCAGTACTCCTTCCTAGGCAATCGTTTCCCATTTTGTACATGTGCAACTGATTGTTCCTTCCTAAATGAAGTACTTTGCATTTGTCCTTATTGAATTTCATCCTATTTTCTTCAGATCATTTGAGAGATTTATTTAATTTGTATTTTAATAATTAATATAGAATTAGAAACTGGATTAGGCATAAAGCATTCCTTGTTTAGATACAATTCTCTCCCAACTCATTAACCCCATTGACTCTAAGGGACTCACTCCCTTTTACAGCAGTGTGAGGAGGATCAGCACCAAAACTGGTTTTGTGGGTTTTTTTGCACTGTTTTAACAGGGAAAACTAATTTTGTGTTAGAAAAAATATCATCTTTTCTAAATGTATCACGGTGCTAAAAGATTTATATAACTACACTGGAAAAGCAATGACAAGCACAAAGCCACTGCAGATAAAATGTTTGTTTATTCCACTAGGTTTCTGCTTGAAAAGTTCTTGACATAGTACTATATTTTCAACTGGTTGTTGATGATAATCATACAATATTTATTTACAGCCTCAGATCTGAAAAATATCTGTGCTCCTCAAGGTTAAGGAATGAGTCAGTACTACTTTCCTAACTTCTGCTATGGTAAAGTTTCAAAAGCATCACTTATATGCTAGTAAGTGACATTTCTCCGAGTATTATCAGTACATATGCTCACTCTTGGGATATGTATAAGCTCTCTGCATCAAGCTTTATAGAAAGATCTGATTAGCGATGGTCATGCCAGCCTTGTCTCAAGACATGAGATTCTCCAGTGTGTTTATGGGACAAGGCTCTAAGAACTTCTAAGGCAGATTTGGAGCTCAACTGATTCTAGGACTCTCTTTAAGGTCCCTTCTGGCTCTGTCAGTCTGTTTCTTCACTTCACCAAGTGGGTATTGTAGTTTTAAGAATGCTTGATAGAGATCCTGTAGGTGTTTGTGTCTGTCTGAGGGACTGGAGCAAATGCGGTTGTATCTTAGAGCTTGGCTGTAGACAATGGATCATGTGATATGATCTGGATAAAAGCTGGAAGCATGTAGGTAAGTACAGCAGTCAGTAGGTTTCTGGTATAGGGCGGTGTTTATGCGACCATTGCTTATTAGCACCATAGTGTCTACGAAGTGGATCTTTTGTGTGAACTGGGTCAGGCTAAGGTTAATGGTGGACTGGAAATTATTGAAATTCTGGTGGAATTCATCAAGGGCCTCCTTCCCATTGGCCCCTCCAGATGATGAAAATATCATCAGTGAAGTGTAAGTAGAGTAGGGGCATTAGGGGACGAGATCTGAGGAAACGTTGTTCTACACCTACAGGATCTCTCTCAAGCATTCCTAAAACTTCAGTACCCACCTGCTGAAGATAAGAAACAGACTGACAGAACCTGAAGGTACCCAGAAATCACCTCTACAGGACAGGCTCAACAAAGAAAGTAACAGAATGCCGCTAGCTGTCATCTACAGCCCCCAACTAAAACCTCTCCAGTGCATCATCAAGGATACACAACTTATCCTGAAGGCCCATCCCTCACTCTCACTGACCTTGGGAGACAGGCCAGTCCTCGCTTACAGGACAGCCACCAAACCTGAGGCAAATACTCACCAGCAACTACATGCCACACAACAAAAACACTAACCCAGGAACCAAACCCTGCAACAAACCATGGTGCCAACTCTGTCCACATATCTATTCAACGGACACCATCGTAGGACCTAATCACATCAGCCTCATCATTAGGGTTTCATTCACCTGCACATCTACCAATGTGATATATGCCATCATGTGCCAGCAATGCCCCTCTGCCATGTACACTGGCCAAACTGGACAGTCTCCATGCAAAAGAATAATTGGACACAAATCTGACATCAAAAACCAGTAAGAGAACAGTTCAATCTCTCTGGTCAATCAATGACAGACCTAAAAATGGCAATTCTTTTTCGAGTGATTGCTCATGTGTATTTCACAGTAGGTGTGCGTGCTCGCCATGTGCACCAGTGCCGGAAGTTTTTCCCTTAGCAGTACCTGAAGGTACTTTGAAAACAGATTCCAATGAGAAACTGCAGAACTGGAATTAAGTTGCAAACTGGACACCATCAAATTAGGCCTGAATAAAGACTGGGAGTGGATGGGGTATTACAAAAACTAATTTCCCCATACTAATTTTCCTCTACTGTTACTCATACCTTCTTGTCAACCACCCACATTACTACTACAAAAGTGATTTTTCCTCCCTTGGAAGTCTAGTGTTAATTGAATTGTCACGTTAGTACTGACCCCCTCCCCCCAGTTGGTAAAGCAACTCCCATCTTTTCATGTACTGTCTATTGTGACAAAGTTCTGAGTCTGTATTTGTGGGTCCTGTGCTTCCTGGCAGATTTAGGGACCTCAGAAACTCATCTAGGCCCCAGGGTGACCTCCCTTTCTCAGTATAATTGGCAAGAGTCACCTCCTAGTGAGTTACCTTCATCACAGGCCAGTATGGAAGGTGGAAAGGGAGGAATACCCCACAGACTTTGTTGCTCTGTAGAGCTCAGTAAGCACAGTTCGGCCTCCTGTATGAACTGAGTCTCACTTCTCCTGTCAAGAGGATTTCTGTAGGGAGTATGGAAGGAGATGGGGGGAACCCGGGCCCCCCTTCTACTCCGGGTTCCAACCCAGGGACCCTAATAGCATCAGCTAAGATGGCTGACCTTTTAGCCACAAAAACACAATACAATTCCCTGGGCTACTTCTCCACAGCAGTCCCCGCTTCTTCAAACTCCACTTAACCCTTACCTCAGGGCCTCCTTCCTTCAGTATGATAAGTTGTCTACCTCTCAGTCTCACCAACAGCACAACTTCTTCCCACAGCTCCTGACATCCACACCCACCTGACTAACTGGGAGGGTTTTTAACTGGTTTCAGCCAGCCTCTGATTGGCTTCAGGTGTCCCAATCAGGCTAGCTATTTCTGCTGCTTTTTAGAAGCTTCTTAATTGGTCCCAGGTGTCTTGATTGGCCTGGAGTACCCTTTGTTTGGCTATCCAGGGAACAGGGACCTGCACATCCTGAGGCTAATATACCTGCCTTCCAGCACTCTCTTATACCCTTCTGGACTGACTCCGTCACACTATATATACACCAGATACTGTATTTTCCACTGATGAAGTGGGTTTTGCCCAAATAAATTTGTTAGTCTCTAAGGTGCCACAAGGACTCCTCATTGTTTCTGATGAATTTTTAAAAAGATCATTGTGAAGACACAGTATCATATGCCAGCTGGGAATAATTTTTCTAATGCTTTTTGATTTTCCCTATAACCAAATGATGACTTATATCAATATTACTGGAGTATTCAGAATAGGTGGAAGCCAGGCAGATATAAGGAACTGCTTTCTTTAAAACGAAACCATAATCTGAAAAAGCAAAATGTTATATAATTCCTAAATTCCACAGGACTACTGGCTTGAGGAGGGATGGGCAAACACTTCCTGCCTAATTTTGAATCTACTCGGGTAATATGGGTTAAAATTTTTATATGAATTTAAGTATTACTAGGTTTGCATTTTGCTCAGAGGAGATTGTAAAAAAAAGTATAGAGGTGTGTGTGATAAGAATAGGCAGAGTAAAACAGAGAGAGAAACAAAAGAAGCACGGGAAGGGAGGAAGGGAGAAAGCTATTCAATGGAAAAACATATTATCTATTATACACACACACACCATATAGAGGCTGCTTACTTGTGACAGAAGAACGATCAAGACTGAGCTAACTCTGAACCATAGGACAGACTAGATAAAGTATGTTTTTTGTTTGAATTACTCTTGGAAGGAATTAAAAACAGTGTATTTAAATTACAGGTAAGGTGATTTGGAAACCTCTTCCTAATTTTTCAAATTCAAAACTTTGTGAAATTCCCAAACATCCTGGGTTTTGCCCATCTCTCCTCGTGTTATTGTTAATCAAAGCGTTGTTAATCAGAATAAAACAAATCTTTGTACCTCATGATTAAGTCTGCTGATCTGCTGTTTGGTTTCTTCTGCTTTGATAACTAGTACTGCAGCACCAACTTCAGAGTCTGTAAATAATCCATGCATATATGTAAATTATAGAAATTCATTATCGGCAGGTTTAAGAAGTTAGTGAGGTTTCTCTTTCACTTTGTTCTCTGCTTTAAATCTCACCCGAGGTTTGGTTGGGAGCAAATAAAATTAGCATTTAATGTCTTTCTATGGTCAATGTAAAATGTATAGGAAGGATGTAAATGAGGTATTATGGGAAGTTTGCACTGCCTCTTACTGTGTGGGACCTACTCTGTGAGAAGACATAGAGCTTCTGTCAAGGCTTCAAGTTTGATACTCAGCAATTAAAAAAAATCACATATGTAATTGCCACACCCCTATTATGCAGTTGGTTTTGCTTTCAGAAAGAATTAGTTTCACAGTGACATTTAGGTGAGAGATACATAATAATGTGGGAATGGTTTCCTTATCTAGGAGGGGAAAATGGGAAACAATCTGAGTACACCTGCTTATGCCGTTTCAACACTAGCCCATTGCTTTAGCATCACCAATAATGGCTGGGCTCTTATATTTGTGTTCCTGCCTGTGCTTTATTTCATCAGTCCTTTTGGAAGACTGCCCAGCATTTCATGCTACTCGTGGTTTTCACTCTGTTCATTTCTGACACACTGTTTTCCTAAAAAGCCAAGGGTTAATAGTAAAATAGCAACAAAGTTCTAGTATGGTAGTTCTTAAGTTATTTTTCTGAGTATGTCCCTATGGGATCCCATCAGGTTTAATGGAGTTGATGGCACTCAGCACCTCATAGAATCAGCCCCCTATATGAGCACAGATGTAGTGGAAATAAAACTTCCGACAAGCCATTTATCTTGACTTGTAATAGGGAAGAGCAGGACAATGGGCCCAAACACAGTGATATCTAATTGTACCTTTCTGTCATGATTTATGCTCAGTGCAAACGACACTAAGTTTAGCTGCATGTTAAACCAATTCACATAACTCATCAAGGTTTATTTTATTAAGAATCATGCAAATATAGATGCACAAAAGGCAAGTCATCAAAAAAAGTCTACTACAATCAGTGGCTAAATATAGCACTTACCCACAATTGTAGGAGATACCCTGGATTCCTGCCTAAGTTGATCAGAGCCAAAGTCAAAAGTTTGGCTTCCCTCATTATGGTTTCCATCTTCAATCCCATCGACAATCCTGTTAAAAACACTGTCTTTGAATATCAAGTGTATAGGCCTCACATTTCATAATGTAATCCTCAATATTACTGAAAGGCACAGTCTTAAGCAATGGTGAATTCTGTATGACACTAGTCTTAGAGAAATAAAGGCCATTACACAGGTATGATGAACTGAGTTACCACTTGTTTAAACTTTGAGTAAAGATCAAAGAATCAGGCCCTTCATCTTAACTGATCATTTTGAAACTATCATTACTTTTACAGGTTGTGATAGGGCCTTTAGTATAGTCTACTTGCATTCCCTATACCATTTGTAATAATTATAAACTGTTAGGACCATCAGTGAAAAAGAGTGTTACCTTTTCTGTAACTGGTGTTCTTCGAGATGTGTTGCCCATGTCCATTCCATATTAGGTGCTTGCCACATGCAGCGGTACCAGAAGTTTTTTCCTCAGCAGTATCCGTAGGGGACCGGGTCTGGCATCCCCTGGAGTGGCGCCTGCATGGCGCGTTATCAGGGGTGCCACCAGCTCCTCCCAACCCTCAGTTCCTTTTTGCCAGAAACTCTGACAGTGGAGAAGGAGAGCGGGTCATAGAAGGGACATGAGTAACACATCTAGAAGAACACCAGTTATGAAAAAGGTAACTGTATTTTCTTCTTCGAGTGCTTGCTCACCTCCATTCCATATTAGGTAACTCCAAAACAGTACATCTACAGCTGGGTAGGAGTTCACACGTGTAGATTGCAACACAGCTCTGCTGATCTCAGTGTCATCTCTGGCCTGCTGAATGATGGCATGGGCGGTAAATGTGTGGACAGAAGACCACATTGTGGCTCTACAGATGTCCTGGATAGGGATGTGCACCAGAAAGAACGTCGAAGATGCCCGCGCTGTTGTCAAGTGGGCTCTGATGATCGGCAATGGAGGCTGCATGAGGTAATCCAACTGGAAATCCTCTCCAAGTACACCAGATGACCCTTCATCCTATCTGCTTTAACAATGAAGAGTTGAGTCAATTTATGGAAAGGCTTGATACGTTCTAAGTAAAAAGCCAAGACCCTCTAGACATCTAGGGTGTAAAGATGCCTCTCTTCACTGGTCTTGTGTAGGTTGAGACAGAACACTGGGAGGAAATGTCCTCATTCATATGGAAGGTGGAGACCACCTTTGGCAAGAAGGCCGTATGGGGCCACAACTGAAACTTATCTTTGTAAAAGACCATGTACCGTGGTTCTGAGGTCAAGGCTTTAATTTCCGAGACTTGTCTTGCCAACGTCACCGCTACAAGGAACGTGACCTTCCATGACAGATGGGAAAGGGAGTAGGAACCCAGTGGTTCAAAGGGCAGACCAGTGAGCCTAGAGAGGACCAAGTTAAGATCCCTCTGTGGGACAGGAGCCTGCATCTGCAGGAAGAATCTCTCCAGCTCTCTCAAGAATCTGACCGTCATGTAATGGGAAAACATCTTTTGTCCTTGGATTGATGGATGAAAAGTGGAGATGGCCACAAGATGCACTCTAATGGAAGTGTGCGCCATGCCCTGCTTCCTCAAATAGAGCAGATAGTCCAGGATAGCTAGTATGGAGGAACGTGAGCGAGAGATGCCCCGTTCTGATGCCCAGCAGGAAAACCCTGTCCACTTGGCCATGTAAGTCAGTCTAGTTGAGGGCTTCCTACTTTCCAGGAGGACCTGTTGGACTCCTTCCAAACAGGTCTGCTCCTCTGGGTTCAGCCATGTAGCATCCACGCCGAGAGATGGAGGGACCCAAGGTTAGGGTGTAAGAGCCAAGGTTAGGGTGTAAGAGTCCTGCCGCTGTGGTTCCTGTGGTTCCTGGTGCACCTTGGCATCATCCTGAGGAACTGGAGAGCGTGAGGGTCCCCATGATAGCCTTGCCTGATGATGATGACGATGCCAGTGCCATGGGGACCACCATGTACATTGGTGGTCCAGCAGCTAGCTCCCCTGGGTCCTCCTGGAGCTGCATGTCTTACCCCCAAAGCCTCGAGCACTGGAGGAGAACGAAATACAGAGGCCACAGGCCTCTGTGAGGCTCCCGGCACTGATCGGGCAGTCTGGGAAGGTTGGGTGAAGCCCCTGGGGTTCCATGGGTACCATGGCACCAGGCACTGAGTTAGCAATGGCCAGGTCAAAAGCTCTGTCTACTCTGTGCATACAAACACAGTAGAAAATAGCTAGCTTTGACAGTTCCATTATTTTGTTTGTCCAGCTGTGCCAATATCAATCAGTCAATCTTATTGCAAGCAGCAAACCCCATCTGCAAGACAGTACTGATACTGGGCCTAAACCAATGCCCACTGAAGTCCCAGGAAGGACTCCCAGTGATTTCAAGGTGCTTTTTATTGGTGACATTATGAATTACACTGCATGCTCTATATAGGTGTACCTGTATAAGCTGTATTAAGAGCAAAATCCTGAAGTCTGTACTTAGTTCTTACTCAGGCATGGCTGAGAGTAGCTCCAGCATGCCCCTCTCCATGGCGGTGTAGAAGGCAGACTAACTAAAAGATCAGTATAGATCCTGCCCTGACTCACTCAAACTCCAGCCATGTTACAAACCCATCTTTTGCAACCATGAAAGTAGAAACAGTAATTTGATCCACAAAAAACTTGGCTCTAGTGAAACTCTGTTTATGATAAGGAAGTGGAATGGAAATCCAGATTGTCTGAATGCATTGCAATGGCCAATGCTCAAATCACTGAGCTATCCCCTCCCCCCAACCTGGTTCTTTAGATTTTCTCAACACATGGGCAAACATCTAATCAGAGTAACAAATGCCATACTGAATTCAGTAAAACTTCCCCAAGCTCTTCAGCTATTCAGTCCTCCCGTTGGATTGTTCTTCCTTTTGAGTTTGCATACATACAGCTAAACACAGGGTTAAGATTACCTTCACTAAGCTAAGGTGAAATTTAAGCTACTCTAAGAATCACAGCCAATGAGACTTCTGAGATGAAAAATACTACTGAGAATGAGATCATTGTATCAGGATCTTATTTTGAATCGGATGGGTTTTTATAGCAGTATACAAGCATACCTCAAGGTTGTACTTATGTCGCTCTCAGACAGAGAGAAAGGGGAGAGTGCACATCATATCAAAACCTTCAGCCATCCAACCAACCAAACCAACCAATAAAAGCTTGATCTATGAAACAGACCTTTTCAACAGGGCCTCCAGACACTGTGTCGACAGGAACATGCATTAGTGCATCCAGAAACACACATTAACATGTAAACGCTCACTTTGTAGAAAAGCATTTCAGACAAAAGGGCAGGTCTTTCTTTCACTTGCACCAGTTTTGCACCATTTGAGTCCCATGAAGCAACTCCCCTGTTTCACTCCAGTGTAAGTAACGTCTGAATCAGGCCCATGACAATGAAGTAATGGAAAAATTAGAAGCATAGGCCATTAATATACGCATTTGAATATTTCTTATTTTGATGTATTTATGTTTTGTAATATGAATATAATCCTTTCCCCCCTAATGTTTTAAAGTGAACCCAAGTGCTTGTAAAAGATGCTAGACTGACAACAGTGGACAATAAAATCCTCACTTCATCCACAGAACAGGCACAGCATGGGAAGTGGTACAGTCTTCCCTAACACTGACACAGAAGGGTGGCTTCTAGAAAATAGTTCAGTTTCATGCTCAGCCAGTTCTTGGCTTCTCTTCTTACACAGCTAATTGGAAGGGTGGTTTTTGTGATAAGGGGAAATCTGTACAACTACTACACTTTACAAGAAATAAGGATGTATTTATTCTTCTCCTCAAATGCAAAAACTTCATTACTGGGCAGATCTGGAAAACACAGAACAGAGAACACAGTGGGTTTGGTGATAGGTTTGAGAGACAGGTGCTTGCAATGACATACGTATTATAGTCATGACACTCTTAATTCACTCTGCACATGCAGAGTGTTACTGGCCTTACTGGGACTCAGTGGGTGCAAGGCTTTGTACTAGTGCACCCACTGAATCAAGTGCATCACTTGCATTACAGTATTAGGTACATATAAACAGTTATCATCACTAAAGAAAACTTGTGTAAGGGTGATAGAGAAGAAGATGGGACTCATGAAAAGACGACCTACTCAGGACTATGGTGTGTCCCGCAAGTGGAAATTCAGATGATTAATTTGTTTGGAAACTCAGTACAAAAGCTGAGTGATATGATTTGGTCTCATGCCTTCAAAGAATAAGATTTAACTCACATCAAATATCCACTTTGTACCGGTTATTAATGGATTAAAACATTAATCTCCTCATTGCATTTAAAGCCCATATGGAAAATAAGCCTTGTGAAAAACGATTAGATATGCATTGAAAATTAGAGCAGATCCATAGTTTACAGTGTTCGGGGATATAAACTTAAAGATACAACTTTCTAAAATAACTTGAACTGTATTTCTCATAAAATCCACAAGACAGAAATACAGTCAATAAGGGTCTCTGGAGAAATCTGTAAACTAACAACTTACTAATATTTGGAGGGGTTGTAGTGTTACTTCAGGATTAAAGGTGAACTGAAAGGTAATGTCAAAAGTGAGGTATGTATAGACTTACATGCAGACTTCAAAGGCCTGACTCACACCCTATTAAGTCAGTGGAAAGACTCCAATGGATGTTAACGGCCTTAATTGTTCCTCCTGATGAAGTTGTGGAAAGGATTTCCCCAGACTACAACCAGAAATCCTGTACAACCATTGTCTCTTCTAGTAGTGATGAAATTCCAGACTTCTTGAGTCCTTTAGTGAACCCAGAAAGAGACTGATTTTCTTTTAAGGAAAATGAAGACTCCCAAAGTCTGATAGTGCAATCAGTGCACCCAGTCCTGTTTCATATAAGATTTTACCAATGTGCTTTTCCTATTAAGTGTAGTTGAGGATGAATGCCATTTTTATATGAATATGCTGGCCATGCCAGCTGTGAGTATTGTAAATACTAAAATAGATCTAGTATTGGACGCATTTCCTCAAAAAAAAAAAAAAAAAAAAAAGGCTTGGCTGATAGTTGTGATGGAAGCAAAGCAAAATATTTTAAGAAATAAGGCACGGCTGTTTTGATGAAGGCTGAATGGATAGTGCTCCAAATGTAAGTGGCTTCCTATGGGCTGGACACCAATGTAGTGGATTCAGGATTGAGGAGAGTTATTTGATTATCATTAATACATATTAACACAATTGCAGTAGAGCCCTAAGGTTCCAGTCTGGGTTTTTGGCCCTATTTTGCTAGGGGTGTGCAAACACGTAAAAAAACACTGTTCACAGACTATGGGTAAAACTCTCTGTGATGGTGCACCCCATAAGACTTTATGGAAATATGCTTATGAATGTATATATATGACATTACAGGAATATGTTTTCTGCTACATATGCCATGTAACACATCTCAGTAAAGCTTATGATCTACTGAATTTATTCATCCTATTTGTATATATCCTACACTGTATTCAAAGTTATGAATATTGGCTGCATACTTGTTTGATTTTAAATAGCTTTAGTAAGGCTTCTTTAGAAAGGAATTTGCAGGTTAAGTGCCCAGTCAAGAAGCACTTAATGGAAAATGGCTCTTGGAAGGCTCCAATCCACATAAGAAGTCTACATGAGGAGAAGGTAGTATGTGAACCATGGCTGCTACCTGTAAGTACTGAGTTATGCATGGACATGTAACTTGCCCAGTGACTCCAAAACTACATCTTGTAGCTGGAATTCTACACAGTGGGAGGGACGGGTATCCACCCACAAGAGAAAGCCTATTTAAACCCCTATTAGACCTCTCCATTTGGTCTTCAGCTGGATCAGGAGAGAGCCTCTCCACCCTCAAGCATACCTGAAAGAAACTGGAACAAAGAATAGCAACTACAAGGGGGGTTTGAGTGATTTCTGGACCCAGACTAGAAGGAGACTAGTCTGTAAAAGGAAGCTTACTGGAAAACCTCTGAGGGCAAGGTCTTATTGGTATTGCGTTTTCTTACTGTATTAGGCATAGACTTGCGTGTTTTGTTTTATTTTGCTTGGTAATTCACTTTGTTCTATCTGTTACTACTTGGAACCAATTAAATCCTACTCTCTGTATTTAATAAAATCATTTTTACTTATTAATTAATCCGGAGTATGTATTAATACCTTGGGGGTGGGGGGAAACAGCTGTGCATCTCTCTCTATCAGTGTTACAGAGGGCGAACAATTTATGAGTTTATCCTGTATAAGCTTTATCCAGGGTAAAATGGATTTATTTGGGGTTTGGACCCCATTGGGAGTTGAGCATCTGACCTATCACATCCTTCCACAGATATTAAACTGATAAGAACAGATACTACACTTGATCTAAGCTCTAAGGAGGTTGGTCTGCTGCATGTATTGTGTGTTTATTGCATGATCTCCTAAATAAATTTTGACCCAGCTAGACCTACTGGATATTTGTGATTCTGAGTCGGTGGTTTTCATGTTTACTTTACCACTACCATAACCCTGTGAGGAGAAAGAGATTGTTACGTTGGCTTGTCTATCCCTAGTGAACAGAGAAAACTTTTGAAAATATACAATTCTTCAAAATTGCTGGAGGATGTGAATTAAAAACCCCAAACCAAGACATATGAAGGGCCAAATCCTCAACTGGTACAGCTCCCTATGCTGACTTACATCAGCTGAGGATCTGTCCCCAAGGCTATAGTTTTTACCAGTAAAAGCTTATGATTTTGGAATAACCTACATAAGCATCAGTAACATTAGGGAGGTCATTCCATGCTTGTACTAATCATACTATACCACCACATACCATCATGTATTTTGCTTATGCCACACATTTCAGAGAAAAGCTGACTTTAAAAACGTCATAGTTATTTCCCATCCAACCTGCAAGCCAGGATGCCATTATACAATCTGTCACTTCTTTAAAACCGTAAACTACAACCTACTCCAGTCACTTTGTGTATATGCAGGTATGCGCTGACACTGATCACTCTGGATGTAGCCTTTCCTCTGAGGGACTTAAAATGCTTTATAAAATTAAGCCTCATAGCGCCCCTGCAAGATATGTATTTCCATACTTATTCCTCAGAGGGTATATTGATGCATAGAGAAGTTAAAGCCAAAATTTAAAATCTGTGTGCCTCAAGTCAGGCACTGAAATCAGTAGTTCATTATCTAAATATTTCATCTGATTTTCATATAGGCTGAGCACCTGTAACTTCCACTGTTGTAACATCATCTTTATCTTGTAATACAGCCCTGAAGTCCTAAAATTCCTCCTGCGGGGGCTAAATAACATTGAGTTCTTGTTAATAAAGGATTCTCTCTTTTCCTGCAGCATGGCTGGGATAAGAAGTCTCCAGGAAGGTTAGATGCTAACATTAAAGAAAAACAAGAATTTTGCAGCATTAAGAAAAAAATTCATGCCCTGATACTTAAAAGCAGACTTATGTGATGGGAAGAAGATAAATGTTTATAGTTATTACCTTGGGCTGAGGTCAGGGGGACCAATGGTGTTCAGTGTTGAAAGGTGCAGTTTTAGGTTTTTCTCTCTCTTTCTGGAGTAGTAGTAGAGTTCAGTTTCATGTCTGGTTCTTGCAGGGTTTGAACTGCAAACTCGGATAGGTGAGTGAAAGGGCACCGTTCCCGAGGCCAACTGTTTCAGGTTTATCCCTAGATAGCTTTTATTGCTTCCAGCCTTCTTCTCTTGGGATGAGGTTGTGCTCCTTGTGTGGATTGGAGAAAGGACAGCAGTCTCCTCTTCTTCTCCTTCGTCCTCGTCTTCCTCGTCTTCCACAATTGATGGGAGTCTCTTTTTTATGCTGCCATTTCCTCTGGGCTCTGTCTAAAATAGTGGATAATTCATATTAATATAAACTTCTAAGCCCAGCACTGCAGGGACAGCTGATTTGCTCTGATGTTCATACTTGAATAAAACCAAATCCATTAGAGCTTTTATTTTTCATTAGAAAAAAAAGTTATTTTGGGACCAACCTATTATTTATTTATCTGACTCTTCAGTCCCTTACGTATATATACAAAAGCCCTCTAGTAACATAGCCAGTGAACTCATTGCAAATGTATTTTGCTACTGAGAAATGTCACCTGACTTTAGCGCTTACAAGCCACCCAGAGTACATATACTGTAAGAGGTTTCTCTCTGTCTTTTGAGGAGTTAGTTCTTCTGAAGTTAATGCTGTCAGACTGTTGATGCATTAAGGAATATGTTTTAGGTGAGTAACGTATATACCCACAGTCCGATATATGGCCAGTACAGTCAGTTATAAGGAGTGATACAGTTCACTCAGGACCTGAATGCATCCTGGTTCCTCCTCTTAGTCACACTGAGTGGCACCTTACGCTCATGATCTTACTACCTTACAGCCAGACCCCTGAGCTCCCGCAGAGCCCTCTTAATGCACAACAAGTGTAACAGGATTACCCTCTGAAGAACTAACTCATCAAAAGATAGAGGTGAATTGATTAAAGAATATAGATTGTAGGAGCTTGTTATAGGAGGCAGAGGGGCCTAATGGACTCTGAAGACCTGCAACTCAACTGCTGGGTGACTTTGGGCAAATCATGTCTCTGCGCATCACTTCCCCAATTGTAGAACAGGAATAATGGTACCCCTTTGTAAATCACTGATATCTGCTAATGAAAATTGCTGTGTAAGAGTTATGCATTATTAATTTATTATTATTCTTTCAGGGAAGTGAGTTGCAGAGGTCTGCCCACATGGAGCTTATTTCCAGGTCAGAGACTTGCTTCACAAGTAGCCCCATTTATTCCTGTGCTACAACTTGTGGGGCAAGGTATCAACATGAGTAGCAGAATCAGATCATACATCGTTCTTACAAATGCATCTCAAATAAGTAGGACAGCCAAATTCAACTGAGCCCAAAAGAAACCTTTTCTGGAAATAATACTGGAGCATTTTCAGCGTGATTGAGAAAAGGTGGTAGCAAAAATCTCAGATGGGAGTCTGTTCTGAGGAGAGTTCCAGCCCAGTTGTCCAAAATCATATCAGTTTGGGTAAAGATACAAATTTTGTGTAAACCATGTTTTTAGATTTGCCTCCCATCACTCCATGTCCTCATATTTTTCAGCATGAGTTTAATTTTGCTATTCTACTTGCACTATCAGTTTACTGAGTAAACATTATACAATTATTATTGTTAATGAGATACAATGAACCAGCCCTTTTCAAACTGATATGTCCTAAAAGTAAAGGATATAAAATATAATAGCAAAGACCTGTCTGTCAAGAAAATAAATGGCCTCCCTGAGAACTATTCTGCTATATAAAAGTCTGCTGAGCAAACTGTACAAAACTCTGATATGAGACATTGAACTTTCCATGTCTATCATTTGGGTTGAGTAAACATATTAGGCTCAGCTTTAAAATGAATATGCATTAATGGAACATCCAAATCCAACATCTGGATGCTAAGATGCCTAAGCATTTAGGCATAAAAAATGGGCATTTATGAGGTATACCTAACAGCAGTTTTCAGCATTCAAATGCAGGATCCTCTTTAAGGGCCTGATTCAAAACCCACTGATGTCAGTGGGAGCCTTTCCATTGACTTAAAAGGGCTTTGGATCAGTCCCTAGGCACTTATGTTTCAAAGTCAAGCGCATCATATTTAAAATCATTTAATCATACCTGAGATAGTGTAGATTTGTTTGATAATCTTGATATTACCTGAGGAGGGAAAAAAATATAGTAGTAGTAGCAGAAAATAAGTGAATCTGCATACTTTTGGCTTCCAAAGGCAATTTTATATGATGGAACAGCAAAGAAATCTCATAATACAACAAACGTATATTCCAAAATTAAATTCAAAATGCCACTGATGATAATGAAAGGTCTTTGAAACAGACTCTGTTCAGGACCAAGTCATTGATCAGAAAATGTACCTTCCATTTTAAAGAAATAGGGAATTCCTGTAAAATTAACATTTTTCTCCAAAGTAAAACAAGACTAGGGCCATGACCCTGCACTGGACATACATGGATGGATCTCTGCACAGGGAAGCCCAATGACTTTGACAGGGCTCCATGTCGGCACAGAGTTTGTTGTAGGACTGGTCCTTAAATAATGTAGGAATTTAGAACAGTGACAGATAGGCCAACAATTTTCAAAAACGGATTCCTAAAGTTAGGCTCCGAACTCCCACAGAAAGTCAAACTACCATCTCTGCCTTTGAAAATCTGCCCTTTAGGCTCCAAAATAAGTGTCCTGATTTTCAAAAGTGCTGACTACCCAGCATCTCCCTTTGAAATCAGAGTGAACTGTGGGATGCTAAGCACTTCTGAAAATTATACTATTTACATAAATGTCTACATCTAAACTCTAGGTAACATTTTCAAAGCTTAAGGGCCAGATTTACAAAGGTATTTACAGGTTTAAAAGTGCAGATAGGAGGCTAGTAGGATTTACAGAAGTGCGTACACGACATAGGCACTCAAGTCCCATTTACTTTTAATCTTTGTAAATCTAGCCCTCAAGCCCAGATCTTCAAAATTATTGGACTTCAGTGGGATTTAAACACTTAAATAACATAGAGGTTTTGGGCCAAAGTAACCAATTAAAAAGTAACTTAGGCACTTAGGAGCCTATATCACATTGAAAGTCAAGGGATCTTCAGAGCATTAATAACTTAAGTGCTTTTGAATATTTTACTTCAGCAGATTAATTTTAGTAACCCATTTTTGAAAATCTTGGTTGTTTTGTCATTAGATCAGAGCAGGTTGTAAGGCTATTAGGCGAATAGTTCTGTAATTACTCATGAACTCATGTAATTACTCATGAAAATGAAGTCATTATTATTGCCACACAAATGTGTGATTCCCCAGTGTTTAATTTTGTCTAAGCAGTAAACCTATTCCACATCTGCCTAGCCATCAGTGTGTGGAGTAATCAGACTTGTTGCTTACATAAGCTTAGTAATAATTCTCAATACACCGACAAGTGGAACACCCAGAATCATTACACTGTGTAAATAAAGCAAAAATATGGCCCTGCTCCTCCTGCATCAGCAAGAGAAAATGTCAGGTAGCTCTAACTGGAGCCCTGATATGGTCAGATGTCGAGTCCTTTCAGCTTTGATTGTAACCATATCAGCAGAAAGAACTCAGCACCTGGTCCCTAGATAGTTTGGAGCAATAGAAGCATTCAGTGGGCTAACTGTTACAGTTTAAAAAAGATCAGTTTAATGTGACACTAAAGGCCTGATTTACATGAACACCTACACCCAGACACACCTGGTGTTAATTAGATTCTTTTAATATAGGCATGTATAGTGCCTAGCACTTTGGGGGCTCTAGTATAAATGTTAAATATATATTGATATAATATTAATTAATATCTACAAAACCAACCACATGAATGAGCAGCTTAGCAAACAGAAATATGAAAATATTAATTTGCCTGACAGAATCTTGCTTGGGTTTTACCAAGAAAGGACTTGTGTGTGGGTGCGCATTGTTAAACGTGGACAAAGACCTTTCTCCTCTTTTGAGCTTACTTCCCTTTGTATAAAGGAGAGTTATATGGGCAGCCTTGAAAATAAGAAAGTACAAATTGCTGCATGGCTTTAGGTGTTATGTATGCTTTCCCGTAGCCCTGCTGGAATTGCATGCATTTAGCTGGGCTGCAGGACTCCACCTGACTGCCAGGGATTAATGCTGTGCCAGCAGTGAGTGCATTGAACCTTTCTTCTCCACAACTCTCACTGTATCCTACTATATCCCAGCTACTGTGGATTTGCCTGAGGGAGGAGGAGAAGGGAGCAAACAGCTGCCTCAGAACATTGCTAGTAGGGAAAGGAAGATAATGGTGCGGGGAGGTCAGAAGATGTATGGACTTCCAGAATAGTGAAAGGTAGCTCAAGGGAGGGACAAGAGTTCAAGGGGGAGCAGATTGATGGTGACAGGTTCCTTCTTCAGAACCTGTCCCCCATTCTCTCCTCCCAGTGGTTCCCCTTACTCTGTCCATACAGCCTGTTCTCTCTTTTGTCCCTGGCCCCATAGGTGGGCAGTTTCAGTTTGAATCAACACATTTAAATAAGCTATTTGCCCAGACATCAGCTTATACATTTCATTGAAGCATGCCAAAGTAAAGAATATTATACTTGCCTATCCCTAGTATTCTAATACTTCATTAATAGCTGACAAAGATAAATAGTGTGTCCATTTCACATTAAGGTGGGGTCTGAGCTCATTTGCTTTGATAGAAATGAGGCTCAATGGTAAACGTTTTTGAGACCCGCACACTTAATAGGTTGACCTGGAAATGGGCAGAGTTCTCTGAAAAAAGAGAAATTCTAAGTCTTTCTGACTCTCTCTCCTCTCCAAAAACATACTCCTCAGAGAGAAAAAGAACACAAATGTTCAAGGGTATGAACTAAGAGCGGGAAATTTAAAAACTGCAGTATCCACATAACCAGGGTTTCACCTGCATAAACTGTAGTATCAGTTTTAGCACAGGACTCGAGGAACTATTCTAATTACCAATCTACTAAAACATTATTTTTGCTTTAGGACAATACACATATTTCCTTAAAGTGTTGTGTGGCTTCCATGAAAAGAAAGAGGACACACAATTGTACATACTGTACGGTGTGTTTAAATGAGATGTAAGGTTAAGATTATAAACACATTTTGACACATTAGGAAAATGTCACTACTGTTAATGAGAGTCATGCTGAAGATGCTCAGAGGCTCTGATTCAGATTTCAAATACAGTACATGTATCCTTTTTATCTTGTAAAACCTTGAGCACAACACAGTAACTGATTTCACAAGATACGGTGGTAACAGATTAAATACCAAGATCAGATTCAGGCACATAGTCTCAATTTGATGTTTCCCTAGGATTGTATAGAATCTTAATGTATACATTTTGGAATTTGGTATAATTGGTGCAACAGTTATAGGCTCTTCTATCAGTGTTCATTGTAATTAAGGTTAAGATTTTGTCACGGTTATTTTTAGTAAAAGTCACAGACTGGTCACAGTCAATAAGCAATAATTCACAGAAGCCCAAGTCCTACTGCCCGGGATGTGGGGTGGGGAGAGGGCTGACAGCCCAAGCCTCCTGCTCATGGGAGCGGGTGTGTGTGTGTGTGATTGATTCACTGTCGGGGGTTCAGAGCCCAAGCCTCACAACCCAGGGCTTACACTGCCGCTCAGGGCTGACAGCCCAAGAGCCCCCTCCCGGGGCTGAAGTCACCAAAAATCACGGAATCTGTGACCTCCATGATGAACTCCTATCCTTAACGATAAGGCCAAAAATGGTACTTCCACATCAGAAAAAGCTGATGATTCAATGCAGGAAGTCAATTCAGATATTTTAATCATCTGGAGGTGATTTTTTTCTGGACTGAGGTTATAAAATGGTAACCCCCAGTGGTATAGATATCGGTTAGATCATCTATGGGGATTTTCAGGGGTAAGACAGTGAAAATGTAAATAATATATATACAATCAGTTCAAGAAAGATTTTAAATTATATTTTGGAAAAAGAATGAATTTAGAGGTAAGCCACTATCCTAATTTTAGGGATAATGAGATAAACAGAAGAGTACTTAGATTTGCATTTGCTGGGCTTGAAAGGGTAGGGTTCAATGGATCATGTTGTCGTGTTCTGGCTTAGAAGGTTCAATATTCTTCATAGCAGGGGTTGAGTCTGAGCTTTAGGAACAAAGCATGCGTCTAGTTTTACTGAGTTCTTTGTAAGTCTGGGTTCCTTGAATATGTTAATAACGTTTTGCATTTTAGGGAACAAAAGGCTAAAACACCATGTCAGAAGGATTTGGAAGCACAAACTGGAATATTAATATGCTTAGTTAGTATTAAGAAGTACACAACACTGTTTAAGGATGTTGGCAATCTGTAAAAATATAGATCAAATGCCATATGCTCAGTTCGTAGGGATTTTACTGACTGGTAATGGAAAATACACAAGCACATAACAAGGGATTACCATATCACTGAAAAGCTTAATGCCTTGCACATGTTCATCCCTTCATTTTTCCTTAATCAGGAAGTTCCTCAATGAAATATAATAAATCCCTTAAATCACAGCCCATTGACAGAAATACTTTCTACAGGAGGTCTTAGGTTAGCTATAATTGTTACTATAACTACACTCCATAATTTAAAACCATATTTTCATGGGCATTTGGAAACGTCTCCTGTCCCAGTATCTTCTGCATTTTAATTTCTTTGTTTATCAGCTCTCTCTCCCTCTCCCTCTTACCTCTTTTACACTGCCTCTGGCTGAATGGAGAATAAATAAATCCCCTAGAAACCGATGTCTTCAGCACTCTGGGCTTGTACAGTATGCTGTGTAAGCAGCAAGAGCTGAGTGAATAATGTGTATTGAGCACCTTATTCTGGAGTTTAGCTTCTGATTCTGAATTGTCCACAAGCAACATATAACCTTCTCTCATTAATTTGTTCAAAATTATTCCTGGAATAATGTTGATAAATAATCGTGAGTCTATTGATTTTTGTGAGTATTTAAAATGTGAGTTGCGTTGGTTAATTTTTATTGGCCATGTAGGTCACAGAGTTTCTTTTCTCTGATCAGACGTATATAATATTTAGATTTAGATTTCTGGTGCCAACACTCAGGTTTACAAGTTTGAAATTCTCTTTCCATAAATATTCTATAAAGAGAACACTCAGAAAAGAGAGGCTAAATTCAATATATAAATGATTAGTAGTGAAGTATTCACTCACCTTCCATCTAGACTGTGACGGTTGTACTCTAACACAGAACTTATAGTACTTCTGCTTAAAAGGTAGAAATATAGGAACCATAATAATGGGGGGAAAAGGGCTAGTATAATTTTTTAATTCTGTTTCTATGTGCCCTCTTCTCTTTCATTAAAACAAACAAAACATTATAGTGCAACTTTGAAATCATGAATTAAGAAAGACACCTTTTATTTATGTAATAAATCCTACACAGGTGAAAAGAACACCATCAAAAGAAAGGAGGCAGTCAATGAGGTCAAAATGAGACAGAAAAGCATTTGTTAAAAGAGATGGCAATAGACCTTTGCACCTACAGCATACTGTTCTAGCAGGTAATACTTTTGAGGCAGCTTCAGGTTATTACAGACAAAAGATATGTCGGACAGAACACTTCAGATATCTTTCCTATTTGGTTACAGTAATTGTGAAGGGGACATTTTGATGAGAATTTACTGTATATTTGTAAACATTACAGCTAACACTGAAAGCCTTAAGAACAATAAGACTCTAAAGCCCTGGTCCTGCAGACCCTTATGTATGTCCTTAATTTTCCTGAGATGAGTACTGTGAAGTATGTGCATAAGTATTTGCCAGACTGGGACCCTGGATAGGAGGAAATCTGATCAGAAATGTTCAATGCCTATATGAGCAACCTTGGGAAAGGGGAATTTCAGGGTGAGATCACCAGCCCTGCTCCAGCCCTAAACGCTTCATGTTTACCTGGAGCAGGATTCACCTGGAATGGGAACTATGGAAGTCAGCTGCAACATGGTTGTTCGAGGAGCCCATAACAAGCTCTGCTGAAGGGGCAGGTAAAGGAAAGGACTGCGAGTGTATGTGTCAGGGGCAGGGCTGCAGTGATTCCAGGAAGTAGTGCACCCCATAAGGCAGCCAAGTGAGTTTACCTTAGTTCAGACAGACTCTCATGGGTGTCCAAGTTAAGCTGGAGGTGTTTCCAGCTCCCAAAGCAGCCCAAGATCAGGAGGGTGCAGAAATGACTTCAAGCTGCTGTGGTGGATGTGGAGTTTCTATGTAATAATCTAGGAATGCTGCTATGTAATTTATGAATATTGCATGCAATCTGGTCAGTGAGGCAATGTTACTGTCTAACTACATAGGTTTATTAGACTTTCCTATATGAATGTATGATCTAGCTTAATAAGGGGCTTTGCAGGAAAGCATCACAATGGATCTTGATAAACAATGTCCCAACAAACGTGGGGTGCAATTATAGGACAATGGCCTACTTCTAAGCTCTAGCCTGAAGTTACACAGCTGTTTTGCCATTGCTGGGAATCTAGGGATCAAAGGGACACAAAACAGACAAAAGGGCTCTCTGGAGAAACAAGCTGGGGAAGAGTTGTCTGTGAGCTCTGACAGGGACAGGTTCTGCAGAAATGTCTGAGGAAGTTAGGCTGTCCCTGACTTCCAGAGAATGGGTAGCCTTAGGAAGAGGCGGTATGCATAGAATCCATTTTTTTGTTTTAAGATATTTTTTTCCAAAATGATTTTGTTCTAAACAAATAATACTTTTCTTTGAACAGGCTTTTTGGTCACTGCCCTGGAGGGCACAGAACTGCACGTACTGGACACACATCAGGCCTGCTGAGAAAATCATGGGTATCAACTGGGGATGGCAGCCCAAGGGTCGGGTCTGAGAGTGGGAGAATCATGTGATACCATGAGAGACCTGTGTGACTGCCTAAGACCTGAGAGGGAAGTACACTTGATAAGACTGGCCTGGCCTGACATGAGTAATTAACACATGGAGGGTGGCCTCATTTTCTAGAAGATGGAATTAGGGACATAAATGAATCGTCAGGTTGAAAACAGAATGTTTGTGCTAAATAAGATAAGTAAATAGGTGAGTGGGCTAAGATGATGGAATGTCTGAGCCAACTAAGATAAGAGGGAGAACACACAGGGAACTATATGCCATGAACTAGATAACAAGGGACTAAATAAGTTAGGAATATAGAGATGAGGTGAAGAAGAGGAAATCAAACCATGGACAGTGCGTGGACAGCATATGTTGCATAGGGATTGGTTACCGTAAAATAACCAAACCAATCCAAAAATGTGTGATGCAATCTATAGTAATGCAATCAGATGTGTAATGTATATAAAGGGAGAGTGTTTCTGTGTAACTTTGAAGTTGTGATAGATGTACCCTGCATCTATCCCCACTGCCTTTGAGTCTGATCAGCTCAGTGTAACACTGCTGTATGCCAAATAAAGATACCTGAGTGATGAAGGCTGGAATCAAACTGAATTGTTGGGAAGCCAAGTGGAAAGAGATCTTGGAGGGAATCCCAACAAAGACCAGAAGGTGTCAGAGATACCATTAGCTTAGTAACTGTGACAGTCATCCTACCCACTTTTCTCTGGGAGTATAAGTTCTTTGTTATGCCTTTTAGAGGTATACTATATAATTTCACTCTAAGGGTATGTCTTCACTACCCACCGGATTGGCGGGTAGTGATCAATCCCCAAGGCTCCCTGTCAACTCTGGAATTCCAGCTCACCAAGAGGCAGAAGCAGAGTTGACAGGGAACCCTGCTGCCGCAGTGAGGACGCCAGGTAAATCGATCTAAGATGCGCCGACTTCACATATTCACGTAGCTTCAGTTATTCACGTAGCTGAAGTTGCATATCTTAGGTCGCCCCACCCCCCAGCTAGTGTAGACCAAGCCTAAGTGGGACAAATACAAGACTAACTGAGTGAAATTTTATGGCCTGGGATATACAGAAGGTCAGACTACATGACCTAGTGCTCCCTTCTGGCTTTAAACTCTATGAATCTACCTATACCAATTTTTAATTCTCAAGTGCTTGGTTCTTTCATGGGCTTCTATGTAGCTTAGAATCTGAATCAGTAAATGATTCTCAAAGTAGTACATAAATTAAAACAAACTCAATATTTACATAATCAACTCCATTAAGACAACCGTGATGTGAAACAATATGCATACAGGGCTAAATCTGATACTGAACTCCAAAGGTAACCACATGAAGGAAGTAGGAGCAGGACCAACAAAAGAATGTTGAGTCCTGCAGCTGCACTTCACTGAAGAGGATTTGCAACAGGCTAGTGAAATAGTGGAGAAATATTTGAGACAAGAATGGGAGCTCTGATTAGTATTAATGGAAGCTCTGCACACTGGCAGCGTACAGCCCTTAGTCTTAAAAGGGCCATGTGTCTGCATCTTTGCAAAAAAACCAACAAAACAAAACAATACAAAACACTAATCAAATTTACAAATACTAGAAAATACTAAATTTTCCATAAATTTTTTAGTCCTTTTGATTAGACACAAGTGTCTGTAGTCCAAAATTATTTAGGCTTTAAAAACCCCTCGCCCATTTTTAAAATCTACACGGCACTTCTCTTGGCCCTCTATTTTGTTATCCTCTGGGTCCCACACTATTAACTGTTTGATCCCTGTAGGCTTGTATGACCAACTCAATAGAATGCCACTCATCTTATTTTTCTTTACTATCAGCTGTCTGGGGTGCCTGTTAATTTTGCCTGAAAGAAGTGGGAAGCAGGGTGGGAACAGATGCTAAGTTTATCTTGCCTATCACTGTATGTGATCATAATAAAGACACTGATGTGAACAGCTTAGAAAAGACTGAAAGCAAAGACAAGAGAAATGTGATTCAAACAGGAGCCATTACCATACTATTAGTGCTGGCATTGCTCCAGATTAGTTATTTCATGACATAAACTTTCTTCAGAAGGCTTCCAAAGCCAAAAGAAAATCAAGGAATAATCCAGCAATAGGTCTTGAGCATGTTTAATGAATTGTACCATCTGTGCAAGAAGCAGTTTGGTTAATAACCAAATTCACCATGTGGCCCTGGACCAGAGAACATGAATGCCAAAGCAAACATAACAAAACCAATAAATTCAGAAAGAGAAAGCAGAACAGAAAATGGTTAGTTGAAAATAATAATCCTTAATTCATAGCAAATGTCTCACAGTCCCTTTCAGACTATACATACTATACAGAGATTACATGACTCACAAATAATAAAATGCAGCCATTCTATGCCAGCATCCTATAGCTATTCTGTAAGTGATAGCTTTCAGGAGGGATATTATATTAACCACATTTTATCCTGAGGGATTAGAGTTTGCATATCTAAATTCATTCTTAAATTTAAATTGGCAAAGTTCACTCTCCCTTCTCTGCATCCCAGTGCTCAAATTGGAATTTGGTTAAAAAACCCCCACAAACAAACAAAAACCAAAAACAAACCACATAGGCTTGCTATCGGTTAGCACCCCTATATTTTGCAAAAAATATATTTAATACATCATGAGAGGTTTTGAAGTACAGGTTAGACAAACGCCTATCAGGGACAGTCCAAGTGTTTTTAATCCTTCCTCAACATGAGGAGCCTGGACTAGATGACCATTATTAGGTCCCTTCCAGCCCTGAATTTCTATGGTTCTATAAGCAGAGATTATCGCTGTTTTATATCACAATCTACATGCAGCACCTGCAGCATCACAGATCCATTTAATGTCAGGTGGGATATTAGTTCAGTACTTACTTGGGAGGAAGAATGCCACAAACTGAGCATCCAATCCATTTCTTACATCTGCCTTTGCTTGGAAGGCTCCCACCACAGTCTTTCCCAGTCCTACTTATCTGATGAGATCACCATACAATCGTAAATTAAAATATTGCCGTGTAACTATTTTTAAAACACAGGCTTGCTACCATTATTAAATTAACTAACCTGTGGCTATATATTTCACTGCTCCCGACAACAGTTTATCTGAAAGCTTGTCTCTCCCTAAAATATCAAATTATACACGGTATGAGCTAGAGATGGGATTCTGATAAAGCCAACAACAGGGTTTGCCATCTTTTCCTCATACAAGTTCAAGGTCCTTCACACCAAATATTGTACTTGCCCAGGATGGGTCAGATAGTCTTGATCACTCTTCTAAAATGACCCTGGGACAATGTAGCATACAAGAAAAGTTTTCTCTTCCAGAGAAGCCTCTTTCTCATAAAAGACCTCTCTGATTCACAAACACTAGGTCACAACATCTAAGTTTGATTTTGATCAACAAGCAACAACATACGTAGCAGTATAGCTAGCTACCCCATATGCCTTGCCCCATCAATCCTAAGAATGAGAGATTATCTCCAGATGCAAGGTGGCATCTTAGTCTCTTTTTTGGGCAGGAAATGTTCACACCCTCAGCTAAAATGTAAATAAATCAACTAGAAAAATGCCTTACATCAGGCCTGCACAACTCACCCCCCGTGGGCCGCACAGTGAGCCCATGTGGGCCCCATGTTGCGCAGGCCTGCCTTACATCATACTACAAAGTTGCTTCTTTATTGCAGGTGACCAGAGAGATTGTAAGAAGGCCTATTTCTACATAGCTGGTGTCTTGTCCCTGCCTTTTTCTCCCTTGCACCAAAAATATCTGACAGACACGTTGATTAGCTGGCTAACAATTTTCCACTGAAAAACACATCTGTACAGGTGATGTTTTTGCTCTATTTATAGGGCATGCTCCATGACAGTTGTTTAACATATGACTTTTTGGGAGGGTATGCAGTAAAGAAAGAGGGAGGGAGAGTCCAAAGCGTAGTTTTAAAAAATTAAACTTATTTTCCTTTCCATTAGTCTTTTTTCCTCTTTTCTGCCCACTCTGATCTCAACGCCATCCTATGTCTGAGCCATTAGTAGGGGCAGTCTTTTTCTGTAATTTCTTGCAGTCTCCAATACATAACCCACACATTTCAGGTAACAATTGATAATTCATAAGGATTCTGATGGCATGCTGGTGGGTTGGTTGTGGAGTCTATTCTCCACAAAATGGAGATCTAGATGTACACTAAGGGTACCTTTCTAACAGATTAATTTAGAAATCTACTTACAGAAACTTTAAATCTAGAAAAAAAATCCATGTGTTTTCTTTGTTGAACACATGACATTTTATTTGTTTCTCTTTATCTAGGGGTTCCACAGAGCATTTTTCATTTGCTAATGAAATACCTCTTTAGTTTCTTTATACGCTGAACAAAAAATGTTATCTACTCATACCTAATGAAACTGAATGCTGAAATATAGAAATAATGTATATCTATTGAGTGCATAAATTGTTGATTATATGTAGTTTATACAAGTATTCTTACATATTACTGCATTCCTGTGTTTCAATATACATCTTGATGTGTATGATTTCTAACAAGTATAAACATATGTGTTTAAGATGACAGTGAAGATTCAGAACTTTAAGATTTCACTATTACTGTACCTGTATCACAATTTTTAAATAAATCTGCATAATTCAATTTTATTTCACACTGAATAACAACACTGATTAGTGTAATAATTCCTCCCAATTTAGGGCCAAATTTTACTCTTCATTATACCAGTGTAAATGTAGAGTAGCTCAAAAGAAGTCATTCTGAACTTATATCAGTGTAACTAAGAGCAGAATTTGGCCTTTATATTATATTTTTCTGCTTTTCTGTTTCAGACACACAAACAACATGTTAATGTTTACAAATTAAAATATGTGCCGAGTTCTGTGGCACAATGATACATACTGGAGGAAGATTACACAACATCCCCAATATGCCTACAACAGAAATATGGTTAGATTTCTAGGCAAATGCTCCACTGAAAGCCAAGAGTTTTTCCTGGGTGAAACTGTGTTTTATACCCTTCTCGTACACATTTTAAAAACATAGATAAGCTGCTTTTCTAGATTCTGGATTTTTCTACATGTAACCCTCTGGTTAAGCTTTATAATCTGTTGCAGAATGCAATAATCCTGGGAGGTGAGGTGAATGAGGATGAGTTAAAAATTATTCAAAAGCTAAAATTAGTAGTTAAGCATTGTCACTTATTCATTCTCAACATTGTAATTACAGTAATAATAATAATAATAAACAGTTTGCCTTTGTATAGGACTGTTTATCAAAAAGTATTATGGGCCCAATTGTGGAAACCCAGTCCATGGGGCTACTTACAGGAGCAAGGGTTGCACAATGGGGTCCTATTTTATGTACAGACAATCCCAGATTTTAAAGAGCTACATTAAGATGGAGTTAAAGTTACATACAAGTAATTTAGGGTAAAAGACACAACAGGTATTTTGCAATTATCGCCCAAAAAAGCATTATAATCCAGAAAATTCAGAATTAAATTGTAAAGAAATCTAAACTTCTTAAGATAAGAAAATGCAAGTTAAGGTACCCAAACCACCTTATTTCTAATCTGTAGTGACACCATACAATAACTGCACAATTATGATTAATTAATATTAATATTGTGGTGCTGCAAATTAAATTGGATTAAAGTAATTTTTAAAGACATCAGATTTCTTCTGTTTTGGTCCCTCAGGGCACCTCATTATTAAAAATAATGTATAAATGTAGTAAAATGCAAGGATCTTGGGAAAAAAGTAAAAAGAATTGGAAATGTTCCAAAACAGCAGAGATTATGATCTAATGGGGCTTAGTGAAACATGGTGGGATGAGTGTCGGTATAATAATCTATATCAAGAAGAGAAGAAAAATGGAAAAATAGGTCACTATTTTTCCAAAAGCATTTACAGTGCCCAGGAACTAACACACAACAGTGAGGAGTGTCAGGATGAGATTCTTTAGGTAAAGATACATGGAATGAAACCCAAAGAACAAACAGTGAGCATCTGCTATAGCATAACACATCTGACAGAGAAAAAGCACCTATTTTATCATTTCTGAACTTTATTTTTCTTCACAATGTTATGTGGCCCCTACATACCAAGGTGATGGACGTTAGAAACACAGTAGGTGGATGGATACCTGAGGGTTGGTCAAGGCAGTGTTTTCAAAGCTGCAAGGCACCGTGCTCAGGAGAGATTTTAACTAAACAATATTTATAAACTCTCCAGCCAATATTCCAAGTAGAAAATAAGTCATCCTTAAAGAGTTAAAGGAATAGGGGAGTATGAGGAAGAGCAGCTGCCATGGTTCTGCTAAAATCAGAGGGAGAGACCCTCCTCTCCCTCCTTGGGGCTTGGGGAAGAACTGCTCCTCCAGATCTCTCCCTTCCACCATTCCTGGGGATGTGAGTACTCAACAGGCAGAGGAAGCTGAAATGTGAGGTGTGGAGGGGCGGGGACGCAGGAGGGGAGGAAGGATTGGTTGCACATATGTGAAGGAAGTAGTATTGAGTTTATGGGCAGCAGTGGTAGTGGAATCAATTGTCCAAATGGGTTCCAAAAATTCATGGCTGGGGCTTCATCACAGTTTGCTTCATTGAAGCATGGATGCCTCCAATAAACAGGAGATGTCTATGACATATCCTGCAAGGAAATGTAGGACAGAAGCTATTCTCACAGTGTTTCTCTCTGGTTTAAAATTGAAAGTGTCGTAGAAAGCATCTGATAGAGACTGTTCTCTGACTATATTTTGCCAATATGGTTATGCAGTTTTACTGAAGAATAACCCATTGCTTGCCATTAAATAGAAGCCCAGGGAGGCTATGTGGGTGGCTGCGTGGGTGGTGTCTCATTCAGCAGCACGGTTATTTAATCTGAACACAGGAGCCAGGCAGCCCCAGAAGTGCGTAAGAAAAATTATACCTGAAAAAGGCTTGTTAAAAAACTAGGCAAGGGAGCACTGAGCAGTACTTCACAGCAGCACTAGCTGCTAAATAGGCCAGGCACACAGGCAGCTAAGAAATTTGCTCCCAGAACACCTGCCGAACCCACCTTTGCTATGGGCTTGATACTGCCATATGCTGGGCCCTCTCAGTCTAATCCAGCAACGTACTTAAGTACAGGCTTTAATTTGAAGTCCAACAGGACTATTCACTGTACTTAAGTGCTTTGCTGGACTGAGCCAGAGCGCTTAGGGATGGCTGGAGGAATCCCATTTTGTTGAGGGATGCTATTCGAGTACAGGAGTTATGCAGGTTATGGGTACTGATTCAGTGGTGAACCACAGTGCAAGTCACAATTCAAATCCTTTGAAGTATTTTTATGCTTAAAAAGTGTTTTTGGTGCATGCTCATTATTACAGGATAGCAACAAGGAAGTGGACAGACCCCGCATCTAAGATGTGTAGAGGAAAGACTGGCAATACTGTATCTGGCGAGCAGAAGGCACACACCATCAGCTGCTTGGGAGCTCTTATCAGAGCAGTGGTGAGCCGTTCTGTGCTGCCACTAAATGCACATAAACTGATAGGTGAAAATTTAATCTGGAAAAAATGGTTACCTACTTGTAACTGTTCTTTGAAATGCAATGTGAATATGCACACGCCCACAGCAGGTCAAGGAGTGAGACCTCAAGGAGTGAGGAGCATCCCAAGGATTCCAAGGACGCCACCCGGTATATGGATAAGGCATTAGTGGCCAGTAGGTACCACTTGTGCTTAAATTTAAGAGCTTTGCTGGATTGGACTAGAGTGTTCAAGAGGAGAAACCTTCAGATGCTTTAATTTCCAAGATAAGACATCTGCTTTACACTACAGAGATGTGGCTCATAAGCAGCTTTATTTTGAACAACTGTAGGTTTTGATGTTTTCAGTTGTTCAGTAATATTATCCCATCTAACTTCTTCCATATTGATCACATGGGCAGGAAGATCAGCAGATTAAGTGAACAGAAACACTAATGACTCTGATGACAATCATTCTAGCCTATTAAGTGAAACTGAAATATCAGGAAGTGAGAAGAGCTGCACAATCTTCAACTGCTATGGTAGACAATTGTGTTGGAAGAACACAACACTAGCGTAAGGCAATCCTTACTGATTTTCCAAGGACAATAATTTGACCACTGTTTGGTTACATGATAAATAAAATGACTGCCTGCCCACCCGTCCATCACTGTCCGTTCTGAAAAATCTTTTAAATTTTCAGGAGGTTGAAGTGAATGAGAAAACAATACCACTGGAACTTGACAATTTGGGAAAACTAACCTTTGAAGGTTAACATGCCCTACAAATAAGATGTCAGTTTCTCAGAAAGCAAAGAATTCTTAGAAAGAATTCGTTCTTTCTAAGAGCACTGGCTGTGCACATCTTATATTTATTTTTATTTTTCTGCATAAATCCCTTGTTTTACTCCTTCTCAGATTCTGTTTTTTTTGTGCCACTGGGAAACACTGACTTTACTACACTGAGATGTGAAGTTCCTGACAGAGAAAGAATCTATTGCTTTTCTGTTCTGAATCTACAATCTTTATTATTGTGTATCATATGTATTGTGGTAGCACTGCGCAGCCCCAATCCTTCCCTCTCTTCCACAGACCCAGAATTTTCACTTTAAACAGTAAACTCTGCCACTCTTGAGGAAAAAGTTCTCCATGAAAGACAGGATGCTATTTTTAGTGCTACACAAGAAATGGATTCATACTAATTAAATATCCTGTCTGCAAAGATAGATTTCTAAGTCCTCAAGCAAGCTATCTTTCCCTTTTCAATGTGACACATATTGATAATGCCTCGCTGAATCAAAGACAGAGAACACATGCTTTTCAACCAGGTTCTTATTTTCCTTTGGGACTTCATTAAAGCTTGAGAAATGGCAAAGGATCGGACTTGGATGGTACTCTGCTCTATATAAAGTCTATGGACAGTACATAAAAGACACAGAAAATCTCTGTCACGTAACAAATTATTTCATGGCTAAAATCAAATTAACTAAAGTGAATGATGGCCTGATTATGTCTAATGTCACAATTGCTTCTAATCAATAAGAAGTTCCTAGCTATCTTAAAATTATTACATATGCTTAAAAACATTTACAAGTTTCTCTTTTACTAGCAAATACCTAATAATCTAGCAAAGAAAGCAGAGCGGCAGAATATGTACCATTTTTGTAAAGACATTTTTTAAGTTAAAATCTTGCCTTGCCAAGAATACATAAAAAGAGAACACAATAACCCCACTAGGACAGGCTGGGTTCTGATAACATCTCAAGCCACTTGAGGATTGCTGTTTCTAGCAATAACAGCAGAACCCGTTGAGTCCTTTATCTCCCCGTTTCCATAGCTCTCCATTTCTCTCTCTCCCCTTAGAGGCTGAGATAGCATTGTGGTTTCTATTTGTTGTATTTAGGAGTTTCTTTGGATTTTCTTCCTGGATTGTTTAAGTTCCGTTTGCAGCCCTTCTATAACGGGAAAGCTGCAGTTTCTACTTGATAGCCTGGGAAATCCTATTATACATTTTCATTTCTCAGAGATAATCCTCTGCTGCTTCTTCAATGACTGCTCTTTTATCTTCCATAGAAGGAACTAATCTCTTGGTCATTAGCACCAGCTCCTTGAGGGAAAAGGGTGTTGTAGAAGTTTCTTTGCTGAATTTTATTTCATGCTGGTTGGTACACTTGGTTTTCAGATTATTTTCTGTTTTTAACTCAGCCATGCTCTTTTCTTGATTATATTTTCATTTAGTGTGGTTCTGTGAGGGTATGGGTGGTGGTGAGGGAGGCTTAGCTTTATCGTTCCCCATTCTAAATATCCTAAAATCATGAAAATTGCTGTCATGACTTAAGAGTTATTTTGTCCATAAGACTGTCAGTCACATATATAATAATACATGGAGGATAGTTCTGACAGGTAAAAAGACCAAGATTTTCATAATAGACTGGTGGTGTTGGGTGCCTCCAACTTTTGGTTATCTGGCTAGAGCAGGGATCGACAATTTTTGGCACACGGCCTGCCAGGGAAAGCCACTCGCGGGGCCAAGACTGTTTGTTTACTTGCTGTGTCTGCAGGTTTGGCTGATCACAGCTCCCACTGGCCGTGGTTTGCCGTCCAGGCCAATGGGGGCTGCAGGAAGCTGCCGAACAGCAGCTCCCTCGGGCCACGCCGCTTCCTGCAGCCCCCTTTGGCCTGGAGTGGCGAACTGCAGCCAGTGGGAGCCGTGATCGGCCGAACCTGCGGACACGGCAGATAAACAAACTGGCCAGACCCACCAGGGGCTTACCCTGGCGGGGAGTGCGCAAAAGGTTGCTGATTCCTGGGTTACAGTGCCTTTAAAATGGCCTGATTTTCTGAAAGTGCCAATCACCTATCCTCTGAAAATTAGACCTACTTAAAGTGTCTCAGATAAAAACCAAAGCACTGAAAATCACCAGCCTCTTTTGGAAATCTTGCCCTATGTCATTTTTAACCAAATTTAAGAGGGCAAGTTTTACTAAATAAATAATTCCCTTAGTTCATGATTTCAGTTGTATGCAGATATATGGAATTATGTGATAAAACCAGACCAGTTAAGATTCATTAACAATAAAATAGTTATGAGATGCATTAAAACTGCTCTCCACTTACTGGACCAAATTCAGCCCTTAGTTTCAGCAATCACACCAAAGGGCTTCACATGTAAAAGTAAGGATTGGATTTGATCTATTTGTAATGATAAAAACCTAAGAACAAAAGCACATACACATACACCCCACTTTGCCAGGGTCAAAAGTAGTGCTTGGGAAATTTGGAATGATAAAGAATACAGTTAAAATTATATAAAAGTTAAACAGGATAAAAAAACAAAACAAAAACAGGAGATGAGAATGGTCAAACAAACCTAACATGGAAAACTCAGTCTACAGAATACCATGAACAGGACAAATTTATCTTTCCTGTTTACTGGTCTTCTCTAATAGATACTCACTACTTGGTAGTCTGGTCCATTCCATCATAGAGGCAGGCTCATGCAAACTCCTCACTTGGACTGCAACCCTGCAACTGCTTATGCCCCTGTAGAATCCCACTGAAGTCAATGGGGCTGCGAATAAGGACAACAGTTTGCCCTTACATATTCCACTAGCGAGATGGGAGGTATGATACCTAAATCGAGTCATTTTAAGAGCCTGACTGGTCATTTAGACAATCCACTGGTAATCCCTCACCTCAAATTTTCTGTGAGAACATCATTCAGCCTTGAGTATTAATGGCACTCTTTGAAACCAAATTTACTTCTATGTGCACCGAGATTGCTTCAGAGTTCTCAACTGCACTCACTTGCTACATCTGATATTGGATACAAGAAAAACAGATGGACAGATAGAGCAACACTGAATATGTAAAAGTAGCCCTGGAAAGCTTATTTACTTTAGGTACACAGTGAAACAACACTTTAATTTCAAGTAGCCTAAATGGGTAGAGTGTAAACATTTTCTTAGTAGGGCCACCCACGAGCACCAAGCAAGCATAAAGTGTTATTAAATGTGATAATTTGCTGAAAGCATAGAATTATTATAGAGTCAGAGTGATGACTGATTTATCTTCAGTATTGCAAAAATATTTTTGTCCATTCTTATCTATTTCCACATGAGTTTTAAGACTGCAACTGGTTTGATTCTGCTTATCTAAATATTTACAGTATATCAAGCCTCTTTTTAAAAGCAAATTAGTTTCTGATAAATAAACCTTTCTTGGGAATTACTCCTGGCCAATTTTAAAGGTTTCCTGGCAGCACTCCTTATTGATCATCACAGCTCATAGTTACATCCAAAAAATATCTACAGCCGGTTAACCTCCAAGGTACTGGGTTTAATGCACTAGCTTTCTGTCTCAGGAGAGGTGGATCCAAATTTAGATGACCCCTTTTAGATTAAGATATTGTGCACAGTCAGAATGTAAGAAGTTTTCCATGGTACCTACTGCACTACAAAAAACTTTAGCATAATTAAAATATCTCCATGCAGTATGAATCATTGAGAGGGTCATACTGGTGCTGCTTTGTCTTGAAATTTTTTATCACTGTCCCATAACAAGGGAAGTCACTTGCTTCTAATTCTAAATAAGTAGAATTACCCCTTATGCTACTTTCTCTGCATCTGGCTAGGACTTTCTCCAGACCCACAGATATCATAGAATCATAGAAGATTAGGGTTGGAAGAGACCTCAAGATTAGAGTTGGAAGGAGGTCATCTAGTCCAACCCCCTGCTCAAAGCAGGACCAACCCCAACTAAATCATCCCAGCCAGGGCTTTGTCAAGCTGGGCCTCAAAAACCTTGAAGGATGAAGATTCCACCACCTCCCTAGATAACTCATTCCAGTGCTTCACCACCCGCCTAGTGAAATCGTTTTTCCTAATATCCAACCTAAACCTGTCCCGCTGCAACTTGAAACAATTGCTACTTGTTCTGTCATGTGCCATTATTGAGAACAGCCTAGCTCCATCCTCTTTGGAACTTCAGATAGTTGAAACTTGCTATTAAATCCCCATTCTCCTCTTCTGCAGACTAAATAAACCCATTTCCCCCAGCCTCTCCTCATAAGTCATGTGCTGCAGCCCCCTAATAATTTCCATTGCCCTCTGCTAGACTCTCTCCAATTTGTCCACATTCTTTCTGTAGTGGGCCCCCCAAAACTGGACACAGTACTCCAGATGTGGCCTCACCAGTGCCGAACAGAGGGGAATAATCACTTCTCTCGATCTGCTGGAAGCACTCCTACTAATGCAACCCAATATGCTGTTAGCCTTCGTGGCAACAAGGGAACACTGTTGACTCATATTCAGCTTCTTGTCTACTGTAATCCCCAGGTTCTTTTCTGCAGAACTTCTGCTAAGCCAGTCAGTCCCCAACCTGTAACAGAGCATGGGATTCTTCCGTCCTAAGTGCAGGAATCTGCATTTGTCCTTGTTGAACCTCATCAGATTTCTTTTGGCCCAATCCTCCAAATTGTCTAGGTAACTCTGGATCCTATCCCTACCCTCCAGCATATCGACCTCTCTCCTCATTTTAGTGTCATCCACAAACTTGCTGAGTGTGTAATCTGTCCCATCATCCAGACCATTAATGAAGATGTTGAACAAAACTGGCCCCAAGAGTGACCCCCAGGGCACTCTGCTTGATGCTAGCTGCTAACTAGACATCGAGCTGTTAATCACTACCTGTTGAGCCCGAGAATCTAGCCAGCTTTCTATCCACCTTATAGTCCATTCATCCAATCCATACCTCTTTAACTTGATGGCAGGAATACTGTGGGAGACTGTATCAAAAGCTTTACTGAAGTCAAGGTATATCACTGCTCTCCCCTTATCCGCAGAGCCAGTTATCTCATCATAAAAGGCAATCAGGTTGGCCAGGCTTGATTTGCCCTTATGAAATCCATGTTGACTGATCACCTTCTTTTCCTCAAAGTGCTTCAAAATAGATTCCTGGAGGACCTGCTCCATGATTTTTTCAGGGACTGAGGTGAGGCTGACAGGTCTGTAGTTCCCCGGATCCTCCTTCTTCGTTTTTTAAAAGATGGGCACTATATTTGCCTTTTTCCAATTGTCTGGGACTTCCCCCCATCACCACGAATTTTCAAAGATAATGGCCTATGGCTCTGCAATCACATCAGCCAACTCCCTCAGCGCCCTCAGTTGCATTGCGTCTGGCCCCATGGACTTTGTATGTCCAGTGTTTCTAAACAGTCCATAACCTGTTTTTTCACCACTGAGGGCTGCTCACCTCCTTCCCAGTTCAGCAGTTTGGGAGCTGATTTTGTTTGTGAAGCATTGAGTACTTGAGTACTTCAGGTTTTTCCACATCATCTGTCACTAGGTTGCCTCCTCCACATTTTCCATGACCATCTTCTTGTTGCTAACATACTTGTAGAAACCCTTCTTGTTACCCTTTTCATCCCTTGCTAGCTGCAACTCCAGTTATGCTTTGGTCTTCCTGATTACACCCTTGCATGCTTAAGCAATATTTTTATACTCCTCCCTAGTCATCTGCCCAAGTTTCCATTTCTTGTAAGCTTCTTTTTTGTGTTTAAGCTCACTAAAGATTTCTCTTTAAGCCAAGCTGGTTGCTTGCCTTATTTGCTTTTCTTTCTGCACATTGGAATGGTTTATTCCTGTGTCCTCAATATGGCTTCTTTAAAATAGAGCCAGCTCTCTGAACTCCTTTCCCCCTCATACTATCCTGTCAGGGGATCTACCCATCAGTTCCCCGAGGGAGTCAAAGTCTGCTTTTTGGAAGTCCAGGTTCTATATTCTGCTGCTCTCCCTCCCTTCTTTTGTCACGATCCTGAACTTGTCCATCTCATGGTCACTTCTGCCCAGGTTGATAACCACTTCTATTTCCCCTACCAATTATTCTCTGTTTGTGAACAACAGGTCAAGAAGAGCATGCCCCTAGTTTGTTCCTCCACTTGCACCAGGAAGTTGTCACCACCACTCTCCAAAAACTTCCTGGGTTGCTGTGCACTGCTGTATTGCTCTTCCAGCAGATGTCAGGGTGATTGAAGTTCCTCATGAGAACCAGGGCCAGTAATCTGGCAACTTATGTTAGTTGTCGGAAGAAAGCCTCATCCAACCTCATCTCCCTGGTCTGGTGGTCTATAGCAGATGCCCACCACGACATTATCTTTGTTGCTTTCATCTTTAAACTTAACCCAAAGACATTCAACAGGCTTTTCTCCAGTTTCATATTGGAGCTCTGAGCAATCATATTGCTCCCTTAGATACAGTGCAACTCCTCCACCTTTTCTCCCCCGCTGTCCTTTCTGAACAGTTTATACCCATCCATGACAGTAACTCCAGTCATGTGAGTTACTCCACCAAGTCTCTGTTATTCTATTCATAACATAGTTCCTTGACTGTGCCAGGATTTCCAATTCTTCCTGCTTGTTTCCTGGGCTTCATGCATTCATGTACAGCCACCTAAGATAACTAGCTGATTGCCCTACTTTCTCAATATGAATCAGGAGGCCTTCCCTGTTGCACTCTCCTCCTTGTGTTTTCTTCTGATATCCCACCTCCCCACTTACGTCTGAGCTTAGGTTTCCATCCCCTGGTGCACCTAGTTTAAAGCCCTCCTCACTAGGTTAGTAAGCCTGCCTGCTCTTCCCTCTCTTTGTTAGGTGGATCCCATCTTTTCCTAGCAATCCTTTTTCCTGGACCATCATCCCACAATCGAAGAATCCAAAGCCCTCTTTCCAAAATGACATGCACAACCATGCATTTACTTCCACACTTCAATGGTCTCTACCTGGACCTTTTCCTTCAACAGGGAGGATAGATGAAAACATGATTTGTGCCTCAGTCTCCTTTATCTTTCTTCCCAGAGCCAAGTAGTCTGAAGTGACCCGCTCAAGGTCATTCTTGGCAGCATCATTGGTGGGGAAGTAGGAAGGGATAGCGGTCCAAGGGCTTGATCAGTCTCAGTAGACTCTCCATCACATCCTGAATTCTAGCTTCAGGCAAGCAGCATACTTCTCAAGTTTCCTGGTCTGGAAAGCAGATAGATGACTCCATCCCCCTTAGAAGGGAGTGCCCGACCACCACCATCCGTCTCCTCCTCTTGGGACCCATCCCACCTGGCTTCTTGATACAGATTGAAAGATGTATCCATATGTCTAATTCCTTAGGGGATCAAACTAATTAAGAGTAGAGCAGAATAACAAATAGATTTTTTCTGTTTGGCAGCCAAACCAGAAAAAAAACAAACCTGGTTCCTTGAAAACCAAAACTGATTTTTTTTTTGTTTTTTTCTTGCTAAAATGACAAAAAAATAATTTGCTAGAGTGAACGAAACATTTCAAAAGTTGTTTCAAATTGACGTTTTTAAACAAATGTTGTTTCAAATTGACATTGCATTTGCACAATGTCATTTTGAAAAGATGTGTGAAAATGGTTTATCTTGAAAATGTTGAAACCCCACCCCCAATTCTGGCATTTCTGACTTTTTTCCTTTGCTGAAAGTCTTTGCCAAATTTGACCCAAATTCCCAAACAGTTTTAATGCCCTGAAAAATACATGTATGGTAAATTTACTATGCTCAAAAAACAAATTCACCCAATTCTACTATAAGTAAAAATAAGTTCAGTCATCTAAGAGAAATGGTGGATTTTTCCCTATGTGTGCTTTGTGAATGGTGCCTTTATTGTCTGTCAGGACTGAGATATGCTGGCAAATCATCATGGGAAAAGTCAGGCTGCTCTTGCCCACAGTATGCTTGGCTCTAAGTACTGCTATTGATTCACTTTCACGAGCATCAAATTCACATTCAGTTTTCACAAGTACCAAATTTTCCATCATGTAAAATGTAGGGAAAGAGAAAAGAATACGGTAACAAAAAAGTGACTGGTTCAAATAAATTAATGATCTTCTAAACTAAGGGGGAGAAAATCCAACAAAACTAAAATTTCCCATGAAATTCTGGAGGTATCATTGAATTTTAAACCCACTTGGAAAAGAGTATTTATTCAGGAAGACAGAAAAGAAATTTTAATACATCCAACAATGCTTTGAATTCTATCATTATAAGCATTGCTCTTGCAATGACATCGTAGCATAGAAAACACCAATTGGTTGAGGCTGAGAGATCATTTCTATAAGCACGGCTCTTGGACGCTCCCTCTGAGTAGACTGAGGGAAACAGAAGGGGGTAAGAGGGTATGCTGGCCTTCAGTGGGGGCCAGGTGGGGATGGGGATGGGGAGAAGAGCCTGTCTACCCCAATCACCTCAAAGGAGAAAGGAATGGTGCCTAATTTTACACCATTTAAATTTAATAGGTTTATATGGATACAATGTATATGATCATTTACAAACATGCAAGTATAATGAAAAGTGTGAAATATTTTTTACATAGGGATGTGTGAACCTGTACAAGACAGAAGAGGAAATCCCAAATTTAAGCCACAACCTTGAAGTGAACCAATTCCCTTTTCTAGATTGAAATGGTATTTCAAACTCCTTCCCAACCCCCAAGGCCTGTTGGCTTCATTTTGCTAACATTCTTCTATCATTTGCAGCAAAGATTTGGCCATATATGCTGGCTCAATTGCTATCTTAGTCCCAATGAGTTCTGGGGCTTCTCAGCAGCTGCAGGGATGGGAGAGCACAATGCATTCTAGGACACATACAGTCTAGGACTTGCCTAGATATTAAGTTTAAATATAGCCAAAATACAACATTGACAGTCAGCATTGACAGAGGGAGACCTTGGTCCAGAGTTCTCCCTTGATTTAGGGCATAAAGCTGTATTAACACAGGCTATGTGGTGCACAGGATAACATGATGCAGAACTGAGCTCTACAGTAACTTTCTGGGCAGGAACATGGATATGGACAGGATGAGGACATGATGCTGTTTGGGTCCATGCACTGTGCAACCACTGGTTCCTGGCCCCATGAAATAGTTGAGCAGTAGGCCACATCCCCTTCTACCCCTGAACTGTGCAGTAGCTGCCACAGTCCACATGCCTGAGAGCTCCTATGGGATTTGGTGGATGAGTCTGCCCACAGAGTATATCTCATGCAGATATCTATGGAAACATTTGGACTAAGACCCAGATCTCCTGATCCGAGTCATGTGTTTTAGGTTACCCCAGGCTTCATTCCATGAAGTCACTGTGAAGCCTCACAAAATCAGAGAAATTCAGATAAATACTTAAACTTATGAAAGCTTAAGTGAACCAAACATTTGAACCTCTTGAACTTTGTCCATCACTATTTTCTAACTAGTGTACTTGGTCTTGTGGTTTCTTAGACTCAGATAAAACTTGCACTTACCTAGGAGACTTTAAACACTTACATGTTGAATCACAAAAGGAGAGTTGTCTCCAAATGTTTTAATTATTGAACTGTTAGTATAACTGAAATTGTGTAGCAAACTATAAAGTGTTTTGGTCAATCCATTTTGTGGTCTTTAGCAATGTGCTGTTCGGGGCTTCTTCCTTGCATGCACAGGTTGTACAACATATTGATTTTCTGCACAGTCACATACCTATTAAATCCTGAATTAAACAGGGAAATATATTTTATTTGCACTGCTTTGAAAAACTGTTGTTCATATAAGAGCTCATTTCGAGCCTGGGGAGCACTGAAAAATTTAAAATGTGAAATGGAGAATTCAGTTAGCTATGAAGTTAATAACAAAATTCACTCAAAAGGAATCATTCATAAATAATATTTTCACATAGAAAAATGAGCAAAAGAGGTTATGTTGGGATTACCCAATCAATAATTCATGTGGTTAACAACTGAATTATCACATCAAGGATAATGAGTAGTCTTTTTAAAATGAACAATAAAGCTTTATTTTACTGTGATAATCTAAATCACTTAAGTATGAGAATCGTCTTTAAAGCTAATGGACACCGCAGATAGCTTAACGATACTTACATCACTTTCATGGCCTTCTCGCAGATTGTATGTGAGATCATGTTGAATGTCTTCTACAAATTTGTGAGCATACTCCGGGTAAAGATCAAGCACTTCAAAGAGTCCTTTGAGGATAATGCATTGGAGGTCACAGTAGGTTAGAGCTTTAACATCTGCGTTTGTTTTAATAACTTGGTCCTTAATTGAGAGATTTGCTCCAATTAAATCTCCTTTACCTAAAGGAAAATATGAACGTTATTTCAAAAGAATAAATACTTGGCTCCTCTGTTGAAACAGAGGTCCATTTAATGTTAACTGCTAAAACTTAAAAGCCTGCTGCTGCTACTGTGCAATTTCATTCCTAACATTTTAAAGATATCCATGATCTGATATTTAAAAGCTTTCTCAATTTTGGCAGGTGTAATATTACATCTGCATCTACAATTGGTGGAAGGTACAAATGCTAATCTCCAGATGTGCAACTACCTTTTGAAGGGAGCAATATAGTAATTAGCTTTACAAATCTAAGTGTTTGCACCAGCAATTAGTGACAGGTGCAATTTTGTGTCTGCAAAAGTACAGGCTCATTCACAGACCCTCTGTCAGAAAGGAGGAAAATTGACAAAGGTATTTATAATCAAGAAGATGGCTCTAAGTAAGGGCTCTTTTAAGTATTTTTTTTTAATTTAGAATTTGCATGGTGAATGATTTGTAACGTACTATGCATCATTATATACCTTACCAGTGTATTGTTGCAAAACAGGATTTAGCTGAACAAATTTCCTGACAGTCAATAACAAAACCAAACTGATTCTTAAGCCATTATACCTTCAGACATAGGCACAACTGCCTCTGAGTCGCACAAGTATTAAACAGCACAACTGATCCCAAGAGCATAGAAATTTTATGGTGAAATGTTCAGAAATATTTGTACAGTATTTCGAATCTGAAATTCCATTCAGTTGGTAATTCCAAATGGATATTGCACTGGAACGCTTAACTTAAAAGAGTTAAAAAAACCCAAACAACCACCCACCAGAAGTTACTTAAAGCAGATCAGTTTTCCTTTTTTTTGCTATTGCATCTTTGCTGTAAAAGATCAAGATGTTACAACATTCTCTCTTCAGAAGTGTCTACGTGGATCAGAAGTAAATCCAGTAGGGACTGATCCACGTTTAAATAAGATTATATTACACTGTTCTGACAGCATAAAAGGGCCCTAAATGTATTTTAAATGGAGTAAAGTGCCCTTAGTGTAAATGGTAATCAGGACCAATTGTGTTTATGATCAGAATGGTAAACATAATAGAAGATACAACATCACACCAATACAAATATTTTGTTATGATTTCACTGCATTATGTTCTAATGGCAACTCAATCAAAAGCAATATAAAACTAAGCAAAATGATATGTTGACTTTGTAACTGATATCACCAGCTTTTTAGACTAGATTTTCCTGATTATATTCCTGACAGGGCAGACAAGGTTGTTTCAGCATCAGCTATACAAACAAGGACACTAATTTATACTGAATTTACCAAAACTGCTTTCAAATATACTAATCAGAACTTCCTCAGGTGTGTGAATATTTTAGTATGATGAATCTATAAACCATCCAAACTAGATCTCATAGTTTAGGACTTTTAAATACAATAATACCAGCTGGAAAAAATACAGTTCATCTTACAATTTATCTAATCCTTTGTTATTGTATATTCCTTTTCAAGTGAAACCCTTAAAGAGTAAACATTGCAGATAGAATGCAGAAGACACAATTATGACAAAAATAAAATGAGCAAGTGCAGGGTACACCAACATTTGCCATTTAAACAGATGTCATCATATAAATCAGTCCAAGCAGCTCTTCTCTTTTCTGATTGGAGAACAGAATTGCTTGTGTGGATTTATGTGGAGACATCTGTTTGATAATATCTCTTTGTCATTGCAGCCTTATTCACAAATTCATTTGGTTGATGAATAATTTTTTCTCCAAACATTTCTGGCTAACCTTTTAAAACATAAATCTAATATGTATATTTAAATAGCATGTCATTTCAGCATTAAAATATATTTCTTTACTTAAAGACCTGATACTCATAATATCAAGAGGAATCAAAATAAATAGCTATGTTGTATTAAATTATCCAATAGTGTATTAACTGTATTGTATTGCTAATGGAAACATATCAACAAACTTGAAGACCACTCTATTGGAATTACAAGTAGAGTATAAATTATGAAACTATAGGCCATAATTTATAAATTAGACAATAATCCACTGTTTTAATGATGAATTTGCCTCCTGGATTACTTCACATCAGCAGAGTATATTCTCATTAGGGCAATATTGGTTTGATGTATACATCTGCTATTAGTGTTAATCAGACTTAATTGAGGAAGTTTCCATTCACTGTGATGAAACTTTAATCCACACTACTATAACTCTGTTTTCTAATTATGATTTCATTTATTTCATGCAGAAATCCTCTAAAGCTGTTTGTTGTTGTCTCTGCTCTGTAATGTTTGATTAATATTTTCAGAGATTCCTAAGAATGAAAGCATTAAAGAAACTTTAATTCCACTCTGGTCAACTCTTGACCTTCTGTTATATTTAACCTTATCATTTTTTACACCCTATTTTATAGTATTAGTTTAGCTGATCCAATAAATGCTAGCCATTTTTAAACTTCCTAATTACAAATGAGTAATGGTCTGGAGCGGCTTGGATTCAATTTAATGGAATCAAAAGGTTATAAAACTAACAAAAAGAAATGTATTATAGTTATTTTCTTTTAAAAAAACCCTAACCCCTAAATGTGCAATAGTAATAAAATAAAGGAAATTCAATTAAAAAGACTAGAGATAAGTAATGTCAAGAGTCTAACACAGTCCCACAAAAATAGGAAGTAAAGTAGAAAGTAAATATTTGTTTTGTCTCTCTATTGTATGACTATTCAAGGCTGTGACACTTAGAAATGTAAGAATAAATTCTAAAATTACAAAAGGGGCTTACCTCCTCCCATTAAATAATACTTTGCACTTATAGCACCTTTCATCCAAAAATATCAAAGTGCTTAACAAACACTGAACTAGATAAGTCTGATGGGTCTGATCCAAAATCCACACAAGTCAATGGGAGTCTTTTCATTTACTTTAATGGGTATTGGATTGGACCCTGTTACTGCAATTACTTGAGACATCGGGAGGTTAACAGGTGACTTGTCCACCAACATACAGCAAACTAGTAGCTGGTCCTAGAATAGAAACTATTTCCACTCTGCTTTAGCTATTAGTTCCCTTGAAAGCTGATAGCAAAGATAAGCTTAAAAAGCAAGGCTTTTTTAACTCCATACCCTTTCTAGAAATGGTCAGGGTACATAGTGTTACATTGATTTGGGTTAGGGTTAGGCCAGGACTTTAGGTTTGGGTTTAAAGCTGAATTATGCCATTGGGTTGGGGTTAGATTTAATGGTGCCAACATCTGTTTTAATGGTGCCAACATCTGTTTTCTTGAAATTTTTGCCTCGAATGATGAATTATTTTAAGATCACCACTCATGCAATTTGGGCCTCTTTTGAACTAAAAATAATTTCCTTCTAGTCTTGAATCTAACTCAGAACAAAAACCTTAGGGATATTTGTGTTGCATGTATAACCGATCTAGGGACCTGGTTTTAGCTCATCTCTCCTCAATATTGCTAGGACACACTCACCTATCAGTCAGCAGTGGGGTAAGTGTTATCTGGAGATGTTTGTTTATCTTTGTTCACATTTAACTTTACAGTATTGTCTGCATTAGAGGCCTATTCATTTTCTTTGAAGACATTGACCATTAACCTACCAAGAATTGCCAGCACCATGCTATCTTTCAGTACTTCCATGGAACCTGAGCACACAAAATAGATAGCCTGCAAGGCATCTCCCTGCCGAAGGAGGTACTCCCCAGGAGCACAAAAGGAGGTTTTGATATGCAGAGACAGAGACCTGAGGCAACCACGGCTGGCACACTCAAAAAGGGACAGCTGCAGAATCTCCTTGTTCAAGTGCATGGTGATGTCTGAGCGCAGCTCATCTGGAAAGTCTTTTAAAAGCTGTCCAAAAAGGGAAACCAAGATTGATGTTAAGTGTAAAATAATTTATTTTACCTTTTTGCCTAAATGATCAGAGATACTAGCAACATACACAATGCTTAGGTTTTCTCTTATGCATTTATGGTGCAAGTAAAATACACATTATGGAGGGCCAAATCTTGCAGTCCTTAGTTAGTTCTTACTGAGCCCTTACACAGATAAGCACCCATTGATTTCAGGGATGCTTTATAATATAGTATGGGTTGATAATTAAAAAATACATTTGCAGTACAAGTTTGCCTTGTGCACAAAACCCACACACAATTCTTGCTGCTTTTTGGTAGAAGAAAATATAAGCTATACAAAAGAGCCTATGTTCTTTTTGGCAAAAATGCCTGGCACAATGACCCCGATTCGAAATAAAACAACAAATAATTCATGCCAGACCTATATAGTATGAGCAGAAACAAGTGGTGATTATTTCGCTGAGCTGCAATAAAGTCTTCTTAAAATGTTCATATCATGTATCGTGTGAATGGGAGATAAGCATTTTAAATAGGAATCTGCAAATCATAGTTGCAAAGGAAGGGGAAGGCCTATCAATGTATTTCTATTTAAACTGTGTTTGCTGTTTTAATCATGGAGTTTTACCCTGTATATCACACCTCACTGCACCCCACCCAATGAACCCTAACTGCAAACAGGGTTACTGTGGCCCAGATCCTGAGATCCTTAATTAACCCTTATTCCGACCTATATAACCCACTGCTGTGGTAAAACCCATAGCAGTGGTTATGGGGGATCAAACCTCCATAAGGTTCCCCCCTTGCAGAGTTCCCTCTATGATGTTACACTGGACGGGGGAAAGGGGGATGCTGATGAGGTGGAATGAGGTGCATGTCCAGCACAAAACCCTGGTGAAGGCAAAGAGTGGATACTTCTTCCTAGTTTTATCTCAGTTCTAATTCATTCTAGTTTTGAGCCTGGTTCTGATGTCACTTATATCAGTTTCTCAGCAGGTCTAGTGCAGCAGAGGAAAGTTAATAAGTACATGTTTCTGCCCATAGATGCTTTTTTCATAGAGGGATGGCATAAAAATTGATGAAACATTCTCCTTTCTTCCACCAACGCACCACAAGAATTTTTTGGGGCGAGGGGTGAGAGAGACTTAGAAAAAGGGCTTAAGTAACTTTCTGAACATCAATAGGAAGAAGTAACCGGCATTTGTTCCTCTGAAAATCTCCCATTATACACTTAAGTCACTTAGCACTGGTGAAATTCCCACCCCCTATGTTTCCTGCCTGCACCAGAAAAGAAAACTTCAAAAGGAATGTTCTGAAACCAAAATCTTCACATTTATTTCTATATTGTTTTTGGAGGCTATTGAGTTTTATAAGGACACATTACAATGACAATTAAATGTTCATCAGGAATGGTTTGTTCAAACAAGCATTGGGCCAAAGAAAGTCATTCTATCCTATGGTAGAATAATAAACTATTTAGTTGAGTCATATATAAAGAAACCACCAGAATTCTCTCTCCAACTTTCACACTCATATTAATCTTCTTCAGTAATCAGTTAACATTCAAATATATGTAAGCAGTAATAAGTATATTTTAGATTCAGACAGTGCCTTTCAGCTTAAAGAATCCAATTATATTTCACAGCCTCTGTATAGACATCCATGAAAAGCAGCCACCTAGGTACAAAAGGTTGCAAACTGTCAAGAGAGGGTAAGGATGAAAGAAGTAGTAATTTTGGTCAAGGAGAGGGAAGATATCCCTACTCCTAGGAAAAGTGCCATGGATACTTAAACATTTGGTGCAGGAGAGAAACACCTCTGTTTCAGGGCATCATCAAAAAGAACCCTGCTGAATGGTTCTTCGGTGCTTCCAAATTATGGTGGGTTTAGGTGGCCCTGCTGAAATTTGAATTTTTAGTTTCAGGGAGTCTGATATTCCCAAACGGATGGTTCAACAACCGAAATATCTCTTCTGGGATAACAAACTCAGCTTTATTCCTTATGCACATCCTTTCTGAAGTGTGACTTCACATAAATAGAAAAAAAAATCTTTAAAAAAACAATGATAACAAATCTAAGAAGCCAGTGGAAGCCACCTTTTGATTATTACCTCATTGGAATCTATTCCATTATTGACAGACCAGGTGGTTTGAAAATATTCAAGCATCCTCTGCTTTAACTGCTGTGGCAGGTGATGGACCCGTATAAAGTCCTTTAGATCCTTGGTTCTTGTGTGATAAAGGGACCATCTGGAGTACATCCTCTGAATTATAGCAGTCACATTTCCGAATACCAAGGCATGCATCAAAGCTGGGGAGAACAGAAATTATGTACAACAGGATGCCGTGACTTTGCAGATTATGGTTAAAATACAATACAGAAATATTAGGACAATTTTCACAGAATCCAAGCTTTCACTTTTAAATAGGCAAAATGAAATTTTAGAGAATGCAACACCTTCTGAAATATAGAGCAGCACTTTAATAATAAAACTCTTAAACAAACCGAAGAGGAGATAACATGGCATTTCAGAACTTTTGTACAATTTTTTTTTAATAAAATTAGGTCAGAATGGATGCTGACGTGCTTTTATCTGACTAGAGATTAAAACCAAACTCAGGAAATACATTTGTTTTAAAAGCCATTTAGAAATCTTCTGTTAAGGCAAAGTTGCTATAAAACATTACCATACAACATCATACACTGCTTATTACTTATTCAGGATCAGATTAATATTAAAAGAACCTGAGCTAAAGACTCTGGGTTGCTGGGTGGGGAGCCCTTCTATTTGGAGTATGATTAAAAAGGTTGTGTTGTGAAAAGTATGCTTGCAGGCATGCCCTTTGAACTTCTCACCACTGGTACTTCCCCCTTCTGGGGGACAATACTGCAGTCCAGTTGTCCAGCCACTTCCTCCTGGTGAGTGTGGGTGGATGGGGGACTGCCCACTGCTCCAGACCCCAGACCAGGGACCCCCTAAACCACAGTCACCTACTCCATTGCTGTGTCTCGACTACCACTGCATTTCCCTGGGCCACTTCCCCACAGTCACAGCACCCTACTCAATCTCAACAGCTCACATGGAGCTCCATCTCTACTCCCCAGGTCCCTGGCCTGCACTGTCCAAGGTGCTACAGGGTTGCAGCCTATTGGGGACACACTCTTCTCTCCTCAAGCTCCCAGCAGTGACTGACTCCGGCCCCGCAGCTCCTTTTCTATGAGTCCACTGGGCCCTAACTGGCTGCTCCTTGCTGTGTCTCTCCTATTGGCTGCTTCTCTGGCAGACTCCTTGGGGCTCTATTAATCCAGTCCCTGCCAGCATGGGGGTGAACTCCCCATCACATTGCCTTGTCATAATGATTTGTAATGTGTGAATTGTCATAGGAACAAATGGCTAATGATGTTTGACTATCGGGGAACAAATCCTCACAAAGATATGTAGCCCCACAAGTATGTGCCTCTATTCCCTTCTATGCTTTTCCAACAAATGCACTGGGTGTGAAGGTGTCCTTTAGCAAAAGCATATGTCATCCTGTGACTCTCTGCTGTTCCAAGGTATGTGCACATATGGCATTCCTGATTTTCCTCATCTTCTGAGAAACAGGACCAGTGTACATATGAGTGGAATCCAGCTGCCTGGACACAGTCGGTAAAGCAGACTTGTCCTGAGCACACTCAGGATGGAAACACTCCTTGACCCTCACAAATGTTATGGAATGTGCAACAGGTGACAGTTTTGTCAACAATGTTCACCATATTGGCCTCCAGACAGATGTGCAGCACCAATGAGATTTCAGCCTCCCAAACGTGCACTCCATGAGCACTCTGCAGCTACTGAATTTGTAACTGACTTCCCTTTTTCCAGGACCATTGATGTCATGGTCTGGTTTTATGAGTCAAGTTAGAAGCAAGTACGTAGTATCCCCCAATGTAACAATTGGCACGTCATGCTGTCTGCAGCGGCTCGTGACCGTGAATGCCTACCTCAGGGTAGACACTCCAAACTGGCGGGATGTTCTATAATTAGATTTCACCAGCCCAGACACAAATGTGAACTCCTAGATCACTGTAACAGTCTTACCATGAAATCACAGACAGTCCCCTTAAACTCTCCAGTCTACCTTGCCACCCAGGCAAGGTGGACATGGTGGTAAATGTTCATTTACACCAAAAAAAAATCAGATTGCTTTCAGTCCCAAGAGACCAGTCAATTACTCCAGGTCAGTTGGCACCCTAGATCTTCCACCAAAGACAATACTTGTAGCTAATCCTGTAATAAACTATCTAAAGGTTTATTAACTAGGAAAAAGAAACACACGAGTGATTTACAGGTTAAAGCAGGCAAACATATACACTTAAATGAGTTGCCATTTATGACTCCTAAAGATACACAGATGTAGTAATCTGCCCATTCAAAAGGTCTTTAAGGGCAGACCTGGATTGACCCCGGGAATCTTTGCTTTAATTTAATGTCTTTGTCTCTGTGAGAGTTCAAGTAGCAAAAAGATGACAATTTTTCCTGTGAGACATTTTTGTATCTTCTTCCCTCAGAAATCAAGCTGATAGTAACAGTTTCCATGCAGGTCCCTTCTTCATCCAGGGCTGGGGGGAATGCACTTAGGAGTCTTTGATCCTTGATCTCACACAGCAGTTCATTTGCATTTAATGAATAGGATTTAATAACTTCTTGTCAGAGAACATCATTTGCATTATACAAGGCTTATTTCTGTTTGACGAGTCACGGTCACAGAGGTTTACAATATAAATGCTTGCTATCATCTGGTCTGCCAGCATCAAAGCACAGACACACCATAGACAGCCATACCATTTCTTGGGAATAAAGTCCCTTCTTTCCTCTTTAAGTACAATTCCCAGTCTCCAAAGTATCTTGGCATCATGTACATTTCCAGTGTTTCCCACATTGTATTCATGAATCTGCTTGTGTTGTCCACTAAGCTTTGAAGAACAAATGAAGAGTGACCTTTTGTGTTCACATATTCACTCGCCCCTTTTGGAGGGCAAAGTTTTGGAATATGGATACCACCAATGGCCCATTTGGCAGAGTTTGGAAACCCCATCCTCTTAAATCCAGCTATTTCTGGAACTCTTCTTATGGCAACCATCCACAGGTAGATCACAGTGTTAGTTGCCTCATAAATCTGCAAAACCATGATGACAACAATGGACTTTCCAACCCCAAAGTGGTTTGCAGTGGAACTATAGCTATCTGGTGTTGACAGCTTCCACAGGGCAATACCCATTGCTGCATTGGTATGGCTTTCCTGATTCAAGCGTGCTGACATTTGGTGGTTGGTGCAAGCTCCTCCCACAGCTCCATATAGGTCTGTTTCCTCATTTGAAAGTTTGAAATCACTGCTGGTCCTCCCATGTTTCTAAAACAACATGATCCCACCACACTGGGCTGGTTCTCCTGCACCAGAACCAATAGCCCACTCAAGGGCACTCATGGCAATAGAGGCATTTACTACATCTTATACCACGGGAGTGAAGTGAATTGTCATGACGCTGAAGGTCAGCTGTCTTCGACGTGTCAGAATGTTCTGCCTAAATTCCACTGAGCATCTCGCTGGTTGCCTACTCCACGGCATATATATTTGTCCTGCGATAAGGAGCAGGAGCAGAGCCACATCATCATCCCATTGCTCCATGCCTCCCACCCCAGTGTTACAAGGAATAACAGGTAGGGGAGATATGATCAGGAACTGCTATCAACAAGTATGTGAAGGCAGGGGACAAACACCAAGAACACAAAGCCAAGCGATTTCCAGGATGTCTCCCAACCCTAAAATGGTAGCACTAACGTCAGCAGTGTGGACATATGTATACGTGTGTACACAGTGTTAGATCCACATCCAGCACAGCATATGTGGATGCTCGGTGCTTGTATGGGAAGCACGCATGAACACATACATGGTCCAGTAACAAAGTAAGCTTGCCAGTTAAACATAGCCTTTGTTTGAACTAAGTCAGTCTGAGTCTCTTGTGTCTTTTTCCCATCGAGATTTATAATTGGTTATTGTGAGCTTTTATACATTTTCATTCACTTTTTACAGTTGTGCTCACAATTACAAAAAATGTGTGGGCCAAATTATCCCAACAGGTCTGACACAGAGAGTTTTACTTGCAATTTCAAACTGGCTTGGGAATAAAAAGACCTGAGGTAAAACTGAAGACATGCCCACAGACATAATCTGTCCATGTTCAGGTGTGCAGTGTGCTTGTCTGTTGTGGGTGGAAGTATTTAGTTCTACATTGCATCTACAATGTGGTACACAATGTACCTATTTATAAATTGTTAATCAAAAATCTATTTAAGAGTCTAATTACTCTATAAGAGTCACTCTTAAGGTATATCTATCTTCGTAGCACTTGAAAGGAAGCAGAGAAAGGCTCCCCAGAGTACTGAACATGTTGGTTTATAAACAAGACAAACATGGTACTGACTTTAAATGGCAACTTAAACAGATTCCGTGAGTAAAGAGAATGACAAGGGGAATATGAGAAAGAAGGGATGTTTCCTGTTGGTTACAAGCTAGAGACAGACAACACATTCTCCAGTTTAGAAAAGTTTTGAAAACAGTTATAAGCTAAGAAGAGCACAATAAAGGAAGCAATAACTCCTTTGTTGTGAAAGGAAAGTAGGGAATTAAACAAAGCACAGTACTCATTTGGTGAGATTCCATAATAAAATTTGTAATGTTTCAGAAGTGATCTGAGATGAAATCAAGGCAATACAGGCAAACCAGTAAAATGGGATGAATATGATGTAATGGAAAGAGAGAGGTGGTGTGTGTACATAATACACCCCCCACCCCCTCCGAGAATATTAAAAAAAACCTATGGTAAAAGAATATTGCAGCCAAAAGTTAGGAAATGCCAGACTCAGGTTGTCCAGGCATACAGTTATGTGCGTATGCCTTCTATGTATCTTTAACTAAATGATCACATAGTATTTATTTCCACAGGACCCTCATTCAGCGCACAGGATGGACAATGGACAATAATGGCATTGGGAAAAGTGGGAGGGGGCAAGCACTCAAAATGGGCCAAATTTCAGTGGTATTGCAACCTTGTGTACCTGGTTGCAATGCCACTCACTCAAATATGGCCCAGCTGCCCCTCCATCTTGCCAGCTGGGTAGGTGCTCCACTGTTATGCCACCTGTTCTGGTCATGAGCCTGTCCCCCTTGTCGCATGCCTGCTGAGTTCAGGTTTTCAAAAGTTGGGGGACATGTTCCCCCATTTAAAAAGTGGAGGAGCAATGACTCTCTCCCCAGCCTGGCCATCTCCAGTGGCTACGATGTTCTCTGACTGGGTAGTTATTTAAATACTTTTTTTAATCATCATTCAATGTGTGGCCACAGGTCTTATTTGCTGTACTCTATTCAAACCCTTCCCTGAATTCAGAATTACTAATTTTTGAATGGACTTTTCTGTGTGACTAAAGGATTATCACTATAATATTGGAAAGCTTCACAAACATGCATGAATTTACCTTCACACCACCCCTGTGAGGTGAGAGGGTAGTATTATCCCAATTTTACACAGGCGGGACTGACGCAGAAAGATTAAGGCCAAAAGTGCCCCGTAATATTGGCTGCCCTATTGCAGTGTTCTGCTGAACAAATACAGTAATGTCACAATGCAATCTGTAATATATCTGGACTCAGCTGCTGAAAGATGGATCTACTAAAGTCATGATCCACTTACTTTCTCCTTCAGCTCTGGGACCACGGATTGCCTGGAGTAAGACATTTTTATCTTTCCTATGATTATTTATCTGTCTTACACCATAATTGAAAAATTCATACAAAATCAGTACATCAAAACTAGCAAACAGATACAATAAATTATGAATACCACTTCACAGTGCAATAAAATAAAAATCAATACACAGAAAATAATGGCTACCTTTGAAGAACAGACATTATATAAAATTCATAAGCATCAACCAAAGTTTCATAAAACTAAGATAAGGAAGCATCTGATATAATCAATAAATATTTTTTCTCCCCAGTCTCAAAGGTCATGCTTGAAAAGCGCTTACAGGAAAAAATTACAGGCTCTTCCTGTGCTGAATGTACCCCTTTCCTTTATCTGCCAGCTTACAGAACTTTATTAATAAAGGCTAGATCATTCTCTTCTTAATGATGTAATAAATTCAAACTTTAGTCAATGATATATACTCTTCCAACTGACCAACCCTACAGTGACACCCAGAGAACATTATTCCTTCTACTTAAAATAAATACTATCCATTCTATGTGAATCCAACAGATTTAATTAATGCCTCGCTAGGGCAAGTATCTTGCAAAATAAATAAAGTATTAATTTTCAAGACTTTAGTCATTTCATTAATGTATAGTAAAATATAGGATCTGGGAAAATTATTCATCAAAGGCACATTAAAAACTGCAGCCGTCAGACAAAAATACCTTAAGCCTTGAAACAATGTAGATGAATATTCTTGTCCCCAACAAATTCTACTGAGGTGAAGAGTCTACCGTGTTTGTTACCTCCCACTGCCTGTCTTTACCCTCTCTGCTGAGTCCTCTAAATAATGTCCCACATATTAAATTTCCAGAAACCTTCAGTCAAAAGTGCTCTAACTCAGTGGTTCTTAAACTTTTGTACTGGTGACCCCTTTCACATAGCAAGCCTCTGAGTGTGTTCCCACTTATAAATTAAAAACACTTTTTAATATATTTAATATATTTATATTTATTTATAAATGCAGGAGACAAAGTGGAGTCTAGGATGGGAAGCTGACAGCTCGCGACCCCATGGAATAACCTCATGGCCCCTTGAGGGGTCTTGACCCCCAGTTTGAGAACCCCCTGCTCTAAATCAGCCTCTTCTTCCTTCTTTCTTGACATATGTTGCCACCCAGTCCCTTCTCAGATGCAAGTTCATTCTCTCTTCTTCCAACATACCATTGACTCAACCTGTCTTTCAGCTGCCAGTTTTCTTCTGTTGCATCTGCATTACAGTCCTGATAGAATCTGACACTCCCTCTGCATTTCCTCAACTGCCCTGCCCCCATGCGTGCGTGCGCACACACACATTCACACACACACACACACACACACACACACACACACACAAACGATCCACTACCCAGATGTGAGAAAACATCCCTCGAAGTTAAACACAAGATCTGTATCTCACACCAATTAGTTACTAACTCTTTGTAACTGTTTGGAGGCCTGATTCCTTGTGCCCCACCATCCAGAATTCAAATGAATCTCTCTGACATCAGTGAAAGATAATCATAAGGTGCAGGGAGAATTAAGTCTCTTTTCCTCTTTACATGAAATATGTCAAACTTGTGATTATTATAAAGTCTGTAAATTAAACCAACAAAAACAAACACATATAAGCAAAATAACACCGCCCTCCTCGTTCCCCAGCATCTGAACTGATATTTGAAATGAAAATAAGTGATATTCTTCTATATAGGAAATCAATGTCAGTTATAGGGCTCCTTTATATTTCACTAAGTAAGTTTCTGGAAGTTTTTCCATCTTCATCATCCCTTCATGGATTTTTCTTGATTACCCTAATAAAAACAGTCCCCTCTGTATTCCACTACAAAAAGTTTTGTTTGACTACCTTGAATTCATGTGGAACATTTGAAGGTTAAATATTTAACCTTGTCACTATTATTCAGCATTGAAATTGTATGTTATCAATAAAATTAATTACTGTACTAACTGTAGCATTCATGAAATTGCTGGAATTAATAAGACACTGTTCCTTGTCTGACTCGTTATAATTACATCTACTTATTGCCAGGACAGTGAAAAAGAGCTGATAATTCATCAGGCTTTTTATATTTTTATACGTTATTGCTGGATGCTGTGAATTCATAATTTAAAGTGGTATTTAGCACGTACCATGGTCTCTGGTGTCAAGTTTACACTGTGGAAATTTACACTGCTGAACTGACAATAAGAGTCATGAAGACTGGGCTTGGAGTGAAACTTCACTGGTGGAAATACTTACTAAATCCAAGACAGTTAAGCAGCCAGAAAAACAATGTGGTGCACAGTGGTCAAATGGTGACTCACTTTGCTTCCCTCCACTCATGCATAGTATTGCCTTTGATTTGTATGTAATGTGTATTATGGTTTAATGCCAATCTTTTTAGAGAAGAGACGAAAGTAAATATATAAAAACCTGCAGAACTCTCTCTCCACTTTTCTCTATTACTGTCACTTATCCTGATCCAAGTATACCACATTGTGAAGATGAAACTAGTTTGGAATCTTGGAGTGAGGCGATGGGTTGACTCCACAGAAATAAAGTCAATGCAATGAGCAAATTTTTTTTTCAATAGTAACAAACCTTTATCAACATAAATCAAAAGCAGGCAACAATAAGCAGACCAAATATAACAAAAGCCCTTCCAGCTTTGATATTAATCTACACCAGTGATCAGGTATATTTTATTCAATATTATTGTTGCCCTTGCAATTAAAAAGTGAGACCTGCAAACAACTGTTTGTTGGTTTACTATATCACAAAAAGATTTCAGATTCATTGAATTTGCTAGTGTGCTAATGAAAATGTGCCACAAAATGGATCACAAATTTCAAATTTAATCAAGGACATGGCATTTTAGGATTAGTGTTTTACTTGAATTCATTTCAAATTATAGTTTAAAATTGTCTTTCCCCCCATTCAAATTTGACTTTTTGCAAAACATTTTTACTTACCCCCAATCAGCATTGTGCAAATCGAGAAAATCTTTTCTGCATCAGTATTGGCTGAAACATTTCCAAACCCAACACTGGTGAGACTACTGAGAGTGAAGTACAGGGCAGCTATATAGGCACTTCTGATTGATGGGCCTCCTAATGTATTATTGCCATAGTAAGGAGACTCTATACGTTTCCCCAGCTCATGAAGCCAACCTGAAAAGCAAAAACAAAAAAAAAGTCCAATGAGAAACTGCATAATGAAAACCACAGATTCTGTAAGACAAATGTCATACTTTTTAAGATTTAGGCCCTACATTTAAGGCCCTGAAGCCTAGGGCATTGGATTTGACATAAAATTCCAAGAATAAAATGAAGATTAAAGCTCCAATTCTGTAAACACTTACAAGGTGTTTAGAGAATTATGTCCATACATGATTTGTTCTTATGCATGAGTGTATATGGTCAAAAATAGACTCCTTTACTGAAATCAAGTGTTTATTAGATGTATTCAACAGCTGTATTGGGCAAATCAAAGCATTGAGTTTAGCAGAGAAAATAAAGTAATCTAATAATACTGTAGCATGAATACAACTTCCATTTCATTCTTTCCATTAATTGCTGTTTGAAAAGTTTTTGAGCTTCTGAGAGGCAAAGCATTACTTGTTGTTTATTATAAAGATTTTGGATATGTATACATTTCTTCTGTATAGAAGAAATGATTCAGAAAGCCAGACAAGACTTATTAACCAGAGATAATGTTTTAAAAAGATGCCGTAGCGAATCTGTTTTCTAAATTGCTCATCTAATCTTTATTTTCATTTTGCCAAATGAGGGACAGCTAAGCAAACCTTGCACAAAGAATCTGAATAAATGACAGGTGAGAAATACATTAAGGAAAGAATGGAGAGAAAAAATTATTTGTAGTGCCAAGTTCTGCCCTTTGGAGGATCTGTTTTTGTAGGTGGGAAATCTTCCTGGATATTCATGCACAATGAGGCCAGTAGAATTTGCCTCGTATGCTGATTTCACTTTCAGAAGATCTGTGTGGGATTTCCTTTTCTGGGCTGTATTCTAAACCCTTCATGATGCTTGAATAATTATGTTAATTTACACATGTACTGACAGTTTGAAAGACAGAAACATCTGTCCTTTCCACTCATTTCATACAGATCGGTAAACCTAGGAGCTGGAGAAATTCCTTTAATGAAAAATTACAAAATAAACAATAAGCTTTAAACATGAAGTCTAACAATTGTGATAACATTTTGTGATTGTTTTGTGATTTTGTTTTGGTATCTTCTGAAAGAATTCAAGTCAAGCCTCTGGAAGCAGACTGTGGAGGGTCATTACTACTAATACACTGGACCAGCCACAACTACAGTCTCTGTTTTCTTGTGTTACCCCGTCCTTGTTGCCCGTGGGATGCTAGCTCCTCCAACTGGAGGGAGGGGAGAGGCAGGGAGAAGCATAACTGTAGCCTTGCCACCACATTTACGTAACCTAGGAGGATTATCAGGATGCATAGGTGGAAAGCATGCTGCATCTTCATAAGGTGGCAGTGCAGAGTGAATTAGGCCTTGTCTACGCTGACAAGTTTCTGCACAGTAAAACAGCTTTCTGCAATGAAACTCCCGAGGTGAGCACACTGCCAAGCCACTTCATGCGAAAAAACTGCGCGGTTGCACTGCAGTGAAAAACCCACCCTGGCAAGAGGCATAGAGCTTTCTGCACTGGGGCTACAACACCGCAGTGCCAGTGTAGACACCCTGATCGATTACAGTGCTGTGATTGGCCTCCAGGAGGTGTCCCATAATACCTGTTCTCACCTCTCTGGTCATCGGTTTGAACTCTGCTGACCTTCCCTGTGAGCCCTACTCCTTAAATTCTTTGGGAATTTTGAAAGTCCTCTTCTTATTTGCTCAGCAATGCATGCAGTGGTCTCAGTGCATCTTTTCAGGTGACCTCTTCCACAAATCAGGCGATCTCCCGCTTGGACCAATGCCAAGCTGCTGCACCTCATCAGCATTTGGAGAGAAGTGGCTGTCCAGTCCCAGCTGCACTCCAGCCACAGGAATTATGACGCCTACAGACAGATTTCACGATGCATGACAGAAAGAGGCCATGACCGGGGCACACTGCAATGAAGGGTCAAAGTGAAGTTTATGTGGAATGCCTACCACAAGGTGCAGGAGGCAAACCAGCACTCTGATGCTGTGCCCATGAGCTTCTGATTCTACAAAGAGCTGGATGCGATACTTGGTGGTGAACCCACCTTCACTGCAAAGGCCACTGTGAATACTTTGGTGGCTCATGTGCCAGTCAAGAGTGGATCAAGCCAGTAGGACAGGGGTGGGCAAACTACAGCCCACGGGCCACATATGGATGCCAGCCATTTTTATCTGGCCCACAAGCCTGGGCTGAAGGTGGGGCCAGTGGCTCCGCCCTCCCAGCCCGGGGTGTCGGGCTCAGCACTGCAAGCTGTGCAGCCCGCGCTCCCGGCCCAGGGTGTCGGGGGTCAGCCAAGTGCCACCCGCCTGCCACGGGGCCCCGTGCTCCCAGTCTGGAGTGCGGGGCTGAGCGCAGCAAGCCCCGCAGCCCCGCACTCCCGAGCCGGGGTGCCTGAGGCCAGCCAAGTGCCACCAGCCGCAGGGCCCCGTGCTCCCTGGCCAGGGCGCCGGGGCCGGCAATGCGCCGTCCGCTGCGAGGCCCTGTGCTCCCGGGCCGGGAGGCTGGAGCCAGGCTGGGCCGAGTGCCGCCAGCCGCGGGGCCTGGCGATCCCGGGCCTGGGCGCCGAGGCTGGGCCATGCGCCGCCTGCCGCGAGGCCCCGCGCTCCCGGGCCGGGGCGTCGGGGCCGGGCTGAGCGCCGCCAGCCGCGGGGCCCTGCGCCTGGCTGAGCATGGTAAGCGGGGGCGGGGGCTTAAGGGGTGGGATCCCGGGGAGTGGTCGTTGGCGGGGGCTTAGGTGGTGGGATCCTGGGGGGTGGTGTTAGGGTTGGGGGGTCTCAGGAGGGGACAATTAGTGAACAAAGAGCAGGGGGGCTTCAATAGGGGGTGGGGTCCCGGGGTGGTGGTTGGGGTGGAGGGGAGTCGGGGGGGGGTCAAGGAACAAAGAGCAGCAGGTCTTAGATAGGGGGTGGGGTCCTGGGGGAGCAGTTAGAGTGGGGGGTCTTCAGAGGGGGCAATCAGGAATGAGTGGGGTTGGATGGGTCAGAGGTTCTGAGGGGGGCGGTCAGGGGGTGGGAAGTCAGTGGGGGTTGGATAGGGGGCAGGGCCAGGCTGTTTGGGAAGGCACAGACTTCCCTACCTGGCCCTATGCACGATGTTGAAACCTAATGTGGCCCTCGGCCAAAAAGTTTGCCCACCCCTGCAGTAGGAGGAAATCTTGGATGAGGATGTGGAGGGGGAGGGAGACCCAGAAGCAGAGGATGACTCAGAAGTCAAAGATGCATGCAGTCAGGAGCTCTTCTCTGTCCTGGAGGAAGATAGCCACTCCCAGCTGTCAGAGCTTGGCGAAGCGGAAACAGGAGAAGAAGCCCTTGATAAGTGGCTTTGATTTTGAGAATTGCTGCACTGAGTTTTTGGGGGCAGGAGGGTTGAAAAAGCAGGCTTGTGTCTGTATGATGTGCGTACCACCACAGGCCTAGTCTGAGTGGCGGAACAGGGTGTTGATTGACTGCCACACTTCATGGGAATCTGCCTCAGATCTCCACAAAACTCTCATGGAGATATTGGGCAATTTACTGCTGCAGGTTCTTTGGCAGAGCTGCTTTGTTTCTTGCGCGATTAAGGGTAACTTTCCCGCACCACTCTGCTGTCACAGGGTGTGTGTGTGTGTGTGAAACACAACCATTGCTGCACTCAGGCGAACCGTATAAGGGCCAGGGCAGAAGCTGCAGTCTTGGAGACAACCCTCCCTTGATTCCCTGCTCACCCTCAGCAGTGAGCTATCTTCCATAATGAACAGTTTGTGGAAAATGTCAGGAGAGTAACGATAATACGGCTCCTCCCTACAGTGCTGGTTCTCCTCAAGAGCCACGTGCCCAGTGGACAGTATGGTCTTGGAACAGTGATTTTTTTCTGCCTCTGCGGTTACTCACCATTTGGGGGGTCCTGTGTCTGCCTGGGATCAGCCAGTTAGTGATAGGTATGTGAACAGTGTCTGTGTTTTAAATCACTGAATCAGTGGTCTCTGTGTTGCAAACAATACTGCTTCTGTAAAATGTTGCATTTTGGCTTCACAGATCTGACCTTGGGAGCCCAGCCTCCCTCTTTGTTATCACTGGCTGAACAGCTGCGCAGAATTAGAAAGCGGCCACGAAAAACTAAAGAGAACTTTCTGCATGATGTCACGATCGGGAAGCCCATTGCTGCAAAACTATCTATGCAGTTTTGCTCATTGCTTAGAGTCACAGTGCTGCATAGCAGGAGGTGATTAATGGCCTTGCACACTTGCATGACAATGGCTCCTGTGTTGGATTTTCCAACTCCAAATTGATTCCTGAGTGACCGGTGTACTACAGTTCAATTGCCACTCTTCTGCACTGTCACTGAGGTTCTCATTTTGGTGTCCCTATGCTGGAGGGCTGGGGCGAGTTCTGCACACCGATCCAGGAATGTGCCTTTGCACATAGAAAAGTTCTGCAGCCCCTGCTCATCATCCAAAAACTGCAAGGCAATGCGATCCCACCAGTCGGTGACGGTTTCTTGGGCCCAGCAGTGGTGCTCCACCATCTCCAGCTGCTCCATGAGTGCCACCAGCAACCTTGAATTGTTTCTCTCTCTGTCCCACAGCGATCTAGCCGCCAAAGAATTGTCACGTTCCCCGTGGCTCCTCTTGCACCTCTGGAAATGCTTAAGGATCAGGCGTCCACGCTTGCAATGGCCATGACAATAATGCAGAGCTGTGCAGGCTCCGCGTGTCTGTCACAGATGGTGGACAGCAAGGAGGGATGCATGAGTTCACTGAGATTTTGAAAAGAGGTGCAAAGTATTATGCGATGTAGATGAAATTATGGGATGGAAAGCACGGAATTTTGGGAAATTGACCCCAGGATTCGAGTCACCCCAAAAGGACTCATTTCAGCCTCATTAGGCATTGCAAAAACTTTCCAAAACACCCTGCTCTGGATGGTGACGAGTTTCACAGTAGGATACCTATCCACAGTGCACTGCACCCTGCACTGATACAAGCACTGCTGGTGAAGAGACGCACTGCTGACACAAGGAGCATGGTGTGCACAAGCAATGTAATAACTGCAGTGGCTGTATGGCGATGTAACTTAGGTCGACGTAATTTTATATCATAGATATGTCCTTAGTATTCTTTGGTGAGAAACTTTCAGCACATCCACCTTGTCGTTATTAGCACCCATTCCTGGCGAAGGCCTTAGGATGCCAAACTTTTTCAAACACTGCCATTCAGGCTTTCCTAGATTTCTCCAAATACTCCTTCCGGAATCCAAAAAGTCAAAGCACATCAAAAACCTCTCAATGCCACTATCCTGCCTTCCAGTGAATGTATGATCTAACCCAGTGAATGTATGATCTAGCCCAGAAAATGTATGAATATAGCCCAGAAAATAAAAAAAATAATACTGAGAAAGTGCATCACCACCAAACTGGCATCCTTCCAGGCTCTAAAGGACTCAGCTCCATGTTTCCTAAATCACACTCTGATCTTCAAAAGCAATACTATGCTATATGTTAGATACTGTGCTTAATCAGTGCTATACAATGGAAATATAAGCTACCTAATGAAATTGATAGAACAGAATCTTAGAAAATCACATTCATCACAGTGAACTTTTGTATCACACTTAGGATCAGATCCTGCAGCCCTTACCCTCAGGCATTAGTATCAGTCCCTTAATAAGTGCACAAAGGAGATATGGATACATTAAGTTCATATAACAAATAAATCTTGAGGTTGTAGAAACACAAAAAATTGCAAAAGAACATTTACTTACTTTTTCACATTAACACATTAAAGTAAATAAAACAATAAAATCTCTACATTGTCCTATTACAACAAATATAAGTTATTAGTGCCAATAGTAATTAATATTTTTAGGACATCAGATAAAAAGATTTTGTGCATGGTCATAGTTTTATTCAGCATCCAGCCGTATATGGGAATATATTAATGTGCAGTAACTCAAGATAACTGTGAATGTGACAGTCATGGAATTAAACACAGACTTTGGGGAGTCAGCATTTGTCCCTTCTTAAAATACCTTACCCTGATTCATCTAAGTCATGCTTTTAAAAACACATAACTAACTTTATCTGATAGCTTGATTGAGTGTGAAATACAGTAAGTACAGAGAAAGATCTTTGTCATAGAAAGATCTTTAGGTGACAAATAAGGCTTGGGAAGTTTGCAATATTGTCCTTGAGGAGTGAAAGGAAACACTTAGAGGATAAGAGGAAACATCGAAGAGCTAGGTGCAGCCAAGTGATTGCTGCAGAAGTGAGAGGAAGTGTCAAAAAGCAGCAAGAAACATCAGCACCATACCCCACCATAAATATTCTCCAGATTGAAAGAATGGATTCTTAATGTGTTTACAAATAAATCAATTTCAATAAGCATATTTCTTAAATTCATTGTGTGGGTTTAACCTAACGTGGTTCTTTCCAAAAAGGAGGGCTAAAAGCTCCACTTTTATTACCTGGATTATAGCTCTGATCACACACCCTAAGCATTCCTTCTTTTTGAAATTTCTGAATGAAAACACCTCTCATCTTTTACACAACCAGTACCATTTCTCGAACATAAAATATCTTACAAGTCTGTTTTCTTGAAAAAAAGATCATATTGATACCAAATTGATATATTATACGAGAGGGATTTGTCCTGTTCTTTGATGAGGCACTCTGAGGAGTTGGTTTGTTTTGAACACAAGGTTTCTAGATTTACAATGTACCATTTGCAGTATTTTCATAATTTCTGATTACAGACTCATCAAATATTCTACACAAAGCATGAAAAATAATACCTCTTATATACATCTTTCAAAACATTAATATTAAAGAAAATAGTATAGAATGTTAAAGCAAAATAGAAATTATAAAGCTGCATTCTACAGACTGTATAAACACACTTGGAGGTAATAAACATGGATCTAACACTAAAAGGAGGTTATCTTTCTGACATTTGCTTGTCCTTGGGAGACAAAATGTAGAGCTTTTGGTATTTCTTTGATGAATTTGAACATTTTGTAACATAACCAGCTAAACGTGACATGCATTCTTATATTTTCAACCATCCTGGCTATAACATACTTGTAGCTATATCTTAATTTTCAGTAAAGATACAAATATGTAACAACCTAAGAATGATAATAAAAGTCATAGTAATTTTATTGATCTTATTTTTGCATCAATATGGATGTCTCTCTCTCTCTCTCACACAACACCGTCATGTAATGATGTGGTAATTATAGGCTTATCAGTCTGACGTTGATTCTAGGCAAGGTAATGGAGCAGCTGATATGGAACTTGATTAATAAAGAATTAAAGGAGGATAATATAATTAATGCCAGTTAACATGGGTTTATGTAAACATAGATCCTGCCAGACTAACTTGATATCTTTGTTTGGTGAAATTGCAAGTTTGGTTGATAAAGGTAACAGGACTGATGTAATATACTTAGACTTTTCTAGGCATTTAACTTAGTACCACATAACATTGTGATTAAAAAACTAGAACAATATAAAATTAACATGGTACACATTAGATGAATTTAAAGCTGGCTAAATGATAAGTCTCAAAATCGTAAACAGGGAAAACTGTAATTGTAAATGAGGAATCCTCACTGAGTGGGTATGTTGTTATTGCGATCCTGCAGGGACTGGTTCTTGGCCCTGAACTATGTAACACTTGTACCAATGACCTGGGAGAAAACAAAATCATCACTGATAAAATTTGCAGATGACAAAAATTGAGGAAGTGGTAAATAGTAAAGAGGATGATACAGAGACATGTGGACCTCTTGATAAACTGGCACAAGCACAGTTTGTGTTTTTAATTTGGCTTAATATAAATGTACACATCTAGCAAAAAAGAATGTAAGCTATATTTACAGGAAGAAGCACTCTATCCTGAGAAGCAGTGACTGAACAAATATTGAGGGTTGTGTTGTGTAAGCAGCAGAATATGAGTTTCCAGTGCAATGCTGTGGCCAAAAGAGTTAATACAATCCTGGGATGCTTACCTCAGTATTATGCACTGGTGTGACCATTACTGGAATAGTGCTTCCAGTTTTGGTGTCTACAATTCAAGAAGGGTGTTGATAAATTGGAGCCATGAGAATGATGAAAGGATTAGCAAACATGACTTTTGACTCAAGAAGCTCAATCTATCTGGCTTAAAGAGAAAGTTAAAGGCTGACAATTACAGTCTTTAAGTATCTACAACAGGAACAAATATTTGATAATAGGCTCTTCAGTATAGCAGAGAAAACTATACCATGATCCACTAGCTGGATGCCAAAGCTAAACAAATGTAGAGTGAATATCAGGTGCACATTTTAAACAGTGAGAGTAGTTAACCATTGGAACAATTTACACTTGTGGTGGAATCTCCATCACTGTCAATTTTAAAATCAAGATGAGATGTTTCTCTAAAAAATGCATTCTAGGAATTATTTGGGGGAAGTTCTAGGACTTGTGTCATAGATGATCACAATGATCCCTTCTGGCCTTGTAATTTGTGAATCTATGTATGATTTTATATATGTGGATAATAATAGTTACATTATACATACATACACTGCATAACTGAGTAACTATTCCACATACGCTGTGGCAAGTTTATCTAAAGAACAGTACTTCCCCATAATCATATATGTAAATACAATCAGGGATAAAGTTGTAGGAGAAAAATCTCTTTTCTGAGAATATTATAAACTGTACAGCAAAATTGGCTAGAAAACAGGTTTCCCAGTCCACGAGTATTTGAGATTTAAAAAAAAGAAAAAAAATTCCCATTTTGCATTGGGACAAAACCAAGATGTCTGAAAATCAGTGCCAAACTGATTTAGAGTGAAAGTTAAACTGGAGAAACTTTAATATAAACACAGCAGACACATCTGTAAAGGCTTCATTGCAATAAAGTAGGGTTAGAATTAATCTATTCCCATCTGTCTTTATTCTGCTAACCTACTTTCGTAGACAATTTTTTAACTACAGAAAAAAAAAAACATGACAAAGGGAAGATATCTGAAGGGCTTGTCTATGTGGCTGGGTAATACACACTGTGTGTGTGGGGGGGGATGTGATTCTAAAGCACTCTAATATGATTTGCATAAATCAGTCCCTGTAGACCTTGTGGGGGCATGCTAAAGATTCCCAAGTGCACTTTACCAGTGTGCTTTAGAAATCACACCTGCATATAACGCTTTACTTCTGGTATATACAAGCCCTCAGTTCTCTTTAAGTATTAAAAAAAATCCTGTTAAAGTATATTATATTCATTCATAACAGAGATTATTATAACAATAGGCTTATTCACAGTTGTGTGTATTTTAGAGACATGTAAATAGCTTAAACTGTACATTCAAAATATGTCATATGGGAGGCAGCTGATGACTTAGGGGACTGGTGATGACTTTAAGAAATTGATATGAGCCTTTTATACTTACATTGTCAATGGAACCCAGATCAGTTTGGGTGTAAAATTTTGGTGGCAATATGTGGAATGAGTTTGGTCCTGTTCCCAGTGATATGAGTCCAGTCCATTTCTCAATGATACATTTCCACATCACCAAAACTTACCATTGCAATAAACATTAATTGGCAACTTGTTGACATGTCATCTAATAAAATAATAATAATAATAACCCCCCCACACACACACACAACCAGTATTTGGGTTGGGCATGGAGATGAACAATACTTTCATTCCTAGAAGTACTCTTTCCAGCTCCAATGTTAAGGCAAACTGGTCTGGTGCTATGGAAAACTTGCTTTGTCTTTCTAGAGCTTTCAACAACATACATTCCATAAATTCTAAATATACACAGTGATGCAAATATACTCCTGACCTCCATGGATATAGATCTCTGTCAAGCAGTGGAGCCAATGAAGGAGAAGATTCTATTTAAGGAAGCCATGGAGGGAGTGGTAGGGATGGCCAAGAAAAAAGTGGAGTGTAGAAAAGGAATCCCACTGTTGCCTGGATCCTTTACCCTGCGCAAAGACTTCCACTAGACATTTCAAGTGCAGTTGTAAGTGTTGCACTTATATACTAATGTGAAGAATGGTTCAGAAAACTAAAGCTGGATGGGTCGCCGTATTACAAATAAAAGCAACACAAAAATCCTTTGGAATGAAGAAGGGAATATGATCTTTCTTCCTGCATGTAAATATTTTGTGTTACTTTTCTATTAAGTAGCTAAAATTCTGGGAAAAAAACAGCTAATGCTCAAGAAGTTTGACATTTCGGATTTAAGATGTGCCTCTGTTTAAATGCCAGTGCATACTCTAAAGTAAAACCTTAAATCATCTGAACTAACGCTATATGTCATTATCAACTCTATCTAACATTACAAACAGCATGCTTCAGGGAGTTGTTATGGATCTTGTCACTGCCATCATTTCCAAAATTTTTAAATTAAAATTTTAAAATGGAAGCTCTGTAGTTATTGGTTCAGAACAAACTTGTCAGAAACACAGTTTGATGAGAATGCCTTCTTTCCAGAATTACAAATGAGGATTTATCAGCTGCAACTGCTAGGATTATTATTGTTATAATGGAAGTTAAGTGTACCCTACAAAGGACTAGATTCAGTAGTAGTGCCATTTGGCTTCCACAGAACAGAAGTTGGATAGAATTTATATTGAATATGTTCCCAAATTAGCAACTGAAACAAGAGATGGGCCTGAGCCAAAACTCAAAGTTCAAGCAGCTACTAATGCTGGGGACATCTGGACCCAAACTTTGTGATGTGCCAAATCAAAACTAGGCCCAAATGAAGTCAATGAGAATTTTGCCATTGACTTCAATGGGGCCATGATTTCATTCTCAGACTTGAGAATGTATGGATCTTCATTCATATCTGAACTTTACAGCTTGCATGGGTGGTAGGCCAGATTAAGAAAAAAAAAACAATATCCCAGGGAGTTTTCCCAACCCCCCCCCCCCCCACACCTACCTCTGTGTGGAGCTTTATTTCTCCATCTTTTGAAACTGGCTCAGCCCCTGCGTCTCAGATTCTATCCCAAGCAAAACACAGCTGCATAAGAACCAAAAGCAAAACAAAAATGGGTTACTTGCCCGTAACTTTTTGGCCTCTTCCTAGACTTTCTGTAGTGTGATGGAAGTGTGCTGCTTATATATCCCCCTTAAATCCCAGCATACTTTGCCACAGGCTATGAGTACTGTCACTGTTATTCGGGAGATGCTTGTTAGCAAACCCTACTCCCTTCACCTCCATGTGAGACTGACTGGGAACTAACTGGATCCAGCTATTTCACTCCCTATTAAAGGCACAGAGGAGTTCTAGTGCATTCTCCTCATGAAATTTAGATTTCAGGCCCTAAAAAAGGAACCAGTCGTTTTCCCAAACTGTCTCTCTGTTTCTCAGTGAACTTGTCCCCCACAAGTACAGTTCCTGAAACAGCACAGTACTGGCCCAACAGTATTTATTATACCTACACACAGCTACATGAAGGCTAAACAATCTAAACTATTAAAAGAGCTTGTGTCGATACACGGCATTTGTGCAGAATTTGAGAACCATTCGACTGGACTGGAATATAAAAATGAAAATGCCACGCAAAGGTTGCAGTAGGTCTTAAACCACATCTTCAAAGGAAGGTGACTCCCATTACATCAGCAAAGAGCCATTTATTTTCAGAGAATAAAATTAGTTGCAGTTCGATCCCAAAGAAAAGATCCTGGTTAGAAACATTTAAGTAGTCAACAGAAGTAGTTCAGTAGTGAATTAAGCTATCTTTGTAAACCAGGTACCAATTAGAGACAATGGAGAATTTTGCACAATGCATTATAAGAGAAAGATTAGCAAGTGGTCATAAAGACAGAGAAAAGTAACTGGTTGGAATAAGGAGAATTCTTCTGACAGAAGGTACGTTTACTCTCTGAGCATTAGCATTATCTCTTGGAAATAAACATAGTCTCAAAACCATTATAAAATAATTCTGTAAGCTCACAGTTGGATCAAGTCATAGCAAAGTTATTGATCCTATGTGCTGACTAGAAATGAAGTTTTCCTGGCAAACAAATATGTAATCATCATACTGGTTTCAAAAACAAGAGGTGCTCAAGGGATCTTAAAAAAGAAAAAATTCTAAGCTCCTATTCTAATGTTGGTGATAAAGACAGCTGAGCCTACAGCAATACCAAAAGCCTGATAACTAAGCCTTATAGGCACAAAACTGAACTCTCAATGGACTCTAAGAAGTTTGCAAATATCATTGATAGTAAGAAAGAAACCAAGTTTCTAAATTCCCAAAAGTCCCATCAGTTTCAATGGGGCCAGGATTTCATTTCCTATTCTTAATAGGATGGGGGCTTGAAAATAATTGAGGCATTGATGTTGGAAGGACAAACAATGTATCCATAGGGAGAGTTATTGTTTATCATGCAAGAGACTTGGAATCCTCATGAGTGAAAGCAATGAGGTGTAACGGTAATTCCTTTATGTTGGGTAGTGGTATGTTCCGTGCTTCTAAGGAAAGTCAAAGCAGTTGTGCTAGTCTGAGATATTTCCATTAACACAGTAATATTTCATTAGAAAAAGAATGAACAAGATAAATTTGTTTGAACATATGATTAGTCAAGGTGGAGTTTTGCTATTCCTCCACCTAACCCAATGGACTGTAGCATCAAGGTAAAGGAATTACCAATAGGTGTCCTTATTTCCTGTGAGGGCAAGTCCAAGACGATTTATGTCAGGACTAATCATTTTGCTTTATTCATCATTAGGATCACATTCCCAGCTGCTGAACTTAATTATTATCGGTCTAAATCCTGAACCTCTTATGTTTGGGCTTAACAGAAAGTTTTGTACCTTACTTGTGTGTATGGTGATTTTGCACTGGCTTGACCAACCTTACGAGGGCTGGCTCTGCAGTTGCTCCAAGATCTGGCCCTATAATGCTATGATGGAGAGTTTATGTAAATGAGACACACACAAATTTTCCCCTCGCTCTACCTGGCACAGATCCTTTTTCTTTCTCCCAGAAGGCTATCTTTATCCTCATGAATTTTCCATGGGGAAGAAGAAGAAATTGGGTTGGGAGGAAAATATCCCATATCAGTGGAGATTTGTGGCAGTCTCAGGAGCGTGACCTTTGACCACAGGGCTCAGAATCTCCAATGTCACTTTGGTTCCTTTCCCCTACAATTACTCTGTGGTAGAGGAACTTAGGCCAAGATAGGTCCATCTTGGTGGACAGCTGCATGTTAGGATTATGGGTCAGCTGTATGGCCTGTGGGTTATTCTGCTCATTCCATCTCCTTTGGGGAGTCACACCCACACTGACATATAGGACTAAAAATGTAGTTTTCATGGCACAGTGACAGAGTTCTGTTATCAGCAGCACCTTGATCACTTAGAACACCCAGGGTACTGGGCATGATTAAGGTAGAAGAGAGCACTTACATCTGCTGGTAGCCTGACAAGCTAATGAAGTAATTAGCTCACCAGCTGGAGAACCCAAGAAGGAAAGCAGGGATATAAAAAGTTAAACCAAGGAGCAAGAAGGGAGATCTACATAATTGCTGCTATGTTGTGATGTACCTGGGGAATAAATGACAATCAAGGTACTTGATAAAGGTACTCTGATGGACTGTGTATACTGGTTAACTTACCCACAGAGCTGATTAAATATTAATCAATATTAATCAATATTAAACATAAGGAATCCAAACAATCCTCTAGCTCTTTTGGTTATATTAAAGATGAAGAAGCAACACATCCTCCCAATTGTCCCACAGCAGAGCTCCACATGCATCTTAAAAGCCATCTCAGCAGGTCTATGAAATACCTTTCTATTGATATTTTATAACGCAGTAGTTCTTTGCACACCTATGCTTACCGTAGGTAGCAGCTACAGTATAAATGACAAGTGCATACAGATCCTTGCAAAAAATATAGAAGAGAGATGTACTAGAAAGTCTCTCTCTCTCTCTAAGGAAAATACATGACTCTTTTAAACAGAAATTTTTCAGGTGTGTACATTTAGTACACTCAAGAGATTGGGATTGTCGTCCTGGCTCTTCCACTTACTTTTACACATCACTTTATTTCTCTCTGTCTCCACACCTGTAGGATTGGGATAATTATAATTCCACCTATCTAGGAATATTGTAGTTAGTTATTGTAAAGTGCTATATAAGTACTAAGCATATTTATAAAGTTTTATCAAAGAAAAATGGCATATATATGCTTCTAACATCAATGGTTGGTATGGGCACAAGTTTCCTTTTGGTGTGGAAACTTTTAGAAATTATTTATTCCATTTTGCCCAAGTGCAGTTTTGTTTCTGTTTTGTTTTTATAAATGAGAAGAAAGTATTAACTTTAAAAAGCTCACTATTTTTATGTTACATCTCATATAATTCATATAAGCTTAGACAGCAGTAACTACTGGCCTAATCATACAGATAATCAAGGAAGCAAGACTATGGACAGAGGATTAGCAATAGATGGTATCCTTGTAGATTATTGACGTGATACACACACTGGTGCGCTGAGACAACTGTTTATATTGCTTACCAATATTGGTTCATTCTGACTGTATTAATTGGCTGTCTCTTGTTTTATACATGGACTGTAAACTCCTTGTGGCAGGGACTGTCTTTGTTGTGTGTTTGTGTGTGCCTAGCACAACAGGTTGCTAGTCCATGACTGGGGCTCCCAGGCACCAATACAAATAATAATAATAAAGATGATGATGATGATGAACTGGATGATGATTTTCCTCTCTGATGTTCAAAAACCATTTCCATTATAAATATTAGTGATTTGGTCTGTTATTCATAAATTACCCCCTAAAAGCACATGGAATTTGACCATCAGCAAAGCCCGTGCAACATGAGAACATAACATAAGAATGACCATACTGGGTCAGGTCAAAGGTCTATCTAGCCCAATATCCTGTCTTTTGACAGTGGAAAATGTCAGTGCCCCAGAGGGAACAAAAAGAACAGATAATCATCAAATGATCCATCCCCTATTGCCCATTCCCAGCTTCTAGCAAATAGAGGCTACGGACACCATCCCTGTCCATCGTGGCTAATAGCCATTGATGGACCTATCCTCCATGATGCTGATTATTAAAAAAAGGCTCCTGCAGACGCAATCCTGGCAACTGAAGGCCAGTAAGCCTAACATCAGTACCAGGCAAATTGGTTGAAATTATAGTAAAGAACAGAATTATAAGACACATAGATGAACACAATATATTGGGGAAAGTCACGGGAAAAGTAAAGGGAAATCATTCCTCACAAATCTATTAGAATTCTTTAAGGGAATCAACAAGTATGTGAACAAGGCTGTTCCAGTCAATATTGTGTACTTGGACTTTCAGAAAACCTTTGACAAAGTCCCACACCAATGGGTCTTAAGAAAAATAAGGATAAGGGATAAGAAGGAAGGTTCTCTCACAGATCAATAACTGGCTAAAAGACAGGAAATAGGGTAGGAATAAGTGGTCAGTTTTCACAGTGAAGACGGGTAAATTGTGAGGGTCCTGCAAATATCTGTGCTGGGACCAGGGCTGTTCAACATAGTTCTTTTTGAACCGTATTATAGTCTCAGCCTTCACAACATCCTCTAGCAAGGAGTTCCACAAGCTGACTATGCACTGCATGAAAAAATACTTCCTTTGTTTTAAATCTGCTGCCTATTGATTTCATTTGGTGACCCGTGGTTCTTGTGTTATAAACAGAAAGACAGAACTCTAAGAAACTACAAGTGTCCACTTTCTGGCAATTCATATAAAAATGGCAGCAGAAACCACCTTTAACTTTGCAAAATGAAATGATAGGGGAAGCCAGCATAAACCACTACATTCAGACTGACTAACACTTTCTACTATAAATGATTTTTGTAACTTTGTTTTGACAAGACTTAACACCTATATTGTTTGCAGCAGACCTTTCAAATCGGCCAGGAACAAAACCTCAGCACTTTAGAAATGCATTTAAATGACCCTTTCTCCTCTCACTTCTGTGCCTCAGGAAATTTTTGGCAGTCTACCGGAAAAAATAACTGACCATGACCATTCTAAGGCTAAGACCATATCTCTATAAAATAGCAACAACACACTGCACTGAAAACACCTGACAGCTCATGATGCAGCAGTAGCCATGAGGGAGTGTTAGGGCAGGGTTATCTTACCTTTCTACTAACCTACACACCCCAGTTCCAGCATCCCATCCTTCCCCCATCCCCAGGCGCATCAAGGTTTTACACTTCCTAAAATTTTAGTGCTTGACTTTGCAACCTAAATAACTTTATTACAATGTAGTTTTGTGTGTTCCATTTGAAATAAATAAGAGGCTGAAAAATATTGGGCTTTTTTGGAAATCAGCAGCACATGACTTTTCACTATGTATTATATCTTCATATCCAAAGAGCAAAACAGGTACTTGCAGTGCAAAGGAAGACTTTATTTAAACATAAGGAAAACAAAACAACAATAAAAACACATAAACAGAAAAAGAACAAATAAAATTAAAGTGTCCATAAGAAAGCACAGCGTACAGGGCTGGCGTAAGCTTTACTGCCACCCTAAGTGGCGGCGGCGGCATTTCAGTGGCAGCTTGCAGGGTCCCCACCCGCTTCAGCGGCATTTCGGTGGACATACCCAGAGGCACAGAGCAGCCATGTGACCTGTGCTGAAATGCTGCTGAAACAGCCAAAGTGCCACCCTTCAAAAAACGGTGCTGCCGTAGGTGACCGCCTATGTCACCTAGTGCTTGCACCGGCCCTGACAGTGTATGTTTAAAGCTGCAATTCTGAGCATAAAATAACCACTATATTTGCAGGCTTGACAATGTTCTTAAAAACTTAGAAGGTATAGTATAATGAAAATAAAGGCATGACTGTTTCAAGCTGCACAAACTTCTGTAAGACTTTTAAGTGCTTTGAGGTCTACTGATGATGATTTGTAACAGCTACGTATTGTTGCTGTTGTTATGTTATTATTGCACAGCTCTATAGTGTAGGATTTTTCCCCAGTGCTGCACAATGACAACCCTAGATATATCTAATTTGTTATAGAAACAAATGATAATAGCTTTGCAAACAGAAACTCTAATTAGCATCCTGATGTAACCATTAGCAATCAAAATAAATGTAAGAGAAAAGCTTGAGCATTTTCTGTGGCCTATGGGCAACGCACAGATTTCTGAAAAATACCTCAGAACAGCATTTGATTTTAATTTACTACATTAAAGATTTTGCATTTTGTTAGCAGGAACACTTCTTCCTTTACCCAAGTACCTGGTGTAGTAAGAGGTGAGAGAGGCAGAGAGAAGGATGAATCAATAGCAAGAAAGTAAATAGATAAGGCAGATGTTTGTTCTAAAAATTCAGTTAGGAAAAAAAATGTGTGAATATGGCCACTTTTCCTACCATATTCAGCAGACTACTTGTAGTAAGGTAGGAAAGCAGCAAGACAGAGAGAACTGGAAGGAGTTCAGAAACAGGTGTTCCATTGAGGAGCATTCCAACTGATACCTCAGGAGGCAAGCTAGCAGATTGCCTATGAGGCAAGACAACCTACTATTGAAGAAGCATATGGAAAGGTTGCAAAATACAGAAGAAAAAAGCTATGCTGTGGTCTGCTCAGACTTGTGCTAGACTTGAAACCTTTTAACATGTAGGGGTCAGACCAAAACTTATGAAGACTAAGGTAATAGAGAGTTGGCAACTTCCCAATCCCAGCACAAACTTCCATTACACTGAGGTGTTCCTAGAACTGTACAAAACTCTCCAAGCTACAGTGCTTGAGGGTTGAAGAGCGTCTGATGTGATTTTTCACTCACTGAGCAGCTTTTTACATTCTATCTGCAAGTTTTAATAAATCCCTGAGTGTTCAATATAAACCCCTACAGTGTTTCTATTACAGAAGAGACCTGGAGAAATCACAGGGGTTTTTTTAGCTCTTGTTCCTTCTCCAACCAATGGTGCAAAATGTATTAAACCAGTTAGATAGGCAGAACCACAGGGTATCAATGCATAAATGAGACAATGGTGTTTGGAGGAGGGATTTAAATTTATTAGGAATTGGGGAACCTTTTGGGAATGGTGAAGCCTATACAGCAAGGATGGACTCCACCTAAACCAAAACAGAACCAGATTGCTGGCATGTAAAATTTAAAAAAGTTGTAGAGCAGTTTTTAAATTAAGGGCTGGGTTTGGGGTTGTGGGGGAGGGGAAGGATATGGAGATATGGAGGAGCACAAGTTTCAGACAGATATTTCCCTTAGGGAAGGATTTATTAAAAGGGGATACTTGATAGTCTAGTAAAGAGAAGAGGACAGAGGTTGGTAAAGTACAAGTAGAAACTGAAGAGAAACAGTCATATGAAAAAGAGTCCCATTCAATTACATCACACGAAGGCAGACAACTAAATACTGAAAAAATTTATAAGTGCCTGTATACAAATGCAAGAAGTCTAAATACTAAGTTGGGTGAACTTGAATACCTGATATTAAATGAGGATATTGATGTAATAGGCATCACAGAAACTTGGTGGAATGATGATAACCAATGGGACATGATAATACCATGGTCTGAAATATATAGGAATGACACAGTAGGTCATGCTGGTGGAGGAGTGGCACCACATTGAAAGAAAGCTTAGAGCCAAATATAATAAAAATCTTAAATGAATCAAAATGTACCTTAGATTCTCTGTGGATAGAAATTCCATTCTTGAGTAATAAGAATATAGCAGTAGGAATTGACTACCTGATCAGGATGATAACTGTGATTGTGAAATGCTCAGGGAGACTGGAAAGGCTACAAAGGCAGAAAATCCAATAATAATGGGGGATTTCAACTAGCCCCATACTGACTCAGAGTATGTTACCTCAGGATGGGATGCAGAGATAAAATTTCTAGACACCATTATTCATTATTGCTTCTTAGAACAGCTACTCCTGGAACCCACAAGGGGAGAGTCAATTCATGATTTAATCCTAAGTGGTGCATAGGATCTAGTATAAGAGGTGAATATAACTGAAATATTTGGTAATAGTGACCATAATATAATTAAATTGAACATCCTATGGGGGAAAATACCAAAGAAACTCATCACAGTAACATTTAACTTCAAAAAAGGGGACTACACAAAAAAGAGCAAGCTAATGAAATAGAAATTAAAAGGATCAGTCACAAGGGGAAATGTCTTCCACCTGTTATTAAAACTCCATAACAGAGGCTCCAACTAGATGTATACTAAAAATTAAAAAAAAAACAGTAACAGGACAAAAAAAAAATGCCGTCATGACTAAACAGAGTAAAAGAGGCAGCTAGAGGCAAAAAGACATTTTTTAAAAAACTGGAAATCATATCCTACTGAGGAAAACAGAAAGTCACACACTCTGGCAGGTCAAGTGTAAAAGTCAAGTGTAAAATTACACAGGCCAAAAAAAGAATCTCAAGAGCAACAAGCAAAATATACAAAAACCAACAGGAATACCTTTTTAAGTACATTAGAAGTAGGAAGCCTGTCAAATGATCAGTGGGGCCACTGGATGATTGAGAAGCTAAAGAAGCATTCAAGGAACGCAGGGCCATTGCACGGAAGCTAAATGAATTCTTTGCATTGGTCTTCACTGCAGAGGATGTGAAAGAATTGCTACACCTGAGCCATTCTTTTTAGGTAACAAATCTGAGGAACTGTCCCAGATAGAGGTGTCAGTAGAGGACTTTAGGAACAAATTTATAAATTAAACAGATAAGTTACCAAGTCCACATGGTATTTACTCAAGAGTTCTGAAGGAACTCAAATATTAAATTGCAGAACTATTAACTGTGGTATGTAACCGATTGCTGAAGTCAGGCTCTATACCAGATGACTGCAAGATAGCTAATGTGATGCTGATTTTTTTAAAAAAAGACTCCAGCAGAGGTAATCCTGGCAATCGAAGACCAGCAAGCCTAACATCAGTACCAGGCAAGCTGATTGAAACTATAGTAAAGAACAGAATTATCAGACACATAGGTGAACACAATATATTGGGGAAAAGTCAACACAGCTTTTGTAAAGGGAAATTATCCCTCACAAATCTATTAGAATTCTTTAAAGGAATCAACAAGCATGTGCACAAAGGTGTTCCAGTCAATACTGTGTACTTGGACTTTCAGAAAGCCTTTGACAAAGTCCCATGCCAAAGGGTCTTAAGCAAAGTAAGGAGTAATGGGATAAGATGAAAGGTACACTCGCAGATCAATAACTGGTTAAAAGACAGGAAATTGGGTAGGAATAAGTGGTCAGTTTTCACAGTGAAGATGGGTAAATTGTGAGGGTCCCACAAATATCTGTGCTGGGACCAGTGCTGTTCAACATATTCATAAGTGATCTGGGAAATATTGCTCAACAATGAGATTTCAAAGTTTGCAGATGATACAAAATTACTCAAGATAGTTCAGTCCAAAGTTGACTGTGAAGAATTACAAAGAGATTTCACAAAACTGAGTGACTGGGCACCAAAATTACAGATGAAAGCTGATGAAAGATTTTGGAATTATTGAGGATAGTTCTCTGAAAACATCTGCTAAATGTGTAATACCAGTCAAAAATGCTAACAGAATGTTAGGAACCATTAAGAAAGAGATAGATAAGACAGGGAATGTCATAATGTCACTATATAAATCCATGGTACTCCCATACTTTGAATAATGCATGCAGTTCTGGTTCCCCCACCACAAAAAAGATAAATTAGAATTGGAAAAATTAAAGAGAAGGACAACAAAAATGATTAGGGGTCTAAAATATCTTCCATATGAGGAGAAATAAAAAAAGATACTGGGACTATTCAGCTGGAAAAGAGATGACTGAGGGGAGATCTAATGGAGGTCTATAAAATCATGAATGGTGTGGAGGAAGTCAATAGGAAGGTGTTATTTATGCCTGTCACATAACACAAGAACCTGGGGTTACCCAATTAAATTAACGGGCAGCAGGTTTAAAACAAATATAAGTTTTTCTTTCTACACAATGTACAGTGAGAACGTATGGAAATCATTTCCAGGGGATGTTGTGGAGGCCAAAAATATAACTGGGTTCAAAAAAGAATTTGATAAGTTCATGGAGGATAGGTCCATTATGGCTATTAGCAAATATAGCCAGGGATCAGCCCCATGCTCTGGGTGTCCTTAAACATCTGAAGATGGGCCTGGATGACAGGGGATGGATCACTTGATAAATTGTTCTGTTCTGTTCACTCCTTCTGAGGTATTTGGCACAAACTACTGTTGGAAGACAGGATAATGGGCTAGACAGACCATTGGTCTAACTCACTAGGCCATTCTTATGTTCTTAATTCTTCACTCCAGTTTACACTGAGGATCTCTATTACTTGTGCAGCAATTGTTCCAGAAAAGGTATTCCCACTGATGTCAACAGTGATTGCTTTGCGGAATGAACAAATATGCAAATCATCTGCAGTGCACAGCAAACATGATTTTCAGTTGTGATGCATGTCACCAAAGACAGGGACTACATTCGGGTACCATGATTTCGTCTTCAAAAAATGTTAGCAACTAAATAAAAAGGCTGAACATTTTTCTTTAAGTTCTTCATAGCTCAGCCCTTCTGCATTGGCAGTACTGACCTTTCTACTTTCAACCTTGATTGACTCATTGAGTTCTGGAAAATGAATTAACCCTGAAATTCTACAGACTGTACCTCCCACTATATCACTATATCTCACTAGAACTCTGAATTTCCCCAAAATAAAACAGCTTTGGTTAACATTATGTATATAGTCCTCCATACACAGAGCAGAAATCATAGGTGCCCTGACTCTGTTAAAAATGCATAGACCTAGCTGAAATAAAATTTAAAAGGAAAAATATTCAAGGAGGCTTCCACTTGTCTTCATTTCTTCCAAGTCCTATTTTTACTTATCTTGCATGCTTTTACTCCCTGCTGGACTATTGGAATGTTAACATTTCAGTATCTGAAGTGTCTGCCCAGATGAGAGCAGTATAGTAAAGTGAATTAAAATTTGCTTAAGAAACTGGTGGTGCAGCCTCAACAGTTGTCTTCCAAAGTATGATCATATTAAACATAGATTTAGCCTGGGTCAAAAAGGCCAACACTGTCCAAGTTTTGCTTACAGTAGTTTTAACCCTTGGACAAAAGGCCCTTCCTAGAACTAGGAAAAACATTTTTCAGCTGTGAAAACTGACTTTCATTAGCACAAAAACCTATAATTTTTCAGACTTAAGAGGAAACAGCAAAAAGTAGAATAGTTGCTCATTTTACTTTTCGGATAAGCATTTTTATATAGTACAACATGTGAAGAAAAACATTTAGTGTAATGTATACAATAGAGCTGGTCCAAAACTGGAATTTCCATCCCTTAGGAAATACCGGCATTCAACATGTTTTCATCTTAAATTGGGATGAAAAGTAAAAACTGTATATCTATATATATTTTGCACAATAGAAAGCTCCAAAAGTTTTTGATTTGGAAATGTTGTAACAATTCAGCTTGGTTTAACACTGAACTCTGTCAATTTGACTCATTGTGATGCCTCATGGGAACTGTAATTCAGATGCTTCATGTCCCCATTCTCCGCTAGGGGGTAGGCTCCCTGGGTGGACAGATCTCAGAGGATGTAGCTCAGTCATGAACTCCTATGATTCACTGCAGTGGTTCAACCAGAGAGGAGACCATGGTGAATAATGAGATATAGTCCAGCCAGCCATACAGGAGAAAAAGGAGAATGGGAGCATGAGACACTTGAACTTTAACTCTCATGATGGATCAGAGAAGTTCAAACTTTCACAGCTTAATACTAAACTCACCCAAAATTAAATCTTTCTACTGGGTTCAACAAATGGAAATATTTTGATTCAGGACAACCCCATCCACAATGAAATATTTTATTTCAATTTTCCTGATGGAGATTCAAAAAAAAATTCAACAAAAGTCAAAATTTTCCCACAGAAATTTTTGATTTTGCAGAAACTGAATTATCTGTCAAAAAACCCTGATGGAAAATTCCTGACCATTTTTTATTTGCAGTAGCATTTTGAGAATGATGATGATCTTTAAAATCTTTTCTGAATAGATATGTCAGATACAAGGAAAGTAGAAACTTGGATCCAAACTTTCAAGTGGGCCTCAATATGGTCCCCATTCGTGTACATGGAGCTTTGTGCATTCAAAACTCACCTATATGCTAGAAGCTGCACACACTGGTGAGTGGATCTGCATATGTAAAATCCGTTTGTTCTATTAAGATTTTTTTGTGTGAATTCTAGCAGCGTGGCACACAAGTGATAGATTCTGTAAAAATAAATAGAGGATGATTTTGATGAAAGAATCAGGAACTTCCCCTCCCTTGTAGTATTTACTAAAAACTGTAGTCCAGTCAATGTCAATGGGATTATTTATATAAACTAGTACTTCTCAACCTGAGTAAGTGTGCCAGAATCAAGTTTTATATTTTTAGATAGATATTTGGAAGAAATATCAACAGAAATTAATTTTCTCATGTTTTTGTTAGAACTTTTCTTTGCAAAAATGATTTGGTAATCCAGATCTAACATTTGTCAACATTTCAAAGCAACTCACTGAATGGAAAAAAAATAAAATATTACTTACCATGGCACTGATTCCAATGACTGAAGGACTGAGAATGGAGTGTGGCTTTTTCCTGAATATTAACGATATATTTCCAGTCAGTGCATTAGGTGCACAATATGCAATATATTGAAATACTAACTATTTATAATGGGCGAAACTCAACAGGGTTGGAGATCCAGTTCAGATGATGATTACCCGAACTTCCTTTGTTTGACAGCTGTGCTGGAAAATTCTCCAGAATAAATGTTCTCATGAAATTTCCAGCACTTCCTGTTCCAGTCATCTCAGAAATGTCTCAAAAAGAGCCTGTATCATGGTAATATGATACTTTCTTTTCTTTCCCCCAAATTTTTTGAAACCCACTAAATAAACTGTAAAAATATTGAGGAGATGGGTGTTGCCAAAGGCTTACAAAGCTTAAAAATAATTTGTGATTGGTTAAGTTTTGAGATGATTGTCTTCCATTCTAACTATTTAAGTACCACCAACTATTCACATACCATTATACGAGGGTAATCAATTTGCTATAAATTCTGAAGAGGATAATCTGAACTGGTTGGTTAAATCTATAAGCAACTGAAGTCCCAAAAAAATTCACAAGAATTGGAACTGGCAAGTGTTTCTTTCATACATTAATTGGGAAAAGAATCTGCAGTCAGATGAACTCACACTTTTCTTTCCTAGACATCAGAAATAGACAAGCAAAGAGATGTAGGTACATTTCACACAACAAAGGACCTTCAGAGGGATCACACCAAGTCACTAGAGCCTTGATACATTTTCTTCAATTGAATAAGTCACTGCTCAAGTGAGATATAATTATATCTTTTATTCCTCTTCTTAAAGCTGCTTCACAAAAATTAGAAAAGACTGCAGCTTCAAAGTAACAGGTGTTATTGTCACTGGTAAGATAATGGTGAATTTAAAATTAAACACAATGAATGCACTGGAGCAGAGATTTAAATTAAGAATTCAGAGGCAGAGATCATAGACTGAGCTAAAGTTCTGACAATGGCTAGTGAATGACATACTCTATATTTAGGCAACAGTGTAGTTCTTTTCCAGCGAGGAGTCATAATCCTACACATGCCAACTCTAAATTGGCACCTGTGTGCGCATGAGGGGATCCAGTCAGCTCTAACTGTGGCTTGTTTAACCTGAGCATTTAAAGAACTGACCTCTTCCAAGGAGGAAGCTTTTCAAGATATCCTACTTTGAAATGGCTGAAGTACTCCTTCAGTAACTTTCTTTTAGCTTGATCGTGATTCTCCCCTTTTAGTAATCATTCAGTCCATAATTACACTGGTATGAAGAGAAGTTTACAGATGTTGCCATAAAACTAGAGCTACACCATGATTTTAACTGAGTTGGCCAAATTCTGCACTGACTCACACCCTGCCCAAGCCCAGTGGGTCCCACATCTGAGGATTTGGCCCCAAATCTTAACTAGAATACACAGTTATGGGTGGGATTTTGGGGCATTTACAGTTGCTCTTGGGGCACAGGAGAGAATCCATTTAGTTCTATAAATGTAATCAAGAATATGTCAAGACGTAAGAGAAAAAATACAAAAAACCTAACACAGCAAAACTAGAACAATGACCCACTTCTGTGACATTTCATCAACATCAGGCTTAGTTTGGTGTGTGTTTCACTTCTATGACCAAACAAATTAAGGGCAAGATTGTCACTTATACTTCTGTGGTCAGACAGGACAGCATGGGGCGTAATACCACTCACAATGCCCTGTGCGGCCCGCCTGGATTGTCAGAGGGCACAGGGTTACGGAGAGCAACGAATAGCTGCTATTCCCACTCAGAGTAAAATAATTGTGATAGGGCAGGGAGTGATTGGAGCCTTGGCTTTGCCTCCCCATCATGCCTGCCAGTGTGATGGAGGCAGTAAGTTGCAAGCAGCAGTAATTTACTTCCTCATGGGAGCAAGGGTGGGGATCAGGATAGGACTGTGACTCAATCAGTTTCTTCCTAGGCTTCTCCTAGGGCAGTGGTTCCCAAACTAGGGTTTGTGAACCCTTGAGGGTTCACGAAATGTTACAGGGGGTTTTGGGGAAAAAATCCCTAATGACAGACAGCTGTCACTAGGGACCCTGGGCAGCACGGGGCCAGCAGCCTGGAGCCCTTGGACTTCCAAGTGCTAAGCAGATCAAAGCAAGCATATCTATCCCACTGAAGAGATTTAAACTTCAAGACTCCTTACAAGAAATGGAAAGGGAGGTGGATATATCTTTCTGTTTTTAAAATTAAAATGGTAGCTAGTATTGTTTTTAAAATTATTACGAAGAACAAGTTTAAGCTTTGTTGTAACATGCGTTGTTTGCCTGGATTGCTCAAGACCTCAATGCTTGTGTAGGAGGAACTTTTTGAGTTGGCTTCTTAAATACCTTCATGCTGTTCCACATCTGATACTCCCTGATGAAACATAGGAGTCTTGTCTTATTCAGGCTTATTCAAAGTGATACAAGCTACGAAAGTGAGATCTTGGAAGAGTGTTGCCATTTTCATAATGTAATAAAAATACTCTAGTGATAAATAATAATTAATAATAAATAGTGTGTAATAAGCATGTCTTAAAAACAAATTTTATATTTCCGAGGTCACTGCTCTTATAGTTTATACTCAGGTAAAGGAGAAAATCCCTGGAAATCTTCATTTTTAGGATGGGGTTCACGAGACTTGACATTTTAGTGAAAGGGGTTCACAGGTTGTTAAAGTTTGGGAACCACTGTCCTAGGGGGACATAGCTATGCATGGCCTCATACTCAGGGGTAAGAGTTGGTCATAATCTAACCTAAGCATTATCCTATATCTATCTATCTATACATCCATACATACACACCCACCCCCCCACTTATTCCATAAACTGAATACTTACTAAAACTAAATTAAAACTAAATTTTTGTATGGGCCCTGATCCTGCATTACACCCCTGAGAGCATATCCCATGTCTATAAAGGATCAGGGTCTAACAAGTGCAGTTTTGTCAACTATCTTGATTTATCAGAAGTCTTGTAACAGTGGGTATTTTTCTTAAAGCTCTGGTACTTGGAGTCCTATGATTCCATGAGAGCTTCAATATTCTTTCTTTCTTTCTTTCTCTTTCTCTCTTTCAAAGTAAGTTCCTAGCTTCCATAGTTGTTAAGAAAAGCTGGAAAACGTGAACTTCAAAGGATTAAGATCTCCACCCCTCAGAACTGTATTTTAAAAATCTCATGATGGGGGACTGGCTCATGCTTTTCAAGTGCTTAGAACTGACAATACTGCTAAAGTCACTTACAGAAAATAATTTTGATAAGTAACCAACAGCAGGATCAGGGCCTAAATCTATTCCCGCTGTGTTTCTGTACACTCAGTATAAATAATAATTAATAGTTATTCATTAGGGCACTGCCTAAGGATAAGCATGGGAGCCAACAAATCCTGAGATCTGATGTGAGCTCTGGTACATGCTCCCTGGCAAGCCATTTAACTTCTCTGCTTCAGTTCTGTTACATACACTGCGAAGTATGTTATGTACTTCATTATGCAATGTTGTGAGGATTCATTAAGATTTGTAGAGCACAGTGAAGCTGTAAGAAATGTTAAGTGTTAATTATCATCCCAGTTTCCACTTTACTTTGGTCATGTACAGAGAGTAACAGTAGTGCTGTTTTTCTAACTTGGCTTTTATCATACCACTGAGCTTGCTGTGTCATATCTCCGATTACTAGGAGATTTTAATTAATATGCTGCTACTATCTCCAGTTTTGCAAACACCTAAAAAAACAGCCTTTCCTCCAAAAGAAGTGTAACTGGAGTTTAACCTAGATAGGTGTACAAGTGATTCAAGTGCCTGCTTGTAAGGATATATTCAAAACACATCCCCAGAGGTTCTGACAAGATTGTTGGTGACCACAAAAGAACTAATGAAAAGAATGATGAATGCCTCAAGTTTCTTTACATCAGCCTGGGAGAACCTTCCAAGCATTAAAAACTGTCTAAGCCACTACACTCTGGATATGATATTTGATCATTATCATGATGAGGTTTCCAGCTTCACAGCTGACTTCAGAGATACTGACAGAATTTAGACAAATTATGCAAAGAACAAGTGCAGCATGGAGAATTGTATACTGCAACCTTGTAACACATCTTACACAAGTAAGATGGTCCAAAAGCTTGCAGAGCTTTACTGCTACTGAGACAAACATAATGGTCACAAAAGTAATAAAAACTACTTACTGAATATAAATCAGAAAAGAGAATAAAAATAATTTGTTGAAAGAAAAGTGAATAATTAAATAAGTTTAAATGAAAGAGGTTTTTTTGAATCCTTTTCAAAGGAGGCAAATTTGACATTTTTTCCATTTAAATATAGGTGTTCTAAGTTGGCGCTCATAATAAATCCTCCATAAGTACAGTATTGCAAGTGTTACTGTAGGTGAACTAATAAAAAATTGTTGCTGAAGTTATGGCTGACAGGAGGGAGAACTGCTCAAGACTGTAAAATAAATTATACTTGACAGCTTTGACTATCTAAGAGAAGCCGAATCCTGACTCTTGGCTGCCTACTAATCTGCTCACTGTACATTCATGGTAGTTCAGTTTCAACAGATCACACAGTTCTCGTAGGGGTAATGCATTGAGCAACAAGAAACATTTTCAGTACTCTCTGTTTCTTGTACAGCCAGATCTAAAAAACACTTTTCAAAGCTGGTAAGAACATGAAGGGCACTAATTCAAAACATGCAATAAAGACTCTGCTTTATTCTGATCTCAGTTAAACCTGTGGAAATGAGAAGCAATACCAGCGAAGTTAGTGGAATTACACTGATGTAAGTAAGATCAGAATCAGGGCCACTATTCTATGCCAACTAACTGAAAATCTTATTTTTGCAGAAAATCATGCCATGTCTCACAGAGATGGCTGCCTCACCAAAGGGACCGAATGATGGGAACACTACAAAAGGAAAATGCAAGGAATTAAAAAGGAAAGATTGAAAAGAGGAAAAAGGAACATATCACTATCTCAGGTGCTGACTGGACTGTAAATGATCGGCCCAGTAGCTATGCTTTATCAGGCGATAAAGTCAAGGTGCACAATGACTAAAGAACAACTGCTTTCTTGGCTGGTGAAGCCTGCAAGACTTGCTCAGGTGAGGGTCTCAAGTCCTAGACAAAAAGGCTCAGGTTGCATCACCTTCTCACATCTCATATTGAGTGGGATCCCGCAGCGATCTGTCCTGGTCCAATTCTATTCAGTATCTACATAAACAATTTGGATAATGGCACACAGAGAGCACTTATAAAGTTTGCGGATGACATCACACTAGGAGGGATAGCAGAGGCTTTGGAGCACATGATTAGAATTTAAAATGATTGTGACAAACTGGAGAAATGGTCTGAGATAAATAGGATGACATTCCGTAAGGGCAATCTCAAAGTACTACACTCAGGAAGGAATAATTAACTGGACAAATTCAAAATGGTAAATGACTGTCTAGGAAGGAGTACTGCAGAAAAGGATCTGGGGGTTACAGTGGATCATAAATGAAGTGTGTCAACAATATAATGCTGCTGCAAAAAAACGAACATCATTCTGGAATGTATTAGCAGGAGTGTTGTAAGCAAGGCACTAAAAGTAATTCTTCACTTTACTCAGCATTTATAAGACCTCAACTGGAGTACTGAGCACCACACTTTGGAAAGATGTGGACAAGTTGGGGAAAGTCAAGAGAAGAGCAGCATCATGATTAAAGGTCTAGAAAACCTGACCTACATAGAAAAACTGAAAAAATTGAGTTTGTTTAGTCTGGAGAAGGGAAGACAGAAGGGGGACATGATAACAGTCAAGTGCATAAAAGGTTGTTATAAAGAGGAAGGTGATAAATTGTTCTCCTTAACCACTGAGGACAAGACAAGCAGTAATGGGATGAAATTGCAGCAAGGGAAATTTAAGTTAGACATTAGGAAAACAACTTCCTAACTGTAATGGTAGTTAAGAACAGGAACCAGTTACCTAAAGAATTTGTGGAATCTCCATCACTGGAGGTTTTTAAGAACATGTCAGACAAACACCTATCAGCGATGGTCTAGATCAAGAGTGCCCAACCTATGATCCATGAGCCCTACATGACCCATCAGAGCATTTTGTAAGGTCCACAACCTGCTTCAATACAATATAATAACAGTAGATTCATTAGCATTTTGTCGTGTTTACATCATTGTAGTTTACAGAAGTGTGTAAATAGGTTGTTTCTATGTGCAGTCTTGTCTATCTAAATGCATATAAAATAAGCTGAACTTAAAATATAAATCAATACAGGTGACTGTTACTCACACTGACAACAACAGAAGTCAGTCTACTCCTATAACTACTCCCCCTCTGCAGACAGGAATTACAGCCCACTCCCTAATGAAAAATAACCTCCTTTTCTTCTCATAACCAAATAGCAAAATTCTTGAATTTATTATTTTAAATTCTTTGCAGTGAGAACTTTGCCTGAATAAAGACAAAGAATTGAGGAAAAACTTCATGATTTGCCTCAATAAGAACACAGCACACACACTTTTCTGCTTTGTGTATTTTCATTCGAAGGATTTTATCATTCCCCTCTTCAGGCTAATCATAATTGCATAATCCAAATGCAAATTAAGTACCTGGTTTGTTTAAATTAGGCAAAGAAACAGATACATGGGCCTCATGCATGTCCCATCAAAGTTAATAGTATGGGGTCAGGGTTATGATGTATATCGGTTAGCACAACTGGGTCCTAAGTAATAGTTACAACATTACAGCCTAAAAATTTTAGAGCATCATCAAAACCTCAGTCTTTATTCTGTGTTGAAAGCTTTCTGTGGAAACACTAAACACGGTAAGAAAGTTGATAAAAGAAACATGATCTGATAAATGAGTCTCTATATAAAAACAAAGAATCACTAATTTTTGTCCCTCCTCCAACCAAAGTCATCTTTTTCATTCAGCTGCTAGATGCATGGTAGTGGCAATACTGTATCATGAATCCAGAGGGGCTTTTCAGCTACAAGACACTTACTACCAGAGATAACTAGAGAAGAAAAAACCTGCTTCTAGGGAAGAAATGTGTTCTTTTGTAACCAAACAGCAGAATAAAGATATATATACTGTACATCTTTTTCAAAATACTGGCTTAGGGCCTGATCCAAAGACCACTAGAGTCCATAGAAAGACTTCAATTGCTTTCATTGGACTTTGGATCACAGCCATCTTTAAGAACTGAGTGTCTAGCTGTGGTTTTAATTATATTGAATAAAATGGTAATGGTAAAATGCAATTGGCAGATTAGGTACAAAAACTAAGGGCCCGGTTCTGCCACCCTTACTTATATTAAGCAGTACCTTATTTATTAAGTAGTCCTACTGAAATCAGTGGAACTCTTAATGGAGTAAGTTATTAGTTAATGTGAGCAAGTGTCAGAATCGGGCTCTAAATAAATGTGAACTCTCATCATTTATAAAACAAGAGAAGAAGCTCCTCGTTATTAAGGACCTGCTCTTGCAACTCATACTTATTCTCAGTTTTATCCTACTTAGAGGGTTCTCTCACTGATTGTATTTAAACTCCAGCATGCTTTGAGGTAAAATATGATGCAGATGTATAAATGAACAGGATGAACTCTGCTTCATTAGAGAGTCCCATTTACCATATACCCAACTCAGCCATGCTTATAATATTTACCCTGGGACGATTCATAGGGTAACTCAATGACACAGAAGAGGCTACACAAACATGAACAGAAATTCATACAATTTTACTGGAATATGACACTTTGTGATTCTAGTCCTTGGGTTCAGTTCAGCTGTACTCTCAGGAAGAAGGTGTCTCTTTGACATCTTTGTCCTCTCACAATCCTTGGGGATTCCAGGGGCAAGTGTGGCCCCAGGTGCAAGGTAAAGCAGACTCAAGATTGTTCCAGGTTATGGCTCCAAGAGGCATCTGGAGATTGCCGGTGTGCTGTAGCACACCAGCCAAACTCTTTCCACCTCTGTCACATACGTCCCTTATCTGGGGGGATGGGGTGGTATAGGGCTGGATGCGCTGTTTCTATAACAGTTGAGGATTCCCTTGCATTATGGGTAATTTTAGCCAGCTTGAATCAGCTTTATACTGTCTGTACTGAGGTGGAGTGCCTCCCACTCAGGCACAGGCAGAGGGGCTGCTCTCTGAATCCCTCCCACCTGAAGGTGAGACAGGTAATATAAAGGGTGAGTCCTGGAGCTCAGTTGGGCTGTATCCGCCAGAGGAAATAGACACCTTCTGCCCACTATCAAGCCTGGAGACAGAAGGGGAGCTGCGCCAAGCTGAGGACTGGCCAGAGTGGCTGGAGTCACCAGCAGATCGAGACATCGAGGAGTCGCTAGGACAGCCACTAGCTACCAATCCTGAGGAACTGGAGGAGACTCAGTGGATTCAGTACAAACAGAGAGGAGGATAGGAAGTGGCCCGGGGTAGCTGACCTCGGTCTGGCTGCATCACAGGTAGCGTGTTGCAGCTGGATTCCCCACTGACCCAGTGATGGAATACGCCACCACTGTTAAGGCCCTAACCTGGGGACTGGTGGAGTTGGGTGGGCGCTGGTCCATCTACCCCCTGCCATCCCTCCCCTGGGGTGGCAGCCTCCCGTCTCTAGGCCAAAAGGCCCACATTTGTTGGCCATGTGCCGGAGCTAGAACGCCTGACCCTTTGCTGCGCTGCCCAGATTACAAGCCAGAGCCAGAGTCTTTGTTGCCTCGCCCTGCCTGAGGGCTCAGAGACTCTTTTGCTGCACTGCCCTGACTATACGCCAGAGCCATAGATGGTTTAGTGCTCTGCAAATTCCTTGACTGTGGGCTACATTCTTTGATGTAGTGAGGCAGGGCAGCCTCCCTCTGAGCCAGAGGGGGAGGACCAGCGCTAACACACTACATTGCCACAGTAGTATTAATCAGATTTTGTAGGGAGCTCAAAATCTAGCCTCATGTCTTACCAGCAAATAACTTGCATGTGAAAAAAACCCAATGTGGTTATGCAAATCTGGCTGAGGGCAGAATATAACCCACGGTTCTAATATACGGAGCAAATGTAAATTGGATGTGAAGGTGATTTAGTCCTTGTATGAGTCTTTCTGAGCCCCTTGTTTTCCAACTATTCTAATACTTTCAATATTTTAAATTGTTTTCCTTTTAAAAGCCCCTGTACTAAATTACTACATGGAACACATGGAGAGAAGCTTGGCAATGCTGCTCTTGACTGATGTGAAGCTGATATGTAATAATGTTATGAATGCTGTATGTGACTTGGTCTGCGAGGTGAAGTTATTGTCTAGAAGGGGTAATGGTATATTTATTATATGTCTGTGTTAGCTGCTGAACTGTCTCAATGCCCAGAGTCTGGATCAGGCCTTTTTCCCTCTAGGCTTCATTTACTGGTGGTGCTGACAATCTCTAGCAAAACCCCCCAAATAAACAATTCAACATTAATCCAACAGCTGCATAATTCTCCTGATCCAAGACTACCATGCCAGAGCTTACATGCCCCTGGCAGCTCTTCCTCAGTCCCCTTAGAGGCTGTCTGCCTGAAAATCTCCCCCCATCCCTTCCCACCCCACTCCTGGAGCCAACTTGCTTCCTGTAGCAAGCCTCCTCAGTTCAACTCTTTCAACCTCTACAGGTATCACTTGATCTCTTCGCTCCTGGATCTGATTATCCCCTCTACCAGGCACATACACTGGTCCTTAATGGCACTCTGCCTCAGAACAGAGCTGGTTAGCCCCAGGCTCACTAGCTCTATAAAGGGCAGCCTCTCATACTTGAGTTCAATAGGGTCTGTATAAGAAGACAACAAAATAGCTTCTCAGATAAGAACACTGAAGCGCACACTTAAAAGACAGTGGCATCCACCCAGGCTCTCGGGGGAAGAGACACAGCTCTTGCGTCAAGCTGGGAGTCTAGAGATCAAAAGAGTTATAAAGAGTTAAAAAGTTGTCTTGATCCCTGTAAAGGGTGGTGAGTCACTAGGAGCTGTCCAGGGAGCATCAGTGAGCATTGACAGGGAGACAAGTGACAGAAAGGCTCCGTGAAACATTGTATAGGAAGCTAGTTCTTCCTCTGTCCCCATGTGGAAGATGGTTAAACACCTTCTGGCTAGCCAGACACATGTGTAGTGTGTTACATTGTTTTTTTGATATGTTTTCTAGAAAGGCTTCTGTTCTGAATAAATGGTATTTTTCTTTAAGGAGGCTGTTTGGTCTCTAATAACCATGGTTATTGCCTCCAGAGAGCACAGAACTTCAGGGCCTGAGAGCCTAAAGCTATGCCTATTCTGATGGCAGCATGTAGACAAGTGCTACACATGTAGGTACATGCCACAGACTTCATTCACACTTGTCACTGTGGTGTGTTGCTACACACTGCAGCGAAAGGCTCCAGCAGCTCTTCACTGGAGGACACAGCAGGACACTACACTGCAAGAGCGTAGACATGGGAGGGACTGCGGGGGTGTGTAGAGAACCTGGGGGTTTGGGAGATATAGGGCACTTTACTTACCTAAGCTGTGCCTCACAGTCTATTTATAACAGTGCTAGTTGGATGTGCAGTCATAAGTGTAGACATACCTTAAGTCAGGCTCTGAAGCAATCATGGTTAGTATCTGGATTCTGCCATGCAGGGCTCAGTCAGAGTCGGAGAATCATATAATTGATATGAGGTGGTGGCCCATGGCCTGAGACTGTTCGGGAGGTGGTGCACTCAATGGGAATCAGAGGGGCAGTTTGCCTGGTAACTGAGACAGTGCTAAGTGTATGTGAATAAATAACTTTTAGAACCTAAACCCACTAACAATGTTCTTTGACAGCTGCTTAATATACCTGTTGAGTGTGACTTTTCTCCTTATATTTTTTCTGATGTGAATATGTGACCAATTCATACACAGTGGGCTTTCTTTGTATCTCCAGGGCCGGTGGAAGGATATTTGGTGCCCTAGGCAAAAACTTCCACCTTGAACCCCCCCTTGCCCCAGCCCGGAGAGCCCTGTAGCAGCTCCCTCCCACCCTGCAGCGCCCCCCCAGCGGCAGCTTCCAGTCGCCCCCCTACATCCGGGAAGCCCCTCCTGCAGCAGCTTCCTGCCCCAGCTCACCTCGGCTCCACCTGCTTCCCTGAGCATGCCAGTGCCACTCCCCTTCTCCCGCCTCCCAGGCTTGCGGCACCAATCAGCTGTTTGGTGCAGCAAGCCTGGGAGGGGAGGAGAATTAGAGCACAGTGGCATGCTCAGGGGAGGAGGCGGAGTGCAGGTGAGCTGGGGCGGGGAGTGGTTCCCCTGCACACCCCATCCCCTGTTACTTGCTGCGGGTGCTCTCCCTGCATCCTCCTGCCCCAGCTCACCTCCGCTCCATTGCCACCCCCACCCATTTAGCGCACTAGGCAGTTGCCTAGTTCACCTAATGGTTGCACTGGCCCTTTGTATCTCTCCCTCTTCTGCTACGGCTTTGTTAGATTTGTGCACTGCACTTTGCGAGGAGCTCGTCAGCCAGGCTCAGTAGATGTTCTTTACAAAGAAATTCATGACAAAGAGGAAGAAAACATGAACAATAGACAGGCATGACAGAGAATCAGACAGGATTTTGGTAGCCTCGCGGTAAGCTGGAGAGGTACGTTGATTAGGTGTTCCTCTCCCTGACTTTCTCCCTCCAACTTCCTCAGATAGTTCCAGGTAAGGCACCTCCAACCTATCCACTAGTTTTTCCATCAGCCATTCCTCTTGCAGCAACTTTTAAAGAAAGGTGTGTGAGGAGGGGAGAGACATGCAAGGAGGAACTGATGTTTTAGCTAGAGCCAGTTTCTCTCTACACTTGGTCCCTGCTGTTTGTATACTTCCCTTACCAAACATTTTCCTGAGCAGGCATCTGAAAGGGAATGAGTCCTATATCCCTCTATCAGGTATGATTATTGTGTCGAATAGGCAACAGGTCTTTCTTACAAACAACAAAAACACACCTAAAATACTCACATGCTTCTATTCAGCCCTTTTGTATTTTACAGAACAAATACAATCAACAGGGTGTACAAGACTCAACCAATTTTACCATTGTCCTGCTCTCTTTCTATTTACCTAAACAAGGACAAAAGGTTTTATGTAAGGTCAAAGAAAGAGACAATTAGGAATAAAAAAAAAAAAGGAAGTGAAGAAAAGAGGTGACTCATGGTTGGCCAGCAAAGAAAAAGGCAGAAGAAATTCTTTGTTCCTCATTCAGAGTGACGTTAGAGTGACATTGGAAGCTGCAGGGTGATAGTTACTGCCTTAAAGAGTGATGTAGTTGCAGTTATAGCCAATCACTACCAAACCCCTTCTTGCTCACATATAACAGTCAATTCATATCCCAGTTCATAGATGCAAACCCTTTTAACTAATTATAGGCAGGGTGAGGAGGAATGCCCATCCAATACAACTTTAAAAGCTCCAGAAGTCTTGAACATCATCTGGAAGAAACACAAGATAACCAGCTGAGCAAACTGGCTCTTAGGTTTAATCTGAAAAGTATAGACCTGCCCCATTGATATAGTCTTCTGCCCCTTCCACACCCTTCTCAAATAAACAAGGCCTTTCGTTGGAGGATTTTAGAAAAGAAGCCAGTCCAGGGTCTGCCTATTACATTGTGATGCTACTAAGAACTGGAAGCCTATCCTGGCTTTCCATGGTTTGCAAACCTTATGAGCTATCGGTCTGGTTTGCAGGATTCACTAAAGTAGTTTGAATTTCAGACCTCCCACCACATCTATAATTTAAAATCTTTTCTCACTTCCTCATTCTCCAAATTTCTTGACAAAAAAATCTAGCTAAAGGGAAGCCTGCACACAGTATTTATCTTTTCATCAGATTTTTTCTATTGACGCTTCCTTTCTGCTCATTTTTCAGTCTTTTTCACTCTTCCTAGTCTGTGCTTCAGTTTAATCCTTTTTAAAAAATTTGATAGCTTCTCAATTCCAAGTGAAACAGGAACTCGGAAACAATGAAATATTCACAAAACTTGCAAATGCTTGACCTCAAGGGGGTTCAAATTTAGGCAGAAAGCATTTTCCCCATCCTAGTGATGAAATGGTCAGTTCCTCACACTCTCGCCTGTAACTTTTTTTGCGCTAGTAGAGTTCACATTTTCAGATCAGGAAAGACAACAGCTTTAAATGACAGAAACTGGGCCATATTAATCCTTGGTGATTCACTGAGTTCAGTGGGGTTATGGGATGAATATGGACCAATACCTATAAATGTTATTGTCCATAAACCGTCTATCTTTTATTGAATGTTTTAAATACCATCAAGAAACATATATGATTTGGGCAACAAACCCCTGCCACTGGTTTAATGCACTTTGAGAAAAATAATATATGCTTAAATAAACATTAATAGAAAAAACTAAACAAAATAGCTTATTAAAAACATCATACATAGAAAACATATTAAAGTAGACACTGTTTTAAAAAGGAAAGGAGACAGTTAAAGGAATGACAGTCTTTTCTTGTATTGGAGGTACGTAGATAGAAATTTACAATTAGGTAAACTCAGAAGAACTTAGCCTCTTAGGATCAAATATATCAATCAAATATATAAATCATGTTCACTTCGTAGGTACACAAATGTGGGGTTGAGGAATGGACATTTGGGGTCAAATTTCAATGAGATTACCATCCCTTAATCATCAGGGAATTCATTTTAAATATTTACATGTATTAAATATGCCCTGGTTGATAAAATATACTGTGTAGTTTTAACTTTTATACCCTACAGAGCAATATGGTACAAGTATTATAAACTTTAACAATAAGAAAGAAAACACTGGGTGATTTATATATGGTAAAAAACAAACTCTTACCTACATCCCAAGTAACGGGATTATTCTCTTCCATCTCTTTTTTTCCAATGACATACCAAATGCATGCCATCCAATGAGCAAGCAATGCAAACATAGACATAAGAAGTGTGAGGACAATTGTGCTGTGCTGGGAATAACGATCCAGCTTCTGAAGAAGACGTAAAAGACGCAGCAATCGGACAGTCTTTAGGAGGTGGACAAGGGACACCTAGGGGAATAGATAAAGCAAAAGATTTTTCAGCACTATTGAAATAAACTAAACAAAGCCGTGTTTTAGCGGAAGAAAGAAAGACTTCTCCCTCCCATCCCAATTTCTATGAAATTTCCTTGCCACATGCACACACAACTTGGTTACTCAGTGCTTGCATTCAACTAAGATTTAGACTCATAAGTTCAAATAGTGGCTAAGCCAGTACATTTTTTTAAAACTGAGTATATATATATTTGTTTATTTGTCTGCAGCCAAACTGATTTCAAAACACAAACGGCCTCAATCTTTGTCTTTGCTTTGTGTGCAGCCCGAGGTCTCGGGTTTCACTTAAGTATTGCATTTAGATAAACCCCTCAACCCAAAAACAAAATAAGCCAAACTGATCAAATTTCACATGGCTCCAACATGAAGAAACAAATTGCTCCATTTTTTGTAATAGTTTTTGATTACTGCTAACAAAGAGCCAAACAGTATGATTAAATAAATCACATTGGGCCAAAGTCAATAGCATTACATATGGGATTATGCCTCAGAGAAGGTCCTTGTAGTATTTTCACATGATACAGCCTTTTGCTACAGAGAACGCAATGTGAATTAATCTGATTTTGTGTTTTTCAATGGATGCAGAAACCAAACAGCTGCCAGAAATTGTGAAAAACTGATTCAGACTTCTAAATCTCCTGCCAAACCCAGAGGATATTCCAGGCCTCCTGCTTACATTTTACATTTCTGATAATTTATCAGCACTATTTACATTTATCTGATGTAGTCATAATAATCTATACATTTTTAAAGATTCGTTCTATGTCTGTCTTATGTTGGCTGAAAAACACAAATCAAACTGCACATTTTCCTCTAGTACTTACAGAACATTTGGATATTATAGCAATGCATGCTATAAAAAGCATGAGCAAATCTTTTCATTTTTGACTATTGTTTTCTTATATTAATCTCAGTATGAACTGAAGGCTTTTTGGTTCCTTTATCAAAAGCTGTTATTAAACAAAATGGCTCAATTCACTCAAAACTAGGCCTAGTTTGGCTGATAAAGTTTGCAACCTGGGCTGAGTTCGTAATGACAATGAAACCGCAAACCAGCCATCGGCTTTTTTCTATTACCAGTTACACCTGTGCAAATCCATTGAAGTCAATGAAGCTATTTAAATTTAAAATGGTGTTATTGACAGCAGAATATGGCCCAATAGACTGATGTGGTACCACTATAAAACATTAACAACTAATCCTCGATATTGATTTATACTGCATGCCTCATTATCCCCTGAACATTTTTTTTTTACCAGTGTCTTCATTGCCCATTATTTTAATTATCCCTCAAGAACCATCACTCTTTCTCCCATGCTGCTCCCTATACAACGGAGGAAAAATTCACAAAACCACTAAAGTATTCTACTTTAACATCCTTCCCTAAGGACACTGTGCTGCAATCAATAATAACTGACAACGGCTAGGCAGTCTGTCTGCATGCTGAGAATGCTGTTTATTATACCAAACAAACATTTAACTGTCCCCATATCCTCCTCCCTTCCTTGCATGTGTGTGTTTTAGCCATCTCTTGTCATGTTCTAAGGAGTCAGGAGGATTACTCATGTTTGTAAACTTAAGCATGTGAGTAAATCTTTGTAGGACTGTGGTTGACAGCCGTAAAAATCTTTGGGGCAAGACCAGTTTTTTTTGTTATATGTATGTACAGGGCCTAGCACAACAGAACCCTCACTTCTAATTGAGCCCTGTAGGCACTACCATAATACAAGCAAATAATGATAATATAGCTGAGATATAAATGCTTAAATTCAGACATAACCATAACTACGGAATGGCAAAAGTACTGTTAAGATTAAAAATAAATCCCCAGACATAAGTCATTCTGCTAAAAAAAAATGCTGATTTCCATATTCATTCTTAGGTAAATTGTGACTAAATTTTGAACTTTGACCACTTTGTTTTTATAAAAAAAGGAGAACAATGCTGGATATTAAACAATAGATGAAACAATACATTTCTTTTTATGTCACCTACAAAAACATTTCATTTTTCTACTTGGGCATAAAAAAGCTACATCTTGAAATTATGTGAAAATAAATTTGCACATAAGCATAATACACCTTGTATAATTATACTGAATTTTCTCATTAGTTATTCCAAGTTTTTTTCTTCTATTGTGTTCAATCTGTTATTGGAAGATCTCAGATGAAAGCAGGCAGCTTTATTTTCTCTATAATAGATTTAGAAAGACAGAGTGAAGAATCAGCACTCATGCCAGGGTAGATTTGCTTTGTCCATAGATACAATGCTAGCTAAATTTCTACATTCAGTTAATCAGTTTAGACTAGCTGGGTTAACCTTTTCTGTGAAATGACATGAAGACAAAAATTTAGCAAAAGGCAGTATAAGCTGAAATAAAAGCAGACTTCAGTGCCTTGAACTACTGAGGAGATTAGGGATCAGAAATGAAGTTGCTAAATTTGATAAAAAGTTGGGAAGGAATTCTCTTGACTCTTTGGACTTGAATCTCCATTGCCTTAGAGTCATAGAGCTTAAGGCCAGAAAGGGCACCAGATCATCTAGTCTGGCCTCCTGTATATCAGAGGCCACCAACAGAACCCAGCACCTGCACACTAAACCCAACAACCAAAATAAAACCAAAGTATTACAGCCCACAGACGACCAGACTATTATGTGCCACTGGAAGAGAATAGGTGGGACCAAGCTGCACCCATGCCCCCATGATGGCAAGGAAATGATTAAGTGAGATATCACCAGAAAGTCCTGGCAAGTGTCCCACACCCACATGCTGCAGAGGAAGATAGAGGTGGTCACTACCCAATCTGACCAGCTGGAAAAGACTTTCCCAACCCCACATAAAGCAACCAGTTAGACCCCGAGCATGTGAACAAGAGCGAGCCACCCAAACACCTCTGAGAGAGAATGCTGGGTGCCTTCACAGTCCTAACCTATCTCACCCAATAAAAATCTTGAACAAGGTTGGTCTCAAGACCAATTATTGACGATCTCTGTTAGTAAGCTTCCTGCAGTCCAATAATATATTTCAGCACAATCTGTTGCCTCCCTTTTAACCAGTTCCTTAGCCACCTTACAATTCTTGTACTAATCCTCATCTTCCCGAATTTAAGTAATAATTTCCCATGTGGTACAATGCTTTACTGAAGTCCCAATATACTAGATCTACTGCACTTCCTTTATCTAAAAAGATCAGTTATTTTCTCAAAGAAGGAAACCAGGTTAGTCTGGTATAATCTATCATTGGTAAACCCATATTACATTATGTCCCCTTTACTATTTGCCTCCATGAATTTAATTATTCTTTCCTTCACAATTTTCTCTAAAGCCTGGCATACTACTAAGGTCTGTAATGACTAATACATCTATAATGCCCAGATCACTTTTTCCTTTTCTTAAATGCAAGTACTCATATGGTAGTACACCCATATAGAGAGATTTATTAAAAATCCTTGCTGTTAGACTAGAAATCTCACGTGACAGTTCTTTCAGTATTCTTAGATGGAAATTATCCATTCCCTCCAGTTTGAGCACAATGAGCTCCTTATGTTTTTCTTACACCCCAGATGTGTTAATTTCCACTTCTAGATGCTCATTTCCATTAAAAGTACTGCCTTCATGCACATATTCCATATTATCATCCCTACTGAAAGCCAAAGTATTTATTTAGTTTTTGGGACATACCTACAGTATCTTCAATCTCCTTTCCATCTACACTACTTAATGGTCAATCTTATCCCTCCTTATTCTTTTTATTTAAATAACTAAAAAAAACTCTTATCTATTTTAATTTTCTGGCTAAGAGCTAATTCATCTTGATTTTTAGCAAGTCTCATGTTGTTCCTACATTTTCTAATCTTCATAATTGGACTTTCTTTGTGATCAATCGCTCTTTCCATTTCATACAGACTCTCTGCTTACATGTAAGAACATTTTTAAGGTGGTTATTCATCCATTTGGGAGTGGAGCCTTTCCCTGAAGGTTTTTCCCCCTTGCTTGGGATGCAAATTTCAGATAGTTTTTGTATAGTTGATTTAAAGAAATTCCCAGGGTCCTCTACATTTTGCCCACAGTTGCCCACCACTGCTCTAGAATATCTGGTTTGACCTACTGCACCAGTAGTTCCAATTCTTCATTTATTTCCCCGACTCACTGCACTCATGTATAAGCATCTCAGTTTTCTAGCTGGATTAGATATAGTCCTTTCAGTAAATATAATACCTACCTGACTGCTACTCCAATCAATATTTGTATTTCCTTTCTCCTTTCTGTCCATATTCTTACTTTGCAGTGTTCCATTATCTCTTACTATATCTTTATTTAATTGATTTTTTCTGTTCCTATGTACTGAAAGCCAGGAGTGGAGATTTCACGAGTCTCTCCCAACCTTCTCTCCTCATCTCCTACTTTGAAGCCCTTCTTATCAGTCATGCCAGTCTTAACCTTCTGAGCTCAATACCCCAAGCATCTAAGTGAAGTCCATCAGTCGAGAAAATCTCTCTAAATGTTTCTCAATGATCAGTAATCCCCAAACCTTCCTCATAGCACCAAGCCTTCAGCCATCTATTGATCCTCATGATCTTATCTCACTTTGCCCTCTTTTTCTAGGGACTATAAGTATTCCACTGAAAATCACCTGAGCTTCCACTTCTTTGTGTGTCTTTTCAAGCCAAGTGTAGTCATCCTTGACCCATTCCAGTGAGAAGCTAGCAATGTCCTTCATCCTAACATGCACCCAATCGATGGATTTTTTTTCCACACTCCCTTCAAGATCCATCAGGATTCAGCCTAAGGCCCATATCTTGTATCCCAACTCCTGGCAGACAGCGCACACTTCTGTTCTGTGGATCTGGTCTGGGGACAGTTCAGTCAATTCAGAGTATGGAGTCCCTGATCACAAAGACTTGTCTCTTTCAGGTACTGCTACGAATTTGTTTTATGTTCTCTCCACTCTTGCAGTCTCCATACATTAGCCTCATTAAGATGTCTTTATCATCTCTTCCTCTCTTCTTCAGGGACTGGCTTCCCTTCTTTTCTTCCTCGATATCCCATTTTCTGCATTTTCCCCCTTCTCATTCCCCAGTGCAACAAACCTTTCACTCAACTAGATATCGCCACCACTAGCTATTTTGAGTTTTCTCTCATCAGCTCTATCAGGTGACATTTCATTTATAAGTAGCTTCCATCAGATACCTGCTCAAGGATAAAATACATACTACAGCTTCTGCATCCAACCATCTTCTGTATCTCCTCTGGTCACTTTTTAGTGCTGCCTCAGTAGCCATCATTATATTCTTTTCTTAGACCCTATTCCAAAGAAAGAAAGAAAGAAAGAAAGAAAGAAAGAAAGAAAGAAAGAAA
>ML677349.1:49225109-49363950 GCA_007922305.1 Dermatemys mawii | reverse complement strand
AAAGAAAGAAAGAAAGAAAGAAAGAAAGAAAGAAAGAAAGAAAGAAAGAAAGAAAGAAAGAAAGAAAGAAAGAAACCCATACCAAACTTCCATCTACTCTCTCAGAGAAACTCCACAGTTAGTTGCTAGTTGTTCCAACTTTTGCTAGTGAAACTTTTAAAACTAGATCAACTACATCACCTTGTTAAGGGATACCAGCAAACACTGATTCAATCCAGACATCTGGAACAAATCACTCAAAAAAAAAATATCAAGACTGCACCTTCAGCACGGAACATAAAACCACCACTCTCCTTTCAGGTCAAGCTCTCACAGAAACTCTGTTAGCTGTTTGCCTTGCACCAGGGATAATCATTTACACTAGAACAAACAATGTGCAAAATGAGTGTAAAATACTACTGCTGCTGTAATATTCAGATTTCTGATTTGGTAACACTTAACACCAATTTTGCACAGAGGTAAATAACTATATGAAGTGCAAAGCAGTGTGGCATTTATGTCCTTGGATAAAAACATGGAGGTGTTTGGGGAGACAATGAGTGCACACGATTAAAAAGTCCTAGGCCTCTGAAAAATAGAAAGGTCACTGCATAACAGAGAGAAGTCAGAGAAGATCCACAAATATGATTAAGGATCTGAATGGACTTAAATGAGAAGATAAGCCTGGCCAATCCTCTGCCATGATACGCTCCCTTAGCTCAGCTGAGGTGGTACAAAGGGAGTGAAACCTCCCATAACTCCCCTGCTGGGGATACCTAGGGACCAGATGTTCCACTTTTATGGGACAGTCCTATATAGACTTTGTCTTATGTAGGTGATTATTACCCTCAATCCCCTGTCCCAATTTTTCCACACTTGCTATCTAGTCACCCTAGGGATACCCCTGAGATGTCATCCTAGGGATATCCCCAGCCGGCACTGAGTCAACACAGCTAGCCTCTTTGCAACCCTGGTGCAAGGGGTATATGAAGGGTTGGGAGGAGATACTTCTCCAACCTCCAGTAAGTGAACCAGTCCTCAGGTCAGGCTCCACAATGCACAAGCTAATGGAGCTGGGTGAGGACAAGGGTGGAAACATAGGATGAACTTTGCAAAAAGCTGAAACATCTTATTTCATCCTCGGAGCAACTGAGGAGCTGTGACTATGAGTCACAATTCCTTCCTGGGGCAACACAGCTATAACTGTCTCTTACTCAGGGCTCAGAGCTATGGCTTAATATGTACCTTATGGAGAATCACTGGGACGACTATTTCAGGGGCCTACTAAGATATTAGTTCCTGAAATATTGTCCACAGTGAAAAATGATAAAAGGAAGGACAGATACGAACTATTCAAATTATTATAGCATTTGTATTACGGTGTCTTCTTTAACAGAAAAATTAATTGTTGTCAAATGGTTCTCCCCCACAGAATTCATTAGGAATGACTTCCCTTCCACTCCGATGCCAACAATACTAGTTTTAAAGGAAACATTTTATTCAGATTATAGTACAGACTAAAAGAGTCTATTTTTTAAATAATCCTTGAAGAAAAGGCTTTGGAATGGCTCATTCAGAAATAAATTGCAATGTAAATTTCTGACTGGAAATAAAATTCATTGACATTCTTGTTGGTTGGCACAACTATAATGCATTGAGCTTAACTGGATTGGGAGTTTAATGCATTAGTATGCTCACTATTTGTAGAAACTGTGATATGGAAACCTGACCCAATGACTGAGCTGGGATTAAAATTACAGCACAAGCATTAGATTGTCTGATCTTAACATGCCAGACAGGCTGAGAAGGGAGGTTAGCTAAGGAGAGGTAATTAAAAGAATAAAAATGAAGTATGCATTTTATAGAAGAGGGTTCCAACATGGGTCAGCCAATTCAGTTTAAATAAAATTTTGCTATATGTGAAAGTCACCATAAATTAAATTAAATTCTCCATTTGTGGCAGATGCAATAATGAGGGTTATTGACAGATACTGTATTTCAATCTGAATTTTTAAAATATATTTTATATTATATTATTATTTTAATTTATGTTTATGCAAATATATACATTAATTTAATTAAATTAATTTCATGGGCTTGGCTAGTTTTGCTAAACCTAAGCTAGGGGGTCTATTTTACCCTCAACCTACCCCGTCCTCTTATGTAAAAAACCCACAGGAATGGAACATCTCTGCTAAAATCTGTCCAAAGTTAGATACTGAGTTTTTGCTGAATGTGCCACTCTAAGCGTAAGTTTATAAGCATGTATGAAGTAAAGAGTCTAATTCTGCCACAACAAGTACAGGGAAGTTCTATGGAAATCAGGTCCTCAACTGAGGATATGGCCCTCATCCTGGTCCTGTCCAGTTCTCTTCTTCCCCTGGAACTCTCCATCTGTACGGAACCCACCTTCTCAAAGAAATGGGGGAAGAGGTACTGAACAGAAATTGATGATCTGAAGAACATTAAAGTGTGGACTTTTCAAACGATGATGAAGACAGTTTTCCCTTGGTTACACTGATAAGTAAGCACTCAGATCAGATATATCCATTGCCGACCCCAGTTGCCAGCACTGGTTAATTTTGCGAACATTGGTAAGGCTATAGAGACTTGCACTTTAGGAAAGAGATGAATTTCTCATTTAAAAACGAACAGGAAAAAAAATCTCAGAAAATACCATTTTTACACTCTTTTTATACATTACAAAGAAGCAAAAAAGGCACAAGCTCAATTTATTTTGTCTTCACATTCTAACTTTTATACTGCTCAAAATTCTTCTTCATCTGGTTGACATTTTGTCACTTGGGTAAGAGCCCAACTCACTGTTATATTATCAAAGGACACTTTGGTTCAGCCTACTAATTTCCTATGGACCAAAATCTGCTCCATTTACTCTAGTTTAGTATCACCTTGCTCCACCAGAAGTCCCACTGACTTCAGTAGGACTACTGAAGGGCTTCTTGTCAATTTCATGCGTATGGGTGAGCTGTTAAATATGTTTCAACAACTGCATTTGATTTCCCCTTTAGTACTTTAGGCCAAAACATTTCATAGTGCTGAAAGAGAAAACAAAGTTCAAAGAATAGAAATCATAGAACTGTAAAACTGGAAAGGACTTCAAGAGATCATCAAGTCCACCTCCTGGGCTGAGGCAGGACCTAGTGAACATAGACCATCCCTGACAGGAGTTTGTCCAACCTGTTCTTAAAATCCTCCAGTTATGTGGATTCCACAACCTCCTCTGGAAGCCTATTCCAGAAAGTTGTTCCTAATACTTAACCTAAATCTTCCTTGCTGCAGATTAAGTTCATTACTTCTTGTTTTACATTCAGTGGACACGGAAAACAATTGATCACTGTCCTCTTTCAACATCCATTGATATTTGAAGACAGTTTTCAGGTCTTTTTTTCTCAAGATTAAACATGCATTTTTCTTCCCTTTCTTCACAGGTCAGGTTTTCTAAACTTTTTATCGTTATTGTTGCTTTTCTCTCTCTAAAGTATGGTCCCAGAACTAGACACAATAGTCCAGCTGAGGCCACACCAGTGCTGAGTATAGCGGACAATTACCTCCCATGTCTTACAGATGACATTACTGCTAACACCCCCAGAATATTAGCCTTTTCTGCAACTGCATCAGATTGTTGACTCTCATTCAACTTATGGTCTATAAATCCAGGCCGTTTTCAGCACTTCTAGTTAGTACTAATAGTACCAGACCCAGGACTTACTCTTGAGGGACCCTACTAAATACAACCTCCTAATTTGACAGCCAACTGTTGATGACTACTCTTTCAACCGGTTCTTTCAACTAGTTGTGCACTCTCCTTATATTAATTTAATCTAAACCACATTTCCCTAGTTTGCTTATGAGAATATAAGAACAAAGAAATTGCAATTAATTTGCTTTTTGTTCACAGAACAATTCCCCCTCCCCACCAAAAAAAGATGATTTGCAAAAATGACCCCTTGAGATAAACACTGTTAATAGAATGCAAGTGTAGTACTCACCACAGTGACATTAAAAGCATAAAGGAGATCAAAGGGAAGTGCAGCAATTAAATCAATGATGAACCAGGTAGTCACATAATGGATACAAATAGATCTTGCTTCAAATATAACTTGGCCAGACTTGCTGACATAGGTTGTTCGGAAATTTAAAATAATATCTGCTTGACAAAGAGAAGAAATAGAATTAGACACAGGTACTTCCTGCTTCAAATGGACTGCAGTGTCAATGAGGTCTATTTTCTTACCAAGTCTATCTTCCAAATGCTTGGTAAGAAGTCCTTACTTAGTTTTCCTTTAATTCTTACTAAGGGCTTGATTACACTGGCACTTTATAGTGCTATAAAGCCACCAGGAGCGCCGTAACTCACTACCCGTCCAGACTGGCGAGGCACATAGAGCGCTAAAAGTCCACGGTTAGACCAGTCCTGGTAATCCTCCTTGCCAGAGGATTAACAGCTGTAGCGTATTGGGTGCTACGCTTTAGCTCCATTGTAAATGGGTAGTAACAATACAGCACTTTGAGTGATCTCTGGAACTGCCCCTAAGCTATTTAAGCCAATTAAGCCTCTCTTCCCTTTGTTTTGAACTCGGCTGGAGGAATGCGGAAGTACGTTTTCAGAGCTTAGCTGTAACTTGGCAAGTCAACAATGCAAATGTTTACCTTGTGAGCGAGTGAGAAGGAGAAGAGTAGCAAGTTTTGCATTTCAAAGACAGTTTGCTAACACACTCTCAGCACGCCAAAAATCCACTCACTCTCTCCCTCTGCATACACACAACACGTTAACCCTCACCCCCCTTGTTTGAAAAGCAAGTTGCACCCAGCTGAATGTTGGGATAACTGCCCATAATGCACCACTCCCCATGCGGCTGCAAGTGCCGCAAAAGTGGCCACGCCAGTCCGGTTGTGGCTGTGAGTGTGGACACGCTGGAGCACTATCCTTGGAGCTGTATCTGAAGGTGGGTATAACCAAAAACCGCTATAAAGCTGTAAGTGTAACCAAGCCCTAAGGGTCTGTTCCTAAAAACACTTATATACTTTACATACTTGCTTAGTCTCATTGAACAAGTCTCAGGTGTGAAGTTACTCATGTGTCAGGGTATAAAGGAATGGGCCCTAGGGCATAATTTGCATTGATTTCAAAGGGAGCTTTGACTGAATAAAAAATGTTTTAAAAGCCTTTGAATCCAAATCTAACATTTTTTTTAATGGATCACACAGTCTCGTTGTAATAGCTGTGCCTGTCACTGGGAAAAATGAAGCCATAATGAACGTAATTCAATTATTTTAAAATATTCTTTTACAAATCACAGGGAAAAACAATTCTTTTTAATTTTTAAAAATATCTAATTTATTACAAACTTTCTGCTATAACGGCCCAATACAGGATTCCAAAAGAAATAGCCTCGTCAACAATAAGCACTTCTTTAAAATAGAAAAGTGCTGAGCCATCTGAAAAGAATGGGCTGGTGGGGTACATTGGACAGATATCAGAAGCAATATGAATTATTTGGTGGCTTGTGCACTTTGTGTGTTTCCTTTTCATTAAGGCTGCAGGCCTGTCAATACAGAGATTCTTTTGACATGACATGATAAAACACGTTCCATTTCAAATAAAAGTTCAGATCTTGACAGTTCAGTCTCAATTATTTTCACTTCCCAAAAGACGAGAGCCATATCTTGCCTTTGAGCTATACACATAGCTCCTACTGATGCCAACGAGAGTTACTGGTACAGCTTCTACTGATCTCAAAGGAGCAATGCCACAGATTTAGGGTATTATTATTATTATTTTATATTTACAACACCAGAAATTTGCATGGTGCTTTAAGAATTCTGAGGAGCCTCTCATAAAAGATAAGTGTGTGGCCTCATGTACAAAGGGACTGTAGAGTGGTGGGGCTGGCTTTCTCCCTGTGAAGCCAAAGGGATATAGGGTGGCTTATCTTTGGGGCCTGGTGGGCTAGATCTCAGTGGGTTTTCTTGGATGTTTAGGTTCTGTAGACAATTTCCACATGTCGGACTATGAACAGACTAAATTTCACAGCTATGCTCACTTTAATTGTCAAGTCAAAAACAACCCCACAAAATACTAGTGGTTAGTATCTCAAGTTATCAGGCAGTTTTGCTCTGAAATATCAATATTTCCTTTCCCTATGTACATGTAGCTTGTGAATTGGGTAGGGCAGTTGTGAAGCAAAATTGCACCAACCCAATAAATGATAAGAAAAAAGTTATAAAGATTGGCTCTAAGCATGTCTCAAATTTTATTGTTCATACTTACATACTCAGTACTCTCCCTTACACACACTCCCACACCTCATATTCCCTCTTCTCCAGTATTCTAACTCTTCTTTTTCGTAGTTCCCATTGGGAGGATTGTTCTGTAGCTGGTTCTCTTATTCTATAGGGAGCTTCCAGGAATTAAACACTTTTCCTCCACAGCATGCACATGGAGTATCATGTGCTTGTAATTCCTAATTCCTGATAAACTGTTTATCTCTGCCTTTTTAATTCAGTCCATCCCGGATGTACGCAACATCCAGCACGCTCGAGCAAAGAGACAGAAACAAACTCCTCTCAGATATCAAAGCTGAAGTGTAGATTTCCAGTGCTCAGTGCACAAAGAAGCATTACCAGCAAAGCTATAAAAGAGTAACAGGTGAGTTTTACCCCAACATGTATTTATCTGTGGGCTTTCATATAACATGGACAACAGAAAAGCAAAACTGGACAGTTAAAAGTTTTCCCCCCATGCTTTGATTTATTTGAAAGCTCTGCAATTAGAAAATCAAGAACGATTATATCTGACTGCTGGGGAATTAGTAAGTAGATCTGCTTTTCACTAACGTGAAAGGAAAAACAATAAACATTTATATTAGCCTAAATATTTCTTCTTTAAATACATCAAAACATAATCAGAAATCTGTGCAGAGGCAAAATACCTAAACATTTATGTGGTGTTAGAGGTTTCTATTTAAATACATAAAAACATAACCGAGAGGTAGCATGGAAATATTTGAGCCAAACAGCTGTTAACCATTGTATTAAAACCTGTAATATAATGGGTGAAGTAAGAGGCAAACTAGATAAAGGAACCAAACATGTCTCAGTTAGTCTGGTGTTATTAGGATGACACTGACTTTGTCTTGTCTGAATCTGGTAATGGTTTTGAGAAATAACTGAGTCAGATAGGCATATAGTAGGTTTCTCAACCAAAGAATAAGGGAGGTGTCTCTAACAGATGAGGACCCAGACTTTCCCTCAAACAGAACCACTGACATTTTCTGTTAGTGATGGTGATGAAGTTCACATCTGGATAATCCCAATAAGAAATACCTTCTTCGGTGTTGAGTTGTTGTACTTCTACTTTGTGATCCTGGCAGAAGTGTCTACTTACATTATTGGTTATCATCTTCAGAAATCCTGGTAGCTATGTGACCTAGATGAGGGTTTAATGGAATATGCACCAGATCCACATCTTAGAGCTTCCACACAAGGGATGTGATCTAGTAGACGAGTTCCCCATCCTATAAGGCAGGGGTCTCCAAACTATGGCTCGGGGGCCGGGTCTGGCCCACAGCTTTGATTTGTCTGACCCTCCAGCTGAGCAGGCATGCCGAGCAGGCACGTGGAGAAGCCACTACTGTCCGTCCCCACCCCTCTCGTGAGCTGCTGCCGGTGCCTTATGTATGGAGAGATGGGTGCCCCCGCAGCAGAGGCCGGAGGAGTAAAGGAGGGGCACGGCAGTGGCTGGCGGAGCAAAGGGGGGGATTTTGCATACGCTGAATTTTTTCACAATTGCTTCGGCCCACAAAGCCCCTTCAAAAATCTAATATGGCCCTCGTCTCATAAAGTTTGGAGACCCCTGCTATAAGGGATACATCTGTGACTATGATCACAATGAAGTGAGCTGGTGTGAAGGAAACTCCTGAACACACTTTACCCAGGTTTGCCCACCAGTTGAGTGATTCCAAAATCTATGGTGTAATGGACACTATTTTGTCTAGACTGTGTCTATTGGGAGTGTAGACAATTCTCAACCACACCTGGAAGCAATGGTGATGGTGTGTGCACACTACTGGCCTGACAAGCGCTGAGTGGGGCCAAACGGGTCCAAGCTACTAATTAGGCTGCCAGCCAGGGAGCTAATTGAGGAGGAATGGGTTTACCTGGGCAGGAACAGGCAGGGCCTGTAGAAAGTCAGGTAGCTGGCTACAGCGTAAAGGGCAGCAATTAGGGCTGGAGAGTCACTCCCTGGAATTGGGGAGGAATGTTTGTGGCTGCAGGAAGGCAGGTTGCACAGACTCCTTGAAAAGAGGGAATGGAGAAGCTGGTAAACCTGGGGCGTGAGGAGCCTGCTAGACAGGAAAAAGCCCAGAGAGACAGCAGCAAGGTCAAAGGCAGTACAGAGCAAGGCTGCATGTTATAGGGTCCCTGGGCTGGAACCCAGTGTAGAGAGTGGGCATGGGTTCCCCTCCCAACCACTGTGCAATTGTTCAGAAGAGGAAGGACTTAGTGACCTGGCTGGAGGCCCGAGCCACAAGCACAAAGAGCGAGAGAGGCTGCATACAAAGAGGGCACACTAAGAAGGAAGCAGTTAACAGACTGAGCTAATCCCCAGAGCAACCAGCAGGAGGCACCGCAAGTGGAGAGGGAACTCCATTCCAGCAACCAAAATTTAAACAGGAGTGCAGTGCCCCAAAGGCACAGGCCTTCAGGTGGCCCTGAGTTTCAGGAACATTATTGCTGAAGTTTGTGGTCTCATCTGAACTTGGGAAATTAGATTTGTTTACAGTAATAAATCTTTCTTCTGGTAAGCAAACCCTGAACATCAGGGTAGCTCATATAAAAACTAATCTCTCAATGGGTGACAATGGGCTTTTTTTTCATTGAGTTGTAGGCCTATCCTGTTGAATAGATTTAAGGGCTTCAATACTCCAGAGTGAATTTCTTCATAAAGAAAAAGCTCCACCTTTGAGAAACCAGTCATCTAGGTATGAAAAGACGACTACTCTGGAATGGTAAAGCTGTGTTGCTACTACCGAAATGGCCTTTGTGAAGACCCTGGGAGAGGTGAAAAGTCCAAAGGGGAGAACTTGATATTGAAAATGGTCCTGACCAACTATAAACCACAAGAAAGCATCTGTGGGCTGGATGGAATGCAATATGAAAATATGCGTCTTGGAGGTAGAGAGCTACAAACCAGTCCCCTGGATCTAAAGATGGTGTGATTAGTGCAAGTGTAACCATCCTGAGTTTTTGGCTATATCTAAACATTGCCAGCGTGTAGAGTACAGACACTGCAGTTGTTTCTATACACTACAGTGAAAGGTAGGCTGTGTCTATAGTTGTCACTTCAGGGTCCAGCTACATGCAGCAGTGACAGGCTCTGGAAGCAGGGAAAAGATCCAGCAGCTCCTTGCCACCAAAGCCTTGTTCTGTGGCAGGGGAAAATCTACAACTGGGGAGGAAGCAGGACACTACATTGCGAACAACAGTCATGCAGGTGTAGGAGGTACTGCTTGGGCATGTAGAAAACCATGAGAGTATATATACCCTGGGAGTTCAGGTATGTAGGGCACACTACTCTACTTACCTAAGCTATGCCTCACTATCCACACCGATATTTATATCTATTAATACAGATCCACGCAGCCATAAGTGGCTTTTGGAAGTTTCCCGAGACACTATTACAAGCCAGAAGACTCCTCCATCACTGCTATGAATCTGACTGCAAGGACATCACAATCATTTGTAATGTATATGAGCTTTTAAACATTCCATAACTCTCTTCTGATCTTTTCTATTATTAATAAAATCTTTAAGTTAGTTAATTGTCTGGCTGACGGAATGATATTTGGGTAAGATCTGAGATTATATATCGACCTTGGGGCAAGTGTTTGATTCTTTGGGGTTGGTAGAGTCTCATGCACGGTTAACTGGGTTTTCAATAACCTCTCATCATATAAGACCAGTTTGTCTGAATGGGAGCCAAGGGTGGGAATCAATGTGGTGCTACAGAATCTCTTTTGTTACTGGTTTGGTGAATCTAATTATACAACAAAACATCTGTTGTGGGGGTGTGACTGCCCTGTTTCTTGTAGTCTGCCCTGAATGTGGTATTCTTAGCATGGTCCATTCTAGGCATTGGTCACAATTACATCACTCCAAAGAGTGTCACTTTAAAACAGAATTTTTGAGAGCAGCATCACAGCTTGTGAAATATCCAGGGCCTAGTTTTTCTCCATTCACACCGCTGAAAATTAGAACTCCAGTGGAGCTTACACTGATTTAAGATTGGAATCAGTAAAAGAACAATTTAGCCCCTAGTATTCAAATACAGGTCCCAGCATGGGGCTACAAACATCCCTGTGTTAAATTATTCATCCCTTTGCCAAGTGCTTTTGCTGATTTTATATTACAGATATTTTTCTGTCCTCCCTCTTCATTCATGTTTTTAAATCATGTACCTCAACAACATTTCTCTCTTTGAAAAATGATCCTTACATCTAACTGATTTCTCCTTCACTATAATCAAATCATGTGGTTTCAGACTAAAATGCTTTTCCCTTCAATACATTACTTCCTCATGGACATTTTTTTAAAAAGAAATCAATTAATCAGTCAGTATTTGTGTTGGAGAAAACAAGGAGAAAGAGTTGATACAGCACTTTTCTGACTACCTCAAAACTTGATGCATTACAGTAGCAGTTCATTCCAGTGCAGAGCTGCTGTATGAGATGGCACCATTAACTATCTCAGCCTTTACCTGAACAGATTCTCTCTCAAAAGAATAAAGCAGCCTGTCATCAATGTTTCTTTTTAAAGCTGAGCTGTACATGTTGTGAGGTGTACATGTTGTGAGTCTATTGAAGTGTTACCTCTTGTACCCAGAACACCATCTTAGAATTGAACTGCCAGCCTATGACATCAAAGGCTGTCCTTACATTGTTTTTATGGGAGATGCAGTGAATATATTTAAATCGTTTACATTTATTTATTGTCTTAAATTTTTGAAGAAACATCAGCATAAATATTTTGTATGTATTTTAATCTGATCTTTTTTTAAAAAAATTAAAAATGTAAAATGTTAAAAATTAAAAACAATTAAATGTAAGAAATGAAATGTAATATTATATTATGATAATGTTTAGGTTGCAAAGCTAAGCACGCAGTCAGAAAATGCTTTATATTTAAACTACATGGCACAACATTAGCTCTGCATCCTCAGGCATACAGTGTTTAATTTTTAGATCATTTGTAATCTAAGAAACAAACTTGTATGTCAGGTTGTAAAAACTGTTTTCTATTACTATGCACTATTTGAACACTCTGATGTGCTCACAGAGTTAAAAACATTATAATTCATATATAAAAAAGAGCAGCTAAGGTTGTGATTCCAACCTGAAGTTTGACATTCTGCAATCCCTGACTTAACCTGACTGTACATTTGTAGGCTTAGATGCTACAACTGGCTCCCATGCTTACACTGAACCTCACTGAAATAAATGAGGCTTCACCTGGACATAAGCTCCTGCCCACAGAAGGAGGAGTCTTAGTGTAGCTTTTGCATTTAATTAAAAACTACATACAGCAATAAATTCATGTTTAAGATTAGCAGCTGTGTTAGTCTGTATTCATAAACAAGATGAGGAAGACTTGTGGCACCTGAAAGACTAACCAGTTTATTTCAGCATAAGCTTTCGTGGGCTATAGCCCACTTCATCGGATGCATAAAATCTAAGGTGCCACAAGTCTTTCTTGTCTTATTTACCAATAAATTCCTGTTTAAGCAATATAAATAATTCAGACAGAGATATCTGGTAAATCCTGTCCATAGTTCTCTACCATCCAGTAATGTTATTTAAGAAATTAGCATTTGGGACACTTAGGTTTAAACAATGACTCACTTAGTACTATTGTCACTGTGAATGTGAGTGCAAGACTATATTTGTTGCCTGAGATAACTTTAAATGCACATTTCTTTAAATGAGAAATATGTCAGTGACCCTACAAGGAACTCGGAGAACATGCATTTATAAAATAATCCTCACTTTCTAAACAAATTTAGAAATACTCTTATTTCTTTTGGTAACAAAGGACTGTGCAGGATCTCTTTGCTCCTTGAGTCAAATCCCCTCCTATCACAGCCAACTGCCTTATATAATCCCTTCCATAAATGTATAAAGCTCCATCTTAAAATTACTCAGAGTGTTTGCCCTCACCTACTTTTTTGAAAGGTGTTTTAGAACAGGGGTGGGCAAACTATGGCCAGTGGGCCACAGTCATTTCCTGCCCGGCCCCCGAGCTCCTGGCAGGGGAGGTTCCCCTTTGGCCCCTCCCCCGCCTTTCCCCCTCCTCCGGAGTCTCAGTGTGCTGCTGCACAGGCAGTGCTCTGGCGGGGTGCGGGGGAGGATGCATGCTCCTGCGGGGCAGCGTGTCTCGTGGAGCCAGACATGTTGCTCTGAGCAGCATGGTTAGAGGGGCAAGGCCGGGGGTTTGGATAAGGGGCAGGGGATGGTTAGATGGGGCAGATGCCTGGGGGGGCAGAGGACGGGGAATGGGGCGGGCTGGATAGGCATGGGAGTCCCAGGGGTGGGGCCGGGGGGTAGATGGGTCAGGGCAGTTAGGGGATAGGGAGCAGGGAGAGTTGGGGGAAGTCCTGTGGGGGGGACTGTTGGAGGGAGTGTCTTGGGAGGGGGCGGTCAGGGGACAAGGAGCAGGAAGGGGGATTAGACAGGGAGGTAGGGATCCAGAGGAGTGGTTGTGGGGGGGTCTCTGAAGAGGGTGATCAGGGGACAAGGAGCAGGGGATGTTGGATGGGTCAGGGATTCTGAGGGGGCAGTTAGGGGACAGGAAGTGGGAGGGGGCCAGATGGGGCAGGGCCAGGCTGTTTGGGGAGGCCAGCCCTCCATAAAATTTTGCAACCCCGATGTGGCCCTCGGGCCAAAAAGTTTGTTCACCCCTGCTGTAGGGCAAGAGGGGAGAAGGATTCAAGGGATAAGACACAGTGGACAAAGATACAAGGGAAGGCTCTGGAGAGGGCAGAAGGATTCAGGAGGTGGGGACAGCCAGGAGGAAAAGGTGAAAGGGGGAAAGGGATCACAGACTGATGGAGACAGGACCAGTGGAAGGGGAAAAGAGCAAAGAGGTGCATTTTGTAGAGGGGAATGGGAAAGAAGAGGAGGTAACACTGAGAGGAAGTGGAAAAGGATCAAGTAGTTGCAAGAGAGTAAGGAGAACCAAGAAGGGCAGGAAACAAGTGAGTAAAACTTTAAAGAATGAGATGGGTGCATCAAGAATTATGTTGCACCATTCACACTGTGCACCGTTGTCCTGGGACAAAATGGCTTTGCAATGTATGTGGGGTACTCGTGGAAGGACTGAGAAGTAAACTTATTTCCTTGTTATTTGGACAGAATAAATAAATGTTTTGTGGTTTTATACAAATATGGTATTAGCATGTGTTGGCTCCTGTCACAGATCATATTTCAGCTCAATGAATACAACAAACCTACGTCACTACATATGTGCAATGGACTTTGGAGATCAATTCCACTCACCTTTCAAATATATCTTGTTTCTTGCATTTCTCTTGAGGATAAAGGTCTAGGTTGGCAGTAAGATCAATCACGGACTGCCACAGACTTAGTGCATAAACCTGGGTAAGTCCCTTATATTCTGAATCTCAATTCACCCCTTTCTTTAAAGTTAGAATAAGATTCCTTTACTTCATAAGGCTATTGTGAGGATAATGTTTGTTGAGATATGCTGCTCAGATACTATGGTGATGATAGCCACAAAAGGCTTCCTGTGGAGTGAGGTGTAAGAATGTGTTTAAAAAGAACCACCTAATACCAATACAATGTGTCACAAGGATGTCAATTTTATAATTGTTTCTGCTCATTTCTACTCTCTGGTTTGCCTATAAATATACATAGTTCCTTTGTGAATGTCTATTATTGCAGCATATTCTTTCCATTAAGAAGTTTCTGATGAAAAGCCATATAAGTCCTGAAACACACTCACAATATGCACATTTTCCTACATCCATTTGACTTTTCCTCTCAGTGAGGTGATCTAAGTACATTTAAAACATTTCTTCTCCAAGAGTTCTCCCCTTTACATATTTTGAGCTGTCACTGGAGAGTCATTATTTGAATACATTCACTTTCACAAAAGATTAAATAGGCTTCACTTTTCAACCTTTGGACAATTGGATATTTAATATATCCAATGGGTCTCACTGCCATTTGTATCTTTGCATAAATTCACATAGGGGATGATTCTGACATAACCTCCAGGAATTATACTATAAATAATACTAATAATTTCACTTTGCAGCCCATCATTGATTTTGTTTGTGTGTTTGGCTTTTTAAAATTTTTCAAGAGGAAGTTGGAATTATCATCATAACACTTAAGGTTCAACTAGATTTCAACCTAACATTATTTGTGTGGGTACAGTTTTGTGTTTGCAGTGAAGTGCAGGCATAAAAAATGTGCATCTGCACTATTTGTAGGGACAACTTACAGCTAAAAAAAATAAATAGAGACTATTATTGAAAATAAAGCCCTTAATCATGAGGACCTAAAACCAGCATGGTTTTCTGCATTTCTGTTCTGACCACAAATATTCCATCTCCATGAATATCTGGACCTTATGCTGGGGTAGCAAGCCAAGTAAAGACTAATCAGTGGAGAAGTTTTTGGTGAGAGTTGTTTGCTTTCTTCTGTAAACCAGTTTCCCAACGTGAATCACAATTTCAGTTCTGGTTATGATTTTTACAAAAATACCTAGTACAGGAATGTGCCCTCCTTTCTGCAGTCTGTTGGATAGGAGACCTGCAATATGACAAAACCACTCATCCTCACTTGGCTCAAACACCTCCGGTGAGCAGGAATTGAAGTAAAAATGATTTGCTCACTCATTGCACATTGGTAGCTGACAGACAGACAAAGACTTAACTGAAAAGGAGTTAGGTGCGTGGCCTGAATTTTTCTAGAGCTGCCAGGACACCAAAGGCTTACAGTTTTGCATGCAGCATCCCCCATACAAGATTTCAGAGATGGCAGCTTCCTTTGGCATTTCATCTTCTTTTGCTAGTTTCTTCAAACCAGATTAGGGCAATGGATACAGATTTTTTTTAAAAAACTGACTAGGAAAAGATGACAAAGGGGAAGCAGCAGTTGTGAAAAGGAGGAGATATATTAACAACAGCATCTTCTTGCACCAAACTTGGTATGTAGAAATTCAAAGTGAGTTGGGTGATGATGGTCCCTCTTTCACTTCTTGACAGCTTTCTGAACTGTTTAGGGGCCTATATCATCTTCAACTGGGCAACTTTTTTTTTTTTTTTTTACAGCCTAACTACCATGTTAATGAATTTGTTGGGAATGCTGAAGAGGAAACAGGAGCCACTCAAGCAGCAAACATATTTTGTAAAATTTTGTCAGCAAGAGACAGTCATTTTCCTCAGAGACTTCATTATTTCTAGGAATTACATAGTCACCTCACGTTCCACAACCTTACTGATATGGTTGCTCGGGAAAATGAAAGATTAAGCAGTTAGACTCTTTAAATAAATGTTTTCCCCATGATTAAAATGCAGAGTAGCTAGACTGGGGACTAAGCTGGTGCTGAGAAGGAAGAGAATCAGGCATTAAAGCTGAATGATACTACATCTTTAATATCAAAGGGTGAGCTGATCAAATATAAAGTTAGTGGCAGCAATGCCAGACTTCTGGACTTTCCAGAAGTGATAATTATTTTTTTTTTATTATGACTGCCAAAAATGCTGACAGACTGGAAACTTGTGTCCCAAATGTACTGGTTGCATTGGTGTTTAAAAATTATATATATATATATATATATATATATTTCTATAAAAGGAAGGACATGAATTTTACAGTAGATTTGCCACTACAAAACAGTTAAGGACATATAATTATTTAGCAAGTTAATACGGCATATTTGTAACCATATTTTAAAAACACATTTCTTGGGAAAAACACTGAACCACCATCATCCAAACATATCTACACTGCTTCAAGACTGAACCTTCAGTCTGCGCATTCAGGGAGCCCGGATAGTAATGGGTCGCCCTGATTCAGACTATAATCCCCTAGGAAAGGCCTTTAGTTTTTCATATATTTTTGCAGTGCTGAGAACAGTACTGGAGCTCAGTAAATAGTGAATAATAATTCTAGTGGTAGAAAAAAATATTTCTAAAAACCTGTAGACAAACTTTGACAGTGTTACAGTTTTATATCCCTTGGGAGACTTCTCTGTGGGGAATCAGTGCAAATTGGATCAACAGCACTGGAAATCAAGTTAAAGTTCCATAAATCATGCCACATGCTCAGAAAAACAGAACAGGCTAAATAAATAATGATTTTGTGAACAATGCCTTGAAAAATTAACTGAAACTAAAGAAACAGCAGCAGGAGCAAACAATAGCTTTTTTAAGGTTCATAAATATGTCCATTTATCACACTCTGTACAAAGACATCTGAAATGCAGCGTAAGTTCTAAAATGTTTGTGTTTTAAGGTGGCCTTCTTTCTATGGCCTTGTCTTCACTAGGGAAAAAAAGGTGCATGTTTAACTCAAGTTAGATAAAATGAGGTAAAAAATCCTAGCGAAAATAAGGCAGTTGAACTTCTCACACAAGATAGTTGGTCAAGGTAAACCTGAGACTCTCCTATAGATTAGCTCACATGAAAACTACAAAGACAAATTGCTCCTCACTGGGATGTGGTAACAGAGGAGTAGGAAGCTCCTTGTTCAGCATGGTCATGATCGGACATTAGTAACTTTGTAACCATCTCTGCTGTGGATGTCTCCTGTCTCCACTGTGTAACTGTGTTCTGTGACCATTTCGTCTTCGTCTTTTTCATAACGTGCAATTTCAGCTTTCTTTGAAATTCAACATAATGCTGCATAATGCACCCTTTTAATGAATGCTAGGGCATCCAGCTTCTCAAGTTAGGCATCCTCTTAGGAAACCTAGGGTATCTTCCCACATCATCTATATGCAGCTTTCTGTTGTCCATTACCTGTACCCAAAGTTTGCTGTTGTAGTTGCTCAGGTTTTTGTGCTTTAAGTTTCTTTTTCAGTTCAAACTCATTACACTGAAATAAATATAGATTAAGTAGTTATTTTAAACTGTTTCATACCCATTCTTTTGATCTGGAGTTAGGCTGGATATCATTAGTGCCATAGATCTTCATCTCCCATGGCACAGATGAGAAAATGTACGTGGCATTCATCTGTCCTTCTGACAATCAATGATGCAAAATAAAGCTATTTGAACTAGCCTATTTATTTTGGGCATGTCAATTTATCAGCAAAATTAAGTGCTAAATTCTGATACCGTCATTCCAGAGTAAATAGCACATTTATTGAGTTTAATTGTGGAGCAATTTTAATGCTTATGTCCAAGTTTCCATGCCTCACTTGGATTCTGACAAATACTTTGCTGCAATTAGTCTGGCTTACCCGTGTGTTTGTATTGTTAAAATATGCACTGTAGTTGCAGCCATGTCAGTCTGAGGATATTAGAGACACAAGCTGGGTGAGGTAATAACTTTTATAAAGATATTGTATTACCGTATTTCTTTATTGTTAAAATAAGTATTTGAGTTATAAAAGTGCATTTAGCCTTCAGATTTGAATGACTGTAAATTGCTGCATGCATTAATCTCACTTATGACATCTGTATCCCATATTCTAAGGTAATAATTGAGCATTTGAACTGTAAACCTCTGTTATTAGCACCAAAGCAGGACAGAAATATTAACTAATGTAAAATACTACACAGGTGGTGTAATCAATCTCCTGCCCAACAGAGAAGGCCCTTCAGTATCAGATGAACTATTATGCAACACCAGAGGACAAAAGATTTTGTTGATTGCTCTTCACCCCCATGAAGAGAAGATGTGCAAATGAATTCCTCCCTTTGTTGAAACAGAAGCTCAGAGAAGAGGAAAAGGGAATACAAATCCCTGAGGAGGAGAAACTATATTTCTGTGCTGCTTGGACTCTCGAGGGCAAGATTTTGTACACATAAGAAAGATATACCTAGGTGTTAGCCCAGGTTAGTTCTATATGTCCCACATAGAACTTGCTTATTATAGAAGCTTCTATTACTCTTTGAAACTCAAGCCTGCAACTTATTTTTGTGTGTATATGTTTACCTGCTTTAATCTTATAAATAACTCTTTGATTTCCTTTTCCTAGTTGATAAATCTTTAGATTGTTTATTATCGGATTGGCTACAGACATTGTGATTGGTGTGAGATCTAAGGTGCAATTGACATGGGGTAAATCCCTGGGAACAACCTGACTATTGTTGAGATTTTTGGTATAAAGGACCATCTACCACAAAGGCAAACTTATCTGAGGGAGAAGATAGACTAGAGTACCCAAGGGAACTGTTTGTGATTTCATGTTAAGGCTGTTATCATGCCTGAGGAGTTTAACACTTAAAAAATGGTTGGTGAAATACAAGTATAGAACTCAAAGCCAATTTGAGGTTTGCACTCTGCTTCCTAACAGTCTGCCCTGAGGTTGGCACTCACTCTCTTGAGTCACTGCAGGACAGCTTAACAGCAATTATTATGTATTCTTTGAATTGTGAACTTGCCTACAGGCCTCAGTCATGGATCAGGGACCCATTGCCCAAGACACAGCACAAATACAACAAAAAGATGATCCCTAGAGATCTTACAATCTAGGATAAGACAAGCAACATAGGACAGACAGACATAGAGAGGCAGTGTCTAGAACACTGGTCTGGGTAGAACACTGGTCTGGGACTCAGGAGTGGTAAATAACTGTCAAGGCTGAATCTCCACTCTGGCACCTCAAGTGCAGAAAGTGGGGGCTTGCAAGGATTTTAAAAATGAATACTGGCCACTCCAGCCTTTTATTACACTTCCAAGGTTGCAGCTTCTTTCTGTGCTTGGCTTGGTAAATGCCGCCACCACCCAAAAGCAAAAAAAATCCACCTTTGACACGGGAAGGAGCACTTGAGAATTCCTCCCTGTGGGGTACCCTTAAGCCCTTTCACACATACTCAGCCGGAGGAAGAGCTGAGAAAAAAAACGAAGGAAATTAGCTGTTATCACCAGATAATCAAGCAGCATACACACAAACCTCTTAGGACACCAAAAATCCAATCCTGTTCTTAAGAAAGGTAAGTTTTATTAAAAACAAAAAAAGAAAATACACATTTTGAACTTAAGCTTTTCCTAGATTTTAAAAGAGCGATTCCAAAAATTAAACACCGAAACTAGTTTTCTTGGGGGTTCAGCTTAAAGGTTACAAGCAAACAAAATCATGTTTAGTTTATCAAAAAGAAGATCAAGAGTTGACCTGATTGCAGAGTGTAAGTACCTTCATGAGAAGGAAATACCATGTACTAAAGGGCTCTTTAATCTAAATAAGAAAGACATGAGAAGAACTAATGGCTGGAAACTGAAACCAGCAAAATTCAAATTATACACACATTTTTAACAGTGAGGTTGATTAACAATAGGAACAAACTACCAAGGAAAGTGATGGATTCTCTGTCTCTTGATGTCTTCAGATCAAGACTGGATGTCATTCTGGGTGGCTTCTGTGAAACACAAGTTTTGGGGCCCAATACAATGGTAACAGGGTGAAATGTAATGGACTCATATACAGGAGGTCAGACTCTATGATCCAATGATCCCTTTTTAGCCTTAAACTCTATGAATCTATGAACAGAGGTAGCCACATGACGACAAAGTGAGGTGTGCCCCTATTTGTCTGACAAAGGCAACAGAATGAAGGAAGAAGTCTTCCTATCTTTTTATATCTGCAGCAACTTAAGAACAAACAAACAAACAGCCTAAAATACAAAGTGTAAATTCCAATGTTCAAGCAATGCACAGACATATTCCAAAACTCTTCTTTTATGCATATATTAATTCCAGAGTCCATAATCTTGTCCTTAGACACAATGGCATCTTGATTTTGTTAGATTCTAGGTACTACTAACACAATACACATGTTAAAGAAGAATACAATAGACAACTTCGCTATTTCAACAGCTTGACTATGCCAAAGGAAAAGGCTGACAGATGATTCATGCCCATGCACACCAAACTTTCCAAAGATTATTGTCAACAGGTCACTTACCTGATGAGATGATGACCTTTATGGCCCCAAACCTGGAATGTGCGGTACACAGGCACATTGCTGATTCTTCTTGGAAGAAGAACTTAAGTAGGGTCAGCAACCTGCCTATATGCTACCCAGTGCATGTCAAGATGTTAGTTATGGGGCATGCTCTCTCAACTGTGAGGGAGTCTAATATATGGCGATATTTGTATCTCACAGAACTGGAAAGACCTTGAAGGGTCATTGAGTCCAGCCCCCTGTTTACACTAGCAGGACCAAGTACTGTTCCCTGACAGATTTTTTGCCTCTGATCCCTATATGGCCCCCCTCAAGAATTGAACTCATGATCCTGGGTTTAGCAGGCCAATGATCAAATCACTGAGCTATCCCTCCAACTCACTCCCCCTTGCCCTCTCCCTCTAATACTGGATCATAAAGACAGTTAAACACAAGCTTGGGGTCTGCCAAACTTGACAGTATTTTTGTTTGTGTATTTGTCGTTAATAATGCACTACGCAAACAAACTTCAGCTCTTTGCACCACTAAGCTGTACTGCTCTCTCATCTTCTCAAATAGAAAAATTTGTTCTTTTTCACACCTCACAGATTTCATTTTTTTTAAAAAAAATATTACTCTTCCTTGGGAGCATGATTGTTTAGAAAAGATTAACTCAAAAGGATTAGAATTAGTTCCTGTGCAAAACATCTTAGAACAGGAGAGAGAGAGAGAGAGAAAGGCAAAACCCCTTTTAATAAACATATTTTCTCTTTTATTTCCCCTTCGCAGAATCCTTAATCCCATTTTCGAGTGAGTGTCAGCACTCCAGAACAGTCTGGAAACATTCCACCCTAGTTTGGATGGCTGGGTACAAAGATTAGGCACTTGATTTCAGCTAAATATTACATGTTAGTTCAGAGGAGCCCATTTCAAATGGTTCAGCAGAATTAGTTGGGTGCTTAATGTTCAGATACATAATGAAAAGCACTAGTGTAAAGCTATTTTCTTCCATGAATTCTTAAAATCCTCAGCACAAGGAAATATCTATCATGTAGCTGAATACAACTTCAAACAAAAAACCCAGGATGTTTTCTGAGAATGCAGAATGAATTTAATATGTAGGCTTGAGTTCCTTAAAATAATTACTGCATGCACAAGGGTCATTTGCCAACTAAATTCATCATGAGGACTGTTTATTGTTACTATTTATGGAGCATGACCATGTTGGATATTGTATATTGCCCTATGGAAGAAATGATCCTTGCCCTAAGGGGGCACTACAATATACAGGCTCAATATCTGTAGACTCAGACCCATAGACTTTAAGGTCAGAAGAGACAATTATGATTGTGTAGTCTGACCTTCTGCACAATGCAGGCTACAGAAAATCACCCCTCACTCCTGTAATAAACCCCTAACCTATGTCTGAGGTACTGAAGTCCTCAAATCATGGTATAAAGACTTCAAGGTGCATTAAATCCTCCAGCAAGTGATCTATGCTCCATGCTGCAGAGGAAGGCGAAGAACCCCCAGGGCCTCTTCCATTCTGCGTTGGAGAAAAATTCCTTCCTGACCCCAAACATGGCAATCAGCTAAACCTTAAGCATATGGCCAAGACTCACCAGCCAAACACCCAGGAAATAATTCTCTGTAGTAACTCAGATCCCATCCCATCCAATATCCCATCACAGGCCACCAGGCCCATCTACCACGAATAGTCAAAGATAACATAATTTTGGCAATTAATTGATCCCATCATGCCATCTCCTCCATAAACTTATCAAGCTTAATCTTGAAGCCAGATATGTCTTTTCCCTGCACTGATTCCCTTGGAAGTCTGTTCCAGAACTTCACTTCTCCAATGGTTAGAAATCTTCATCTAATTTCAAGTCTTCATTTCCTGATGGCCAGTTTATACCCATTTGCTCTTGTGTTCACATTGGTACTGAGCTTAAATAATTCCTCTCCCTCCCTGGTATTGATCTCTCTGATATATTTATAGAGGGCAATCATATGTCCCCTCAGCTTTCTTTTTGGTTAGCTAAACAAGCCGACCTCTTTAAGTCTCCTTTCATAAGATACATGTTCCATTCCTCAGACCATCCAAGGAGCCTTTCTCTGTATCTGTTCCAGTTTGAATTCATCCTTCTTAAACATGGGAGACCAGAACTGCACACAGTATTCCAGATGAGGTCTCACCAGTGCCTTGTATAACAGTACTAACCACCTTCTTATCTCTACCGAAAAATACCTTGCCTGATATATTCCAAGACTGCATTAGCTTGTTTTATGGCCATATCACATTGGCGGCTCATTGTCATCCTGCGATCAACCAATACTCCGAAGTCCTTCTCCTCCTCTGTTGCTTCCAACTGATGCGTCCCCAGCTTATAACGAAAATTCTTGTTATTAATCCCTAAAAGCATGACCTTGCACTTTTCACTATTAAATTTCATCCTATTATTATTACTCCAGTTTATAAGGTCATCCATATATTTCTCTATGATATCCTGGTTCTTCTCTGTATTGGCAATACCTCCCAGCTCTGTGTCATCCAGAAAATTTATTAGCATACTCCCACTTTTTGTGCTGAGGTCAGTAATAAAAAGATTAAGTAAGACTGGTCCCAAAACCAATCCCTGAGGAACTCCACTAGTAACTTTCCTCCAGCCTGACAGTTCACCTTTCAGTATGACCCGTTGTAGTCTCCCCTTTTAGCCAGTTCCTTATCCACCTTTCAATTTTCATATTGATCCCCATCTTTTCCAATTTAACTAATAATTCCCCAGGTGGATCCATATCAAATGACTTATTGAAAATCGAAGTAAATTAGATCCACGGAGCAAAATGCTCAATGACTTCAGTGGAAGTAAGATCAAGTCTTAAGATACACTATGACAGAACATTCCAAAAACACATCAGTGGGTTAGCTGAAAGGCCATTGTGAAGGAGAGATGAATTTCTTTGTCTCACTGATTATTTGTTTCTTTAACAGAGTTTAATGAGCTGTTAAAATTATACCCAAGAGTAAAGCATTTTATTGTTCTATAAAACATAATCTGCAAATCTGCAAATTTAAAGGCATATAGTGGCCTAAAGGGCTCTTGTGGCAGCCAAGGTTAATGTCTGTTGGCACTGCTCCATTACGGTATATAGTCCCAAATGTAAATTTCTATAAGTATTACAATTGTCATTCTGTGACTCTTTTAAAATTGCCTATATTAAAATTGTCTGATATACCATTTCTGTTACACACAAGAGTTTGATTCTGAGGGAAGGATTTATGGCTTGCAGAGCCGCTAACCCTCAGCATTCCAAAAATCAAATCAATCAGACCCCAAATATTAACATACCAGCTTTGGTCTAAGTATTCCCATTTCTAAATCTCAAAGTTCAGAATCAAGCCCTTTGAAAATTAATATTTTCTTCACAAAATAGAATTTGTTCTATGGACTTTAGAGGGAGATAGCCCCCTATATACAATTTTCTTGTTCACAGCCTTTTCTAGTGTCCACTTTTTCCCCTTTGCAAATTTTCTGAGAAGTTCATTTACATCATTACAGCCCTTCTGATGAAATTTTTTTTTATGTTTTGAATAAATGTGCTGAACATCACTAACAAGTCACAGTAGAACTGACCTGATTCCATTGAACATGGATCAAAGGATGTGGGTAATCACTATATGTCTATTAAAAGTATAAATATAATATAGGAGTCATTAGCTATTTCATTTGCATCGTGGACAGTCCAATTGTGAAAAGTACTTGTGTTTTAAGATTTGAAGAGTGTAAGTAGAGACTAATAAAGGATATATTTAATGAGATGTCAGAGATATCTATCAAACCCCTATCTATGCAACAATATAAAAGAAATACTCTTATTTCTTGTGCCATGCTTAACATGTAATGTTTGATGATCTTCTAAGACTGCAGAACAGACTTGCTCTCCCTAATACTGTATCTTTCCCCCTGTAGAAAATAAAAGATGAAATATGACAATGTCATCTGTGAGCACCTACACAGAGTAGTTCATAAAGGAGCAATGGACCACTACTGCAGCAAAACAATTCAAAATGAATTGATTAACCTCATGGCTAGGAAGGGACTTGGTGACATATTGATGTGGCTTGGCAAAGCAAAAGATGCCATAATATGCCATAATAACAGACTGCACTCCTGACATTAGTCACAGTGAAATGATGTCATTTACTGATTTGTTGACAACAAGGATGGCTGTATCCAAGTAAAGGAACACTATCTCTTTCCAGTCTGTGGACAACTCTAATGGAAAAGGCCTAATAGAACAGGTTATGAACATTCTGAATGAGTAAAATAAAGCTTCAAGACTGCTGTGGCCTGGACCATGACAACAGAATGAACATGAAGGAAAGAAACAGTGGCTCCTTGCACTGAATCGAAGAGCTTTCTTCATGCCTTGTAGCTGCCATTCCCTCAACCTGGTTGTGTCAAATGTAGCATCACCTTCTTTAGATTCAGTATCTCTATCTGGAGTGCTGAAAAGGATATATGTCCTGTTTTCAGCATGAATCATCAGGTGGAAGATCACAGACTTCATGGTCAAACTTGTAACACTTTGGGAGAGCCGCATTGACAGTGTAAGGCCAGTGAGGTATCAGATGACTTGAGCTTTATGACACAGTGATTAGAACTGGCACAGTCAAGTAAATACAAAGCTAGAATCCTACACGAACACACAAATCCTGACAAACAGATCACTGACTTCAAATTTCTGGTCTTAATTGTGGTTTGGTGCGATATCTTGTTCCAAGTAAACACTGTAAGCAAGGCATTACAAACTCAGTTGATGGACATTGCAACCACTGCTACTTTTGATGAGAAGTTGCCTTGATTTCATTGTGTCCTACAGAAACAACGGATATGAAGATGCCACCATTGCTGCCAAAGAAATGGTGGAAAACTTCAGAGGTAAGCCTGCCTTCAAGGAAACTCACATTCATTGGAAGAAGAGACAGTTTGGTTATGAGAGCAGAGATGAGTTGATGGGAAGTTTGGAAGAAATATTCAAGAGGGACTTCTTTGCTCGCTCATTTACAGTGCTCAAGTGCCCATCGAAGAAAGGTTTGGACAAATGAAGCACCACAAAAAGACCTGGGAACTCTTGTATGACTTTAGTAAGCTGCTGGTGGACAGAAAATACTTGAACAATTGTATTGGGCCAGATGACACATGGGGAATGTTTGGAGGATAAAGACCTTTGTATCAAACTGAACAACATCTGTCACATTTTGCAACATGGGAAGCATTCTCCACTTCATGTTCTCCAATTCATTCATGATGCAGAGCCAGCCGAAGGGCACTTTTCCTAATGCCTGGATAACTTTGAGGAATTTGCTCACATTGCTAGTAACAGTCACTAGTGGTGAGCACAGATTTTCGAAGTTCAGGTTCATTTGCTGATGAGAGACTGACATTGCTTGCTATTTTATCACTTGAAAATGCCATTGGTCAGTCTTTGGATTCTCTGATGCTGTGCTTCTGTTTGCAAGGACAAAAGTGACCTTTTGAATGAAAAGACTAGGGTTAACCTATTGTAACACTATTTAATACTGGTCCACCTAATGTTGGTGCTAAGGTCCATTTCTTGATGTTAGTACATTTCAGTTATTATTAAAATTAAGGAAAGTTTCTATAAGATTAGAGGAACTGTTTTTCTTATTTGTTTTATATGGCATGAATAAATATAGATTGACAGATCCTAACATGCAAATGTATCATCTGATATGACAGGGATAAATCATGCATGCAATTTGTGTATCAAAGTTGTGAAATGGGCTACAGAGGCAATAAAAAAATAAGGTATTCAAAAGTTTAACAAATGTGGGGGAGGGGGAGCAGAAGACACTCCTCAACTGGCGCGCCATATGATCTAGGGCCAGCCCGGTGTCCACACATTTATGCCTGTATGGTGAATGAAGCCTCAGACATGGGATTAGAATCTTCAGCTGCTGTAAATCAGCACAGCTTTACTGAAGTCATGGGGGCAACACCAATTTACACCAGCTGGCCTATAACATGAAAGATAAGCTGCTCTGAGATTCTTTTAAATAGCAGCATACAAACAAGGTGACAAACAGATGGGAGGCCTCCTGAACTATGGCATTTTCAAGTGGCCTCCATTAACGCTAAATGTGCCTGCACCCATTTATATACTTAGAAACTCGCTTACACACAAACAGGCGTGTGTACATAGAAAAATCAGATAGTTTATGCCTATCTACACTATTTTCAGACAGATACACTTTATGAATGCAATAGGGATGTGACAGAGACAAGTGGCTGTGCTCGTAAGTTTTGTGGGTATGCTAATAGAAGCTATTTGAAAAATTGTCAGCAAGTAACTCCTTGCTTTTGCCGTTTTCACTTTGTTATTTTGACATGAAAATTATAGATAAAATACCCCAAACTTCTAACACAAGACAACTTGCTGGGTAGTTGATTTACACTAATCCATAACTCATGGTTATTACAATATTCCTCCAATGGAAAAAAGTTATATGAGAAGTTGCACTCTAGTCTATTCACATTTTGCCATTACAAAGTGAACTATTCAGTGATTAGGGACAAATTCTGCTATCATATCATCACTATATATCCCTTCTTGGGTTGTTTTTTTGCAGCAAGTTTAGCAACTGGAGCTTTGAAGCCTTTCTGTTTATCCACAGGACCTCTGTTGCCCTCACAAATACACAAGTCTTCAGATGTACTCTTGTCAGTGTTTGTGTTATTTACATGGTTAGCTCTTCCAGGCAAAAACATTACTTGTAAAGCACTACAATGCACCTAGGATAATAAGTAAGTAATAACTAATCATTTTCATTGGGAAAAAATATGAAGCAACATGTGTATTTTTATTAATAACAGAGTGAGTTATTAAAATGCTACTACCATTTTTTATGGCTGATATAGGCCAAATTTTGTAAATGTGTATTATAATTAATCTTTGATGGAATAATGTGCATATTTGAATTATTTATGCATAACCAATAGTGAGGTATATGCTTGTACTTTATTATTTATATGCAAAATAAGGGAATTCATGTGGGTTTATGGCAATGCTTGGAAGATTTGGAGCCCATGGCTTACATCCATTCATCTGGTGTTTAATTTGTGAAAAATTCATGATCCAATTATTTTCCTTGTTCTATAACAGCAACGTTGGCATGCGGGACTGCAGTGTAAACACCCTTAGCGGGCCCCGCTGCTTTGTTTACCTGCCGTTTCACCAACCACAGCTCCCACTGGCCGCGGTTCACCGTCCCAGTCCAATGGGGGCTGCAGGAAGAGGCATGCAACAGAAAACATCACAAAGGAAGTGTCTTATGAAAATGTTCTAATTGATGTGTTAGGTACAGTGTGTTGTATGACTGTGATATGCTTATTTTGAACTCAAAAGATTAGGATATAATAATTAACAAATGATGTATTGTATTTCATGTTGGTTCCACAGTTGTTGGGATGTGAATATCACTGATCTCTACATTTCCTTGTAGCTTGTTAAAAATGAGTGACTTTTCAGTTTTGTTTGTGAAATGGTATTCAACATGAGAAAATTTGCCTACTAGGCCATCTGCCATCTTACCAGCTTTAAATAGCCTTATATGGAGAATAATCATTGTTCTACTGAAACTTTAAAGTTCCAGTGGCTAATCTATCAAAAATGTTACTTGCCTGAAAAGAGCTGTGTATTTATCTTATTTTAAAAATGTGATATGTGTTCCATCTTCTTTTTAAAATACATTCTGATCATATTATTTTATTTAGTAATAATGATAGGACTCAGCAACAGAACAATGATTTTTCAGATAATACAACTTACAATTAGGAAGGTGATCAATGCTTTTTTAGATAAAGAAATGAAAGAGATGGTTCTTTATCTGGAAGTCAGAATGAAGCAATTTGTAGAAACAAAAACATGAGACTGGAAATTTATACAAGGGTAAAAGTCACCTGGGCTGGCAACAATGGTGAACCAACAAAATGGAGAGAGAGAAATAATTTCCTCAGATAGATAGTCAAATAGATCATCCAGAAGAAAAAGAGAGCGTGCTAAATAACCCAGGGTCCCTTATACTATACGTTATCCATGGTTTTCAGAAAACAAAGCAGTGGTAACTTAACCGTTTTTCTCCAGAAAGTGTCAGGAGTAAATCAGTGGGGACACAGCTTCTCTATCTGATAAATGATTGGTACAAGAAGTGTGCTTTTATCTAAAAATACTTTTTTATTAGCTCTCAAGCACGTACACACACACACGCATGCTATTGCAGTAGGTTCAGAGCATTCCAAACAGGTACATTTCCCAAAGTCTGAGCTGGGTTTGAGGTATCAGCAACCAGACTTCTGTGGCGCTCCTTCCTTCCAGGGAGGGGAGCTTAGGTGCCAGATCCTTGCTCAAATGAAAGCTTCACAGCACCCTAACTGAACTTTTTACAGATTTTTTTCATACTAAGCATATAACTCAAATTGCTCCTAACAAACAATTTCCTTAGCAACAGCCAATAGCAATGCATTATTTTCCTTATCAGAAAAGCAGCTTCAGCAAAGAAAGAACCAGAATCAAGATCAGTTTTCCACATTCTCTCTCCCTCCTCCCCTCGCTCCCATCTCATGAATCTGTCCTTTCACTTTATCTATCCCAGTTAGTAAAACTGCAGCTTTCAGCTGTTTTTGTCTGCCTAAGCAAGGCCAGATTTTGATCTTGGCTCTGTAGTATCCTCATTTCAGTTCAGGGGGTTGGAGTGGGGTTAAGTATGTAAGATGGTTGCTGATTGTATCATATCCAGTTCTCTCACAACATATTCTATGTCAAACCTTCATGCACACCAGAAAAAACAGCATAAGGATAGTTTGAGGTCCTAAATATTTGTTTATAGATAAGAACTATATATAAACCTGGAAAGAAGAATTTAAAAAAAGGCTTGAATTAATAGCTACATGACAACAAGTTACCAAAAGAACACTTTAGTATATACAGGATTTAACAAATTAAGATTAGTTTGAATTGTGAACGATAACTATGTCCTCCTCTAGAAATAATAAAATACGTTCCTACCCCCAATCTTTGCTTTCGAGAATTTTAAAAGATACAACAGTTAAACCCACAACTTCACCTACTATTCACTCTCTCTAAGAGACATTAAATCTGAACACTTCACTCCACTCACCAGGGTACTGAGTCAGGAAAATATTTAAGCATGCCCTTAATTTTAACAATGTGCTTAACTAGGATTTAGGCATGTGCTTGGGTACTTTACTAGGAATATCTTCCTGAATCGCAGCTCAGATGAGCCTGGCAGTAGTTATCCACTCAAAGCAAATGATTCGCCCAAAGCACTTTAACAGACCTCTCTTTTCTCAGAGGAAAGCAACTGTCCACATCCTATTAATTTTCTTGGTAATTGGTATGCAGCAGGCACAGTATTCTACTATTCTTGCTCATTAAATTTCACGTGCTTCTAGAAACTTTTTCCCCTCAAAACAAAACTTTTTCCCCTCAAAACAACCCTCACGTGCTTCTAGAAACTTTTTCCCCTCAAAACAAGAGTGCATTACCCTCATCAATGATACTGCTAAAAATGAGAGCATATCTTATCTAAAAATAAAACAAAGTTTATCAAAATTACACATGTGAATAAAAATTATCAAAAATTCTGAGATATCCAAGAGAGATTTAAAACATACAAGATTCTTCAGTATCTGCAAGTCCAGTGATGCAGTAGTTCATGTACAACAAACTGATTACAATCAGTTCTCTCACTTGATTAATCTGGAAGAATTTTCTCAACACTTTTTCAAGGTCTCCCTAAAATTGCACAAATTATCCATCAAAAGTATCCTTGTCAAGGCCAACAAGGCCCTCAATCTTGTGCTTTACCTTGAGAACACGACTAATCCCATTGACTTCAGCATGCTTATTCATGTTCTGAAAGTTAAGTCCACGCTTAAGGGTTTTGCTAGACTGGGGCACAAGTGAACATTAAGCCTATTATTTTCCACTCCCACCACAAATATGAAAGAATACACAATAAACAGAAACCTAAAAGATCTGAACAACCTGTCCTGAGAACAACAGATCAAAAAATTAGAAAATCCAGCCTCTGTGTAAAAAAAAAATAAACAATGGGGGTGGGAGGGAGGGAGGGAGAGGAAGAAGGACAGCAAAGGGGATAAATAAAACAATTACCAAAGAAAAATGTGTGAAAAAAGCATAAATGGCATTTGGTACACTTTCAGCGTGATGCTTGTAATTCTCATTACTGTTAATTGAAATTGAACAGATAAATCTCTCTTAGTGCACCAGAAATTTTACCTCTATATGTTTATTCATGATTTTAACTTTCTTTACTCATTATATCACAAAGCCAAGAGCTGGCACAAAAAATAGCAGGCAAAGATCAGAGAAGTCAGAAAAAAAGAACATTTGCTACATGCAACATGGATACATCATTGATGATAATTTATTGATATCAAAGTTGTGTATTTTTACCCAGGAATTGAAAGAAAAAGGTAAACTGGGTCTTAAATCTTCTGTTTTGCTACATGTGAATAATACTACACATAAATCAGATAGATGCAGTTTATGTTTTCTCATACTCAGATTCCAATTACTCAGTCATAGCATCAACCAGTTATCTGCATTCTATATGAAAAGGGAACCTGTGATCATCTGGTTATTTTAACCTTAAAACTACATTATTTTTATACTCTGTCTCTCTCTCTCCCTAAGATGGATCTAATGGAATTGATTTGTTTTTGCACTTTTTATAATGTAATCTGTAGTCACTTCATAACTGATTAGCAAAAACCTCACACATTTTACAAAGGACAAAAATTCTCCTGTCTGATTTGCTTTGCAGAACAAGCAAACCATTATCCTCAATGGTTGAGGATAATGTGAGCAATTAATAGGGAACAAAGAAGAATTTTGCTTTAAATCTGGTTTGAACTCTACTTTCAAAGGTGAAGACACAATATTTCAGAGTGTTCCACTAAGCATCGCTCCTGCTAGCTATTCTTATATTGAAATTATATTGAAACTTCTATCAGTAAAGGGGACTTTTTTCAAGATGATCTTAAGAAAAAACTCTCCCCCATATTCTTCTTTAAAAATAGTGTATATTGGTATTTGCTGTATAAAAAGTTTGGGTTTTTTTCTCATTTCTCATGCATGAGCTAACTCCTCATTTCAAATCACTTTTTTTTTTTTGCAGGAAAATGTATGGTATTTCCCATTTTATTTTGTACTTCAAATATTTTCATTTAAGATTCTTCTAATCTGCTAATAATTTTATTCCCTCCTCCACATCCTTTCATTTCTACCATATTTCATTCTCATGTCTCTGTGGGTTAAATAAAATCCTATTCAATTTTCCATGTTTCTCCAAAAAAGACCTTACAGCTATGTATTGGCACCAGAATTGTACTATACTCTTTATGTAATGTAGCTACATATTTTTTAATCAATAGATAAAGAACTGTATTGGAACTACAAAAAGTTCTAAGACTCTTCCTGTTATACTCAAAGGTCTATGTGACCATATAAGATCAGTTTTTCTGTGTTCATAAAGAAAAGGAATCTCTAAAAAGAAATTCCATGCATCACAAAAGAGCCCTCAGGGATAATCCCATTTCCCAGTATATTATATTTTTACCTCAGTGTTTTGGAGATATACTTACTGGAGGGTTCAGAAACAAAAATCAGTTTAAGAATCTGAGAAGGGGACAAGCAAAAAAGCAAAATTTACACTTCAAATACCAACATTACAGAATATAACCAACAGTACTAACGTGGCCCATGTTGTAATAAAACAGGGAGATCATTTCCAATATGAAAATCATATTGCACCACTGTTTTTAAGCAAATCTTCCAAAGAAACTATAATAGCAAGCCTAACTAGAAACCACATTTTGGCAAGTGATAAATATATAAGAATAAAGAAACCAACAAATATCTGTAAAAAAGTATCTGTTAGGATGTGCTGCTGAGAAATTAAATATTTTAAAAATGAGATAATTATCTGATCATTACTCCATCTTTTTACATTAAATTTAGATATTATATAAAAATAAAAAACAAAATTCAGAAAGCAGAAAAATGCATCTTACCTATGATAAAAAGAATTTCCACTGCAATGTCACTGACAGTTGTGCTTCGAGTTGTAGATAGCTCATCATTGCCAATAAAGCAAACATTGTAAGGTACAGTCACAGCAACATAAAACGTTGCCAGTAAAATAAGCCAGTCCCAGCCAGCTTTAAAAGTGCTAAAATGCAAGAGTATGAATTTGGACTTTTTTGCATCTGAAACTTTGTATTCTGGAAATGCTGGTTTATCTACAAAAACATTCTGAAAGAGAAAGAATGGGAGAAGTTAGGAAAAAATATCTGACCTCAGATTATATTTCAATGAATTTGATCTTTTATGTTATAAAAATATCCAAGAAATATTTGACACTTACAGTTGGGCAAATACTGAAAAACGTTTTTTGATAAATAATCATTCAAATTTACAAACAGATTCACTTTGAGTGTATTTGTAAACCCTTTTGAGTTCACTCTATGAATACTCCTAAAAAACCAAAATCGTTCGCTCGAATATTTTCCCCAACAGTGAAAGTTAAACAAATACTGCAGAATATCAAAGCAAAGTGGATTTTCCATTCATAAGCTATAGCAAACATCACTGAAATTTGACCTTGAGAGTTTCATTCATTCTGTTGGGAAACATAAATACATCACATGATCTACACATCCAATCAAAACTACTTTAGCTTCATATACCAATTTTCACAATGAACCACCTGTGAACAAACTAGTGACACAGAATTATTTGAAGAATTTATTTGCTAAACAAGTTTCAAAACAAATCTGGGGAAAATCTGTCTGCAGATCATTCATAAAGAGAAAAAGAAGTGAAATTCACTCAAATTGTTGTGAATTAATCATACTACCTTCTTGTAAGAGAAGGAAAGTTAATTTCAATTTACACGAGACTGACAGGTAGACACACACATATTGTATTTAACTTTAGCATGATATGAAGTAGTTTAAACCGATAAAATATTTAGGCCTGACATTAAATTAGTGCCAAGATTTTTTCTTGCACTATACACAAGGGGTTTCACACCAACTTTATAATTTGTCTGATCCAGGAAACCTTGACTTCTGTGAGTCTCATTTCTTACATCAGGATCTCCAAGACAGTTACACAAGTTTTAAGTGAACTGCACCACAAAGACAATAATTCATGAATGAATAATTTTTTATTTCAGTTCTTTTGCTGGTGAACATTTTCCTGGTGGGCTAACAGAGCTAATGCACATTCCTTATTTGCACCAAAGAAGTTTGGAGTACAGAATATTATTACTACAACTTACAGTTCAAAAATTAAAAGCACTAATTCTAATTGCAGTAAGCAGCATTTTACATGATGGAATCTGTACATTAATGACTCAGGAAACATCCTGTTTCTCAAGTACAGGGATTCTGAATTTAGGCTTGGGTCTGTGCTTTTGATTGATGTGAATCATTGAAAGCTTCTGATGGAAGATATGCCTTAGCCTACAGATAAGCAGTCTATAAAAGAGCTGAACCAAACTGACTAATGCTAGCCCTACCGTCTATGAAATTGAACTAAGATATGCATGGCCCTGTCCAATAAACTCCTATGGGGGCACGGTTGAACCTTAAGTGCAAGGAAACTTCATTAAGTTAATTTAGCAAAGCACAGAGCTCACCTTTCCAGAAAAAGCACTTTGCATTTCAGAAATGGATAGTTACGTCAGTCTACTGGCATTACTCTGGATTTACACCAGTGTATTCAAGATCAGATTTTGTCCCCAAATTTTTCTCCTTCTGCCCATCCCCAGGGTAAAAGTAGCATTCCTTTTAAGCATACAATGAAGTTAGAACAGACATTATGAAAACCAACTACAAAAACACCACATTTGTTTCTAAATTAGAAAAGAAAAGAAAAGCATGAAAAAATAGGATTGCTCAAATACCACATTCATCTGACACTTTGCGCTACCATTGTTTAAGCTTGTCCCTGGTCATATACAGCATGCATAGTTTAGAGATTTATTATCCAAGTCTCTTATAATCAGCCATAATTACTCCAATAGCCATACACTTTCAGAATGGTATCTATGGGCATGTCTACACTGCATTTGAGAGTGGCATTTCCGAGTGTTGGTAGACAGAAATGCATTAGCTCAGCTGGAGCTAGCATGCTAAAAATAGCAGTGTAGCCAGTAATAGCACCAGCAATATCCTTGGCTAGCTGCTTTAGTACAAACATGTATGGAGCCTGGGTATGTATTCAGGCAGCTGGCCCAAGCCGCTATCCAGGCTACCTCAGGCAACACTGATATTTTTAGTACACTAGCTTGAGCAGAGCTAATGTGCATATGTCTATCTGGGCTGGGAATCACACCTCCCAGCTGTAGCATAGACATACCCTACAAGGCAAAGAGCTCTATTTTAATGAAGCTCCTTCCCCAAACAAGGCGGAAATACATATTGCTTGATGTGGCTAGATGGTGTTGATAACTGTGAATGTTAATCTCCATCAATCCAGATGATGTGAGAATTAATAAAGAACAGGACTGGCCAGGAACTGACTATTGCCATTTCTGCTGGGTGAATCCTATTAAATACCACTGAGTTCCTTTTAAAGGACTCTCCTTTTCTGGAGGACAGGTAGATTTTAAGGCTCCCATACTGACTCTTCCTATGGAGTTACCCCAGGGTTCCCACTTTTATCTCTTAAGCAGTCTGATTCATTTTATCTTAAACTATTTGCCTTTTGATACCTGCTATATGAATGTTATCAGTAATTATAATTACTTTAAGACAAGATCTTGCCTCACACGTATATTTAATATGACCCAATAGACATTAGAGAATGCATATGGTGCACTGGGTAGTCTTGTTCCCCAGAGGAACAACTTGTTTGAATCCTTATAATTTGCAGGGATCCCTGCAAATACAAATTTCAGATTCAAATACATTTCCAATTCCCTCATTTTCAGTCTCTTCATCTTTCAGTTTAAAAAACGAGTCTCCTCTAGCTGAACAGCAGCATCTAGTTCATGAACCTTTTCATAATATTATCCACTAACAGAAGGACTTGCCCAGAGTCATTCTGATCCTGGCTAGTGCTGCTATCACCAGGTCTGCAGTACAGATAATGAAAAGCTTCACAAAATACAGTGTAGAAACTGGCGTGCATTCAGCAAGCCAAGGCTGCTTCTGATTCTGAAGTTATTTGATATGAACGTAAGAGATGGATAACAATTGTACGACTGCAGGCATAATCAAACTAGCTTTGTCTGACACAAGCTTTATGATTGCAAGTTTCTCTGAGAACGCTGACACTCCTCTCTTTTCCATCCTCAGCCTCTTCATTCTTGAAGATCAATGGCTGAATTTCCACAGTTGCACTAATCTGAGCTTGTGCCTTGTTCTGGTTTTCAACAGCTTCATCCTGTTTTCCTATGTTCCACCAAGTCCAGACTGCTGTCAGTTAATTCTTAATCAAACAGTTTAAAATGTTCCTCTTTGTATTAGTTCTAGTTCTCCTTTGAGAAGTATCTTCTTTTCCAGCTCCTTTTGTTTTATGTTTACTGAAGCTAACTTAGAAATCTCCATTTCTCTATGACCTTTCTCCCACTTGTGTTCCACAGTGGAAAATACCAGCTCTATATCTTTGCTACAATTAATCAGATTATTTCATAGATCTTGCTAGGTTAGTTTTGTACTCTGCAATAGTAATCCATATTTGTAGCTGCCGAACCTGTGGGGGAGGGGAGGGTTCACTCACCAAATATAGTTTAAGTCCAGAAGGGACCTTCAGATCATCCAGTCTGACCTCATGTATATAACAGGCCACCAAGACTGCTCAGCCACCCACACGCTACACTCACCAAGCTTGAATTAGATGAAGATATTACAGCCTGCGTGAGACTAAACTATTACGTGTCACAGGCAGAAAAGAAGGAGGGACTGAAGTGCACTGATGATCAAAGGCCTCTGTACTGTCAGGAAATTGTTTGGGATATACCCATAAGAACTGCATCCACCATTGCAGAGGAAGGCATACAAAACAATCAACCACCCAAAAAAACAAGGTCACTACCAGTTTGACCTTAGGAGGAAATTGTCTTCTTGAACATGTGCACGAGAACCAGCCAGTCAAGCCCCCGAGAGAGAGACTGCTCAGTCCAACCTCAGAGTACTGTCCCCCACTCCTCCCCGTGTCCTATCTCCAATAGCAGCCATTCTTGATGCTTCAGAGGAAAGATCACAGGAAGGGTACTGGAACCTTTGTACAAGTGTCAGGAGGAATTGGGGTGCCAAGGCCAAAGTTCCCCCCCTCTCTCTACAGCTGGCTGCTCCAGTGGTGTGTCAGCTGCCCTTTCTTCTGGCACCACAGCAGCCCATGGTGGGCGAAAGGTGTAATTGCAGTGCCTCTGCTGGGGAAAAAATCTGCAGGATACATAAATTCCGTGCTTATGTTTCTTTTGGTCAAAAGTGTGTGTGAGGGGGTGGGGGGTGGGCTGGCACAGCTGCTTCCACTGGCCTGGAATACTTGACCTCTGCAATTCTTTTAGGATTCTTTTTCACCATCCCAGGGGGATTTCCAGGGAAGTCTAGCAAACATTCGTAATTGTGCTTGAGAGGCAGTATGATCCTTAAGATAGGACACTAGCCCACAAGTCAGGAGACTTGGTTTCTGTTCCCACTGACCTGTTGTATGACCCCTGGATCAATCCCTACATTTCCCGTCTCACCTTTTGTTTGGTTTGTTTATTTAGATTATCAACTCTTCATGGCAGGAACTATCTTTTACGTGTATGTACAGCACTTAGTGTATTGGGATCCCAATCTCAGTTTGGCCTTTAGATTCTAGCAAAATACAAATTACAATAATACAAAAAAAAAAAAGGAGAGAAAATCATTTTTCTTCTAACTATCTTCATGTTTTCTTTCTTGGACTTGCACTATTGTTCAAAGTTCTCCCTCAAAGAATATTCCAGTGAATATTCTTTATGGGCTGATACTCCATATCATCCTTGGATAGCAGTCATCTCTTCATTAGATTCCTCTAGGTTGTCTTATGCTCATGACAGAGTTTCATAAACCTGAAAGAGTTGTTCTTTCTCCTAAGTATACTGCTCTAAAAAGCTGTTTGCTATTGTGTTTTTTCACAGCTATTGGTGGTTTCTTGTTTTTCCTTGTCATAGGCTTAGGTGAGTTTAATGCTATTGCAGTACAGCTGTTGAAATTATTTTCCTTAAGCAGGAAGAACTAAGTTTGTTCCTCTGCTTTAAGTTCTTGATGACAACTGCTATAGTTCTTATCTTCATCTTTTCACAAAAGTTAATTCACTGTTTAAGTTCCTGGATTATTTTTTCTTCTCTTACAAACTGGCAGACCAATGGGAAAGACAAGAGACAATGCAGCGTGTCTAATGTGATCAGCAGCACTTTAGAGCTACCATTGTAAGATTGCTATGAACACCAAAGTTACTGTATCTTGGAAAAAAAATTACGGTTTTGAAAAGTCAGGTTCTAGGACAATTCTAGCTGTGAATATGGTCAGTTAAGTCCTTCTATTGATACACCAATGTGCTTTCTCATTCAGGGCTAGGATGTGCCTTTAAAGCACAATCCAGTGTGGGATAGTGTAGACCACAGTATCTCCCCCAAGCTCTGCGGTGTACAGAGGGTAGTCTACACTGCAATTAAACACCCATGGTTGGCCCAAGTCAGCTGACTCGGGCTATGGGGCTGTAAAATTTGCAACATAGATGTTCGGGGCCAAGTTCTAGGATCCTGTGAGGGTCCTAGAATCTGGGCTCCAGCCTGAGCCCAAACATCTACACTGCAGTTTTACAGCTCCATAGCTCAGTATAATGATCCTTTGTAATTAAAATAGTACTATAGTATATTTATTTTCAGAGAGTCAAAAATAATGTGGGAGGAATGGAAGCACTGCCTGTTCCTAAAACCAACCTCAATACTAACCTATTAAACAGAAGGACAGTGTCCAAAAATGGCTAATATAGCAAAAGTCCTAAGGCATTTGACATTCTGCTACTTCTCAAATACGTTATCCATATGCACTGGAATTTTCCATTTAGCTACATACGCTTCTGATGTTTACACTGAAGCCTCTTGATTTCTTAAATTGATTAGTTACTTGGGTAGCTGTATAAAAAAAAAATCCAAACCAAACTAACTATGCTCTAGACTGCAGAGGCTTAAGAACTGATACCTTTTCCTTCTTGTCTACCATCAACCATAAGGTAATACTTTCAGCATGGTGGACTGAAGAACACTTGCAAGTTATGCTGAATAATCAGTTGAATGGGATGCTGTCTATTGTGATCCTGGGACGTATAAACAAGGGAATATGAAGCAGAAGCAGGCAAGTTATGTATCTTTCTGTCTGGAACTGGTGCAACTGCTATTAGAACACTGTGGCCAGTGCTGATGCATGCAATTCAAGAAGGATATTGATAAATTGTAGCAGAATTCAGAGAAAAATCATAGCAATGATTAAAAAATTCAAAAACATATCTCATCGTGAAAGACTTAAGGAACTTGGTATGTTTAGATTAGCGAAGAGAAGGGTAAAGGGTGATTTGATTATAGTTGATAAAAACCTACATGGGGAACAAAAAATTGTAATAGAAAGTGCTTCAATGTAGCAAAGGTATAATTTGATGCAATGGTTAGAAACTGAAGCTAGACAAATTCAGACTAGAAATAAGGCAAAACTTGTAATAAGGCAAAGCAGGGTAATTAACCACTATAACAATATACCAAGGCTTGTGGCAGATTCTCCATCACTGGAAATTTTAAAATCAAGATTAGAGGTTTTTCTAAAATATATGCTCTATTTCAAACAGAAAGTTAATTCAGGGAAATTCTATGGCCTGTGCTATACAAGAAGTCTAAACAGGTAACAAAATGGAGGAACTAGAGCTCCTGGTGCAGGAAGTGAAACCAGATGTTATTGGGATAACAGAAACGTGGTGGAACAGTAGTCATGACTGGAGTACAGGTATTGAAGGTATGTGCTGTTTAGGAAAGACAGAAATAAAGGTAAAGGTGGTAGAGTAGCACTGTATATCAATGAGTGTAGACTGTAAAGAAATATGAAGTTATGGAATGGATAAGACAGAGTTTGTCTAGACAAAAATCACATTGGGAAAGAAAGCTACTAAAGCCTCCCCTGGGATAATGCTTGGGGTGTGCTATAGACCACCGGGATCTAATTTGGATATGGATTGAAACCTCTTTAATGTTTTTAATGAAGTAAATACTAATGGGAATTGTGTGATCATGGGAGACATTACCTTCCCAGATATAGTCTGGAGGACAAGTGCTAGTAATAATAATAGGGCTCAGATTTTCCTAGATGCTTGGATTCCTTCATCAAGTAGTTGCTGAACCAACAAGAGGGGATGCCATTTTAGATTTGGTTTTAATAAGTAGTGAGAACCTTATAGAAGAAATGGTTGTAGGGGACAACCTTGGTTTGGGCGATCATGAGCTAATTCAAACTGAATGGAAGGATAAACAAAAATAAATCTGTGACTAGGGTTTTTGATTTCAAAAGGGCTAACTTTAAAAATATAAGGAAATTAGTTAGGGAAGTGGATTGGACCGAAGAACTTGTGGATCTAAAGGCGGAGGAGGCCTGCAATTACTTCAAGTCAAAGTTGCAGAAACTATCAGAACCCTGCATCCAAGAAAGGGGAAAAAAATTCATAGGCAGGAGTTGTAGACCAAGCTGGGTGAGCAAGCATCTCAGAGTGGTGATTAAGAAAAAGCAGAAAGCATACAAAAAGTGGAAGATGAGAAGGATCAGCAAGGAAAGCTACCTTGGTGAGAGAACATGTAGGAATAAAGTGAGAAAGGCTAAAAGTCACGTACAGTTGAACATTGCAAAGGGAATTAAAACCAATAATAAAAGGTTCTACAGCCATATACATAAGAAGAAAACAAGGAAAGAAGTGGGATCGCTAAACACTAAGGAGTGGAGGTTAAGGATAATCTAGGCATGGCCCAATATCAGAACAAATACTTTGCCTCAGTCTTTAATGAGGCCACTGACAATGGGCCGGAACCCTGGCCCTGTGCCTGATGATAGGCCCAGGGGCTCCAAAAAGGCCACTGCACTGCGCGGCCAAGTGGTAACAAAGGCCATCTGATCCACCGGCCCATGGTGCCACAAGCAGTGCCAGGACTGAGACCGGAAGTGACTCTTTTGGGACCGTGAGGAACCCCCATCCAACTCCGACAAGTACTCCGACGCTGACCATGGGGGCGCAGAACCTGATAGCGCTGGGGAGTGGTAGACAGACAGCGACATCGTAACATCATCGGCTTGCCCCCGTGCTAAACCAAAGATGGTGCCACAGACGGAACTGCAATCATCGGTGCTTCAATCGGTGGTGCTCCCACCGCCAGTGCCGTCGGTGTTGGTATAACGGGCCCCCTTGGTGCCAAGTATGTTGGTACGGTCGACACCAATGCAGAAGCTGGAGAATGCGGGCTTGGCTCACTGGCCTGCGGGGCTGGGTATTGTGACATCATATCAATAAGACTGCAAGCTGCCTCATAAGTGTCCGGAGTGGACAGGAGGTCGAGCTCTTCCTTCAGATTGTCACGGTCGGGAGATCCCATGTCCGCTGGACTCAGAGGCTTTGCATTTGGGTGCAGAGTCTGTCAGGCCAGCTCCTGTGGGGTCTTTCCAGGGGTATCCCACCACAGGACGCACCCCACCATGTTCAGTCCTCAGTTTCTTGATGGGGGAACGACCCCTGTCTGGCCTCTTTTTCTTATGTGGCACTGGGGATTGTGAACAGTGCCATCGGGAAGCACTGGGCTTGTGATCTGGTGAGCGGTGCCGATGACCACTGGCCGGGTCTTTCCTCGGTGCCGGGACACCCCATACCAAGGTCAGCACACCGTACACTGATGAAGTGGTGCTGTCTTGGACTGCGGCTGCAGGGCTGACTCCATAAGGAGGAGCTTCAGATGGTAGTCCCGTTCCTTTTTAGTCCTAGATCTGAAGTCCCTGCAAATAGGGCACTTGTCCATTTGATGGCCCTCGCCCAGGCACTTAAGCAAGTCGGAGTGCGGATCACTTGTGGGCATAAGCTTCCCACACCTCTCACACGCCTTAAACCCTTGCGACTGGGGCATGCCCCAGCACCAGGGAATATAACAAGGGGGGAAAAACCCCTGATAACCAACTAGAACTATTTACAACAAGATTAAACTATTAACACAAGACCAAAGGAAACCCACTAGGCTAACGGACTTGCAAAGCAAGCGCTAAGGTGTTCTAATGACCGACACAGGCAGTAAGAAGGAACTGAGCAGGTGGTAGGTCGGTAGGAGTATATATGCACGGCCATAAAGCCTCCGCTCCAAGGGTCGCCACTGCCGACCCGACGGGTACTGCTAGGGAATAAGCTTCCGGCGATCTTGCACGCAGTGTGCGCAGACACCTACTGGAAGGAACATGAGCAATCACTCGAAGAACAACAAATGGATATAAACTGTCCAGCAGGAAGTTTCGACTTGAAATTAGACAAAGGTTTCTAACCATCCCAACAGTGAAGTTCTGGAACAGCCTTCCAAAGGGAGTAGTGGGCGGAAAAGACATATCTGGCATCAAGACTAAGCTTGATAAGTTTATGGAGGAGATGGTATGATGGGATAGCCTAATTTTGGCAATTATTGATCTTTGACATTTGGCAGTAAATATGCCCAATGGTCTGTGATGGGATGTTAGAGGGGGAGGAATCTGAGTTACTACAGATAATTCTTTCCTGGGTGTCTGGCTGGTGAGTCTTGCACACATGCTCAGGGTTCAGCTGATCGCCATATTTGGGGTTGGGAAGGAATTTTCCCCCAGGGCAGATTGGTAGAGATCCTGGGGTTTTTTTTGCCTTCTTCTGTAGCATGGGGCACAGGTCACTTGCTGGCAGATTCTCTGTATCTTGAAATCTTTAAACCATGATTTGAGGACTTCAATAGCTCAGTCACAGGTTAGAGGCTTATCGCAGGAGTGAGTGGGTGAGATTCTGTGGCCTGCATTGTGCAAAAGGTCAGACAAGATGATCGTAATGGTCCCTTCTGATCTTCAAGTCTATGAATTTATGCGATGATCACAGGTGTCCCTTCTGGTTTTATAACTTATGAACATACACCTTGGGTACATTCTTTTAAATACCAGTTCTGAGTGTGAAAACAATGCTGGATTAAGCACCCAGTGTATATACAGAGTATTACAATTGACTTCGGTTATTTTAACATTTTTTTGTTCATGTTAAAAATCAACCTTAACATATAGACCGAAAACTTTCAGGAGAATATTTTGGCTCTGGCCAAATATTAAACTAGATATTTTAGAACTTTAATCAAGTGAACCGTATCTTTCTTTTTCTAGAGACAAAGTCTGATGAAAAGTATAATTAGGAAATGTCAGAAGTTGGATGTTTTACCTTAATTCACTCCCCTTTTGTGTATGCATTATGACCAAATCTTTAATTACAGTAACTCTTCGCTTAATGTTTTAGTTACGTTCCTGATAAATGCAACTTTCTCCATAAGAATTGATGTAAATAGGGTGGGGGTTAGGTTCCAGGGAAATTTTTTTCACCAGATGAAAAAGTATACATTATATAAATATATATAGACACACAGTATACATTTTAAACAAACAATTTAGTACTGTACACAGCAATGATGATTGTGAAGCTTGACTGAAGTGGTGAAGTCAGAAAGTGGAAGAGGGTGGGATATTTCACAGAGACTATCATAGTGCTAAATGATGAACTAGCTTTTGGCTGAGCCCTCAAGGGTTAACACGTTGTTGTTAATGTAGCCTCTCACACTCTACCAGGCAGCAGGAATGGAGGAAGGGGAGATAGCATGGCAGACAGAGACACACACCCTGTGTGTGGGAGAGAGAGAGATGCACACTGCCCCTTTAAGCAAGCTGATCTCACTCTTAAGTACATTGTCTTTTTAAGTGGATTAGAAAGTTGAGACAGCAGCTGCTGCCCCAACCTCTCTCTGTCTCTCTCAATCCTTTTGTGCCCACCCCCCGCTCTATATGGAGAAGGGGTAAGCGGGATGTAGGAACAGGGGGGTAGGAGACACCCTGACATTAGCACCCCACTTTCGCCCACCCATTTTAATGTATGAAATTTTCTGCACATTCCAAAAAGTGGAAAAAGTAAAATTCCATCATGTGAAATCATATTGACACTCATGAATCAGCAGAGTTGAAATCTTTACATCCGCCACATAGACCAAGGTCATTTGAGCTAACAGAGTAACTGATAGCAGTAGGAGGTTGTCATACGGGGCATGAACCAGCACTCGAGGGTGAGAAGACACTTTGCCAGTGGGTTTCACAGATATTTGCTGACAGCAGAGGAATGGTGAGATTCATGAATCTTGGGTTCCAACCCAGACTCTAGATGGCTGGAGATACTCTTGTGGGCACAGACTCTTCTGCCTGTTCTCCTCAAGTTGACTCTTTGTGCCCCATTCCCTCCTACTTGACTCTCTCTCAGTCATGTTGTTTCCCCACCCTAGCTCCTCAATCCCATCCTACTGTTCTCATCTAGCCTAGATAGGGCATCATAGTAACAAGTTAGCTATTTTATTTACTGGTTAACATTTATATTTAAAAAAAGCCAAAGGGCTTTCCCAAGAACTTTGTTATTTCATTTTGGGCCTTCTGGGAGGCGGGGAAGTCAGCAATATAATGATAGAAGGCTGATACTGAACAAAACTGACAAAGTGAAAAAAAATACAACATCCACAGAGTATTTTAACAACTTATTTGTCAGTTATTGTTACTTAGCGATAAGCACCAGAATTTTCTTAATACAGAGAGAGTCTTACATCAACTAAAGTATAAGCACACTAGGTTATGTACTCCCCCAAGTTTGATACATTCAAATCAAATGTTATTCTCAGGGAAATTGTCTTCTTGATTTCTTGTAACATGTAGGTTTTTATGACTTTAATCCATTCATGGATCTTTTAGCAAAAGGTACTAAAAGCAATTATATAGGGGAAATTGGAAACTAAAATTAAGTTTTGAGAAATTTCATAAGGCCCTTTCCTTTGATAAAAATGTCTGTACTTATAATGTGACCATTGTCCTGGTTCATAAACTGCAAATGAAATACAACAGCCAAAGCTATCTACCTGCTGCTCTGCACTGCACTGGCAAAGACTTTAATCCTCTTGCTACGACAACACTGTGATTAGGGATTTCTCTTATGTATGTGCTGACCTTTTTCAGTGTATTCGTTAAAAGAAACAACTGTGCAAATATGTAAGTCAAAGAAAATGAAAAGTAATTAGTAAAGCTAGTGAGTGCATCTGCTGCTCTTTCAGCAGCAAGGGAACATATGTGCCAAAAAGAGGAGGGAAAATGAAAAGTATGCATTACACCTACATTATTAATTTTTAATTTGTTCTTTTCTCTTCTTTGCAGGTGTCCGGAGATATGATAAAGGACAGCTCTACTCCGTCTCCGAGCTGAATCAAAATGTGAACCTGCTCTTCCTCTTCCTTTGCATTTTTCTGTAGAATCAAAGTAAAAACCCATTAAACAACAGCTTGTGTCACTTTAACCTGTGACAGCTGAACTACTGACATTTTAGAATTTGATACAAAGAAGAATATATGTAAGTGTTATATACCTCAAAATACCCCCAATTCAGAAGAAAGGGAAGCACGAAGCAAATGGCTTTGCTCCAATGAAAAACAATTCATTATAACTCATGGCTTCAGACATAGGAAAACGCAGCCTTTTTCTCTCTTTTCATTTTCAGAAAATAAATTGCAACTGATCACTGACCAAATGCAACAGTGTCTGGGATTAATCACCGTGTCCTCAAAATTCCATCAACTATTTTTTGTTCAAAAAAGAAAATATGTTGCAAATGTAAATTTAGAAATCCCCCCGGCTGAGGTGGAATAAACAAAAAATGAAAAAAACCACCCTCACTCATTAGATTTCCATGACAATATATGCTTGTCAGCAAGTGTGATTGTTACAAATGTCCAATTCTCATTTCCATGTCTTTAGAATTGTAATTTTCCTATCACATAGTCATCACTTGATGCATTTTTTAATGGTATAAAATCCATTAAGGACAAGGATTGAGCATTGTTTTTGGAAATTTCTGTGATTCCTCCCACTCCCGCCTTTCAGATATCTGCAACTGTGTCAATTATACAAGCAAATTCAGGTACCATTTATAATGTTGCAAATTAAGAGTATCTCCACTGAAGTCAGTGGAATTACCTTGGATTGATGCTGGAGTAAAGGAGAGCAGAGTTTGGCCCATATTCGACAAAATGTCAAGAATACCAGTATTGCCACAATTGAGAAAAGGAATTGTGGGAGTACAGGAATAATCTGTCTGTCAAGCAAGTCTAATTAAAATCAATGCAGAATATACCGGTGAGAAAGCACAATTAGCACAGCCAGAAATCAATAGCCAAAAGCTGCACATCTTGAAGCCTGCCTGGGAGAAGTCAGGAAGCCTTGATCTCTACAGAACTGATGTGAAACATAATATGTAGAACGAGACCATTAATGAGGCATTGTGGAGGGAGCCAACTTTCCCATCCTCTAACTGAAGAATGTCAAATGTAACTCTGCAACAGAGCCAAGCAAAAAGGAGTGTATTTATACTTCAGTTAAAAAAAATACAAAACCCAGAAAGCTGTTGCACCCACTGCACAGCGAGGTAATTATACATCTGTAGCCCAAAGCCATCCTTGCCCTTTTGCCTTTGTGGCATGTTCACATATCAGTTATGGCCACCATTTAGACTCCAGACCAATGGATTATTAAGCAGATCTGAGCAAAGGTCATATACGGCGTAATGTAGCTGAGTAAAACGTTTGCAGGATCAGGTCACTGGATTGTAAACTGTTCAGTTGCATTACCCTGACTTTCAAGGGAAATGAGCAGCTGTACAGACATCAATGGGAGCTCCTAGTAGTCAGCACCTCTGAAAGTCAGATTATATGTGTTTCCTAATGTGAACCTAAGATACACATGGCCACAAATTTGTTGTCAGAGTTCAAATCCCATTCTGGTCACAGTTTGGTACTACCATCCATCCCTTAGGGAACATTTTTTCACATAAAATAATCCACTAAATAATTTAGCCCAAATGGCAGTCTCTTCTCAGCAAAGCCAAGGCAAGACTGATGCATATGAACTTTTGAACCCATCAACAGCACCACTATCTTTGGTGTTTATCTCCTCATGGAGTTCTTCTTCTTGTCATCACTAAGGCTTTGTCTACACTAGCACTTCAGTTGATAAAATTTCTGTCAGTCAGGGATGTGAAAATAAGTTTCACCGACAAAAGCACCGGTTTGGACAGCTGTTCATTGGAGGTGGGTTAATTATGCTGACAGTAGAGCCCTCTCCCAGACACACAGAGCAGCTGCACAGGAGACCTTACAGAGGCACAGTTGCAGCGGAACAGCTGTGCCGCTTGTAAGGTCTGTAGTGTAAACATAGCCAAAGGCAAAATACATAAGCATGTTTAATTTTAAGCATTCGTTTAAGCCCATTTTACTTGAATTGGCTTAATGCTCAGCATGTGATTTAGTACTTTGCTAAATGGGGATGAATATTAGCATGTGCTTTAGTACTTTGCTGAATCAGGGCCCAACTACTGCTCTACAGTAGGAACACTTGTGATTTCTGTGGAATTCTTTCAAAACGTATTTTACGTTTGTTCTACTTTTTTACTTTCCAGAATCTTCATCTCTCTCCCATTGCAGCATCTCTTTCAGTGCTTCATTATCAGAGTCAGGCTCTATAGCTTGATGTGGCAGCTAGAATTACAACGTTTGCATGTTTGTACAGCTTTCTCACAGTACTTGACTCCAAGGGCTGGTCTTCACTAGGGTGGGGGATCGACTGCAGATACACAACTTCAGCTACGTGAATCACGTAGCTGAAGTTTGCTTATCTGCAGCCGACTTACCTCCCGTCCTCGCGGCGAGGGCAGTTGGCGGCGCGCTCCCCCGTCGACTCCGGCTTACTCCTCCGGGGGAGCTGGAGTTCCGGAGTCGATGGGGGCAGTGCTGGCGATCGATTTATCGCGTCCTCACAAGACGCGATAAATCGATCGCCATAAAATCGATCTTTCCTGGCGGTAGTGAAGACAAGCCCCAGGTCAGAGCCTGATGATGCCATTATTTGTTAGGGATTGTATCAGTAAGAGCACTAGCAAAAGAAGTTCTAGTGATCACTAGGAGAAGGAAAAAGGAATGTAGAACGCATTTGGGAAAAATGCTACAGAAATGAGACAGAAAATTCTCATCCTAGACTAGAAGTTAGTGATGACAGTGAAAAAGAAGAGAAAAAAGTTAATGAGGCTGTTGGCCCATTTAAACCATCACTTGTAACATATATACTGGATGAGGGAAGTTTCTGAATTCTCCTTTTTCCCCCTGAACTTGTGTATGCAGCCACTGAAGGAGTCCGTCCTGATTTTCTTCTCAGCTTCCTTGTTCACTGATTGTTTTTTCAATCTGTACATTTTTTAATGAAGTATTGCAACTCCTGATCATTCCCTATTGTACCAGGTCTGCAAATCACTCCTGAGAACAAAGGAATTTGCTTATAATTTTTAAAATACAGAGTTGGTTATTATCCAGTTTTCAAAAAATTACAATGCACTAAGAAGTATTTATGGCTCTTTTTCTACATGGTTGGTTTTGGAATAAAAAACAGCATAATAAACTCATACGGAAATACTCAGACCCTTAAAAGTACTCCTTTTATTTTTATACCACGTTTAAAATTGAAAGGATTTCTCATCTCCCCACGTACTATGACAGATTAACAGTTCAAAAAACCCTCCATTTTGAGGCTGAAAATCTCTTGAGATGTCCCTTCCTGTGTGATAAAACAACCTAAAAAATAGCACTTAGAAAGGATTTTTCCAGTTTAGTTTTCACTCCCCGTCTTCACCTGTGACAGAAGCAATTATTCATTTTTCATCTCCTCCTGCTGCCTTCTACACTTTCTTTTATACATGGTCAACTACAGAATCGCATATACTAAGATTGGAAATTATGTCACAAGAAATTAAGATTTGGTAAGAATGTAAATCTTAATGTTAGACCTGTGGCATTGCCTGCTAATCATGCTAAATATAAAGTAAAGACATGATTCTGCATCCTTTTTTGCCAAAGTTGACAGTGGAAAAAGTGTATGCAGGATCAAGCCCCCAATGTCTTCCACATTTGTTCCTCCCACTGAAAGTCACTGGTTATTGGGTGCCTAAATTCCCTTTTGTACCTTTGAAAATCTCCCCCTTATTCATAAATCAGAAGACAGATTAATTGGCATGCTCCAGTGGCTAGGTGCTACTCTCGCAAAGTAAAAGAACTGTAAACTCAGATTATATGGCTGACTGAGCCATAAATTGCATCATCAGAGTAGGGCAAAGCAGCCAGTGAATAGCAGTGGATATGGTACAGAGCACTTCACTTGTTTATAATATTCTTATTCCCTAAATTAAATGTGTTTCTTAAAAATCTGAAATATAAAATAAAACATTTATTCATCAAGAGGGAGATAAAAGTGATTCAATATCGACCTTAGGTGGTGGTTACAGCCATAAGTTTTTATTTGTTGACTGAAACTGCAAATTAAGCATGATTTAGAGTATCTCCGTCTCTGGTATTTTTCCACAGGATTAGGTCAGACATTAAGTGTTTTCAATATCTCTTTATAACACTGCTTTCACTTCCTCTGATAATTAAACATTATCCACCAACTGGATGTGTTACTTAGAAATCCCTCAAGTTTCCCTAACAAGAACCTCCTCTTCTGACTAGGATCCCCCAGTGTCCCTTACCCTGGCATGGCATCATATTTGAGGTCTAGTCATGGATAATTACTACAGAAGCTGTGTGTGTGTGTGTGCGTGTGTATGTGTGTGTAGATTAATATCCAGCTTTTGTACAGTATTTTTCATTCACACACAGAAAAATGCTGAAGAGTTATTGCTGATGTAAATAATCACGAGCAGGATTTCAATATATAGTAGTAGTCTCGACACAGACTTCAGCAACCAAAAACATTCATAAGAGACTGCTTTCGAGACCGAAAGAAGAATCCTTATTTATGTAGAACAGGGTTCTGTAAGAACATATTATAATATTTCATTGAAAGCTTGTTTAAACAAAATGCAAGGTGGATTACTGAAAGGAACAGAGGATCCATTCAGTATGTGCCTACACTTGTGTGCGTGCAGCCTTGACAAGTGCCAGAGAAATCTAAAAGCATAGGTATATAAAATTATTATCTTTAAAATAACTGTACTTGCCTATATCAAGTATATTCCAACGATTATTCAATAATTTTTTATTTAGGTCACACTCTGTCACATTGATGTAGCAGCCACAAAATTAGAAACCAGAAAAACAGCAAGTGCATACAACTATCCCTTTTAATCACTAGGAAAATGGTTTATTTCAAAATTTAGAAGTGACAGTAGAAGCAGAGGGAGAAGATGCAGAAAATATTTTTAGGGTTTAATCCTACAAACACTTATATGATTAGGTAAGTTACTCGGGGGAGTAACTCCACTGTCTTTAGCAGAATCACTTATGTGGGTAAAGTTACCCAAGTGTGTAAGTGCCTACAGTGCACGGCCCATGAAAAGAACTTTGCCACTCTTTTTATTCAATGAACTACTTTATCATAAGTAGGGCTCTACCAAATTCATGGTCCATTTTGGTCAGTTTCATGGTTATAGGATATTAAAAATCATAAATGTCATGATTTCAGCTATTTAAATCTGAAATTTCAGTGTTGTAATTGTAGGGGCCCTGACCCGAAAAGAAGTTGGGAGTGGTCACAAGGTTAGTGTGTGGGGGGGCGGGTATTTCTACACTTACTTTTGTGCTGCTGCTGGCAGTAATGCTGAAGTCAGAGCTGGGCAGCTGGAGAGTGGCAGCTGCTGGCCAAGAGCCCAGTTTTGAAGGCAGACCCAGTGCCAGCAGCAGCTCAGGAGTAAGGATGGCCTGGTATGCTATTGTCACCCTTACATCTGTGCTGCTCTCTGCAGAGCTGGGCCCTCAGTCACCAGCTGCCATTTCCAGCCGCTCATCTCTGAAGGCAGCAGTGTTGAATTAAGGGTGGCTACTCTTACTTCTGCACTGCTACTGGCAGGATGCTGTCTTGAGAGCTGGGTGCCCAGTTTACAGCTGTCCGGTTGCTTGGCTCTGAAGGCAGCAAAGCAGTAAAGGTAGCAATACAGCAACCTCCTTAAAATAACTGTGTGACTACCCTTCTGCCCCCCGTAATTTCCTTTTGGGTCAGGACCGTCAATTTGAGAAACACTGGTCTCCTCTGTGAAATCTCTATTGTACAAGGTTAAAGCACACAAAAGATTAGATTGCATGGGGGAGGGTGGAGAGATTGGATTTCACAGTCTGTGACACATTTTTCATGGCTGTGAATTTGGTATGGCCCTAATCAGAAGGAAAGACCTTATGGACTCTACCACAATGGGCAACACCTCAGTCCTCTCTTGCTTGGGTTTCAAAATGTCTAATTCTGCAGACCACAAGGAAGAGCTCTGAAGACAAGTGATGGGCTACAGCTTGACAGTTATTGGCTTATAATGGATATCCAATCTGCAAAGCCCATTCGCTGGCAAACCCCTGTTTTAAACTATGGTATATTAATGTCCAAGTCTGGTATCAATGACACAGAACTATTTTTTTCAGCCCTTGTGAGCGTGAGCAAGCAGGGGGAAGCAACGAACAGGCTTTTGTCCTTTGGCACCCTTCCCTAGGGCCAGGCACAGCTGCAGCATAGGACTGTAGCCTCCTAGTGCCCCGTATAGTGCAAACCAGTTTAAAAAGCCATATCACCTGTGGAACAGGTTGGCAGCAGGGAGGAGACATGTTTTATCTTCCTGAAGTGTGGTAGTATGTGCACACTTCCTCGGGCTGTGGGGAGCTCCTGGGTTGGTGCAGCTCTGACATGGGCCTGCATCTTAAAAACATGGTGTAAAAATCTTAAATGACGCAAACTGTACCACAGAATCTCAATGGGCACAAATTCTGTGCTTGAACAATAAGAGTACAGCAGTAGGAATATACTACTGACCACCTCATCAGGACGGTGACAGTGAAAACTGCCAGGGAAAATGGGCTTAGAGGTAGTCTCAGCACATCAGTTTGCAATTCCCATCACATCCCATATTAGAGCCATTCTCATCATATCCCATATTTGAGTCATTATTGTTAGGTGACATATCTAAAGCATTGTCCCAGAGGAGGTGTCAACAGAGGAGGCTTAGAACAAATTGATAAATTAAATAAGAAGTCATCAAGACCAGACGCTATTCATCCAATGAAACTGATTGTAATATGTAACCTGTCTCTTAAAACTGCCTCTGTACCAGATGACTGCAGGTAGCTAATGAAACACCCATTTTTAAAAAAGGCTCCAAAGGAAATCTTGGAAATTACAGGCCAGAAGGCCTAACTTAAGTACCAGCCAAACTGGTTAAAACTATACTTAAAACAGAATTATCAGACTCTCAGATGAAGATGATTGTTGGGAAAAGTCAATATGGCTTTTGTAAGGGAAATCGTCCCTCACCAATTTATTCAAATTTTTTAATGGAGCATGTGGGCAAGGATGATCCAGTTGACAGTGTACTTGGACTTTCAGAAAGCTTTTGACAAAGTTCAACAGAAAAGTCTCTTAAGCAAAGTAAGCTGTGATAAGAAGGAAGGTCCTCTCATGGATCAGGAACTGGTTAAAACATAGGAAACAAAGGATAGGAATAAATGATCAGTTTTCACAAAAGAGAAAGGTAAATGAAAGGGTCTCCAAGGGAAATGTACTGGGACCACTGCTGTTCAATATATTTATATGATCTGGAAGAAGGGTAAACAGTGAGATGGCAAAGTTTGCAGATGATACAAAATTACTCAAAATACTTAAGTCCAAAGCAGACTGCAAAGAATTGCAAAGAGATCTCACAAAACTGGGTGACTGGGCAACAAAATGGCAATGAAGTTCAATGTTGATAAGCACATAGTAGTGCACAGTGCAAAACATAATCCAAACAGCACATATGAAATGACGGGCCAGCTCCTGTGCTCTACTAAATTAGCTGTTCCCATTCAAGGAAGAGATCATGGGGTATTATAGCTAGTTCTCTGAAAACATCTGCTCAAAAGGAACATGGTAATTAAAAACAAACAAAAAAACAAACAAAAAACCCCCCACCCCAAAACCCACAGCTAACAGAATGTTAGGAACCATTAGGAAAGGGATAAGACAAAAAATAGCATAATGCCACTATATAAAGCCATTGTACTCCCACACCTTGAATACTATATGCAGTTCCCTCATCTCAAAAATACAGTCGGACCCCAGAATACCGCATCTGGCGATAGCGCGAATCCGTTTATAGCGCTGGGCATGGCTGCTTCCTGATGTCAGCGGCGGGTGCTGCTTTGATGCAGCGGAACCCTGCAATACCGCGACCCCACGATTATCGCGATCGATTTTTTTTGGATTCCGATCATCGAGGTATTGCAGGGTCCCACTGTATTAGAATTCGAAAAGGTGCAGAGGCAGGCAATGAAATGATTAAAGGTATGGAACAGCTTCCATATGGGGAGAAAATTAAAAGACTGGGACTGTTCATCTTAGAAAAGAGAGGACTATGGGGGAATATGATAGGGGTTTATAAAATCATGAATGCTGCAGAGAAAGTAAATAGAGAAATGTTTTTTAACTCTTCACATAACCCAAGAACTAGGGGACACCCAATGAAATTAATAGGCAACAGGATTAAAACAAGCAAAAGGAGGTACTTCACACAATACACTGTCAACTCGTAGAACTCATTGCAATGGAATGTCATAAAGGTCAAAAATTTGAACGTGTTCAAAAGTAATTAGATAAGTTCATGGAGAATCGGTCCATCACAAGCTAACAGCCAAGACGGTCATGGTCACAGCCTCATGTGCCAGATGTCTCTAAACTTCCAGCTGCCAGAAGTTAGGACTGGATCACGTGAAATTGCTCAGTTCTGTTCATTCCCTGTGAATCATCTGGCACCAGCCACTGTCAAATAGAGGATATTGAGCTAGATGGACCATTGGTCTGACCCAGTATGGCCATACTTATATTGATGGGGTCAAAAATTATGTCCTTCTTTAGAAAGATAACCTATTTAGTTCTCACTGGTGGCAGTGTGTGGGGTATGTGGAGCTAAACGCCACTGTGAAAGGCAGACTGTGTCCACATCCCCTACTGTGTGTAGTTATCCATGTCAATATATAGTAGCAGATTCCAGCAGCTCTCCAATGCCAGAGCCTCTCTACTGCCTCCTGACTTCCAGAGCCATTCACTATGACAGGGAAAGACTCCTGGAGCAGGCAGACAGCAGGAAACTACACAGCTAGAAATTGCAGTGTAGGCTTGGAAGATACTGATTGGGCATGGAAAGAGACATGTAGATTATATATCCTAAGGTTCAGGCATAAGGGCACTCTACTCTCCTAAAGCAGTACCTCACTGTCTACAATGTTATTTATACCCATGCCAGTGGGACATGCAGGGTCCGTACTCACTGCCATAAGTGCAGACCTATTCTTAGAGAGACCATAGAGCAAGAACTAAATGAGTTAATTGGAATACTTCCTTTAGCTGCCCTTTGTAAGTTCACCTATTAATCGCAATACAGTGGGGCATTGTGATTTTGCTTGCCTGCACCACTGATGCCTAATGGAGAGAAAAACAGACAGGAGAAAAAACATGATTTAAAAATGGCAATAGTGCCTGCTTGCTTCACTACATGTACTTTTAGGCAATTTTTCTTGATAGAAGCCTGTTCAAGTTTTGCATGAATAACGCATGCAATCATTAATGACTTAGGACCTGGGAGTATGGAGCATTTCTCTTACCGTTTTCATGTTCACCACTTTATGAATTTCTGTTCTTTTACGATTCTCTTGGGGCATCAGATAGCTTAATAGGTTAGTTTAACTGAGGTTCTTTTTATTTAAAAAAAATCTATAAAGTTAGTCATTAGCCAAAATAGAAGGCAATTTTCAAGTAGTCAAATAATAGCTAAGCAAAGACTGTCTAAAGGACAAATTCTGCCATTGGATGTGTGAGTAAGGTTCCCAGTAAAGTAAATGAGAACTGGGTGGGTCAAACCGGACCCTTTGTTCCATGGTTGTTGAGGCCCCCATAGTGTGAAACTAGTGTTGTTCTTTTGCTCAAGGGGTGGCTGGATGTATGGATTGCATGTGGCATCTTCTATTACATGATAGGGAAGTCCTGCAAGCACCTCAATGCTAACCCAAAGAGGGTGGGAAGCATAAGTTTTAGCATCCACATTAAATAAATAGGTCTATATGATGTGCAATTGGTAAACTCTTTTCCTTCTTTAGGAATGATCATAATTTTTGCCTCTTTCCATGAATCTGGAAACTCATACCCTTGAAATATACCATTAACAATCCGTTAAACTAGGAACAAACACTTGCATTAGAGCTCTAGAGTACTTTCCAGAAAACCCATTTGGACCTACAGCTCTATTGGATTTTAGATGACAACTTTGTCTCTGAAGAAACTGGCCTGTCAAGCGCTGCCACATCACCCTCTGAGAACTTAGGTGATTTCACACTTCTCAACTATCTAGTTATAAGTTCAGGATTTGGATGGTTTGAAGAATACAAAATATGGAAAAAGTTAGCAAATGTTTCAGAGATCTGTATGGAGTGAATTACTACATCTCCCTTTTTATTTCTAACAAGAGGGATGCTTGCTGATTTTCCTGTTTTGTTTTTAACTTTATGGCTAAAAGCCTATTAGGTTTATTGCCCTTTCCATACTATTTTTTACATCTAAGTGTCTGCACATCTTACCTGTTTTTAAACAGGTTAATCTTCCCTCTTATCTCATTTACTTTCTTATACACTTTTAGATCCTGTAGATCTATGTCTATCTTTCCAAACACAAAGTTGTTTAAACAACTCCTTTCTTCAAGAGCTCTCATCTTTTTCATGTACAATGCTTTATTTATAAGGATATTCCTCATTACCACCTTTCCTGCATCTTAGAGAACACTCCTAAGGATTCCTTCCATATATTTCAGACAAAATTTCCTCCAGGCCTTGAAATCTAAGGGGGTCATACAATAAACTGCTATTCAACTGCCGGGCCCTTTGTTTTGTCACTGAATACCAATCTTTTATTCTGATATATGCAGGGGCATGATCATACCAAGCTATAATTCAGATTATCTTTTTTAGACAAATTAGCCTTGGTTATAAAAACAAAAATCATGTCAATCTCAAATAGGATCCATGAGTAGCAGAACAACATGAATAGTCCCTGACATCCAGGGGGATGTCATCTCCCACAAGACATCAACCAGATCCTCATTTTCTACTTGATACACCAAATTTACACTTCCTCCTCTTAAATGACCTCTGTGTATATTGCATTGATTCACATTGGGATTAAACACCTCATTAAAAATTGCCCTAAGAATATTATTTCCTTCCCTAAAATCTCCTAAATCCCCAAAATAAGGGGGATAAAAAAGACAAAGCTTCCCCTTGATTGGGAGCATATACACTAGCTAAGGCGAAAAGTTTACCTTTCAACAGTATCATTTAATTAAAATATATCTTCCCTCTGTATCTATGATTTTTGGTGAAACGGTATTGCCACCCCTCTTCTATTAGATTGCCCTGGAGAGACATATGGCAGCTGTGTCCAAGAACCATTCGGATATTTATCATCATCATTTTCCTTCAAGTGTTTCCTGTATCTACATTATACTAGGGAAATCCTTTTCCAGTGAATAGAACATTCTTTTCCTTTTTGTTGGATTGTTCATCCCCTTAACATTACCAGTCATGACATTCACCTAGTATATTATGCTTTGTTAAAAATAGTCATACAGCTTCTTCCCACCCCCGCCAGAAAGTTGTCTCCGTTACATTTGCACCTTCTTTTTAAATAAGACATTTAAGATACAGCTCACACCACATACAGAGTAATTTTAAAACCCCCACATAAGTTGCTTTTCCTTTCTTTAACATCTATGTTGTTGTACTCTGATCCTGAGTCTCATGTGCCATAGATTTTTAAATTCTGAGCCCTGACTTTTTAAAATTAATAAACAATATTAAAACATAATAATATTTAACATCGTTTTTGCTCTCTTATCCCTTCACTCCCCATATATTCCACCATTGTCACATGTATCCCTTTTAGCCTCTCTTTTTTTATACATGTAAACACTCCAAGAACTAAGCCTTGTCTAATCTCAAACTATCTGTATAACATCCAGCATTATGAGATTACACTACCTTTAAATTCATTTATCATCAAAATTTTTGGCCATAGGTGACCCTTCCCCATTTTTGTGCCTAATTCCTACACCATAGGAGCAATCTTTTTGAAAAGGAAACAGGTGGGTTTTTTGGGGGGGAGGGGGGCAGGGGGAGAGAATAGTTTAGATCTCCAGAAAGTAAACTTGCTTAGTACAGATGGTGGCTCCTCCATGACAGGGAAAGAGAAGGGCTTTGCTTCAGGTTTGGCAGCAATACACACTTCATTAAACACACTTCACTGCATCATTCACCAGACCATCCTGTGGGGTAAGTTGCCTGGGAACTTGAAAAAAACAATGGGTATTGTAATGAAATTAGTGAACTACTTAGACTAGACCTCTAAGCTTGCAACATGGTCTTTTAAAAGCTCTTTTACAAGATGTTTCAGCCGAATACAGTGACTTGTTGCAGCACAATGCTGGTTTAGTAGGGGACACATGTTAAAGAAGTTTTGTATGCTTCAAAAAGAAATGATAGAATGTCTTTCAAACCACAAGATCAGAAAGAATTGCGACTTCCTGGAATTTATGAATATGTCTTCTCTATCTCATAGGTAGCTTATTTGAGTGATAGTACTGATCACCTGAATTCCCTAATTGCAGCTCCAAGGCTGCTCAAGCAGAATATTGGATCTGTTTTAAAAAACATGTGTGTGTCCTTCAGAGGAATCTTAAAATCTTTCAAACAGACTTAACAGGAAAAATGTTACACTTTCCCACATTGTGTGTTGTTGCTACAAATGAAACTTTGATGAAAACGGTGCAAGAATTCCTAAACATTCTGATCAAAAATTTTAAAATGTGATTTGAGAATTTTAGAATTCCAAGGATTTATTTTTGTTTGTGAACCATTTGTTGTCTCTACCAATGACCCTGGCCCTTTTGAAGCAAAGAACATTCTTGGCTCAATTAATGAAGGTGCCTTTCAATTAGAAATTGTAAAGCTCCAGAACTAAGATATCTTGAAGGCAAAATTCAGAGATGTGGAACATTGTGATTTCTAGACTCAATATGCTGACCAGTTTCAGAATAGCCAAAGTGTAGCCATCTCTCTTTTAACAATGTTCGAATCAAGGAAACTCTGTAAAACCGGGTTTTCTGTCATGAACATTATAAAAAACCAAAACTGCAAACACCTGACAGATGTGCCTCTTCAGTGCATGTGTCATGCCTTGACCTTCTACAAACCACTATGCACAAAGATTGCCAGAGATTGTCGGTGTCACCTCTCCCTTTAGAGATTGCCACAAGCATAGGTAATAACGCTGATTTATAAACTTTGTTAAAAGACGAAGTACTAATACTTATGTTGCAATCAAGGTCTTCATTTATTGGTAGCTGGTGGTTTGTTTTGTATTTGTTTTTTGTCAGTCTTCTGTGCAAATGGCCTGCCTCTTGTCATAAAATTCTCAAATCGGCCCATGGGTAGATCTAATTGTGTATCACTGATATAAATCATAACATTAAACTATGCTATACCCATAAATATACTGTATCCAGAGTAAATCATCTGGATGCTATACATCTTAGCTTCCATTTAACTATTGTATATAACCTTTATCATTAGAACCTAGTAGATTATATTAATTATTTATTGTAGTATCTTAGACTATACGTTCATCTTGTTCTTCTGAATCTGGACTGTTTCTTCTGCTCTCATGTCTGTCCTGTTGTCGTGATTATGCATCTTTTTGAGATGTTCAGGTACTCTTAGAGCTCATGGATATCTAGTCAACTCTTGGTGACCTGTAAGATTGATACCTATGATCCCATTCAAATTATTCTTGAATGGATTTGCCTATTCCCAGGTCCATAAGTACCAGCTTCTCTTCTTCTGTATCTCAGACAGACATACCTCTGTCATTACATTTAAAGCAAAGTCTAAATGGGAACCCCCATTTGTATGTTATACTGTTCTGTTTAGGAAAAGATGTCACCTGGTATTGTTCTCTGTGTTTGCTAAGGATTGAAGTTGACAGATTTAGGAAAATTTGTATGGGGTGGTTAAAAATCAGTGTTTCATCTCTGTTCCTCATTGCCCGCGGTATTTTATCCCTGTCTTGATAGTAGTGCAGAGAGACAATCACATCCATTGGTCTGGAGCTTTCTGGGGGCTTGAAGAAAAGGGATCTGTGAGCCCTCTCTGTATGACTGAGATCTTTATTGCCTGGTCTTAGTGTGTCTTGGAAAACATTGTCCAATGTGTCCAGAAGACTTGTTCTTTCAGTCTCCTCTGGAATACCTTTAAACCTTCTGTTAGTCATATGTTCTCTATATTCCACATCCTTCAGATTTAATTCTTTTTTCCCCCAATTATTTGGATTCTGTCATCTAGATTAGTAGTGCTCATTTAATTCTGTTTCCACAGCTGATTTTTCCCATTAATTTTTTTATATTTTTAATGTAAGTCTGGAACTCTTCCCCCATCTCCTATTAATCTTTCTGATTTCTTCCAGCATGTCCTTCAAGTCAGCCTTAGTGATGGGTGCTTCTCCATCAGCCTCCATACTTTGTTTGCTGGAGTGGGAGTTACTCTCTTTCATGGCCATGGGAACAGATTTTTGTATTGGAGGATTTATATTTCCTTTTCCACATGTAAATCTTCTTATCTTTTCTCCTTGCTTGTTGTGCCTTTCTAAACATGGCTGCTATTATACTTCTCCTTTGTTTGTCTGACTTTTCCCGAACGGCAGCTGTTACACTTCCTCCCCCAGACAATAGTAAAAAAACCCACCTATACCTCATTTCACTCACCCACTGTCTCTGTGGGATGACAAGGGTCCTGTTCAGCTACTCCATGCTAAAAGAGTATTTTTTTGCAGGGAGAACACACAATTGTTGATAGTGGAGGGGCACTTGACGGCCCCATACATCGCCTTTGCTGCCCAACCACCAGCCCTTTGCATGCTCCCCTCCTTGCTGGCTCCTCTCCTCACTTTACCGCTTCTTTACCCACCCCCACCCCATTGCTCCTCCATGAACTCTGGTGGGACACATCCTTCTCCCTAGGCTGTGGGGAGAACCAACCCCCAGCAGGACCACTCAACACACCTGCAGCCTGGCTGATGGGCTCCTTCCTCCCTCACTGTCTCTGGCTTGGCTGGTGCCCCAAGAAAGCCCAAGATCTTTCTGCATGGGGCATTGCCCAGGAGGAGGCTAGTCCTGAATTTGCCATAACCGCCTGGGGCCCAGTGCAGCACCAGCACTGGAGAGCAAAACATGGTGGAAGGAAAGATAGTAAGGAAGGTACAGAATAATCAGCCATATTATACATTAAGATTCCATTTATAAAATGTTTTATATAGGGCTAGTATAATGTTCATTATACACGAGCAGAAGATTAATATTTGGTTATAATCTCATCAGTAGAAGGTACTTTGTTTATAAGGCATGCTAATAAGCAAAATACTAGCCTGTTGGATGCTATAGCAATTGATTAACCATTCATTAAAACACTTATTAATCCTTTATGGGCAATTAGTCTTCCCCCTTAGTATTACTATTGATAAACCCTCAATTTTCATTAAAAGGGAAAGAAGGCTGTAGTGGAGAATATATCGATGTACATTTTTTGCATAGGACTATCCCATATTTTCTAAAAATAAACAGAATCATGGCCTTGGAGAGCATACCTGCTGCTTAATTATAGCCAGCATCATTGAAACATGTTATATATTTTATATGTATACACATTAAAAAAGGAGAAAACTCATGTGATCCTGTTTGTGTGTGAAAGACAGAAGAGAGGGAGTATCATGGGGGATGTGCTGCAGGGCTATGGGGGAATTCATTCTGATAGTCTCTGAGTGTGTATTATGATTTTTCTATCAAACTCAGCCAAGTCATTACAGAACTATTGGCATCCAAAAAAAAAAAAAGATTTACCTACCCTATAACCTCTTTTTACTGTATCTTATAAAAATACTCACATAAGAAGCTAAATTCTCTCTCACACATGGCACATTCAAACTGCAATAAGAATTTCTTTTTTAATTGGACAAATTTTGCACCCAAAATTGATTGCGTACTTTGTCATTCCAAATTGTGCCTGAACAGCATGTAGCTAGAGGCTCAAGCAGGGGAGGCAGGGGAAAGCAACAGCAGAATCCACTGCTGCTGGTGGTACTTGGAAAAGGAAAAAGTTCATACACGCACTGGGAGAGGAGATGCAGAGTCTCTATGGACATTTTGTAGTGTTGATTTTGTGCCCTTTCTTGCTCCAGTATTAGAAACACTCACCCAAAATACCAGCAGGGGAAAATAAACTTTTTTTTTTCACAAGCTCCAAAACAGTGACAAGATACTTTAATTTAAAGATGCATTTTCAGATACAGGTAGATGGATTAGTTTTAGAAACTGATATATAGCTACAGATATATAGAGAGATTAGGGCTGTCATGATATTTAAAAAAATCACGATTAATCACACTGTTAAACAATAATAGAAGGTCATTTATTTACATATTTTTGGATATTTTCTACATTTTCAAATATATTGATTTCAATTATAACAGAATAAAAAGTGTACAGTGCTCACATTTTATAAATATTTGCACTGTAAAAACCAAAAGAAATAGTATTTTTCAATTCACCTCTCACCTCCAGATAAGTAATCTGAAGTTCAGTCCCCTTCCAGGGTTAATAAAGGTCTAACAAAGTCCAACTAAATGACCAAATAACTCTTCCACCCCTCTTGGTCTCCACTGAAGTGTTCTTATTTGCCTTCATCAGGGCCTCTCCTCACAGGAACCTAATTTGCTTCTTCAGAGTTCCTTCTCTGTTGCTTGCTGGAGGATCTGTACTGGGCCTCCCTCCCAGGAGGGTAACCCACTCGTGTGGTTGGGCTAGCCTGCCCCTTCCTCAGCGGCTGGTAGGGGAACATAAGCCCATTCTCTACTCTGTGTCCTGGCCAAAGGACCCTGTATTAAACACTGATTCTTCAGACCCAGCTTGTTCAGACATGCTTCTGTTTCCTTGGGCCGCTTCCTATCTCCAAGTCCCTTGTGCTGCTTCCCCAAGCATGTATTCAACACGGCCTCCCCTGGATTCTCAGGCCTCTGGCTTCTTCCTTCACTGCTGAACTAATTAGTTTTCTGCCCCTCTCAGTCGCCACTCAAGTGCTTTTACTATCCCTTTCTTAGGTACTCCCCAACAGGAGCCTATCCTGCTCCTGCAGAGTTCTTCTTTTGTAATTTTTTATCTTTGCAGGTTTTCCTTCCCTTCCCCAGGAACTCTGGCAGCTTCCCATGGGATCTCCTCAGCCCTTGTAGGCTCTCGCTCATGAATCCTCCTCACAGGAGCTTTACTCTGTGGAATCTCCTACTTGCATGAGTCCTGCCTCCTCTGCAGTCTTCCCCACCCCCTATACTTGGATAATCTTTTCCTAACCTATTCACAGGTAAGGTCACTAATGAGCCTTCAGTTGCCAGCTTAAGGCTGGCTGCAAGGTTACAGGGAAGGCTAAGCCTAGCTTACATTAAAAGTCCAGCCAGCCTGTGACACAGTTTTCTCATTCTTCAATGGGAGCTGGATCAGGCCCCAGGTACTAATGTCAACTAATAGTCTAAGATTAGCAACTGTGTTAGTCTGTATCTGTAAAAAAGACAAGGAAGACCTGTGGCACCTTAGAGACTAACCAGTTTATTTCAGCATAAGCTTTCGTGGGCTATAGCTCACTTCATCGGATGCATCTTCCAACCCTGATATTCTAAGATTCAAATACTTCAGATTTGTCATCTAAAAAGAATGGCTCAGGTGTGGCACTCTCCCTCACATCCTCAGGTCATGAAAAATAATGCAAAGAATTCATTTAGCTTCTCCTGGGGACTATGCAGCCTTAACTCCTTCCCACTCCCAATCAGATTACCTAAGGTAATTAACCCCTGCTATTATTAGTTCCAGGAGGAGTTATGGTAGCCCTCCCCTGTGGAGCAGAACTCAATCATACAGAAACATTAATAAATGTAATACAGTGGTCTCCATAAGATACGCTAGGGAGTCGTAGTATCTGTCACAATGAATATTGCCTCTCTTACCAAAGCCTAATTTTCTCCATATATTTTATACTGGTTTTCAGATTAAGAAATGCATTGATAATCAGGACTCAAGTTTTACTTGTTTAGCCAATTATTCTCTCAGAAACACAACTGTAACCTCCAAAGAAGTCAAAGGACATTTACTGCATCGACTTGGAAAGCAGAATAGAGCCCTAAACTTTCCAACGTTGAGGGTCAGATTCTCATCTCAGTAACTCCAGATTAAATCTGCTTGCTTTCAGTGGAGTTTCTCCAGATTTAAAAAGATATAACCACAATCAGAATTTAGCCTATGGGCATCCCAGTTAAGAATATAGTATTGAAATAACTTTTGCCTTGCAAAACAACTAGTGTTTCCCTCTCCTTCTGACGGGAACAATTGCTTTTCTAAAATAAGAGCTTTTCTGTATGTTGGAAAGAAAAGACCATCAATTTTGTTACAGTAGTCCAAATCTGGTAAAGAGGGTGTTGAAAACCTATCTTTTTATAACAGTGCTTGATTATAGGTATTTTTAAAGAGACAAGGAGGCTTGTGAGATTTCTCTGATACATTACTGGGTTGGGGAAACAATCTATTTGTGTAAAGGCAAATTAACAGTGTAAATGGTGGAAAGTTGCAACATGCCTCCCGTCTATCAAAAGACCTTGTTAATTAAAAAAAAATGAAAGCAGCACTAAATGCATAACAGTCACTTTTAAAGGACAGTAGCAGATTGCAGTAGCAGCTGCCTGACAGAGAGACTACCACCATGCTTTAAATGCACATTTTTTTCCAACTTTTGGTGGTACGCGTGTGCATATATGAGTCCAGAATTGAAGCATTAGGGCCTTATCCTGCCATTATCTGGCAAGACTGACTTCAGTGGGAGCTTTTATGCAGAATAATAGCAGGAACAGATCTTTAGTATATAATATGCTGTTATTAAGTATCTTGAAGTATTAATGATCATGCAGCCATTAAAGTCAGTGGGAATTTATTATCTATATTTAAAGCCACTTTCAATTCCCGATGCACTGCCAGAGTGGTGTAAAATAACCTCAATATAAATCAGAATCAGGACCAAGGAGTAAATATTACAAAATTTCTTGCTGTGTTAAAATAGACCGTTTCTAGTCTGTCATTTTAGGCAGAGACTGTTCATTGCTCTCTAAGGCCAGTGGTCCTTGGTGTGGTCTTGCAGGGGGTCTACTGCTCCCCACCTGGTTTCCTTTGGTTAGCCCCCAGTCAGGGCAGTTCTTGGACTGTGGCCTCTAATTAGGCCCAGGGGTCTGCTTTTGTCTTTTTGGGTCTTATTCGTGGAGGCAGCCTGCTGCAGAGGTGTTGTCCCTTCCCTGTCCCAGGCCTTTCTGCCCCTCCTCCCTCTCTGAGCTCCCTCCTTTCATATTGCCTTTTTTCCCCTCATTGGTTGCAGCTGAGGGTGCCCCCTTCCATGACTGGTAGTTGTAGCAGCTGGGTGGGGATATGGTCAAGCTGCTTGCCTATAGGCAGAAGAAGCTCCCCACTCCTCCTCTTGCTTCTGCTCAATATGGGATTTGTAGGCCCCATTAGTACCAGTCACTATTATTTATACTGGGGAAGCTGATAGCTATTGAGAATGCATTGTGCTAGAATCTGTGCAAACATACAAGTAGATCTGGTTCTTGGCCCTAAGAACTTACCATCTGATTTGAAACAAGCAGCAACAAGCAAGGATGACAAACAACAAGACTGAGGGGTAGAGAGATGACCTAGGAAATAAAGTTAACATCATGTGGGTCCATTGGCTAGCTATTGCACAACCTAGCCATCATTGCTTGGATGACTTCTTGTCAGCTTCATAGCAGCAGTGGATTTTTGAGAAAGGGTAATGGCCATACAGATTAATTCAGGGAGAACTTTACATTCATAGGAGCAGCATGGAAGAAAACTCAGCTGCTTGAGAGAGAAGCAGATGAGTGGGTATTTTAAGGATGACATCACGAGTTCTTTTTTAGTCATGTTGAGTTTGAGTTGCTGCCGAGACATTTAGAAGGGAAGGTCAGAGGGAGGCTGAGATTTGAGCCGAGATGAAGTGAAATTAGTCAAGAATGGGAAGCTAGTTTGGCAATCAACTAGTACAAATATAGTAATTGAAGCTGTGTAAGCAGATGAGATCACCCAAACAAACAGTCTAGCGCAAGAAGAGGAGGGGCCAAGAGTGGGATCCTATGAAAGCAGAAAGACCACACAGTGTAAGAGATGTGAAAGACGTGGCCAGAGAGATAGGAGGATACTTATCATGAAAGCCAAGGGCGGACAAGATTTCAGGAAGGAAGGCATGATGAACAGCATCAAAACCAGCAGAGAAGTTAAGGAGCTTGGAGTAGATATCCTGAGATGTGATCATTAAGAGATCGTTAAAGTGTTTGGCGAGAGTAGTTTCAGCAGTGTTTTGAGGGATTCAGGATACAATAGATGACAGTAACTCAAGGTAACGGCTGCAAATGATATGCTCAATAGCTTACAAATCAGTAAGCTTTACTATGCCCTCTTTGATTATGTCCAATAAATAGTGAGTGGAAGGTCTTTTCTGAATAGGATAGAGAGAAAACAGCAAAGGTTGAAAGAAAAACCTATTAGTAAACAGACATAAGGGTTAAACACTGAGCATGTTTGTTTACAAACCTTTCCTGTCTATAGTCAGATCTCAGCACACAGTTCTGATGGAAGTAAAAAGCTGTGTATGGGGTAGACCCTGTCATCTTCTATGGTCAGAACCAGACTGAGTCCCAGGAAACTGAGCTTTCATTGAAAAATAATTTTGGGGAGCTTCTTGTTGGGCAGAGAAGTTAAAGTTGCGTGTGATAGTACATACGATCAAAATAAAAATAAATCAGCTGCCTTTGTGGGTGGATGGGCAAATGCAAAATTGTTTTGCAGGCTAAAGTTGTCCAAAGTGGCTAAGCTTGGCTCATTGTGTGGGCCTGATCCCGTGGGATGCTAAGCACCTGCAACTTCCATAAGGAAATTCAGTGGGAATTTCCGGTGCTGGATCAGGCTCATAACACACACAGATAAACCTTTTGGGTCATGCCATTTTCTCTCAAAGCCAAATTATGAAGTGCTTTCTGAATTCTTGCTTCTGCAGAATTCCCAGAGTAAAGACTAGACAAGGACTGTAGGATTTAACAACAAGGAAGAGCTGAGTCTTAAGTATTTAAAATTATGTTAGTTGAGTAAAATAACCCAGGAAAAGGCCATGAGATAGGGTGCTCAGTGGGCTGATAGCCTAGTGGTTAATGCACCTGACCGCTTCCATTTGTCTTGCTGTCAGGGTCAGAGGCATAGTTGGTGGTGCCTGGTTCCTGCCCACAGGCTGGCAGTGTCTGGGCTTCCGCCCTGCATCTGGGCCTTTGCCCTTAAGTGAGTCATGGTAGAGAGATCCAAGGCCTTCCTCTCCACCAGGTCCCTGCTCAAGGCTCTCTGGGAAGTAAGATTGACAGATTTCTCCCCACATAGAGCCTAAATCTGGGCTACTTCTCAGCCATGTGCTCCTTCAGGCTGGGGCATGACCCCTATAGTCCAAACCGTCAACAGCTTCACAAGCAAGTCCAAAGGAGTAGTATGCTACAAGACACACTGCTTCTCAAAGTGGGTAGCAGTTGCAGAATGTGCTGCTGGAGGCCTTACCCACTGTGAGGTTCTCTCTCAGCCACAACTTTCCGTTTGGCTTCCTGGAGAAGGAGTCTTCTCTCCTGAAGCCTGTCCACCACCACGTGAATGGGCTTCTCAGCTCCTTTTAACCTGCTCTTCAGGCCAGTAGGGGCAGGGCTACCTGGGCCCATGATTACCTTCTGGCCCAGCATGAAATTTGTATATGAACTGTAGCACAGTTATTCACCTTTGTGAGTAAGGTGTTCCCAATCTGGCACCTATGTGCATTTTTTTCTTTTACATACAATAATTTAAAAATGTTAAATATATTTTAAAATAAGAAACAAAGTCATTTACAGTCTTAGCATGTTATACAGATCAGGTTTTTCTCATTTTTTTTTTAAAGTCCATCAGCCAAAATATGTTCTCATTTGCACAAGTGTCTCCACAGAGAATAACAGTTACTATGGATTTACACCAGCATAAGTGAGAGCAGAACTTGGCCTCAACCTTATGCACTCAGGGATATATCACTGAAGATAAGAAGAACTTCAGTATTCAATCTTCAAGGGCCAATCTTGCATTGTGCATCATGCAGCTGTGCTTGTGTGGAGTGTCAGTGAGGTTCACAGAGCTTTGCATGATTGTTACAATCTGCCTAAAACTTATATATTGCAGGACTAGGATTGATGATCTTCTGATGGGGTTTAAGGCCATGACAGGTTCTGTCCCTCAGGGACCACCGCATATGCTCCTGAGGAGATGATCAGTATAAAGGGAGCTTCAGCAGTCCTAGGAAGAGGCCACAGGAAGAGGAAGAGGCCAGAGTCTCCTAGACACTCTGGGAGGGAGAGAGAACTGTGGCCAAGGGCTCAAGAAGGCTGCAGGCATCAGCCCTAGACTGTGGAGGCTTTGAAGCAAAGACTATGATCATATCCCAACCTGAGATGCAGGGGTGGTAGGAAGTGGCCCAGGGAAAATGAGCAAGTGGCCTGACTGAACATAAGATGGTGCATGCGAGTTCACTTTTAGTAGAAAGGCCCCGGGTCCCACTACCTACCTTGGAGCTATGACCCCTGACCTGAGGAGGGCAGAGCTATGGGTTACCAAAGAGTCCAGTCCAGATAAGACCTCACTCAGAAGGCTGGAATACTGTGAACTAATCGAACTGCTGGAGGTGGAGGCCCAGAACAATAGGCCTGTTGACCGCCCAAAGCACCCTGCCACCGAGCTTGTCTGCATAATGCATTAGTCTGCACAAGGGGAAAAGGGTTAAATTTTAGTCCACACTCACATGTTGCCAACTAACGGGCCTGTGTAGACCTTGCTGGTGTGCACTAAACGTTCCCCAGGGTGCATTAAAGTAGTCCTGTTTCAAACACGATTACATTAATGCACACTAGGGAATTTTTAGTGTGCATCAGTAGTGTCCACATGGGCCAGTTAGTTTGAAACAAGCTTGTCTGTGCTACAATTTTCACACCTCTAGTGCAGACTGACATCATGTAGAAAAGCCCTAAGTGTACATTTAAAATTCACAAGTTATAATCCATTTCATATTTCATGGTCTTTATTTACAATTTAAGACTTCATATGAAAAGTTAAGAGGCATTGTCCCATCCACCTCTCAGAGGAGAATATGAATCTATGGTGTTAGATACTGAAAACCAATATTCATCTTTTTTTTTTTAAAAAAAAGGTAATTTATTATACCCATTTCAAATGATAATTGAAATATTTCATGAGGCTTAGGAGCTACTGCATTCTAGAAGTATGCATCTCTTGGAATGAGATTCATTAGCCCTCAGATCACACATGTTCAAATTATCTCCCCCCTACAAAGCCCACACATCACATTTTAATAACTTATCTCCCTAAAGCTTTTGTAGATGGAAAATGTTTTAAGTCTCAGGGAGAAATTAGAGCTAGATACGAGACGGCTTCTACCTGGAAGTGAAAAGACTTGGTTGAGACTGAATGTACAGGTTATCTACAAAAATGTACATAGGTGCTTAGTTCAAAATCTTTCTGTAAGATTCCTGGCTCAGAAATTCACAAATGATGTTCTTTGCAAGAACCATAGTGTGTAAAAATACTTTCGTTGTACAAGATTTAGGGGAAAAATGAGACGATGAAACTATTTTTCAAAACATGAGGAAAAAATTGGACATTTCTAAAATTCACAGTGATTTAAGAAAATGTATTATCACAAGACAAGGGTAACATTTTCTAATTTCCAAATTATAAGATACTATAATGAGATACTACATTATATGCAAGCCATGACCGTAACAGTAATTTTCATTTCGTTACACTGTTCATATTTCCAGCAAGAGTAGAGTCAGTTTTCAGTGGGAGTGGTGAGGAAGGTAGGGTGAGGAAGTGGGGCACAGGAAAGTTTAGGGGGCATGTCTACATTGTTCTAGTGTAGTGTAGAAATCAAATAGTCAACATATGGAGTTTTAAAAAGCATTAAGGAAAACAACAGTACTAGAATTTAGAACTCCAGCATACAGGCACATCCTACTGGAATTTTGAAAGATATTCCCTACCATGTCCATTAATTATATTTTTCGAGCTCTTCTGTTCTGGATTCCTGACACTCAGAGGAATTGGAAAGACAAGGATCCAAATTCTGTTCTCATTTATACTAGAGTAACAATTTTAAACAATTCCATCACACACCAATCCCACCCCACACACAAACTTAACTGAAACAAGAATATGGCTCAGAGCCTTTTCATCCAAAGTTATTATTCTGAGTTCTTCCCTGACTTTTTAAATGTTGGGTTGCCACTGTCAAAGTTAGAGCAGGTAGGAATGTCATTTATCCCTTATTTGATTCTGTTAGAAATGTCATGGTATTTGTTCAAGAAAAATGTACTAAAAGTTAATCATTTGTACATCTGTAGACTTTTTTAATAATTGCAAATACAGGCGAAATTATGCAGCTCTTAGTCAGTTGCTAAGACTCAAAATGAAGAATGGCCACCTTTTTTTAAAAAAAAAACAACCCACAAATTAAAAGCAAAACAAAACTACAAGTACTCTAAGCCCTGGTCTACTCTGGCGGGGGAGGGGGTTAGTGGAAGGAGAGAGATTGACCTAAGACATGCAATTGCAACTTCAGCTACAGAATAGCGTAGCTAAAGTCAAAGTATTTAGGTCACTTATGATGCTGAGTTGCCTGCTGCCGCTCCTCCATTGACTCCGCCTCTCATGGCGGTGGAATACAGGAGTCAACAGGAGAGCACTCAGGGATTGATTTATCGTGTCTAGACTAGATGAGAAAAATTGACCCCCCAAAAGATCGATGAGATCGGCGGTTAGTGTAGACCTGGCCTCAGATGACAAAGCTACCCTTTCAGATCTAGATTGACCAGTGCACTGATTGCTTTGTGTGTGCCCTGCCAACAACAGCAAACCAGTCATAAACCTAATTATACAAAAAAATGGGTTTGTGACTGCTTTGCATCATCAACATGGTGCAAACACTTACCAGTGAAACTCCCCCTTGAAATAAAAATCATTGATAACTTCCAATTTAAATGAGAAAAACAGAAGCTTACTAGTAATATGCCATTTCTTCTTATGCTAGTGGGTCTTGACAAAAATCTATAATAAACTATAACTCTTGAGAAAAGCATTCTCTCTCTAATGTTTCACTGTTTGAAATAAATATCAGGTCATGCATTTTTCCCCTGGTTGAAAAATGCAACAGCAGCTTCTTTCTAAAAAGGGAAGGTACACTGCTTGCATGAAAAATCAAACATTTTCAGATCTTCCAAGAATGGAGACAGTTCTAGCTGCTTCAAAATGCTCCTTAGAAACAGAAAATTTTTATTTTTCAAAATTTAATTTTGAATCACAGAATGCTCTATTTTATGCTCTATCAGGGAAATGACTCAAAACTTGTAGAATGTGGAGCAAGATCTAAATTAAAACAAATAAAAAATGGAACACAATTGCATTTTCCATATCATTAGTTCTTTGATTTTGGTTACATTTCTAGCCCAAAAAGTCCTACATAAATGTACTCTTGAATTTTAAAAGGGAACTTCAAAAGAATTTCCACTCAGACTCCTTTATTTAATGGTGACTATCTCTCAAAACGCTGAAGTATCAACAGTATTTATCAGTATTTGTTGGAAACTATACAGACCTTCTTTTTTATCTTCTGGAGCAATCTTCACCTTTGTATCTGTTATATCTTTGAAAGAGGCCAGAAACAGTACTACATCTCCTTTCTCGTTCTTTATAGGAACAATATCCAGTAGGCACCAAAATGAAGACCCTGCAAGGATACAGAATGAATTAAATTCAAACAGCTGTCTTTTTGGTGAAAAAAATCCAAACTATTAAAGCTGCAACCAACGTAATTCTAACAAAAAATCTTATTTAGAAGGTCAGTCAGGAAATCACAGATGTTCAGCTCATGTAAATCTCTTTGCATCATCGGTTGAAACCCAGTAATGCTGCATTCTGTGGAATCAAGGCATTAATTTAAATGCAAAATTTATCTACTGGGAACATTAGTAGAGTTTAATGAAGCTGCTTACTTCTCTCAAACCACATTTTCCTTTGAAATCTTAACTGATGGTGGCACTTCCTATTTTAATGGAGTATCTGCCACTACGTTAGCTCTGATATCTGAAGCTTCCATGTTTACTATGAAATATCTTTACCTTAGATTAATTATCAGATTTGGCTTTCTCATCACCCGTTGGCAGATGACCCAGTAGCTAGCGTATCACTTCACTAATTCAAAGATATTTAAACTAATCAGACTTATGACTTAAAATAGAAATTATAGTTATTCAAATCTGAGCTGTTATGTATTTCATGCAAGATGAGTGTTATAAATACCCACATTTTATCTGTGAAATTTAATGACTATAAAGATATTCCCTTTTACGTGTTAACTGCAGTAATAGCAGTTAGTGGCCTGGGTAAAAAATACTTTTTTAAAAATGTAAAACTCAACTTCCCTATTTAGTGTCAAATTGTCACTTAATTTTGTTGTATAAATAGAAAGATTTTTTTAAAAAGTCACATCACCCTTGGAAAATAGGACATTTAGTCTGATGGTTTTAAACACTGGGGTTGTAATTCACCCAGATAATTCGACATAGGAGCTAAGTATTGTCAGTATGTTAGTGTTGTACTGCTGCATAGTTCAAGCGCATTGTGAGCAAGGCTGAGCTAACACCAAAACTTGGATCCAAACCCACTGATTCTGGGGTAAATCAGTCTAGATTCTAACTATAGCATGCAGCTTGGGCCCATCTCTAAGTGACAAAGGCAAAATGAATTACCTTCAGCCATTCAAGCATACCAACAGACCACTAATGTTCAGTGGGATGGATCATTGTTATTGGACTAAGTTTTTTTCATTTAAAATTTGGTTTTGGGAGTGCCTGACTCCGAGACTCCTATTTCCTATCCATCTCATTGCTCTTTTGGCAACAATGTAATGCTCAAAGGCTACTTCCAGTTCTCATTAAATAAAACTAAACATGGTCACTGAACCACTAGCTATGGATGAAAATACATAGCTAACATATATAAATATGGCTGAGCTCAGAAAAAGATTGATTGGAAGAGCAGATTAAAGTTGCTTGCTTTTGGTGCTCTTGTCCCTGTCCCCCTATTTTCTCTCTTCTCAACTTTGCAGTTTAAGAAATGGTACTGGGCACTGCAAATTTGCTTACAATTCAGCTGTCTAATCTAAATTTTAATATCAAATCAACTTGACAGTCTCTTGAGAGCTGGGGCTGAGCCTAGAAGGGGATGTAGCAGTTACCCTTGAAGTGTTATTGCAGTTGAAGTTCCAGTAGGATGCTTCAAAGGAAAATCAATTGTTCCTCTCCCAGCTCCGTCACAGCTCTCTAGAGGCAGTTGGGCAGCTTTCAGTTAGGTTAGGAAATTTAACCTGCAGCTGGGACCAGGCTCCCAGTCTGAAGAAAATCAGGAAAGGGAGAAAGGGAAACACAATTGGTCTATACTGGGTTTTAACGCCCTATTTTGTAAGCTGTGAAGACAGTGCAAGCAAAGATACCAGCATAAAAGAGGTAGAAATGGGAGATCAGAAGCGATTGCCATCAAAAGCATTTCTAATACACAGAAAGTCCTTCAATATTTCACAATGTGCAACATTCGCTTTAGTTAAAATACTGAATCCACTGTAATGCAGCTAAGTGAATAATAATACCTAAGCTTGCTCAGCATTTTTATGGCAGGCTTGCATATTGTTGTTTGTTTCATGTTTGTTTTTCGTCAGCCACATTATCTCCTTATGCATTTTTTCTTATTTTCCTCCCACTGTAAACACAGTCTGAACAAAGCAAATAAAAACTGCTGAGGAGACCACCAACTTAAAATATCAAGAATCAGAGAGATAGCCGTGTTAGTCTGGATTTGCAGAAGCGACAAAGAGTCCTGTGGCACCTTAAAGACTAACAAAAGTATTAAAGCATAAGCTTTTGTGGGCTAGTACCCAACTTAAAATAGACGCAAATAATAATTCTATCATGATGAGCTACAAGTTAGCTCCTGGAATGAAGGAACCTCATGATCCAGGAATGGTAGTGGGGTCTTTTAACCATAATGTGTATCAACAGTTTGAATTCTGCACCATGGAGTCTTAGCAAAATGGCCACCTTAGCAAAATGGCCATGGAATGAATGGCCATGGAGATGAAGTATCCCCTCAGGGCAGGAAAGATGATTTCCTAAGTCAGGATTTAGATCAGGGTTTAAGCCGGCCTACGAGCTCCTGCTGGGGAACAGGGCCTGGAGTTTGGCCCAGCTCTGGCACTCCAGCCAGGGCACCAGGTCGGCAGCCACACCATGTGGCTCAGCCCCGCTTGGCACTCCAGTTGGGGGCCTCACCATGGCCCTGCTCTGGGGTGCAGGGGCCAGGGGCCACACCATGTGGATCCTGGAAGCAGATGCATGCCCCACTCCACAGCTAGCAAAGTCGGGGTCCGCTCCACATGTAGGAGCCGGAGAAGGGACATGCCACTGCTTGAGCTGCTTGAGGTAAGCACTGCTCAGAGCCTACACCCCTGAGCCTCTCTCCATGCCGCAACTCCCTGCTCCAGCCCTGATCCTCCTCCTGCCCTCCAAACCTCTCAGTCCCAGCCCAGAGAACCCTCCTACACCCAAACTCCTCATCCCCAGTCCAAGCCCAGAGGCTGCACTCCCAAACAGAGCCCACACCTTCTCCCGCACCCCAACCCCAATTAAGTAAGCATTCATGGCCCGCCATACAACTTCTATTCCCTGATGTGGCCCTGAGGCCAAGAAGTTTGCCCACCGCTGGTTTAGATATATCAGAAACAGATCATACCTTTCCTGCAGAAAAGGAATAGACTTCAATTTTTAATGCTGTCAAATTTTCACTGGGAAAAATAATGCAACCCACTGTGTACAGTCTGCACATTGAAAAGCTATATCATACAATGTTATATACTTATAGTAGGATTTCTTACTTGTTAGATAAATAAAACCCAATGTTACTATTATTCTGTTGAGAGAGCTCTTTTTCAGGATGGGAATTCCTTTCCAGCTTCAGCTAGTTCATACAAAGGGCATTGCCACTGTCAACAAATCATTGTCTACCAAAAAGATTTCCTTTGCAGCTTTATTTTTATGGACTTTCTTTATTGCCCCTGGCTACTTCTCTATCAGAAAGCTTCATTTCTGTCCCTTACAGTAAGATCTAAAGCCTCAAAATATAGTTTAATATCCTTGAGGCAGAGAAGAGCACATCACAGAGCAGGAGGGAGAGGCAGAACAAAAGAAATAGCTCATCATAGAGCAATCCAGCTAGCCCAATAGTTGTTCTCAGCAACACAGAGGTGACTATTTTATGGTCACACTCTCATCCACAGCTACTTCTACCTATCCTCTACTCCTTCAGTCAAAATAAGCACAAATTACCTTCAGCTGGGAGTCTGTGTGGAAACCGAGATACTAACCTTTCTTCAAAAAATCAAACAACTTTTAAGTGTCAAATAGCACTCTATCTTTTTAAAGACACAAACTTTAAAAGATAAGTATTCCGACTACTGCAAAATGATGCGTTCCCCCCTCCAACTATTGAGATCTGCTTAAGTCTCAGTTGTGATCATTCGTAGCTTTGTTGACAGCACCTGTATAATACTGCATGAATATTGAAAGGGCACAGAGCACAAGCTAAACTCTCCAAATGTGATCCTTGTGTATGTTGGGACAAAAGTAAAACCAGCAATAGAATCTCTTGGGGCAGTCTCTTCTTTGGACAGGGACCTAGAGAGGATGTCTCCAGGATATTATAATGGCATTAGAATATAGTGATGGAACTTAGGCTACATATACTGGCTATTTGTTGATAAGCTGTAATCAAGATTCTGAGTATTTTGCTGCACAATAGGACTAAATTCTGTAGCAAGCATCTCCTAAATTAGGTGGCAAGTCTAACTTATTGTATCTGCATTAAATATCCTTCTTTCCTATTTATCATGGCTGCCATGGCAAAGAGGGGCAGGGCTATGCTTGGGCCAGGACCAGCAGTGCTTTAACTCGGTTCGGTTCATGGGGAAAGCTGGAGAGTTAAAGACAGCTGCAGGTAGATTTTAGCAAGGCAAGATGACAAAACAAAATGTTAGGTTCCTGGCTGCAGCAAAATAGCAAATTCTATTAAAAATAATTCAGCCCTCTTGTGTATATGCATTATGATAAAGTCTATAATTGCATGATACACAGGACCCTGAAGATCAGGGGTGGGCAAACTATGGCCTGTGGACCACATCCAGCTTGTGGAACCGTTCTGACCAGCCCGCCGGAGCTCCCAGTGCAGGAGGCTATTCCTGGTCCCTTCCCCACATTCCCCTCTCTCCCGGATCCTCAGCGCGCCGCATGGGCAGCATTCTGAGGGGTGGGGCTGTGCGCTCCTCCAGGAGAACACTGCAGCATGTCTGTCTCTGGCCGGGCCACCAGTACCAACTTTTGTGGTAAGGGGGTCGGGGCCGTGGGGTTGGTTAAGGGGTAGGGAGTCCCAGGGGGCAGTCAGGGAACAGAGGACTGTTGGATGGGGCTGAGGCTTGGGGGCGGGGAGGGGCGGTCAGGGGATGGGGGTGTGGATAAGGGCTGGGAGGGGGGTTGGATAGGGTGTGGGAGTCCTGGAGGTCTGTCAGGGAGTGGGGATATGGATAGGGGTCCAGGCAGTCAGGGGACAGAGAGCCGGGGGAGTTGAGAAGGGGGTGGAGTCCTGGGGGGGGGCTGTTAGGATGGGGGGTCTCAGGAGGGGGCGGTCAGGGGACAAGATGCAGAGTGGCTTGGGTGGAGTCCTGGGGATGGTTAGGGTCAGGGGGGTCCTTGGAGGGGACAGTCAGGGGACAAGAAGCGGGGGGGTGAGGGGGGGTGGATGGGTCCAGGATTCTGAGGGGGGTAGTCAGGGGGCAGGAAGTGGGAGGTGGTCAGATGGGGGGCAGGCTCTTTGGGGAGGCACAGCCTTCCCTACCCGTCCCTCCATACAAGTTTTCAACCCTGATATGGCCCTTGGGCCAAAAAATTTGCCTATCTCTGCTGTAGATACATGGGACGGACAGTGAATAAGGCAGAGGGTTGCAACAGCAAAAGAGAGATTTTCCTATGTTTAAAGCCTTAGACTGGTACCCAAGAGACCTCAGTTTCATTCTTAGCTCTGCCACAAACTTTCAGTGTCATACAGAGTCACATTAATATAATGCACATGTAGGCCGGGGCTGAATTAAGATGGCACAGGCAACCTTAATTCTGTCATTTCCTAACTCTGGAGTGTTTGACTCAACAATCTTCATGTTCTTTTAATTTTTAATACAATATATAGTATTTTTAAGGTATAATGTACAGTGTAGTTTTCAAATACTGGTAGATTACTTATGGACTCTAGCATACATACAGCAGAGTATATTACATTTACATTCTGTCTTTGTTTACTCACACTTTTCCTCTATCTCCATTCACCAATTGAAAGGGATGTCACAGTTATAGAACTCACAGTTCTGAAATCCTTCAATTACACTTCCTTGATCTCCACTGAACAAAAACTGAAAAGCTAAGCAGTCCCTGCTGCAGCCACATGACTTTCTTCTCTTGTCCTTATGTGCACTACTTACTTTTACTCTGCTCTAATTTCCTTTTTCCTGTCTCCTATAACAGATTAGGAGGAGGCTCCATTTAAAAAGACAGTCACCTCTCAGTGTCATGAGATTACATATCCAATAGTTAGGGAAACACACAACAAAATTACTCTTTTAGGGTCTGATCCAAACAACACTGAGGTCAACAGGAAAGATTCCCACTGTCGTGCATAGTTTTTGAAACAAAGCTGTCTGAAGTTCCCAAAATTATTTTCCAAGGGTATTACAATGTACCAATTACTACATTAGTGGTGGCAGGTTGCTATAGCCCTTATAGAGCACTAATCTAGAAAGGGTTTAGTTAGCTAGTCAGTGTCAGATCTCCATTTTTTTACCGATAGACAGGTTGAATACGTTTTTTCTACCTGTAGTACTTAGTGGCTGTTGTAACGCTAGTGATATATTATTCCCCTAGTATACTGTAATTGAAAACAAACAAGAAACACCTCAATGACTTATTGGTATTTGGATAATTTACAATAGTGGTCCTTCAACTTTTGTCTCTGTGGAGTAATTTGTTAGAGAAAGAGCCTCTCCAGATCATTCCCCTTCTCAACATTCCAACCTCTCCACTGTTTCGTTCTAAAAGTATTTCCTCTGTCAACTTCTATTATTTCCCTTTATTTGCCAGTCATACAACCAGCAGGCAATGTTTACTTCCCCTTGACCACCAGCATTGCTGTATCCTATCACTAAGGACCACGTTCACAGACTTGGAGCCTAATGCTGGTGGGTGCTAATAGCTCCAAGTTCAGAATAAGCAAGTAATCACAGTGAATGTACTTTTTCAGATAACTGAGAATGTATTGCTGGCCCTAAAAACTAGACTAAAAGGAATTTTTACTCTTAAAAATAAACAGCTCATTTTGATAAATTAATGAAATATCCAGTATGTATAATGAGTTTTATTTTTTCCTTGTTGCATTGTCTGTCGGTTTTAAAAACATTATCTAATGTATTCATGATCATGGATGGCCACATATTTAGCTGGAAGTTTTAGAATAAACACAACATTATTTTAAAACTAAATAGTCAGACAAGTTTATTGTTCTTTGAACACAATTTTGAAGCCCCCTTTTAAAGAATAGAATGAAAATGTTAGTTGTTTTCATTTACAAAAACAAGACTGGATGCAAAACTCTTCCTCGTAGGTAAGAGTTTCCAGTCATCTTGTTCTAATCATGAATTGGGGCATAAATGAAACTGTGCACATGAGGTTTCTGGTGAGTTGAAGCTCATCACATGTCTCCTGTGGTGAAGCAGTTATTCCCACAAACTGCATTTTTTTTTTGTTTAGAATATCAGGCACCTTATTCTCTGGAAAAATGTTACTGTTCCAAGGATTTGTGTGTGTAGGCTAGTCTTCTACTCTAGAGCCAGAAAGCTCTTTTAGAAATATAACCTATTATCTTGGTTGTAGTTAGGTCAATTTTCCAACAGAGTTTCATGTTGGTTCATGGATGTTTGTTATTGAACAAGAAATACGTTATTTCTCTTGTCAATCCTCTCTGGGGAAAGTCATCTTGCAATGGTAAAAGGTCTTGCGTGTTCCAGTGAGCCCTAGCCATAAATCTGCACGTAGGCAGTGGTAGTTAGATGGTTGTCTGGCACCTGGACTGAGACAGGCAGCTACTATCATGACTGAGCAGTCCTCTTTAGGATCCCCTCTGCTCACCCCTCATTGGTAGAGGTATAGAAAAGGTGCCCTAAACCTAGGCTCTCTCATACGCTCCTGGCTGGATTACCGCATCCAGTGAGATCACTCTGCCTGTGGTCAAAGCTATAAAACGACAGTAACTTTTGTAACAAGGAATGTTCACACTCTGACAGATAACAAAAATAATGTACGGCCAGAAAGAACTGCTATTGTCACCAGGCAACTTGCAACTATAACATCGACGATGCTGTTCGGAGTGAGACAAGGTGCCCAGATGAAGGTGAACTGAGACAAGGAGGTGGGGGTTACACCTTTTCCTGAAAAGGAAAATCTGCAGAGGAAAGGCACATTTATGATGCAAGTTTTACAATTAGGAATAAGTTTGTCAGTCACTTAATAGAATTTCCTGTAGGAATCAATGAACGTCTTACGACTCTTGTTTTGAGCAGAGCAACAACCAGTCTGCTGCTGTCATCAGTGCATATGCCCCAACGCTTGATTCTGTTGAGGCTATCAAGGAACAGTTCTATACAGATCTTGACAGAGTCTTGACCAACATACCCAAGGAGGATGAGATCATTCTCTGTGGAGATTTTAATGCTACAGTCAGGCTGGAGTCAGCTCTCTGGAATGACAATATGAAAAGGAGGAGTAGGAAATCCTCCTATGGCATCCTCCTCCTAAGCCAGTGTGTAGACCAGGGATCAGCAAGCGGTGGCACACATACAAAAGGTGGCACATGAGCGGATTTTTAGTGGCACTCTGCTGCCATCTGGGGTCTCAGCCGCTGGCCCCACTCAGTCCACTGCCTGTCTGGATGAACAGAACCTCAGGCCAGCAGCAGGCTGAGTGGGGCTGGCAGCTGGGACCCTGTCTGGCAGGAGCTGGCGGACAAAATCCCAGACCAGCAGCAGACTGATTCGCTCAGCTTGCTGCCGGCCCTGCTCAGCCCACTGCTGGCCTGGGATAACAGCCATCAGCCCCACTCAGCCCGCTGATGGTTTGGGGTTCCAGCCACTGGGCCCCAGCCAGCCAGGGTCTGGGCCTCCGGCTCTGCCAAGCCTGCTGTCAGCCTGGGATACTGGTAGCCAGCCCGGGTCTCTGCTCCTGGCCTGGGCCCAGTACTCTGCATCCACCCCCAGCTATGGCCGACTGGCTCCAGCCTCGGGCAATAGGGGGTGCAGACAGGGGGAAAAGGGGTGCATCTCAGCACCCCCATCTTAAAATTGTTCCAGGCCACTGGGATATTTTTAAGTCCTGGTTTGCTGCTTATATCAGATCATGTCTGTGTTTGACTTTGTGCGTACCCTCTGTCGCCTTTTTTTTCCCCACTGAAAGTTGAGGAGAATATCTGACAAAATGGCAGCCCCTAAGAATGCAAAGTTAGATGTCCGTTTATTTCAGCCTTCTTGGACAGACACATTTGGATTTATTCAAAGGGAGGACTGTGCTATTTGTGCTTTGTTATGAAAGCATTGTTTGTCGCACATCAAATGTTCAACATTTTGAAACGAAGCACGAGAAAACCTTTCTTGATGAAACAGACAAGACTGAATTGGTCAAAAAGGCAGTAGCGGGATATGAGAAGAAAAGCAGTGATTTTAAAAGCTTGTGTGTAAGAAAAATCAAGCCATAGAAGAAAGTTACAAGATTGTACAATGCACTGCAAAAAATGGAAAGATGTTTATAGATGGGGAATATATAAAAAGAAGTTTTTCTCAGCAGTTCGGAGATTTTGTTCAATGACTTGCCAAATAAAGATAAATCATATCTAGAATAAAAGAACAGCCTGTCTCTGCCAGAAGAGTTGACAGACACATAAGTGAAATGGCAGAAAATATTAAGGAAAAGCAGATGACTGCATTAAAAGACACAGCAGTGTTTAGTGTTGGAGTTGACGAGAGCATGGATATAAACGACGTTCCACGTTTGGCAGTTATTGCAAGATATTTTGCTTCTGATGAAATCCAAGAGGAACTTTGTTGCCTAAAACCCCTGCATGGCACAACAAAGAGGGAAGATGTAACAGAAAGTTTTGTAAACCATTTTGAAGAACAAAGAGTTGACATCAGAAAAATATTTTGTGTGCCAACAGATGGTGCTCCTGCCATAGTCAGAAAACAGCAGGGCATGTACATTCCAATCTCATAGACACTGACAGAGCAACGTGTCAATAGCTCTTTGTGTTGGAAGTAGTGTAATGTAGAAGTTTGAATATCCCAACAAAGAGCTGCTGTCTATGAGTCTATGAAACCTATCGACAGCAACTCAAGAGTTTGGAGAGCTATCACCAACAATGCCTCCGGCAGATCCTTCGCATCAAGTGACAAGATTGCTGCACTTACGCCAGCATCCTCGCTGAAGCCAATGTCACCAGCATTGAAGCAATGATCCTCATGCACCGACTATGCTGGGCTGGACATTAGGTGCAGATGCCAGACTTTCACCTTCCAAACAAGTCCTCTTCTCTCAGCTCATCCCTGGTCAGAGATCCTGTGGCCAGAGAAAATGCTATAAAGACACACTGAAAGCGTATCTTAAGAAAAACTGATGTGGACATCACAAGCTGGGGAGAGCAAACTACCAAAAAAACCCAATGGCGCCATATGCTCCATCAGACAGTGGCCTGCTTCGAGGAGAAGCACCTTGTCCTTGAAGATGAAGACAGACAGGAGGAAGGAAAAAGAAATAACCTTCTCCCAGCAGGCCACTGGTCTGTCACAAAACATCTGTACCTACTGCAGATAGATTTGTGGTTCCAGGATTGGACTCCTGAGTCATCTCAGGACCTATATGTAAATCTGTGGTAAAGATCATCCTTGAAATCAAGGGATTGCCAATGATCATCAGTTTATGTCAATTAATATTCATGTTTAAATTCTATTCACGTCCATCAAGAGTGAAACCTAAGTTAAGAGGTGTCCAGCACATACATACATTTTTACACAGTTGTCACTTGCATTTGAATTTGTGCTGCCTGGCACTTTTTTGGGAAAAAGCTCATAAAGCTGGAGCCTGAGAAAGAGTTCTCAGAGTTCACATGTCACAGAGGATGTGGTTTGGCCTTTATATCATTGCCTTTTCTGCTAGGTTACATTCGTTGCATAATAGGATTTTACAGCACATGCTGAGGAATTACACGAGGCTGTACAGCGGATTATTCTTCCCAATTCATCATTTGAATCTGCACAAGCACGTGCTATACGCAAAATGAGCCTGCTCACTGAAGAGAATTATAGTAACCCTTTAAGTTGGAAAATTGTAGGGTTTAACCTTTTCACTGATGAAATTTTATATAAAAGCATACAATGTAGTATAATGTTTTGAACCAAATCTACACCAAGCCCAGGGGTTAGCGCAATGAGAAGTGTGCAAAGAAAGATAGGAACAAAACCAAATGGAACCATAAAGAATGAAAACCAAAAACATTTAAATCCACAGCAAGAAAGAGACTGTCTCCATTGCTAGTTGTCCCCAAACTATGGGCTTTGTAAGCCCTGGGATGCCTGAATCGTTGGCAGTCTGCCCAGCTGACTACTCCTGAGTCATGAACCCTGTAAACCAGGGTCTTTGTCTTCAGGGGAGTGGCTGTCTCACAGTCACAGACTGTGGAAGTCCTGAATAGCCTCCTTAGGGAAAAAGTTTGGAAAGTGCCGTTAGCAGGCTCAGATTAACCAAAATAACTTGGTGCATCTTGGGAGAGGGGTGGAAAATCATTGGATGAGGGAGTCAGAATTACCCACACACGTCAACAAAAATCATGAAGGCCCGTCAGGAGATTAGGCATTGCAGCAGGAGAGCCCTTCCTGCACAACATGGTGAGAACTAATGGGAGCTGGAATGGGAAGGTGGGTCAGCCCCACAGGAAAGGAACCACTGCAGGATAAGTATAGGATGGGATTGGGCCCCAACACCCACACCTAGGGCCTCTCCCAAATTCCTGCCCCTCCTCCCCCAAACACACAAAGGGAAGAACTTAACCCTCTCTCATCCTGGAGCCTTCCCCATTGTCCCCCAGGGACAGGACCTGATACACACACCCAGGGCCTCTCTCCCCTAGGGACAGGGAAGGTGGGGGTCTCCCAACTGCCTTAGTACACAGGTGCCCAAAATTCTTTCCTGCAGCACTACAGCAACCCTGGTTTCCTGAGGAACTTTGTCAAATCTGAACAGTCTCTGTGGAAGGTTTTGATTTGAACAAATGAACAAACTCCAACGAAAAACTGTTTTGCCGGAAATTTTCCAAGTAGCTCTAAGAAAAGTTGAGTTCCACAGTGGGGTTGTAGCAGCTGTTAGAAGAGTCCAGAGCCTGCAATAATCCCTGTCATTCCTGTGGCCCTGCTTTACATATCAGTGAAGCAACGTTCATCCCCATCTCTTTCTCTCCACAGTCTACAACCATGGGATCTGAGCATGTCCCACATTACTTAAATTGGTATAACAACAAGGTCCCTAGTGTACTTCACAGATTACTTGGAATTTTTTCCTTCTCAGGTACAAGATACTGCTTCTTGAGATAATGTTGGGGGATTTGTTTTTCTAAATGGGGTAGTGGTTGTTGTAAATGTCATTCTAGACAGATGGGGGAAGGTTTATCAAAAGAACAAGGTCTTGCAGCATGAGCTAATGGTGGTCAGATTCTGGATTTGTGTAATCTCTTCTGGAAGTTCATTCAACAGCAGGATCCCCTTGTCTAAGAATGTCTCATCACCGTCTTTCACATGTTTTACCACAAGCTTTGTGAACAGAATTGTTCCGGAGAAGAGCAACTGTCTTGAGGAATCAGAGCTAGAGATGTATCTAATATAGCTGAGGCATGATTCCTTAATAGTTTGAAGGTCAGGACCAAGGCTGTCAACTGTCATGGAAACAGATAGAGCCAGAGGAGGGACCAAAGCAAAGATTTGATTTGCTTAAGCTAGCCGAACCTATAGATAAGATGAGTAGGTGTATTCTGCACAAGTCGAAGCCTTAGTAAAGAAGATTCTAAAGTCTTCTTTCTACATCCAGGAGAGACACAGAGTTATTCATTCCCCTTTAGAAGAGAGGAATTAGAAGAAAAGGAAGAAACAGTATGATTACATGAAAAAGTTCAAGAAGTTATTCCAAGATAGGAATCCTTCATAATATGGAAAACCAGCCTACATGAAGCCAACACCAAGGAACTCAAACTAAGGCAGGTAATAGCATAAAATGGGAATTATGAAGAACCAGAATTAATATATTAGTTGAAGAGCCTGTAGTCAAAGATTAAATATAGAAATACAAAGCACCTCAATGAACATGACAGGATAGAGACAAAACAGCATCACTTCTATTAAGGAAAACTGTGCTCTGATAATTTATTAGTATTCTTTGAATGTCTATAAAAATATGTGGATAATAAGTTCATATAATTAATTTGGATTTTCAAGAAGTCTTACACAAAACACCTCACAGAGGGTAGTAAAGGAACTAAGTCATCACAAAGGGCAAGAAGGTATCCTCCTTATTTGCTTGTGTGGGCTACCCACATTGTAGGTTATACTGTGAGGGGAAGGGCAGCAGCATTGTTGAGGCCATGACTCACCCTCTTGTGCAGGTCAGTGAAGAAAGGGTATGGTATGGGTGGGAACAGGTGGAGCCTGGACTACACCCCAACGTACTGGCCAGCACAGCTAAGCCACTATGGAGAGAGAAGTGATTTCCTACTGGTACAAGGCTGGAGCAGATTACAGGGCAAAGGGGGAACCAGGGACTGAAATGTGATTCCCAGAGGCTCCCTCTTACTCAGAGGATATTGAAAAAAGTGTTTGACATTCACAAAGTGCTGTCATGGAATAGACAATAGCTAAGAAATGGAAGCAGAAATAAATGTTACTCGATTTTCAGCATAGCAAAAAGTTAACATTGGGGAGCTCCAAAAATTAGTCCAAGGACCAGTGTTGTTTAATAGATTTATTAATGATCTCCAAATGAGGGATGATTAGAAAGCTGACAAAAATTACAGATGGCATAAAATTAGGACAGGGACTAGGAAAGAACATGAGGAACTCTAGCCTAAGCATGCTAAGTCAATGGATAACCTGTGAAATGTGAAAATCATTGTTCAAAAATGCCTGGTCCTGAATATTGGAACTTGATTATTTGAACTACTCGTACATACTGCTGAGTGTTAATTTAATTGTAACCACTTAGGGAAAAGAGCTGGAGCATCACTCTTGCCTCAATGTACTTAAAATGGTCACTTTAAAAAAGCATTAAAAAAATCTAATCAAAAATCAGAAAATGCATGTAACATCTTACAATTAATTGTCCCAAATGCATCTATGAACTGCATATGTATGTGAACATCAGTCACTTGCAAACATTGTTATAAATAAGAAAAACGTGTTTCTCTTCATAGCAGTGCCATCAATAGTAAGACTCATGTATGGATTAGGTTAAGAACGATCATAGTTCAAAACTACTGGAACATTTTCACTGGATTATGCCAGAATTAAATCATGTTGCTATTCAATGGAGTTAGTAGGTTGTGTCAACTTCCTAGCCAACAATATAAGAACAGGATCATATCCAGTCAGTCAGTCAGCAATATTTCTGTATAAATCTCATTAAGTTACAGCAAGAGATCATGAATGTTTCAGATCATGTTACTAACAAGCTATTTTACTGCCATTTCTATTTTTAAAATTAAATTTGTCCCCTTATTTTGTCTCTTTTATTAAGATCAGTCTGGCCACTTCATGGAGATGCTGAATGGGTGTGGAACTCTTTTGAAAATCTGCCCCTTAATGTCTCTGCGCCATAAAATCCGGAACAATACTTCCTATATCCCACCCTTTCTGTGTCTTGCCTTTCTAAACTGTAAACTCTTCAGAGTAGAGGGGCTTCTTTCTTACTATGTATTTGTGTGACGCCTGGCACAATGAGGCTGCAGTCCCAATAGGGCCTTCAGGCACCACAGTAATACTAATGATAATCAGTGTCCACAAGTGAATAAGGTCAACTGTTTGGAGGAAAGAGAAAAAAGATGCTGAAGGTATGAAAGTGTTGCTTATCAGTGACTTAATAGGCTATAACTTCCTTTCTCATCAAAGAATTGCCCCTTATCTACTTGCATTAATATACATGTTATTTAAAATGACAGCTTATCTAAAATGTAATTAGTTGAGCACCAGGGAGCTGGAACTATTGTGCTACAAGTAAAACAGGCCAGTGGGAATAATGTTAAAACTAGCTTTGTAAATTAAAAAGATGGACTCTGTGGTCTATGGGATATGTAATTTCCACTGGACATTATCAGAGTGTCATTGCTGGCGCTTTGGGGCTTCCTCTCACCCCCTCTTTTCATGTTGCTGTGTTTAGTTATTGCATTCTATATTTAAATAATGTTGATAGCATCTATTGTTAAACTTCCCACCAAGAGATTTTGCTACTGTTTCATAGGCTAGGGCTGCCAACTGACCGGACACCAAAAGTTCAGTTGTCACCTGCAGGAGCAATGTGTAGGGGGGGCATGCAGGTGCAAGTGCCCTCCAAAGTTGCCTGCCTGGGGTAGGTTCAGCTTTGTCCTTCTCCCCCTGCTTCTGCCACCTCCCACAGCCACGCTCTCCCTCTCTCCCAGGGAGCCACCACATTGGCTGGTGGGCTCTCACACCGACTCAGAGCAGAGTGGCTGCCACGAGAAGTGGGTGGTCTTGTCCCTTTCACTCCCTGCTGGGCCTGACTGCCAGGGTCACAGGACCAGAAATGTCCTGGGGAGTGGAAGAGGTGGAACCACCCACTTCTGCTGGCCACTCTGCTCTGGGTTGGCATGAGAGCTCAGATGCTCAGTGCGATGGCTGGGCTGCCTGACAGAGAGCCTGGCTGTGGTAGGTGCTGGTAGCCCTGTCTGGGCCCAGCTGCTGGGGACAGTTGCTGAACATGCTGCAGGGGCAGGCACAATGGGAGGAGAGACCCTCCCTCCCACTCCCCCCCCCCCAGGTAACTGGTGGGGTGGGGAGAGTGTGATGCTGCCTGGTGGGAGAGGAGTGAGTGGAGGGTGGTATCTTGGGTGATGGGGTGGAGCAGGGGGCAGGCCTCACGAGAAGCAGAAGTGTCCAGTTTCCAGAAATTGGAAAGTTGCAACCCTAGCTAGTGCTGCCAGGTCTGGTCACCATCACAGAAGGTGAATCTGCCTTAAACTTCGTAATCAGCTGCCCACTTTGGCCATTTTTTAAACTGCATTCAGTTTAAATAATAAATCCTTATAATAAACCTGTTCAGTTTGGCTAGCTTTCTTTTTTGTTTGTTTTAATTTGTTATCAGGTCTAATGCTCCAAGCATCCTTATTCCCGCTGAGCAATACCTTACTCCTTCAGTAGTCCTAAAGATTATTGTACAACTACTAAAGTGTATTCACCTACACCAGCAGAGGAAGGAAAGGGCTCTTTAGAACAGCTATGTTCTATTACATTGATTCTTGAAAGGAGAAATCTCATAATAAAAACAAAAAGTTTTAAGTAGTCATCATTTTAGAGAGAAAAGCAAAGTAGCTAACCACAAAGGGTAAATTTTCTTTAATATAAGAGACAGTCATTGGGCTGTTCAGGTTCAGAGAGAGGTTTAGGGAATTAGTCTGATGAAGGCATAAATGAGTCAGGATGTGACCTCACTAGCAATTTAAGTTCAGAGTAGAGATGTTACATTTGACTATCTCAACATTAACACAGCTCACTGTAGGATCTTCTTAGACACAAATACAGGAAAAACTCCAATCTACTGCTGGTTAGTGCTCTATTTCCGGGGCTTCCAAAGACCTGATTTAACTTTATATTTAGACAATTTTCATAGTTTTTCAATGCTATATTTTTCTAGTTGCAAATTATTCGAGCAATGAGATTCAGTGAGCAAGGTTCTGTTCTCAGTTGCACTGGAGTAAATCCATAGTAAGTCTCTTTATTTCAGTGGAGTTACTCTGAATTAATATTGTTGTAACTAAGATTAGAATTTAGTCCAGTGTTTGTGGTAAAGAAAAGATGTACTTGGAAAAGATCTATGAAAATATCCTGCTGAAGTATTCCTCTATGTAAATCCCTCTGAAGTAGAAAACACCATGATAAATTGCCTTATTTCTTTCTGTGTCACCATACTTCTACTCAACATGTTGCGAAATAAAAGGCTAGAAGCTGACAGGAGCCACATAAACACTGTGATATATTATAAAAGTCAATATATGGTGGGATTTTTAAAAGCACCCAAGCACTTAGGTGCTCAAGTAGGTACAGGAACACAGGGGGCCACCCTCCCAAATTAGTGCTTTAACCACTGAGCTAGGGAGTCATTCTCACTCACTCTCTCAAGCCCAAAGAATATAGCAGTATGTATAAAGAGTGGAACAGCTTCAGCTGGAGAAAGAGAGAGAACCTAAAGCCTGGTGGCTAGGATGCTCATCTGGGAGGAGTGAGATCTGCATTTAAATCCCTGCTCCAGAGTGGGTATTCAAACCTGGGTCTCCCCAGTCCAGCTGTGCTACTGAGTGCAAGGATAGGGGGCATCACCATCTTGTCCACCTCCTTTTTGTTAACGGCACCTAAATCCCCTGGTGAATGTAGCCCCCAAAATCTAACTTTCATTTTGGAAATGTTAAAATGGTTTAAATATTTCTGAATTTTTCTCTTTTTTACCAAAACAATTTGCTGACGTCAACACATATTTGATAAGTGAACCCAAACTGCATATTTTGGCAAAAAAAGTTTGGTGGCAAATCTTTTTTGTTAACTCTAATCATGGACTAGGAACAAAAATAATTGGAAAGACAAGATGTACAGTGCAACTCTGGTATGCTACATCTTTCCAGTCCAGCTCATACATTTCATGCAGCTCTCAGTTCAATGCCTACGAGCTAATTTTACTTGCTGCTGATGTCAGCTTAAAGCAGTTCCTCTGAAACTTCCACTGAACTTGTTCCGTGAGTTAGTGGGGTTGCTTTAATTAGAAGGACCACTCCTGTAATTTGTTTTGCTGACAATTATATTCCTGAGCTGAGCTACCACTGAAACTTGTAAGTGATAGGGAAACTAATTATGAAGCTGGTAGGCAAGAACCAAACCCACTAAATTTAGGCTACCGTTAGAGATTGGATTCAAGTTTCTGTTTCAATACCAATACCCTAAACTATCTAGTGATTCAAAATCCAAACCTAATCTTGATTTCAAATTTCATAATAGTTTCTCTTCATAATATGCCAAACTGGAGCCTTAGATAAAAACACTGAAAAAGTTTATGCGTGTTCAAACTCCAGCACTGAACTTGTATTCAGATTTTGCAGCTTGGGTCTGCGTCTTGCCAGCATAAGGCATAAAATAAAATATTACTAAAGAGTGAGAAATACTAGCCCTACATTTTACATCAAATACAGAGAGAAAGTAAACCAAAAAACCCAATACCACAAATATGGTGTCCTCTGATAATTGTTATTTATCATCTCAGAGCTCATTATGAAGCTTTTAAATAAGTGCTGAGGGGACATTCCAATCTGAACTGTTAACTCAGAACTGTGCCTGAGACAGCTCTTGTGGTAGCAAGACAAGCCTGCCTAGAGAGTATGTCAGACCTGCCAATTAGAGAAGTCAGGCATGCTGCAGAATTACAGAATAATCTGACTTTTTTTTTTTTTGGCTGGTATGTCTCAAGGCTTTCTGTTCCTTCTAAAACAAAAATAAATACTCAGAGGGAATGAGCCTGTCCTCATATTTATAAATCAGATAACTTTGTATAACTTCGCAAACTTGCTATGGGCCAAATTTAGATCTCATGTGAGCAGGTGCCATAGGTCAAGTAGGTGAAGTCAATGGAGTTGCCCCTCCTCGCACCAGGCTAAAATTTGTCCTGTTTGTCTGATAAGTCTATTGGGTGTATGCATAACACTTCTGTTAACTAAAGCAGGAACCATACATAGGCGTCTGAGTGCAGAATTTAGGCCTAAGAATTTGACCAATGGTTTGCTTCGCAGGACTATATGAACATAGAACCACATCAATGCAAAACCTGATGCAGAGTTCAATAAACACATGGTTCATACAAATTTTTGTGGACATCTTCATTAATTCAGCACTCCTGTCTGGTTAATGTGCCTTATCTAGATAGTGTACATTTTATCTAAAGCATTTATTAAAATAAGCAGGCACACATACTACAACCATTTCATTAAAGCCAGATCTAGAGTATAAATTTAAGTATGCTAGCGGCTCAGCAGTTAAGTCCATATTTGATATACTGACATTTGTAGTTGAAGCACTGATGAAACGATGTTGTTTCCCTAAGTATAGCAATTAGGATATTTTGTATCCTTTTAATAAGTAGGAAATGCCTTACCTATTCAAATACGAGGTTAGCAGGTTCAAATGGATACATTCCTGTTTTTGCAGATTGAAATTACTGCAGGTGCCCACATTTCAAATATGTCCCCAGGACTTTCCATGTTGGCTTTTTGCACAATAGCTAACTCAGTTCCAAAGTTACCCCATATTCTCTGCCTATGCTTATGTGTAAAATTGAAATTCTCTGCAATTCTAAAACACAAGCAAATTAAAGTTCTAATATATTACAACAGCTTTTCCTACTATACTGTCCTGATTGAGGACATCTCTTCACATTAAAACCTGAGATAGAACTGCCCCAGATAATCCAAAGTCCTGTTTAGTAAAGTGAGCACATTGCATGACAGGTGAGAACTTTGGGAATTTATTCTATGCTACATGACTCCTCAGGCAGGATAGGCAAAAGAAGCATCTGGGCAACATAATTTGCATGCAGGTACGTTCCTCACTAGTTGGATCAGGGTTTCTACAGCTATCCAATAGCCAACCCCTTTTCAGAGCAAAATTCTCAGACTTCTTCCAGCCCAATCACATTGCTATATAAAGCAATTAAGTTCAGGGGGCACACTATGCTGTGTGTTCATCAGTTACTACCTTGTAACAGTATTTGTCAGAAAGATGAAATAGAAGCTAAAAGTCGAACCACAATCTATGGAGAGATGCATGCCTAGTATCAGATGGAGAGCCAAAAAATAAGCAAATAATTATGCTAAAGGACATACTGAAGAAAATTAAGTGTCACACTGAGATGAGCTGGACAAAATCTACTGGATTTTTAATAGAGTGGTTTTAATAGAGTGGTTTTTCTAAAAAGAAATTTGGTAATTAAGTAATTAGCTCAGCATAAAGAGCACTTTTAAAAGAAAAGTTATAATGATTTTTAATAACTTTGTGTCTAAACATGCTGCAACAGAGCGAGTCCCGCTTCCCATGAGGAACACATATAAGGGCTTATGATCTAAACTCACTTCCTTCCTGGGGTAAATATTTATTTTTAAGTCATGTATCAGAAGCCTGAGGCTTAACTACTCTTACAACATAAATCTAACCCCACAGAAGCTTAGCCTGTACAGACTGTTTTAGGGTTTCTTCCAACAGAACCTGTTCTCTCTCCCTTATTCTATCACTTTCTTTAATTAAGCAGACTCTTAGAATTGTATACTACTATGTGCAATGGATCCCAATTGGTCTAACACCCAGAGTGAGTTTGCACCTGTGAACAGTGTCCTAAACCAGATACTCATGTGAATATTCATATGACAGATGATCAGGGTAGGCATTTAAGTGGGCATTTGTCCCATTTGCTCTTGCCAACAGTTTCACCAAAAGAGTCAAGACAGGCAGGACAGGGCTTAAAAACCCCCCCTGCTTTCAATGAAAGGGTTTCAATTTTTCTTTTGTTTTTTAAATTAAAAAAAACACCCACTTTTTTTTGTATTCCATAGATGCCCTTAAAGATCATACTGTCTTAGGTCTGCAATTTCTGGGCAAACCTCAGAGTTTCCATTTTGTTCAGCTACATAAATTATGGATGCTTTGCCATATCTTCTGGGTCTGCAACACTGACCTGAAAAATCACAAGAATAATCTGTCTTGTGAGATTTCTTGCCTTTTGTGCTTTTAATGCAAAAAGAATCTCATGATAGTTCAGCACTTCCAGATGGTGCATAAATACATGAAAATAGAAAATAATAAGTAGTAAGATAAATTTGTTTATACTTTGAAAATGATTTCATGAGTTGGATTAAAGTTAAATACAAAAGTTTAAGAGGTGAGAGTAGGTGGGAATTTTTTTTATCCAAACCAGTTTGTTCATCCCAACTAATCTGTGATCCAACTCCTTAATTGCTAAGGAAATCTATCTACAATTCCATGATAATTTCTTCCTGCCTTTGTTACCACCATAAGTGTAACAGGCGATATTCATGGCTGGTGGTGCAGTGAGAATTCAATTTACATTCCAGGTAAAAGCCAGTGAGTACAACTGGCCTTAATTCTTCCATTCACCTAATCTTAAATCTTCTTTCTTATGACTTTGTTTAGTCACCACTATCCAATAATGGAAAAAAAAGTGGCCCTTGAAACTTCAGGAACATTTTTCATAATCCAACAAAGATTAGTAAATCAGTAATTAACTTCTTTGACTCAGCTTCCTGGAACATGTGCTCCAGATACACTGCAACCTTTTCTTTAAAATGCTAAAAGTAGGAGAGGGAAGCATTTTATTGCATCTTCAAACTGCTTTTACATAATATGATACTTTAAATATAGAGTGCCTATTAGGCTGAGGTTTATGAGTCTATAGACTAAATGACCCTTTTCCCTCATGTATTGCAGTCAGAAAGGGGGACCATTTTTCTCCTAGTATTTTCAATACATTGTCTTTCCTTTCCTCAGAGTATATCAAGTATTTGAAAATGCTCATCTGCAAAAACATACAAAACTAAATATAATATAATTCTTCAGGGAAACAAATATTAAGTGAGAGCTGTGAAGATGGCACCTAGTCTGAACATTTGTTCAAAAATTCTAAACTTAAAAAATAAAAATGAAAGCTGTTACACAGTGAACTACAGCATCAAACCCTAAATATTTTTTTATTGCTTGAGACCATTCTAATGCCATTATGTCAGTTGCTTTCTGATTGGTTTCTCGTGGTTTAGCATTATACATGGCCAGTGCGTCACTTCAAAGGCAACACAATCAAAACACATAACAACAAGTAAGGGAGGTGTTCTAGAGGTCGAGTGAATGAGCCTGCCATCAATAGAATGGGTGGAAGAATGGTCTATATCACTCGGCTACAGGCATGCTGGTGCAAACCCAAGTCTTTCTTTTCCCTTTGTGGTATCATTGCTGATTTTTTTCTGTGCAGACACATACAGATATCACAGTGATAAATGGGGATCAAACTCAGGGTCTTCAGCACAAAATGCACAAGACTGTACCTCTTCATACAAGTATGAACTCCTTTCTCTCTAAGTAAATAGGGGCTATGCTTTTGGGTCCCAATCCAATACTCACTGAACTAACTCTAGGCACCTGTTCTGTGTGTGTGTGTGTGTTTTCTTTTTTTTTAAAAAAAAAAACTTGGTTATTACATGAATTATAGCAACTAGAGAAAGAACACTCTAAGACATTCAAAACTTTCTGAAAATTTCAGCATCAGTAGAGCTAGTTGAAACTGGGAATTTCCATTTGGCAAAACATTTTGATATTTGAAAATCTGTTTGTTTGTTCCAATTCTAAACAAATTTTGTGGGAAATTTTCTCAAAATCAAGCCATATTGTGAAAACAATGTTGTTGTTTTTTTGTTTTTGATTTTTTTTTTTGGTCAAAATGGTATTTTCCCCAAGGAAAACAGTTTCACTGCAAATTTTCCAACCAGCTCTATCACACTGAAATTTTCCATGCTTACTCTGCCTGTAGATGAGTTTTACAGCTTCAGCAAGACCAGCTCAATGTTTGATTACAAGATGAGTAAACAACTTTATATGGTGCACCTTCTACACTGAATAACACAGTGCTCTACAATGCAATTTATGGTTTCTCCAACTTTTTACAATTCCTTGCAATTTATCACATAGATATTACCACTTCTACAGATATATTTGCACTTCTATCACCATAACAGCCCTGCCTTTATTCAAATCCATTTCTATAGCCTTCTGAACATTCACATGCAGTATCGTTAAATACAGCAGATACATAACTACTATGTTAAACAATGGTAAATTTCAGCTTGTCTGAAACTAATAGAACACTGATGAAAGCAATAAAACTCACTGTTCTTCTTATAAAACATGACTTCTCCTTTGAATTCCACCTTGTCTTCCAGTGACTTTTCAATTTGAAGAATCATCTGCTCATTTGTTTCAGCACCAAGTAAAAATTTACAGCTGCAGCTCTTCTGCATGACTTCAGTTCGTGCAAATCCAGCAAGCTCACAGAAGCCATCTGAACAGTAAACAATAGGGAATCCTTTAGCCACCTGAGCATTTGCAAGGATGAAGTTACTATCTGTAGAGGAACACAGAAGTAAAACATGAATTACAGACTGAATTACAGCATGTCTATCATAGTCCTTTGTATAGCTACGATGGAACCCACAACTGTGCATTAATACATAAAACCAGACTGTTTGACTATCTCAACCAGATTGAGAAGTATGTTATTGGGTTGAAATAAAGAGAAGAAACAACCAACGCCTCCAATTTAACCTATCCCATGACTCAGGAAGAGAGGGATCAGACTGAAACTTCCATTTCTCACTCACTAGACTGAATTTAGATTAAGTCCAGTGGCCAAAAGACAATACCATTCAAATGGCTCTTCATGATCGGTGTGGTATTTTTAAAATAAATTAGTGGCCTCAGAGCACTTTTCACTGGATTGCTGTCAATATATCAAAACAACCATAGCTGAGCACCTTAGCAGAGAAGCCAATGACTGAATGAGAAGAACTTAAATAGCCCTTTACGTTATCTCGAGGCATCCCTGAAAGTGGGATTGATGCACGCTGGTGAAGCATTGTGGAGTAGGGTGACCAGATGTCCTGATTTTATAGGGGCGGTCCCAATTTTCTTATATAGGCTCCTATTGTCCCCCACCCCCTGTCCTAATTTTTCACCCTTGCTGTCTGGTCACCCTATTGTGGAGACAGCTGCCCTCTTACCTCTCAGGATATATCTCCTCTTGGGGATGCAGAAGATTTCAGTCTAAAAAGCTGTCACACAAATGCTTTTCGTAAGCACTAAATTCATTTTAAAACCCTAACGTTATTTAAAAAGGTCTATAACATATGTGTTATATTATGATTTTTAAAAAAACCCAAATCTTCTGGGAGAAAATTCTTAATTGAGCAAGTCTTCCATTGAAGTAAATGAGAGTTTTGCTCAATTAAGGACCACAGAATTTGCCCCCTTTAAAAGTATCATGCTTATTAAATCTCATATTTTTATTTGTAATGTGTTTTAAAATGTGAGAAAGACTTCTAAAGAAGGAAAACAAAAGGACTAACCTTTATGTTACTAAGACAATGGTAACTTAAAAATTAGTAGTGGAGTAGCTCAGAAGAGCCCCTAAAATAGTCTTTAAGGAAAAAAATAGAAAATTATGAAACCTTAGATGCCTAAGATATCTAAGATGTACAGGTGCTTTTGAAAATCTCATTTGGTAACCATTTGTGTCATCATGAACCTAACACCTTTGAAAATCAGGCCCTAAATTAGTGCTTCAACTTTTTCATTCTTCAGACCACATCATAAGAAGGAGATCCTAATTTCAAATCACCTTTCTCCTGAATCTCTCTCAATCCCCTTATTGTTGCTTCTCAGATACTTCAAGCTTGTTTCCAGAAGTCTGAGCTGCTGCTCACCCAATTAAAAATACAAGCAAATAACCTTGTGCCTTGTCTCCAGCCAAGCTGATCAAGCGTTTAATACCCATTACAAAGAAGTTATTTTTAAATGTACGTAAGAAATGAGAAGTGCTTTTTTTCTAAATACATTTCTTAAAAGTGCATGCTAATGAGCTAATGTTCTAATCATTTTAGCTTTGGTTGCATACCAGCAGAGACACGGATACTGTTGAATTCACAGGAAGGTGAATCACAACCACTGTATAAATTAAGCTGTTTCTTAGTTCTCTTGTTACAGCGACCCATCCTAGAACTCATGGTAGGCTCCATTAACTCTACTTGAAGAATAATAGTGATGCTGGTTAGGGGGTTACTTACAATGAAATTTTATTTGATTATTCCCAATATTTAGGGATCTTTGGTAAAATGTTACATACAGAAACATTGCTCAGAATATAATTATAGCCACCAAAGACAAAAATCACATGAAGTAGAGGTAAATTTCTGATTATTTAGTTATGTACCACTCTTTCAAAACATCCGAATCATGACTGATCTAGAGACTGAAGCTGTTGTATGCAATAGTCATCTTACATCACAACCCCCACTCAAACGCAGTCTTGATTTCAAAGTTCAATGTGTTTGCAGACTTCAACTATTCATGTGAAATTTCAGAAGCATGGCCTGAAATTGTTTGCCCAACTGTAAAGCTGGCAAATTCTGCTCCTCTCCAAAAAGCCTCTGTCCCCTACATTTTAATAGGCAAAAGGAATCACATTAAAAGCATTGCAGAAGTGGGTGGTGAGTCCTGCGAGCTGCTGAAGTGGGGTGGAAATAAGAAGGGGCTGGCTATTGGAATTTTTGATTGGAGGTTCAAATTAATCCAGTTTAAACCTTTCAAATTGCAGGCAACAGTTCACTTCAGTCACCGGTGGACAAATCTGAAGGGAACTGCAACTCCTTTTGCATACAATCACCCTAACTCAGCAACTCCCTCTGTTCTGGTCTCTTTTGAACTAGTATAGCTCCCTCACCATATGGTGTATAGGTCCCATTGCACAGCCTTTTTGCCTGTGCTTCCCCTACCATTAAGGAGAAATGCAGGGCTTCATTGTTGTAGGGGGCCTTCCGTGGTCTGTCCAAACTTCACCCTGAATGCCAAATGCCAGTATTTTTCTTGTATTCTGCTCATTACTGTGTGTTTACCCTACAGCATCCTAAAGGGGACCCAGGTGCAGCTTTCTCCCAAAGCAGACATCTTTCATTGTTTAGAACTGTTTGTGTGGCGAGGGGGAAGATGCTGAATAAAATGCAACCCTTGATAAATATTCATAAGCGGATAATGGTTTGGGTCAGTCTGCACAATGTATAAATCTAAACATGTAAACAATAAAGTATGCATAGCTGTTTGGTGGGGAGACAGTGTATAAACCTACAGGAAGAAACAGTGGGCTTGATTCTCCTCATACTTAGGTTTTATGTCAGTGGAATTTCACTGACTTCAACTGAGTTTTTCCTTATTTACATCATAGTGAGAAATGTTGGCTGATATTTGCTGGGACTGCAGTATTTTTAGGACAATGCAGAGTTTTCTTAGGATAGGTTTGCCTTCAGGGGTTACACTTCACATGTCTGGGTTCAATTACTCTTTGCTCCTATTTAATTAAAGACATTTCCAAAATTGTTTATGAAATTCAAATAGATACTTTTTGTTTGCTGCATATTTATTTTTAAAAAAATCTAGATCAGTTCAACATATTCTTTGACTCCCCAGCCTGTCATTTTTATTTGCCTAACTAGGGAATAATTATTACCAATCGTACACTGACATACTGTTCCTGCTGTCAACACAAAATCAAATCCCCATACTGCCAAAAGAATTAAAATCATATGCTAGCACCATCATTAAGTTACAGTGCAACAACATAAAAGTGATGGATCTCACATCCCAAAAGCAACTGTAGTTGTAAACTTAATTTATTTCTGGGTTTCTTACTGTTTAAATTACAATTATCCACTGCAAAGTCATTTATCTCTTTCTATCTAATTCAATGTCAGATGCATGAAGCAGACTGGAACACTAAATGGACAAAAAGTGTTCTGGAGAATGCTACCTAACTGTAGGAGAGTTTGAATGTGTTTTTAGATACAGGAATAGATTAGAAAATACTAAGTATACCAAGAACTTGTAAATCATGGAATAGGGGCAAATTCTACCAGGAGTTACACTGAAGTACATTTGGAGTTGGTCCATTGCCATCAGTGCTGCTGCATAAATCAGAGAGAAAAAAAAATGCTCAAAGAGCCTGATCCAAAGCCCACTGAACTCAAGTGGATTCTTTCTACTGACTTCAAAATATGTAGGATCAGGTTTCTAGGACTTGATCACACACTCATTAAAGTCAATGGCAGAACTCCTACTGACTTTAATGGTGCAGGATCAGGATCATACTCTCTATTTCCTGATTTGCAAATTCTGCTTAAATTGACTACAAATTATGTAGTTATAATTCTACTTCAAAGTATAAATCATAATTACCTATGAGATAAAGACCAAAAGATAAAGTATAAATATTTCTATTGCCTGAACAATATTTGTAGGAGTTGCTTCAAACTTGTGTTAAAAATAGTTTAGAATCCACTGGGCCTACACATACACAAAAATTGATCTTATCATTAATTTAAAAGATTGGAAAAAAAGAAACACTTAAGTATTATTTTAAATATATAATGGCATATTTCTTTGCAGCTAAGTAATTTGATTTAATAGTGGTTTATTTCCACAATTTTGAAACTTGAAATAAAATCACATATTCATGTTTTGTGCATACATTCTGCAGTAATATTCCATAAATGGACCATAGAAACAACAGCTCAATCAGGTTTAAGGTGACACAGACAAAAAGCTTTGGCATTAAACTCAACGGGCCTTACTGAAAGCCAGTCATATTGCAAAATACAAAAGGAGAAAGAATGAATTAGTATGCAAATTAGAAATCTGTAGGCTGGAAGCTGAGGAAAAAGAAGTTACATCACTGGTCTCCAAACTGTAGGGTGCACCACCCTTAGGGGGTGCAGAGGAATGGTGGTTTTTTGGGGGGCAGAGGGGGTGTAGCGGTGCCTGGGCCAACCCCCACGGGGGATAGGGAGGGAGTACCACCCAGCTGACCCCACCACAGCTACATCGCCAGCCCCATCTCCACTCTGCACCCTGCTCTGCCCCGAGCCACAGCTCTGCTCCTCTCCCAACCCAGCGACAGCTCCAGGCCCAGTCACAGCTCCACTCCGCCCCACCACTAGCCCAGCCTAGCTCAGTCACTAGCTACAGTTCTTCCCCCAACTACACCATCATCCCAAACTCCTCTGCTGTGCCAACTCTGCAGTAATGTGGTGGGGGGGACGACAGATTCCATTATTGGGGTCGGGGGAAATGACAGGACAAATTTGGGCACCACTGGTTTACACTGAAATTTACAGTAGAAGAGTTGCTGTGGGCAATACAAAACAAACAGTTCACTGGAGCATTTGTTTCCACATGTGCATATATGTAGAAACCACTGATCATATTTCTCTTAAACTATAGAGGGTAAAAGGCCGCATGTCTTAATTCCCATTTAGTTGTTTCAGTAAATCAATGCAAATCCTTCTATCTGCCCCCTCAAGTCAACCTGCCGAACAGCTCATGAGTAAGGATGAATGGGGACAGAGCTCAAGTATGGAAGTCTGATAATGCTTTAAAAGATTGAATGATTAGAAATGGTGAGAGCCTCCAGCAATAGCCACATAAATACAGCTTCTGAGGGGAAAAAATACCTGCTGCACAACTGTGTTCCAGATTTTCTTTAGAAAGATTAGATGTCTAGTGCTTATGGCGGTGAAGATAAACTCCGGAATGTGTAAGTGAGGCAGCTTTAAATTCATTTGGAGTAGTACTGAAGAAGATAGAAATGTTACATAATAAAGTGTAAGTCTGTACTTTCTTATGAATACAGGACCCATCACTGTAAACTCTATGATTGACTTAACTGGGCAAGTTTCTCCAAGTGAAGGCTGGCATTGATTTAGTTCATTGCATAAATGTGTTCATAGTTAGACAAAATTTATAAATACAGGGTACAAACATACCTCTGCTTAAATCAGTCAATTAGTTCTAAAGTGTCCAGGAAACAGGGCTGCTCACCCCTTTATAGGCCAAAGGGCCTAGGGCTGACAAACTCTGTTTAATTAGCTCCACCCTGCAACAACTGATCTATGTAGGGAGGAAGCCCACTAGTATGGAGCTAGCTGTAGAGGAGACTATCCTGAACTCCAGTGGTAGGCCCCTGGAATGTGATCTTGAGGCCAGCATTCCATAAGGAAAAGGCATCTGAAGAGAAGATGTGAGGGAAGGAGACTGTTTTGGTTTATGATATACTTGGACATTCTGTAGAGAAAAGCCTATGGAGTCAGTAGGAAGATAAGAGTGAGAAGAACAGCGAGTTGAGTCTAGGAGGAGTGAAGGACCTTTTATTTGTGGGAACTTGGGACTGTTGTTGAAAGTGGTGCTCATTTGGGGATGCTGAATACCCCTGGAGGGGACTGAACTTTTAACTGACCTGGCCAGAGGACTAGGCCCCTGAAGGCCCAAAGATATGTCCAACAAGGAGGAGCCTACCAAGGGGAAGGCCCTGCATCTAGCCACAAGGGGATGTTGCCCAGTGAGTTGCTTCTGTGAATGTGGGGCTTGCTCTTGTGTGGGACCCTATAACAACCAAGAACTAGAACCAACAATGGAGCCCATCTAATGAGGGGCTGAGCTACCTCAATTCCCACTGAAATCCAGTTGCTAGGTGACTCAAATGCCCCTCAGGATGAGACTCTAGGTACAAGAAATTGGGGGATTGCAGTCCCAAATAAAGTGGGTGGAAAATATACCTTTTCTACTGGTATAGCCACAAAACTAGGACTGAACTGAAAATATTGTTTAATACTTATTACCATAGGTAAATTTAATGCGCATTCAATAAGACTACTTACTGTAGTAAGTACTGTGTTTAGTAGTGTTTGCAGAATGGTGGGGAATGGGTTGGTTTTATGTAAAGTTAGGACACCACAAAACACTTTCAGCAAATATTGACTTTAAGAATTAAATGCTCAGAAACAGCAATTTGTAAGCACATACTGGAGAATCTTCCCAGATGCCAAATTTAAAATTCATCTGCCATGAACACACACACTGGAAAAATGGATTCTAAAAGTTATCTCATCAAGGAACAGAAATGTACCTCATGACTTAAGTAACTAATTTTATACAGCTCAAATGTCAGACTTCACATACCAGATACTCATGTCAAATTGCTCACAAGAGATCTTGCATTCAAATAATTCTCTCGAGATAATGAGTAAACTTGAGAAAATTGCAATCTGTATGGAGACAAAATATCAAATAAATGATTCACTATGAATTATTCCCTTAGCTCTAATTTTTTTAAAAAAAGTATTAATTCCTTATTTTAAGAAACCTCTTTAGTATAAAATGACCTGAAAGTGTCACTTCTCAATATGGTCTTTTTTTCAATAGAAAGGTGTCATAAGTGTGAAGTAGTCTAGAATTAGTGTTTACCTGTAAGGGGTTAAGCTAAAGGTAACCTGAGAGGTGGACAACTGACCAATGAGAAATTCCTCAAAAGACAAAGGATTTTAAGTTTCAGTTTCTCTCTGGGTCTCTCTCTGTCCACCTCGGCTATGGGGGGAACACAGCTATGTCTTTCACTGTAACTATAAGATTCTATTAAGTATTGTAGTCAGTAAGTTTACCTTCTCTTTATCACTTGGAGAGTTCTCAGTGGTGAGTGTTGGCTGGGTGCTTCTTGATATTGTAAGCATCAGCAGAGATATCAACTGTGGGAGAAAATTGCCTTGGGGGAGAGGTTTGGTTTCTGAATCCTTTTGTTGATTATGGTAGATGCTGTTCTATTGATGGTTATAAGGGATTTATTCCTTTCTTTTTTTCTTTTATTAAAATCTTTCTTTTAAGAAGCTGCTTGTTTTTCATTCTGTAAGATCCTGGGTTTGGATCGGGCACATCTCGCAGGATCAGGCGAGGTTTGTTTTTTTTTTCTCTCAAGCTTCCCAGGGAAGGAAGAAGTTTGGGGGGTTAGTGGAAAGGGAAAGAAGGGTCCCCAAACTACCCTAGACCTAGTTTGGTGGTGGCAGTGTACCAGGTCCAGATACAGAAGAATTTGTGTTCTGGGGAAAAACATTTTAACCCAAACTGGTAAAATAAGCTTGTGGGGGTTATTTCTTTTTTCATGCGGGTCCCCACATCTGTACCCTAGAGTTCAGAGTGGGGAGGCAATCCTGACAAAAGGTCTCCACATATTTTTCCACCTCTAGCCTCTTTTCTCTCCATCCTCCACCCTGTCTCTTCACAAAAAAAAAAAATCTAAAAAACTCTCAAATTTGGGTTGGCTGCCTAATTTAGGCATTTCTGTTTGAAAATGTTGGCCCAAAGTTTATATAGTTAGTCAAATCTTTTGCCTCAAATGGTAATTTTGTGGAAGTTAATATGGAATTTTCCTTCAGACCCACAAAATGAAACATCGAATAATTAATTTACAGACGAAAACAGTTTTGGGGTATTGGCCAATATAAGTGTTGGGATAATAGCAGAAATGGGTCAGTCTTGTACTGGACTTCAACCATCTCTAATCTGCACTATTTAATTCACCATTAGTATCTTTAACACCATCTAGTGGTCTGACTCTGATCTCAGGTACTGCGTGTGGCTGTATCACAGTGCTGATTTTACCAACTATGCAGTAATACATGTCATGTAACTAATATCCTAGCTGAGCCTTTAGAAGTTACTGTATTTATAGTGTGCTAGTGCCTAACAACTACATTCAAAATTGGAGCCCCATGTGGTGCTATATGGTACACAAACACCAAGGAGGACACTCAACTTGGATGAGCGTGCTGCTTCAGTGGCTAGAAACCCTCCCTTTTACCTCCAACTTTCTCAGAAACACCAGCCCTTCCTGCTAGATGAAGCCTTGGCCGCAGCAAGCCATGCATTTGTCACTACCATGTTGGAGCACTACAGCTCATTGTGTCTGAAGATGAATGTGAAGACAATGCAAAGTCTGAGGCAAACGACAGCTGTCTATATCCATCCCAGTTTTGATCATGTGAGCACAATGGGTTTGTGCCCTTGTCCCTCAGTTGGTTCCCACTTCTCATCCACTGCTAGTTCAGGACATTGACCAATCTTCAAAGCCACTAATGGATCAGGGTCACAACTAGACTGGAAGCCACATCTCCTCCTATGAACAGCAGTTGCTGTCCTCTGGGATAATGCAAAGCATAAAGTCTAGAATGAAGTGCACCAGAGCCAGGAGTTAAACATTTTCAGCTCAGAGGATCTAATAGTGGAATGGACTCCCAGGGGAGATTAGATGAAGTCAGAGTCTGACCACCTTTAAAAAACACTGTTAGCCTTCCTATTTAATGAAGTTTCTCACCAAAACCCCATTTATGACATCTACCACTACGCTTTACAAATAATTAAAAACAAACCAACACACCAACCATAGCAGAAGTTTCTATAACCCAAAAAGGGAGAAGAGCCAGAAACTCTATGAAGTCCACTGACAACTTTGTCATTGCCACTCTGTTTTACATGGAAAGTTCAGATGCTACAGTGATTGGTGGTAGTACAAAATTATGAGAAAGAGACCAATAGATAGATATAGTCCATATCTTGAGCAGCATTAGCATAATTTGAAATAAGATGTAATATACATATGTGACCAGAAAAAAAGGAAGGACTGCTGTGGGAGAGAGAAAACAGGTGATAATTTACACAGTTTTCCTGTGTTTCTGGGGGGTTGGATTTTTTTGGACAAGGTATTTAACATTCTTTGGGAATGAAAAACTAGTGCTCTGGAGTCAATCCAGACTATAATGTCCTAGAAAAGTGCAATACATATCTGGCATCACCCATAATTACATTATTTGATAACAGATGCCTTATTATGTAAATTCTTCAAGCTCAAATTCTATTAGCAGCAGTATTCCTTTGACTCTTCCACAGGAGGAGATTACTCTGAAAAGGTTAGTAATTTTGTTACTCAGTCAAATTTAACAACCATCAGAAAAAGAGGAGAAAGCTCGTTTCAGTTCCCCAAACAGATAGGTAGAATGTGAATTCTTTGAGGCAGGGATCATGTCTACTGCTATATTTGTACAGCATTAGGTACCAATGGTCCAATAAGAGCCAAATTAAAACAATTTACAAAACAAATGATCCTGGTTCCTTTCTCTTCCAGAAAAGTATCTGACATTCTCCAAACAGGTAGACTACATCAACTATTTGATACAGATGATTACTATTGTCAATAACAGTTCCAATGGATATAATTAAATGTAGGTAAGCAATATTCCAAAACTATGATTAATAATAATAGGCCTAAAGGTAGACTTATTTGAACCGTACCTTCATATTTTGAGCTGGGACTACATTTACTTCAGCATGTAAATGACAGCAAAGAAGCTGTTTTTATTAAGAGCATTTATCAAGGGAAAAGAAAGATGTTACAGAATAAAGACCTCCTGCTGTTACCTATGAGTCCATTTGTTCATACTTGCATTCATGAAACTCCTCCCCACATTGTATCCCTCTATAGGAGTTGGACACAATGGGGGCACAATGACTACTCCAGGCTAACAGGGACTCCAGGGCTAGTCTCCCCATAGAGGCCAGGAAGGAGAAAGGGCAACACTATGATCTTGTTACAATCTCCAAGGGAGGTTCATCTACCCCACTGCCACTCAAGCAATCTCTCAGGGCTGGTCTTCACTAGCACGCGGGATCAACTGTAGATACACAATTTCAGCTACGTTAATAACGTAGCTGAAATCAGCGTACCTACAGCCGACTTACCTGCTGTCCTCACAGCGGCAGCGGTCAGCGGTGTGCTCCCCCATCAACTCCAGCTTGCGCCTTTTGGCGAGCGGGAGTTACGGAGTCGATGGGGGCGCCGCTGGCGATCGATTTATCGCGTCTTGATGAGAGGCGATAAATCGATCGCCATAAGATCAATTTCTCCCGGCTCTAGTGAAGACAAGCCCGCAGAGTCTGGTGTGGTAGCCATGTTCTTCCTCTGTTCCAGAAGGCATTGTCTCAGTTTGAGTTCCACTGGCTCAAGGAACTCCTCATCTAGCACACCTTTTGAGCCTGATATGTTGAGGTACACCCAAAATAATCATTTTCTAAATGACCATGTTGATTTTCTATTGTTAAATTACAATATACTACTCCCACCAGAGAAGTTTTTGTTTTCTATGGAAGTTGATTCAGTATTTGTGTCCTATATTATGACTGGTTTTGAGAACAGATTTATTTTGGGATTTAGCCAGTTTATTCAAAGAACTCCTGATCATGGTGTCTGTTTTTTCCGTAAGTTTGGATTTTTGGTTAGACATCACAATCTAAAGTTTGGCCTTCCTTAGAAGCAAACCATTGTCCTAGCATGAAATGTAAGGCCACTCTCTCACCCACACAGACACTGCATACCATTACCTCAACAAACAGCTCTCAGGCTTTATCTCTGCATTTTCATGTATATGTCTCTGCAAATGCTGATAATATTTAGGAGGGGAGTACTTTGTAATCTTCCTGTTCTCAGTGATTTAGCTTTTATCAAAGCCTTCTTTGTGCTGTCTGGAGAACCTCTCTACTCTGTGATGAATGTTGCAGGAGATACATATTTCACAGAAAGAATGATCCAGTATTCCTGGGGACTTCCACCTACTTTCATTCATCATATTGCCCTTAGCTGTAGACAGGACTCTACAAAACAAATTATTCATAGGCATACAATGTATGCCTTTAAAAAGAGGTTTTTGCCAATAAAATGAAAAGCTGTAGAAAGAACGAGAGCATAGTGGCTCTCTCATCACTTTATACATTCCTCTTGAGAGGTTCAATGTATAAAGTGATAAGGTTGAATGAGAAGCTTCATGATTTGACAAGAGTGCTCACCTGCTTACAGAATATACTTCCTGTCTCCTGGAATGGAGTCATCCCTCTCACCCCCATACACCTTAGCCAGCAGAGCTGCCCAACTGCAAAGGAGGAGTGAACTGCACTCCGACAAGAGTAAGTACTTTAGTCCCTGTCCCTGGGACCAAGCAAGATAGGAGTAGGGAAAACCTTGAGAGAGAGTCACAATTCCTTTCCTGATCTCTCTTTGGAACAGTACAGCTCTATCCTACCCACTAGTCAGGGATGAGCCTGAAGGTAAAATAGCCCATAGAGTTTTCACATCATTAGTTTGCAGCAAGGGATTTAGCATCCTCAGGAAAGGAGATTCCAACATCTCTCTGGGCAGGTCTACACTTAAAATTCTGCAGTGGTGCAGCTGCAGTGCTTTAATGAAGAGGTTCTATGCCAACAGGAGACAGTGTTCCCATCGGTATAGTAAATCCACCTCCCTGAGAGAAGGTAGCTATGTCGACAGAAGAGGCTCTCCTGCCAGCATAGCACTGTGTCTACACTAGGAGTTAGGGCGGTATAACTACACTGCTCAGGGCATGGATTTTTCACACCCCTGAGTGACATATTTATACCAGGTCTGTGGTGTAGACCAGAAATCAGCTGATATATTGGCAATTAAGATTTAAAGTCACTCACTCTCAAAGGCCATAAACCATCCTCATGTGTAATAAACAAAATAGAGTGAGGGTATATTGACAGTAATTAAAAACCCACTGCTGGCCTATATCAGGGCTGTTTAATTGCAGTGTAGATGTTTGCTGCAGCCTGAGCTCTGGGGTCTTCCCACCTCGCAGGGTCTCAGAGTTTGAGCTTGGACTGCAGCATAAGTCTGAATGTGTACACTGCAAACAAATAACCCCCTAGCACAAGCCAGCTGACATAGGCTAGCTCAGTAGTGGGCAAACTTTTTGGGCTGAGGGCCACATTAGATTTCAAAATTGTGCGGAGGACCAAGTAGGGAAGGCTATGCCTTCCTAAACAGCCTGGCCCTGCCCCCTACTCAACACCCACCCACTTCCTGCCCCCGATTGCCCCCCTCAGAATCCCCAACCCATCCAACCCCCCTCCCAATTCTTGATCACTCCCTCTGAAGACCTCCCCTACTCTAACTGCCTCCCCCCAGGACTCAACCCCCTATCTAAGCTCCCCTGCTCTTTGTTCCCTGACCCCCCATCCCCCCACCCCTAACCACCACCCCCAGGACCCCACCCTCTATGAAGCCCCCCTGCTCTTTGTTCCCTAACTGTCCCCTCCTGAGATCCCCTCCCTAACCACCACCCCCCAGGACCCCACCACCCAAACCACCCCCCAGTGACCCCACTACCTAAGCCCCCACTTACTGTGCTCAGCCGGGCGCGGGGCCCTGCAGCTGGCAGTGATTGGCATGAGCGGGTGGCACTTAGCCCGGCGCTCCAGCCCTGGCATGGGAGCGTGGGGCCCTGCGGCAGGCGAAGCTCAGCCTGGCCCCGGCACCCCGACCCGGGAGCATAGGGCCCCCCAGCGGGCGGCACTTGGCCTGGACTCGGCACCGTGCCCAGGAGCGTGGGACCCCGCGGCAGGCGGCGCTCTCAGCACCCCGGTCCCGGTGCCCTGCTCGGCAGCACGGGGCCACATGGCAGGCCACACTCGGCTAGCCCCAGTGGCCTGGCTCTGAAGCGTGGAGTCGCGCTTGCCCGGCACCCCAGGCAGGGAGGGCAGGGCCACAGGCCCCACCTTCCAGCCCAAGCCCGCGGGCCGGGTAAAAAGGGCCAGCAGGCCACATGTGGCCCGCGGGCCATAGTTTGCCCACTCCTAGACTAGCTGCAACTATTGAATTGCCATGAAAACATAAGAACAGCCAAAGATCCATATCTAGCCTATTATACTGTGTTCTAACAGTGACCCAGAGGGAATGAACAGGTAATCATCAAGTGATCCATCCCATCACTTATTCCCAGCTTCTGGCAAACAGAGACTAGGGACACCATCCCTGTTCATCCTGCATTGTGCGGAAAAAATACTTCCTTTTGTTTTAAACCTGCTGCTTATTTTTTTCATTTGGTGATCCCTACTTCTTGTGTTATGAGAAGGAGTAAACGACACTTCCTTATTGACTTTCCCCACAGTTATAATTTTATAGACCTCTGTCATATCCCTCCTTAGTCATCTCTTTTCCAAGTTGAAATGTCCCAGTCTTATTAATCTCTTCTCCTCATATAGCACCCGTTCCATACCCCTAATCATTTTTGTTGCCCTATTCTGAACCTTTTCCAATTCCATACATCTTTTCTGAAGTGGGGTGACCACATTTGCACACAGTATTCAAGATGCTGTCGTACCATGGATTTATATAGAGGCAATGATATTTTCTGTTTTATTATCTATCTCTTTCATAATGATTCCCAACATTCTGTTCACTTTTTTGACTGCTGCTGCACATTGAATGGATATTTTCAGAGACCTATCCACAATGATTCCAAGAGCTCTTTCTTGAGCAGTAAAAGCTAATTTAGACCTCATCATTTTATATGTACAGTTGGGATTATGTTTTCCAATGTGCATTACTTTGCATTTATCAACATTGAATTTCAGCTGCCACTTTGTTGCCCAGTCACCCAGTTTTGAGAGATCCTTTTGTAGCTCTTTGCAGTCTGTCCCCGGACTTAACTATCTTGAGCAATTTTGTATCTGCAAATTTTGCCACTTTGCTGTTTACCCCTTTTTCCAGATCATTTATGAATATATTGAATAAGATTGGGCCAGTACAGACCCCTAGGGGACACCACTATTTACCAATCTCCATTCTGAAAACTGATTATTTATTCCTCCCTTTGTTTCCTATCTTTATAACTAGTTACCAGTCAATGAGAGGATCTTCCCTCTTATCCCATGACAGCTTACTTTGTGTAAGAGTCTTTGGTGAGAGACCTTGTCACATCCTGAGAGGTAACTGCCACAGCCATGCATATCATTCACACAACATTTGTTATCAAAGCATGTCTCTAGGGCTCTATTTCCTTTCTAAAATATGTATAAATTAAATCTGGTTTAATTTCATTCCATGGGAAACTCCAACATTGGGGTTGGGGGAAATAAATGTTCCAAATCAGAACAAAAAGCTGAAATTTCAAAATTATTCTCTAAATGAAAATTTTGAAAAAAATTTAAATTTGAGGCCATTGAAACACTTCATTCTGAGAGTGCTTAAATGTTTTTCCAATTCCTTTTCAATATGCATAGTATATGAATATATATTAATTGAAATATTTGAATATTTAATAGACAAGTTGAAACAAATTAATCAAAATGACAGCTGAAACAACTTTTTCCCCCATCAAGAATTTCATTGAAAACACCACATTTCCACAAAATGTTTTGCTTTTGATGAAACTGCATTTTTTGATGGAAAACAGTTTCACTGGAAGTTTTTCAGCCTGGCTGTCCTTATAATGTTATCTGTAAAGTGGCACAATAGTGACCCAATTTAAAAACACCCATGTCATAGCAGTCAAATTATACAATTTTATTTACATTACAAAAAAACCACAGCATTTAAGGGGAACAAAATTAAGATACAACAAACAAGATAGACAGCACTGAAAAGGCATTCCCCACCAGTGCTGCACTATGTGGAGCGGGGTTGATCACAGGGGGAATTGAGGATGCTTGTTTACCTTGCAGAATTGAGGCTTCCATCTTTGAATTAAAATTCAGCTGCTGTTTAGTGGGTGGCATTCTTCTACTTTTTCACACCAGAGAGCAAAGAACACAGAATCCTGTCATAAGAAGCATACTTTCTCATTTCTTCAGTGAAAACTGGTGGCCCTTTAAATCCCCCATAAGTCAGAAGAGGACTGTTTGTGTAATCCACTCCCATGCTGTGTGCTGTCCCCTCGTAGCAGTGGCTAGACTTCATATAGAGGCTGATGAGAGTACTACACTATTGACTAACACAGCATGCTCTTTTAGCTCAGGCAGTAGAGGCTTATGCTTTAAGATCCAGTGGTCCCAAGTTTGATTTTGACTTCCAACAATCCACACAGGTGCATAACTAAACTGAAAAAATAATTCTACCAGTCCTCCTAATTGGGTTCTTTGTCTTCCTTCAAGGAAGAACAGAAACCTACTCAAGGGAAAAGGGCACATCCTTGTCTATGGTTTGAAAATCTGGTGCTGTCTATCCTTCTCAGTGACTGGTTCGTAATTCTCATGGAACTACCCATGCAATGGGTTCAAGGCTGTTATTGGGGTACCTTTGTTGTACGGTTTCTGTTAATTCATCTGTTCAAGCAAGGTGCTATTGTTCATAAGAAGTGCAAGGTTTTAGCCATCACCATATGTTTTGGGGATTCAGTGGTCTGGCTGTGCCTTGAGAAGTGCTACACTTTCTCTTGGAACGTCTACCAGGTATCAAATCAGCTCAGCATTTCTGCATCTGAGGTACAAAAAAACCCGGAATATCGCAGAGGTGGGGAAGGGGAGGACAGGAGCCCATGGTGTGTGAAAGGAAGGAGATGGTTCCTGAGAGGAAAAACAGGGCCCTGCTCAGCAGGAATAGCTGCCACCATGGTGAGGAGTAGGGCTCTTAGCCGCTGCTGCCTTGAACTCGTTGTTGCCTCCAGTGGCTTCCTCAAGTAGGAAGCAGCAGCAGCTGCTACTGTTGGGAACAACCAAACAGCCAGAAGGGAGGAGCAGCAGAAGCACCACAGAGGAGGAGGAAGATGAGAGTCTTTGAGTAGCAGCCTAGGAGGCAACACAATGGACAAAACCTGAGATTTCTTACATCCCAAGAAGACTGACATTTCCCAGGATGGCTACCTCAAAAAAGGAGCGATCCTTGGAAAATCTGGCCAGGTGACAACCCTCCATCTGCTCAACCTGGCTTTGCTGCAGTATAAGGTTGTTAGTTTGTTTGTGCCCAGCATTTATAATATCACTAATGTTAGGGTATATATCCAAGAGAGCAAACAGTCTGACATTGTTACAAATAGAGACGGAGTGGCATACTGAAAACTGGGTTAGCGTTGATCACTGTAAATGCACAGGTTTCCTCCCAACCCCAGCAATCCTAATTTTCTACCTGTAGGCTATGGGGATTTGCGGGGAAGCATGAGGGCTGGTCCTAGCAGAAGTCAGTCTGCAGTCAGCCAGCCTACATTAAAATGTGATGAGTTGTAGCTCTGAGCACAGCCTGCTTTGTGTCTCTGTGGGTTTGGGGTCTTGCGTGTTATTCAAATTCGAAGGCTATGCATACACTGCTCCGTAGTGTGCACTATGGGGAAATGAACAGCCTGCCCTGGCCCCGCTGCCAGCCCAGAGCCGCTCCAGATAAGCATGCTGGGCCGGAGCCACATCCCAAACCTCTCCTGCATCCTGTATCCCAACCCCCTGCCCTAGCCCCCTGCCACACCCCACGCCCCTCCTGCACCCCACCCCCCTGCCCTGAGCCTCCTGGCACACCCTGTGCCCCAGTCCCCTGCCCTGAGCCCCCTGCTGCACCTTACACCCCTCCCTGCACCACTGCCCTGAGCCACCTCCCACACTGTACACCCCAACCCCCTTCCCTGAGCCTCTTCCTGCACTCCCTCCCACACCCCAACCCCCTGCCCCAGCCCTACAGTCATGGCCCTGCAAGCAATTGCCCCATGTCAATGTGGCCCTTGGGCGAAAAAGTTTGCCCACCCCTGTCCAAAGGTGATTAGGCTAGAGAATAGTACAATTTCCCTTCTCCCACAGGCTTCACACTCATACTTTGCTTTTCTCAGGATCAAAAGATACATGAGCACTTCTGAAACTTTGCTGATAACACTGCTCTACAGCCAACATGCTTCTGAAATAAATGTAGTCAAACTTTACTAATTCTGGGTCACTGAGAACAAAAATGATGCTTAAAATTGTTGATTGGCTCTAGTTTTCAAGATATGCTATTGGGTCAGTACATACGACCCTTGACATGGGAATGGCGGAGGATAAGTGAGTTATAAAGGGGAGGGATCTCAGTTTAAACCAGAAATCACTAAAATACATCTTTGACTGGATCTATGAATAAATCTATGACTGGGTTTGGACAGTACTTGCTTTATAGGCAAAACAATGAATGATGCAATCTGAAGCTGGTATTGCATCATACGTGATATGAATTGCATCATGTTATTCCTAGAAGTCATGGATGATGCAATCATAACGAAGCTTACATCACTCTGCTGAACAAATTGTCCTGTATCTGCTCTAGAAATCATACAGTGTCATGCTCTCTTATTTGTCAGTGTTTGATTTTGCAAAGGGACACATTTCTGTTTAGCCAAAGTGAGCAGAGATGCCTCGTACTTGTGTGAACAGTGCAGATAACTTCTGCTATGTTTGTGGTGAAGTGACTTTTGCATCACAAAAGCGCAGTCTAACCACATGGTTAAGAAAGCCTGTCCCCTTTATTTTGGCTGCAAATTTGGAGAGCAGGAGAAGAGGTGGGCCCCACACATATGCTGCAACACTTGTGCAACAAATCTTCGCCAGTGGTTGAACAGGAAAAGGAAATCTATGCCTTTTGCAGTGCCAATGATTTGGAGAGAGCCAACAGATCATACCAGCAATTGTTACTTCTGCATGGTGCCTCCAGTTGGGAAAGGTGTGTCAAAGAAGAAAAAGTGGACTATGCATTATCCAAACATTCCATCAGCTATACGCCCAATACCCCGCGGAGAAGGACTGCCGGTTCCTGATGCACCAGAATCATTCTCACTTGAGTCAGACGAGGAAGAGGAAGAGGATGAAACTTCTGGTCCTGAACCATCAATGTCACAGGACCCACATTTTCTCCCATCCTCCTCCTCTGAACCACACCTCATAACACAAGCTGAACTGAATGACCTTGTCAGGGATTTGGAACTACTCAAGAGTAAGGCAGACCTGTTGGGCTCCAGACTACAGCAGTGGAATCTCCAGGCAGGTGATAGTAAGGTTTCCATGTTCCGTGACCGTCAAAAGGATCTTGTCCCATTCTTCTTCATGGAAGGTGATCTTGTAGCCTGCAACAACATCGATGGTGTGATGGCAGCCCTCAACATTGTTCACGATCGAGATGAGTGGAGACTCTTCAATGATTCATCGAAGACGAGTCTTAAAGCTGTTTTGCTGCATAATAGTAATGTTTTGCCATCAATTCCAGTTGGTATGCTGTCCATATGAAGGAAATCTAAGACAACATGAAACAACTTTTGAGATGCATAAACTGTGACCAACATCAGTGGCAGCTTTGTGGCGATTTGAAGGTTGTTGCTCTCTTGCTTGGTCTGCAGACTGGATACACAAAGTACTGCTGTTTTCTCTGCGAATGGGATAGTCGTGCAAGAGATTCCCACTACATCAAGAAAGATTGGCCACTCCAACAGTCATTGGGGCCTGGGAAAAAAAATGTTTAGCATCCACCACTTGTTGAATCAAGGAAGATTTTGTTACCACCCTTACACATCAAGCTGGGTCTGATGAAGAACTTTGACAAAACACAAGCAGCTTTCAAGTACCTCCGTGGAAAATTTCCAAGGTTAAGTGAAGCTAAGATAAAGGAAGGTGTCTTTGTTGGTCCTCAGATTCGTGAACTTCTTCGAGATGATGCATTTGACCATGCACTGCGTGGCAAGGAAAAGACGGCATGGAAAGCCTTCCAGTCAGTGGCAATACATTTTCTTGGAAACAACAAAGCAGACAACTACAGGTTGTTGGTGGAAAACCTCCTCAAGACATATAAAAGCCTTGGTTGCAACATGTCACTAAAGATACATTTTTTGCACTCTCATCTAGATTTTTTTCCACCGAACTGCAGAGCAGTGAGCGACGAGCACGGCAAGCGATTTCACCAGGACATTGCAACAATGGAGAAATGCTATTAGGGCAAATGGAGCCCATCAGACTATTGCAGACTATTGCTGGACAGTGACAAGAGATGCTCCATTTAATGAATACAAGAGACAAGCCCAGAAGCGCCGAGTAGACACTGAAAGGACTAAACTATGTACATAATAGTTTTTTGCCTTTTGTTTTATAATACATTTTATTTATATAACCCTTTTGATGATTTTTAAAGTGTTACATAAACAGGACAGGTGAAATATTATCATGTAAAGCAACCATAAACCCATGAAAAGACCTAGGTTTACAATTTATGATTAAAACTCTACTATCTACACAATATACATAGACATCAAATGTAAAAACTTAAATATCTTAGAAACAGTAGCCAGTTGTTTTAATTGTCATATTTGAATTCAGCACATCAAAATACATAATAAATATCACATTTTATCTCTGAAGCAGACAACTTCTAAAAAATTGTAGATCAGTGTAATTGTAAATGCCAAGGAAAGATACCCAAGTAGGTAATCACCTTCTGTTGACCAGTGAGCTCAAAGGTTTAATAGATTCATAGATTCCAAGGTCAGAAGGGACCATTGTAATCATATAGTCTTCCCCCAAATAGTTTCTAGAACATATCATTTAGAAAAACATTAGATTTTGACTTTAAAATTGTTAGTGATGGAGAATCTACAGTGACCCTTGGCAAACTGTTTCAATGGTTAATTACACACTGTTAAAAATTTACGCCTTATTTCCAGTCTAAATTTGGCTAGCTACAAACTCCAGCCATTAGATTGTATTTCTCTACTGGATTGAAGAGACCATTATTAAATATTGGCTCCCCAAGGAGAAGAGACAAAGTGTAAGCTAAACTCAACATGACAGGAGTAAAGAAATCAAATTATATTCCATCTCCACTAAGTCGTATGCATCCAAAATGTACATTAAATAAACTGACACACAGTTAAGCTTTAGTAGGAATAAAAGAACACTAGAAAAGGGCTTACGCAGAGAGTTTTCTGTGATGACGGATACCTTCTGGCTGTGACCTTTAATCTAACTCTTCAAAACTGGTATTGCTGTACTTGTCACTCAGCTCTTTCCTTTCCTCAGCCTCCTGAGAGTGAAATGTTTTTGTTCAATCTGCTGACATAGCTACATGCATACTGCCAGCTGCTCTATGGGCTGGTCTACACTAGGGGGAGGGGTCGACTGAAGATACGCAACTTCAGCTATGTGAATAACGTAGCTGAAGTCTGTGCATCTTCAGCCAACTTACCTGTTGTCCTCACAGCGGTAGCGGGCTCCCCCATCAACTCCAGCTTGCGCCTCTCAGACAGCTGGAGTTCTGGAGTTTACAGGAGCGCCTCTGACGATCGATTTATCGTGTCTTGATGAGACATGATAAATTGATCATCAGATTGATCAGTACCTGCCGATCCGGCGGGTAGCGAAGACATACTCTATGACACTTATTAACCCCCTTTCTACATTCACCTTCTTCACCTGTAGTTTTATAAGATAGACATAACTGTATACTTTTCTATATTCTTCTTTCTTTTTAGCACTTACATAATATTTGTCTTCTTTTACAGTTCTTAGCTACATAAGAGCTATTTTTATGCTCAACATGACACTTTGTTTTAGAACAGATATGAACAAATGAATATCACAATGTTGTAACATTTTGAAACAAAGAAAATGCACAGTTACATTTCATATCTGTCAGTTGTACCATTTTTTGTGTTGAATTTCTTTTGAACCACTCTCTCATCACACACAAGATGGATAAACTGTGCAGTTTAACGAAGATTCTTGAACTTGAATGCTACTGTGTTGTGATTCAAGTCAATATGTAAGCCAGTGTGGGAGCCATGTCATGAGAAAGCGGACTCACCAAAGCAGGAGCTAAAAAGAAAACATGCTGTAGGATAAGGCAGGAAGACAACTCTAATCAAAGTAATTATTCCAAGGACTCAATAATAGGTCATCCTAAGAAGGAATAAAGGAGGATTTCTTCGGGGGAAGGGTGGGGAAATTCATCACCTCTAGACTGTTCCCATACTTTCTTTTCCCATTCATTAGTATTTCAAACAGTTTATAACCTCAACTCAGTGGGAAAATCCCTCCTCCATACTGTTGTTTCCCAGGTTTTCCCTTGCCTCAGGGAAACTTGACCAGCTTTCTCATTCTCTGAATGGATGGAGGAACAATCCATAGCCTGAACTTCTCATATTTTGCTTTCAAGTACAGGAACTCCTCGCTTAACATTGTAGTTATGTCCGTGAAAAATGCGACTTTAAGCGAAATGATGTTAAGCGAATCCAATTTCACCATAAGAATTTAAATGGGGAGGGGAGGTTGGTTCCAAAGAAATTTTTTTCACAAGACAAAAAAAAACTATACACACACACACACAGTATATGTTTTAAACAAACTATTTAATACTCTACGCAGTGATGATGATTGTGAAGCTTGGTTGAGGTGGTGAAGTTAGAGGGTAGGAATAAATTACTGCTAAATGATGAACTAGCTTTTGACTGAGTCCTCAAGGGTTAACACATTGTTAATGTAGCCTCACACTCTACAAGGCAGCATAGCAGACAGAGACATAAACCGTGTGTGAGAGACATATGCGCATTGCCCCTTTAAGTACGCTGACCCCACTCTTAAGTGCATTGTCTTTTGAAGTGGATCAGGAAGTTGAGACAACAGCTACTGCCCCAAGTTCTCTCTGGCTCTCTCCGTCCTTGTCCCGCCCTGCATTCTCCGTCCCTGTCCCACCCTGCTCTCTATGCAAAAGGAATAAGCTGGGTGCATGGGGACGGGAGAAGACACCCTGACATTAGTCCTTCCCTTCCTCCCCTCTCCTCCGCCCCTAGCAAGCAGGAGGCTCCCAGGAGCAGCTCCAAGGCAGAGGGCAGAAGCAGCACGTGGCAGTGGGGGCAGGACAGCTGAACTGCTGGGTGGCTGCCACACAGGGAACTTAGGGGAACGAGAAGCTCATGGGGGAGGGGCTGCCAGTCAACCCTGGTTCCAAGCCCCCACCAGCTAGCTCCAACAGGCTGCTCTGCCTGCAAGCAGTGGACAAAGCAGGCTGCTGCCAAACAACTTTATAAGGGAGCATTGCATAACTTTAAATGAGCAATTTCCCTAATTGATCAGCAACTTAACATTGAAACAATGTTAACCGGGCACCTTTAAGTGAGGCGTTCCTGTAGTGTTACGTTACACCACATGGCAGGGCTTCACTGTGCTGTTGCAGTGCCTTGCGGTGTACTGTAGTTTCACACCTTGGCCTGCCATGCATCAATTCACTGTATAGACCAGCCCATAGTATGGGAGCAAGAAACAACAGCTGAATACAATAAATAGATGGAGAGAGGAACACAAGGTTACAGAGGCTACTGTGATCTATGAAATGAAGCTTGCCATTTCTGAGAAGTGTTGTGATGGTCAACTGACATCAGCCCCTGCTACAGGTCAAAGCATTAACTTCTTCCTGTCCTAGCCTAGTGTGGGGTTTGTAAAAAAGACTCCTATGTGGCTATTACATGGAAAGTGAGCCGCACATAGCTTATGTATCTTTATAAACATAAGTGTATTAGTCCAGTGCTGTTATGAAATAGGATTTGGGGGAATTCTTGGGACTAACTGAATTCTTATGGGTTGCAGAGGCTGCTATGCTCCATTGATAGTTGTATGAACCTGAGCAAAATGTAACTATTTCTAGTAACAAACAGTGTTCACAAGGAAAATGGCAAAATTCCACTTTCTTGCTTAGGCCAAATCCTGGTTGTTTTTAAGTTAATTGAAAAATTGCCATGACTTCAATAAGAACTAGGTTTTGGTCTTCATAAAGTTGGTATAGAATTTGCCCCAGAGAGAGATATTCATTATTTCTTCAAAAAATACCAACAACCACCACACTCTAAAGGACATTTCAAAACTACAAGATGCATGAATTATTACTACAACTGTACTAATTAACTCACTCTGTTTGGTTTTCTAAAGATATCTTTTTCATATAACTTTGGCTTCAGAAGGATCCATCTTCCAAGAAGATGGTAATCAGATAGTAAGAGCCTGTCTCCATGGGCACACTGAGGAAAGTTAAGGCTAATCAGCTAGGTGTGAAGTTAATGTGCATGAGTTAAAAGCCTCTTTACTTTTTTAATGAGGCATCCACATGAGGGTTAAACTTCGAGTAACCAGATCTATCTATTTTATCAAGACTATCCTGATATTAGGGACTTCTATAGGATCCTATTACTCTCCCCAGTCCTGATTCTTCACACTTGCTATCTGGTCATCCTAAATTAACTTGCGTTCACTTACACACATTTAATTCACACCTTTAGCTGATTTGCCTTCATTTTCCTGAGTGTCCCTATATAGACAAGCTCTACAAAAGATATACGTGAAATGAAACCAATAATGAAGTAAACTGACAAGCCAAAGTAGGGCTGTTGGTCTGTCTTCCCCAGACTCTTTCAGGTCCTTCTCTTAGGCCACAATTTATTAATTCAGTCAAGAACTCAAGTAGTAACACTCCACAAAGCTAATTCCCCTGACCAACATAGGCTTCACCTTTCACTCTATATCCCTCTCCCTCTGCTCCAAAAACCAACCAGTGGAGTCAACCTCCCTTCTACAGCTCTCTTCTCTGAGCCACCTTCTGGCTTTTAGAATTAGTTGATCCCTTCCTAGCTGGCCCTTAAGGGTCAGACCACCCAGGTACAAAGCTGAACCTCATAGAGCAATACACTGTAACTTTCTCCCTAACAAACAAATATCAAATTTCTGTTTCATCTGAGACGATAATGACAATGTAAAAGGAGCACTTGGGAAAGGATGGATACTGGTTCTCCCAATATTCCTCTTATACCTGTGATATATTCTCCATAATGGAACAACAATGGAAATGAGATGGATGTTGCAGTGCATGAGAAAAATAAATGTACGTAGTTGTGTGCATTGTAATACACTGATATTTCAATAAAGATTTTTTTAAAATGTATCTTGAAATGAGCCAGGAGCAGTTTCAAAAAGCAGTTACATAACCAATAGCACTGTCTACCGATATTCTAAATGTAATAATTAAGTGTGTGGGGGGGGAGGGTGCTTACCTGCCATTTGTGCTTTGGAAACACCACCCAAGGCACCTCAATAATTACATTTAGCAATACTAATACAGAAGATATCAAATGCAATTCCATTCAAAAGATTTCATTTTTGCCTTATTAGTTTTGGGGAAACTGCTCTGATGCATTTTAGTTGCTGTTGTGCCTTTTAGTAGGACAATTCTATAAAGTGTTGCAAGGAATAAAGAGAATTACAATAAAATTGAGAAAGATAGGCAGAGACTACTGCGTAAGTAAGTACATTAGGCACTGCTGTATCATTAATCTATTTATGTGGAAAAAGGAGAACGAGTAGATCAAGAGTAAAGTAAGAGAGATGCTTGTGATTTTGACATCCAAATAGTGAATGTGTTGGTCCCTTTAGGACTAAAGAACTATTGTGAAAGTGTGAGATCGATCTTCATAAAATTGGAGAAAGTCTATTCCCATTGGCTCGAGAGTACTCAATTTTTATTTTCTATCTAGATAATTTGGTGGTTGTTTTTTTAATCACAGGATAGTAACTACTGTTATTTAGACCACTTCTCTCACAATGGCAAAGGGCTACAGTTCCTGATACCAAGCAGTCTCCACAGGAAAAAGACAAACTTTAAAAAGAATCATTTCTCTCTTTGGTTAGGGATTCGTATCACTGCTGGGGCAGGACTGAGCAGACTGCTCAGAAGATATATTCAACTAGCACATTTTCTAACTGCACATTGTCCTCAGCAAGAGCCACTGATGTTTGGTGGTGGTGACTCCATATCCCAAAATAGAATGGGTCTGGGCGCACTGTGTCTTGCCAAACCACTTTAGGCAGACTTTCCCACAAAATGGATCCTGTGCCTTAAGGGCAAGTTTTAACTACAAATTAAGTTGACCTAATTTGTGTTGACATACAGACTCCACAGTAGCTAAATCGCTTTGGCATATGCATATTATACTCTTTGTGTCAGTGATGCACATCTTCTCCAGCAGTGCTAGCATCGATGCAGAGAGCAGTGCACCCTGGGTAGCTATCCCGCTGTGCAACTTGCCATCATTAGTGCAGGGTGTATTGGAAAGGGTTTTCAATGCCTCATAGGGGCAAACAAGTCATGCAGGGTGACTGGAAACACGGTTTCAATGTGCCATGATGCAGTTTTCTTTATCTCATAATTTTATCTGCATCTGATAATTTCATTGCTCTTTTCAAAAGCCCCACAAAACCCACGCATACACCCTCTCCGTGAGAAGCATGGATCCTGCACAGCTCTGCATTGTTGTGATGACTGTTGTGAGCACAATGTACCTGATCCTGCAGTATTTGCAGACATACCAGAGGAGCCATGGGGAGCATGATGATTCTTTGGAGGATAGCTTGCTCTGGGACGTAGAAACAAATAATTCAAGGTTGTTGTTGGCATTCATGGAACAGCTGCAAATGGTGAAGTGCTGGGTCTGGGCCCAAGAAACAAGTTGTGACTGGTGGGATCACATTCTTATGCAGGTCTGGGATGATGAGCACTGGGTACAGAACTTTCAGATGACACACAAAGATACGTTCCTGGAAGTGTGTGCAGAGTTCACCCCAGCACATCTGGCAAAGTGACAACAAAATGAGAGCTGTGCTGACAATGGAGAAGCAAGTGGTGATCGCTGTGTGGAAGCTTGCATTGCCAGATTGCTACCGATTGCTAATTGGTTTGGATTTGGAAAATCCACTGTGGGGGTTGCTGTAATGCAAATGTGCACAGCCATTAATCTCATCCTGCTATGAAGGACTGACTCTGGGCATTTTGCAGAACATAGTGGATGATTTTGAAGTGATGGGGATTCCTAACTGTGGTGGGCAGATATGGCATACATATCTCTATTTTGGTACCAGATGATCTTGCCACAGAGTACGTCAGCAGAAAGGTCTACTTTTCTAAGGTATTGTAAGCATTGGTGGATGAGCAGAGATATTTTACCAACACCAGCAGAGGATGGTCAGGGAAGGTGCATGAGAAATACGTCTTTTCTTAAAGAGGCCTGTTCAGAAAGCTGCAAGCTTTTCCAACCAGTGGAATCCATTGAGATGTTGAAATGCCAGTAGTGATCCTGGGAGACCCAGCCTACCCCTCACTATCATGGCTCATGAAGTTGTACACCAGCCACCTCGACAGCAGCAGGTGAAGAATGACCATTCAATGTGCCTTTGGCCATTTGAAAGACCGCTAGCGCTGTCTACTCATGAGATTAGACCTCAGTGAAAAGAATTTCCCAATGGTTATTATAAAGTACACATGAGCCAACTATATCTGTGAAGGGGGGGAAGTTTCTGCATGGGACGGGGGAGAAGCAGGGCAGAGGTGGAAAAGCTGTCAGGGCTGTATATAATCAGGGCTATAAGAAGAGCTTAACAGGGATCTATATGGCCCAAGGAGGCTTTGAAAGACCATTTTAATAGTGAGCCACAGTAATGTTTGTTGCTGTAGTGTGCTCTGCCTGGCATCTTTTTTTGTACCCTGGAAAGAACTTGTAATGAGTGCTGTGGGTATAGTAATATAACACTGCAAATGAACCTATTGCTGTCTCAGTGAATGATGTCAGCCCCATGCAGCTAATAAACTTAATAAAGATGAATTAAATTTCCATAAATAGACTTATTCCAAACCCATGCACACAGACATATTTGTAAGTGAATGACACTTTATGAACACATGGAAAAAACAGTCATTTTCATTTCACAAACATACATCAGCTGCGTCTCTCACAGATCAGTGTATGCGTGGCTGAAATGGTCTGTACTCTCCCCAAAAGCAGAGTGGTGGGGGTAGTGCAGAGGCCCCAGACATGACCTGTGTAATATCGAGAGAAGGGGTGTAGGAAGGTCCCAGAATGCAGTTCTCTGTGGGCTGAAAAGGGAGGCAAGCTTGGGTCTGTTGAACCTGAAGGTAATTACGAATCTCTAGCACACCTGTTTGCTGCTTGAGAAGCACTGGCATCCCCTGCTGCACATATCTCATCTTTTCCTGTGCTTTTCTTTTCTCTGCTTTATTCCTGTCCATGAGGGTGATCCTCCAAGCGCTGTGTTCTATATCCTAAGCACCAGGGGCTTACAGGATCATTTGGAACATGTCCTCTTGCTCTAGCCTACAGGGCTATCCTGCTAGCTTGTTATGTCATACCCTGACTTTATTCACTGGTTTGATATTAGGCTTATATTTTTGTACTGAATAATTAATTACTTTATATGTGGCTGTAATGCAAGGAATCTACAGGTCTGTATAATTAGCTAAAGCAATCAGGGAACTTTTATTCGCTGATGTTGCTGCCCTCATAGACCACAATGAAGGTCTACAACAAGAACTCATGGGCCCCCTTTCAAGTGCTTGTCAAGCATTTGCTCTCACCATCAACATTAAGAAAATGGTAGTATTAGGGCAGGGGCTTTCACAAAATCCTTCTATCACCTTAGATGAAAGCCTGCTAGTAGTAGTCCAGCAGTTCAGCTATTTAGGTTCTACAGTGACCACCAACCTCTCACTGGATGAAGAGCTAAATGTTCACATGGAAAGGCTGTCACCACCTTTAGTAGACTAACTAAGAGTATGGAACAACTCAAAGCTTATCAAGACCAAAATGCTAGTGTACCAAGCTTGTGTTCTCAGCACTCATGTATGCAGGGAAACATGGGCAATTTGTGCTCCTCAGGAGAAAAGGTTAAACAGTTTCCATCTGCGCGGTTTATACTACATACTCAACACCAAATGGCAAGGTAAAGTCACCAGTGCCGAGGTTCTTTATAACCAAGTGTGATAACCAGGCTCAAGCAAAGACAACTGTGCTGGCTGGGTCACCTGAGTAGGTTGGAAGACACATAGCCAAGGACATGCTATATGGGAAGCTATCAGAGGGAACACGACAACAGGATCTCCCAAGCTTTGCTATAAAGACACATGCAAGCAAGATATGATGGAATTTGGAATTAATCCTGACCAATGGGAAATCTTAACAAGTGGCACCATTGTCTCAGTCAGGGTATCGAAGTCCATGACAGGAGCTGGCTCCTACAGTTTGAAGAGAAAAGACCCTGTAGGAAGCAAGCAGTTCCCAGCCAAGATACATACATTTGCAACAACTGCCAAAGATAATGCAAATCTCAGATCAGATTATTCAGTCACATGAGGCATTACAAACCATCTATATTATGTTAGTGGGAGTAACATTTTAGCCTGGAAACTTACATAGTTAGGTGGAGGCATAGCAGCTTACATTGAGCTAACTCTGTAGTATACTCCAGGCTTAGTTAAAGGTGGGATAACAGAGCTGAAGGTGTCCCAGTCCTTGCATTAGTATCTCTCCATCCAGTTTCCAAAATAAGCTCTTTTTAGATTTGTGGTTACATTTCAGATAGTTTTTCAAAGATGGTTATAATAAGTACATAGATATTTGGTGTTTTTGTAAAAATATATCTTGCAACATATTGACAAGAAATGAATTATTTTATTTTTGCTACTAAAAACTTGACTACACCAATCTTTATTTCTTATCTGTACCAAAGAATCTTTCTCCATCCATTCCTAGAGCTTGATTCAGATCTCATCTCCAGAGCTCCAGAATTTGGCATAACTTGTGCATTACAGGGGCAGATATCAATTCATCTACCATATGGCAGGTCTGGTGATATTTTGCCATTTTCCAGCAATGTTGGTTTCTAGATCTGCATCTTAATACGCTGTATTGTTCCTCTTTCACCTGCATCTTACCAGATGCAAAAAGGAGGCAAAAATGAATATAATTTACATATGTTTTCCACATATTACCATTTGAAACAGAGATCTTAAAATAATCCACTGAGCATAGTTGATTCCAGAGTATGTTAAGAAATTTTATTTTTTAAAATAATTTAAAATGAAAATGGAACAAACTAAGTTAACACAAAAGGAATTACAAAGATTGTTTTTTACTAGCTTTTCAACTAGTGAGACATTTGTTACCAAGTATTATTCTGTAAATCTCCTTTGGCTGAGGGCATAATGCAAAGATAATAATTGTTACTATAATTATTCACCCCAGGAGATGGGAGGAAGCTCAAGGAATAAATCTATATCATGTCATGTATATTTATTCTTGAAGTCTTTCAGTATCTTTTGACATTCCTTTAGACTTGACAGGAAGGAATTTGTTTTAATATTTTATAGGCTAGTTAGGTGCTTTACTATACCCAGTACTATGGTATCTAATGGACTCAAAAATTACCCAAAAAATGCAATAATAGTATCTGTCCCTTCTCTTTTCATCTCCATGGGGAGTAATAATTTATTTCAAATCATTTTTAAAATAATAAATGATTGTGCAGAAGCTAAAAAGCACATCAGTTTTGCACTTTATCCTGGAAGCAGCCTAGCTTTTTAGCTTCTGCACAATCATTTATTATTTTAAAAATGATTCTTCATCAGGGTGCTTATTTTAGCCAGGCACTGAGAAAGCCGGGTGATGGTGCTCTTTATGTTTGATTAAAAAGATCTAGAGCTGCATGTTGAGGGCATGCTGCTGGCCTTGTTTCCTATGTTTCACAATCTCCCTCTAGTACCTTCATAAAGATATTCAATTAGATGAGGGGGAAAGGTAAGAGCCTTCAGAAATTCCACAGCCAAGGGCTTTGGATGAGGAGGTTCACCTACTTATTGTACCTCGTTCCAAGATTGGGAAGAAAGGCCCAGAGAAAGGAGTGGACCAATGCAGAACATTTCCAGTCACCTTGGACATTTCTCAAACATGAGGAAAGTGATACCTGATGATGAGTAGTTTCAAATGTTTCAGAGACTGAGCTGGACGTGTGTGTGAGCGCGCATCTGCCCCATGTCCATGACAAGAGGAGGTCATCCATCAGCATAATCAGTTCTATCTCAGTTTCACATCCTTGGAATGGAAATCTGATTGGGAAGGATCCAAAGCACCAGCATCTGAAATTGGAGTTGGCTCTCTAGTAGGTTCTTTATCGTTTTACTCTGGAAGAGAGGCAGTTTGTGATATCTGCTAAACTGAGAAATGATTACACTGCTCTACAGCCAAAATGCTTCTGAAATAAATGTAGTCAAACTTTACTAATTCTGGGTCACTGAGAACGTAAATGATGCTTACGTTCAAGTTTTCAAGATATGCTATTGGGTCAGTACATACGACCCTTGACATGGGAATGGCGGAGGATAAGTGGCTTATAAAGGGAAGGGATCTCAATTTAAACCAGAAAGTGACTAAAATACATCTTTGACTGGATCTCTGAATAAATCTATGACTGGGTTTGGACAGTACTTGCTTTATAGGCAAAACAATGAATGATGCAATCTGAAGCTGGTATTGCGTCATACATGATATGAATTGTATCATGTTATTCCTAGAAATCATGGATGATGCGATCATAATGAAGCTTACATCACTCTGCTGAACAAATTGCCCTGTATCAGCTCTAGAAATCACAGTGTCGTGCTCTCTTATTTGTCAGTGTTTGATTTTGCAAAGGGACACATTTCTGTTTAGCCAAAGTGAGCAGAGATGCCTTGTACTTGTGTGAACAGTGCAGATAACTTCTACTATGTTTGTGGTGAAGTGACTTTTGCATCACAAAAGCGCAATATAACCACTATGGTTAAGAAAGCCTATCGCCTTTATTTTGGCTGCAAATTTGGAGAGCAGGAGAAGAGGTGGGCCCCACACATATGCTGCAGCACTGTGCAACAAATCTTCGCCATTGGCTGAACAGGAAAAGGACATCTATGCCTTTTGCAGTGCCAATGATTTGGAGACAGCCAACAGATCATACCAGCAATTGTTACTTCTGCATTGTGCCTCCAGTTGGGAAAGGTGTGTCAAAGAAGAAAAAGTGGACTGTGCATTATCCAAACATTCCATCAGCTATACGCCCAATACCCCACGGAGAAGGACTGCCGGTTCCTGATGCACCAGAATCATTCTCATTTGAGTCAGACCAGGAAGAGGAAGAGGATGAAACTTCTGGTCCTGAACCATCAATGTCACAGGACCCACATTTTCTCCCATCCTCCTCCTCTGAACCACACCTCATAACACAAGCTGAACTGAATGACCTTGTCAGGCATTTGGAACTACCCAAGAGTAAGGCAGAGCTGTTGGGCTCCAGACTACAGCAGTGGAATCTCCAGGCAGGTGATGTTAGGGTTTCCATGTTCCGTGACCGTCAAAAAGATGTTGTCCCATTCTTCTTCATGGAAGGTGATCTTGTAGCCTGCAACAACATCGATGGTGTGATGGCAGCCCTCAACATCGTTCACGATCCAGATGAGTGGAGACTCTTCATTGATTCATCGAAGACGAGTCTTAAAGCTGTTTTGCTGCATAATGGCAATGTTTTGCCATCAATTCCAGTTGGTCAAGCAGTCCATATGAAGGAAACCTATGACAACATGAAACAACTTTTGAAGTGCATAAACTATGACCAACATCAGTGGCAGCTTTGTGGCAATTTGAAGGTTGTTGCTCTCTTGCTTGGTCTGCAGACTGGATACACAAAGTACTGCTGTTTTCTCTGTGAATGGGATAGTCGTGCAAGAGATTCCCACTACATCAAGAAAGATTGGCCACTCCGACAGTCATTGAAGCCTGGGCGGAAAAGTGTTTAGCATTCACCACTTTTTGAATCAAGGAAGATTTTGTTACCACCCTTACACATCAAGCTGGGTCTGATGAAGCACTTTGTCAAGGCCATTGACAAAACACAAGCAGCTTTCAAGTACCTCTGTGGAAAATTTCCAAGGTTAAGTGAAGCTAAGATAAAGGAAAGTGTCGTCGTTGGTCCTCAGATTCGTGAACTTCTTCGAGATGATGCATTTGACCATGCACTGCGTGGCAAGGAAAAGACGGCATGGAAAGCCTTCCAGTCAGTGGCAATACATTTTCTTGGAAACAACAAGGCAGACAACTACAGGTTATCGGTGGAAAGCCTCCTGAAGGCATATAAAAGCCTTGGTTGCAACATGTCACTAAAGATACATTTTTGGCACTCTCATCTAGATTTTTTTCCACCGAACTGCGGAGCAGTGAGCGACGAGCACGGCGAGCGATTTCATCAGGACATTGCAACAATGGAGAAATGCTATTAGGGCAAATGGAGCCCATCAGACTATTGCAGACTTTTTCTGGACAGTGACAAGAGATGCTCCGTTTAATGAATACAAGAGACAAGCCCAGAAGCACCGAGTAGACACTGAATAGGACTAAACTATGTATATAATAGTTTTTTGCCTTTTGTTTCATAATACATTTTATTTATATAACCCTTTTGCTGATTTTTAAAGTGTAACATAAACAGGACAGGTGAAATATTATCATGTAAAGCAACCATAAACATATGAAAAGACCTAAGTTTACAATTTATGATTAAAACTCTACTATCTACACAATATATATAGACATCAAATATAAAAACTTAAATATCTTAGAAACAGTAGCCAGTTGTTTTAATTGTCATATTTGAATTCAGCACATCAAAATACATAATAAATAGCACATTTTATCTCTGAAGCAGACAACTTCTAAAAAATTGTAGACTAGTGTTACCTGAGTACCACTTAAACTACTGCATGGCTTGAGAGTGGGATGTAAGTTTCCTTCTCAGCAATCACTGCTGGTGGTGGATGTCATTCAAATTCTCTACCATCTTTAAACAACTACGAAAATTATGTATCAGTGTTGTCTGCAGTGAACCAAATTGCCATTATCATTTCCAGAACCACCTCTTGTTTGAGCAGATTTAATTTTTGGAAAAAGGGTGTTGTGCTGGTATTTATAATAGTCATCTTTGGATTGCTTTAGTAAATGGGGAATTAATTTAAGCAGAGCAAGGTAAAACATTTGCACCAAACCTTGAACCAAATGAACTTACAATTTTGAGGATCATCCAGTTCTTGAACCTCATTTTGTCAATACAAGTTCATCATGGATTGAGGTTCTTCACAAAGCCCCCTCTCAGCAGTCTTCCTCAAACCATCAGCCATCCTTCCTCCTCAAGTCGCAAAGACCCTTCCCCTGTTTGTTGACTTCTATTGTTCTTGGGAAAGGCCTTGTGGCCCGCAGGAGGTTCTTTCAGTTTTGGCCACTGGCTCCCGTACAAGTCTTGTGGAGTGCAATCAGATGTGCACCAATGGCATGGATTTGAAACCCTAGGTAGCAGCCTGTACAAAATTCCAATTTTCATAAAAACTCGAGCACAAAAATACAGCATAAATCCAACAGTCCTGGTTGCACCGAGCAAGGACCCTAGAATTTTCTCTTAAATACTTTTTTTCCTCTAAAAATTTAATCTCAAATTTTGATTAAAGCACATTTAACTTTCACAGCCTTCATTATATTATGTATGAAATAGATACATAATATAATGTATTACATTTAACTTTGGTAAATAGGTGATTGTTACATTTCTCAATTTTCCACATTAATCTTTCCTTGTTAGACTTAGTAGTGCTAATTATACTTTAAAAACTGGGAGCCAATATTAATTGATCCAATCACATACAGCTTCTAAAGCTAACTACTAAATCTCCCTTCACTTAAATTGCTTTCTTTAATTGGAATCAGGAGTCAAATGACCTATTTTCTCATTTTCAAATCCAATATGTTTTCTGATTTTAAAACAGTATTTCTGATAGAATGTTTATAACTTTACAATATGCTATATGCTAGAAGGTCACACTGGGATGAGTTTTTGTAATTTGTGGTAATGTACTTCTTATCCCTGATTTTTAGAGATGTAAAATGTTATACAGAAACTATGTCTGTACCAGAATGAGTATGCAAATTATGTAGCATTCCAGGAATACTGTTATCCAAAAAGAGCCAAGTACAGTGGAACCCCACTCAAACACGACCAGTGGGATCCAAGAAATCCCATCATGCTAAATGCGGGGTCCCACTCCCCCACAGGTGGGGGCTGCGTCTTCTTTCCCTGCTGCCCAGAGAACTCCGGGACTGCAGACTGCAGCCCTGGAGTTCTCTGTGAAGCTGCTGCACATGTGCCTGCCAGGGACAGGGGACACCGGCTCCTGCTGCCCCAGAGTCCCGTGTCCCAGCAGGCGCAGAGCCGCTGCTTCTCTTCCCCACTGGGAGAGAAGCAGCAGCCCCGTGTCTGCCGGGACAGGGGACTCCTGCACACTTCTGCCCCCGGCAGGTGCCGGGGCAGCAGCTTCCAGGGCTGCAAGCGCCGGTGTCCCCTGCCCCTGGCAAGCATGGGGCAGTAGCTTCCAGGGAAGCAGCGGCCCTCCGCCTTCCGGGACAGGGGACTCCAGGGCTGCAAGCCCTGGAGCTGCAGCTTTTTCTCCACTGCTGGGCAGCAGGGAAGCCACGGCCCCGCACCTCCATTCCGGAGTTCTCTGTCCCTTGCAGGCACGGCCGCCTGCTGAGGACAGAGAACAAGGACTCGGGAGCAATGGTATAATCGCGCTATATCCGGGTTCGCGTTATACCAGGGCTCCACTGTACCTATGCCTCAGCCATGTGATAGTTGCATTCTATTGGTATTTTAACTTTGTTAATCAGCACATTTCTTAGGACACAGGATTGTTGGTAGTTAAGCAACACTGTTAATATATTGGCTGATGCTTTTGCCTAAAGCAATGATGTTGATGTCAGTTTGTCAAGCACAGGGTAGTGCATCTTGGCTTATCTTGGTGGTGATTGTGAATAGCTCCCAAGGCCCTAACTTGCATAGTCTGTCTGCATACCCTGACCGCTGAGTTAAAAACTATGACAGAATGACTCACAAATGAATGGATTTTTCCCTCCCTTCCACCTCAATCAGTTTTGTGTCAACTTGGCTGTAGGGCTTGACTCTGTGTGTGCCCTCAGGCAATGCATGTGAGTTAGGTGACCAAACACATATCTTCCCCTGGTATGTAAACTGCTTGGGGCCTTAAGTGGCAGAGAAAGGTACCTAGATGCCTAGAGGGAAGTGGCACTGCACAAGCTCAAAGCCAGAAAAACATGTGCCTAGCAGATCTGTACTGCAAAAAAAAAAAAAAAAAAATCTTGGCACCAAGTGAATTTAGGCACCTAGAGGGTCTTCAGCAGGAGGGACTAAGGGCTTGTTTACACTTACAGCACTGCAGCTGTGCTGCTGTAATGCTTAGTGAAGATGCCCCCTACACTGAAGAGAAAGCTTCTCCTGTCAGTGTAGTTTATCCACTTCCCCAAGAGTCAGTAGCTATGTCAATAGCAGCAGCTCTCCTGTGAACACAGCACTGTTCACATCAGGAGTTAGAGTGATATAACTGCATCACTCAGAGGTGTCAAATATTCACACCCCTGAGTGACAGTTACGTAGACAAGTTTGTAGTGCAAATCAGGGTTTAGGTGTCTAACATCTTTTGTGCATCCAGGCCCCCCAAGAACAAAACTTAAATAATTCCTTTTCTTATCTTATCATGCAAAAGTAATGAAAAAGTAGGGAGCAGCAGAAAATAAACTTCATCCCTGAACTTCATCAAGATTTCCTCTCCACAAACTCCTTAGGAATTATGAATTATGTTCTTAGGAGGCAGAATGAATGCCATTTTAGTCAAAGCATAATTTTTCTATCTTCAGAAACTGTGTCTATTGTGTCCTTCCTACAAATAAAAATCATCAAAATTTTCCTTGCTCTATTACACCAGTGTAAACCCAAAGTAATTCAATTGACTTTAATGGAGTTACCCTAATGTAACAGATAGGAATCTGGCAATACAGATTAGATTTCACTTCTTTTGAAAAATGTTTCAGTTAAATAGATGTTTTCTCCCCAGCAGCTGGCAAATTATGCTCTGATTTAAATAATATTCTTCTGCCTCTCACAGAAAATATTTACTAAGGGAGAGGAAATAATGGTAAAAACATTCTAATTAAAAAGGTAATTTTTTTATCACAAAGTCATGGTGAAAGGGTAAATAAGGGTGTAAACATTTAGGTTGCTGTTGATTTTAGTGCCAACTATTATAGTTTGTTTCCAAATTCCTATATTCCCTCCTTTTCTATAATAATCATATAGCTTCTTCTTGAACAGATGTTGCACAATTTATTCTCTTGCTGAATTTGGGTTTTTGTAGTTCCTTCCCTCTGAAAAGAAGTGCAAAAGAACAGTACAAAAACTTTCAACCTGTCATTCTGGAAAATATTTGACAATCGCAAAAACATGTTTCTATTCCTTCACAGTTTGTCTCTTGTCATCTACTGCATCTGTGTCTGTGGTGAGTGCATGATTATTCCATGGGGAAATTGCTTGTTAAGTTAATAAGCTTTGAAAGTTTAGAAGTATAAAACCATGGCAGCAGTAGCTCCAAAGCAAAAGATTGAAAGATTTGCTAACGGACTTTTCAATAGGAGACCTTTCACATAATTGTTTGAAATTTTAAATTCCAACCTCCTAAACTGTTTAGGAATAAGATGTAAATTTTCCAATTAACACAAGATAAGTGACACCATTTTAAAAAGGTAATCTGGCACCTTTTCTTCCAGTCTTATATTACTGAGCTAACTTCCTTGCTTGCCATTTCTGTGATGAAGCAGAAAGGTGAATACACTAGGAAAAGCAGGCAATTTTTTTTTCTTTTTGTAACCAAGATCTGTTGGGAATGACTGGTTCTTTCTTCCTGCTCTGGAAAAATTTCAAGCTGAAATACTTGTACCTGTTCAGATCTCATAATATCAAATCATCTACTAAATAATTATTTTAGTTCCGTTGGTTAAAACAACAGATCATTACCACACATCAATCACCAAATCAATAAGATTCCTTAACAATAGGCTTTAAATGGTCATTGCTGAAATTGTCATCTCTTCTTTCCCTCTCTCTTCTTAGTGTCAAATCGAGTCTTCTTCATGTTATATAAATCCTGCAAAGTGTATGCAGCAGAATAAAGAAAGACTTCAGACAGCACTCCGCACTTTCATTCATCAGTAACAGCACAGGGCAAGGCAATAGTGGAGAGGGAATTGTCACAGAAAGAAAGATTCAAATGAATGGAGAACTTTTTCACCCAATATTTACATAATACAGCAGTTCTTTCCCTGCACCTGTTTCATCTGCTCTCAGTGTAAGGTGCCTGCAACTCAGATATAATTCATACATTCAAAGTCCAGAACGGACCACTATGATCATCTAGTCTAACCTCCTGTATCACATAGGCCACAGAACTTTCCAAGGTAACTCCTGTTTGAACTAGAACGTAGGCCTATTAGAGAAACATCCAATCTTCATTTAAAAGTTTCAGTGATGGAGAATCCACCACAACCCTTAACAAACTGTTCCAACAATTAATTGCTCCTCATTTTTAAAAATGTATGCCTTGTTTCCAGTTTGAATTTGTCTAGCTTTACCTTCCAGCTATTAGATAGTGAAGTCTTTACTGTCCTTGCGAGCCAACTATAGAGTCAGGCTAGGCTGAAGTGGAATGTACAATTCTTCTTGAGCAGATGAAAACTATTGCTAACCATGTGTGTTTAATTTTGGGTCCTATCCTTTTGCAATCTGATATAATACAGTTCCACACATCATCTTAATCTGTTTAGACCACAGATCAGATACATTGACACCTTGTGCAAGGAGATCTCCTTGTGCACCACCGTGCAATAGGCAATCCCTCTTAGCACCAGGTCGTCTTTACCCAGCATAAAGGACAGTTGTGTTATTCTGCTGCCCTACTTTAGATTTTCTACCAAGTGCGTGTGGTGGGGGAGGAGATTATCAATTTCAGTGGTATCCACAGGAACTCCAACAGAGGAGATAATGCAGGAAATAATGTACACAGCTTAGCTCAGGTCACTTCTTAGGCTGTGCTAGCTTCCTATGCACTCAAGCCCCTGGCAGATTTGCCTCACTAGAGACCCATGTCTGAGTATACACCAGTGAATTTGGCATAAACCCTGAGATGAATTTGTTCTGATGTCTGTGATTTGACATCTGCCACTAGATGAGAATCACTGGACCCAGATTATTAAAGCAGCATCATTGTGGGCACATCGCTCACTATTCTGAGGACACATTCTATATACGTCCTGCCTACAGAAGGCCACTGTATTGCTGCATAGTCCTGCTGCATTATTCTGAGATTTTAACATGATGTTGCCTCACAAAAAAAAATGCAACTTTGTTCTTTTCCACCAGAAAAAACAACACCACCACCACCCCGAGAAACAAACAAAAAACTTAGCAGGGGTTGTTAGTTCTGGTACAGTGGGTCTCAGCCTGTTGACAAAGGGCTCAAATCAGAAGTTCCCAAATTCTTGTTGTTAAAGCCCCTCTTGGGATGGACTGATAGATGGGTGCTTTCCCATCCACAACTTCCACCACATTCAGGTCCCTTCAGACCTGACATAGTTACTGCCATCTCCACTTTATTCTTTCTATTTTTCCCCTCCTACTTCTTTTGTGTTTGTGTTTCTGGACTCTTTCCTTCTCCCACCCCGACATTCCTTTCCCCCCGTCACCCCTTCATTTTTCATCCTTTTCCCTTCTTCCTCTTTTACAAGTGTTCTTGTAACTCTTCTCCTCTGTGCTCCACTCTACTCTCTGATAATTCTGATCCCACTCCTCATTACTGGCTCCTGGGAGCAGAGAGCATGTATTGGTGCCACCTGAAACTGAGCTGGAGGCCCTGGACAAAAGAGAGAAGGTTGGGTTGTTGGGCTTCCATGACATGATAGCTGCTACTGTAGCCTGTTATACCAGGTGATACAACAGGAGGATATGTGAGTAGCTTTCTAGGAGCCAACCGGTGCTTTATTTGCCAATGAAATAGGAAGTTTGCTTTGCATATGTGCAGGGTTGATCTATGGCCCTATAGTTTTTCCTGCTCAGATTGATCCTCTTCTCTACCCCTCTTAACTAGTCTGGGACACCTGAAGAGGTCCACACTCCTGCCGCAGGATGGAAAACACTGACCCAAATTAAATTGTCTGCTTCAAACTACCTCAGATGACAGACCGCATACTCAGTTTTAAGATGAACAACTACAAAAGCAGAATCCCTTGCTAAAGTTAGTTTAAGCTTACAAATGACCTCATTGCATTCCTTTAAACACATGGATAAAACTAAAATGGGCTAATTAAATAACCAAAATCCAAACCATCAACCACCACTTAAAAAAATAAAATTTCAAATCACTTCCATACCAAACCTACAAATAAAAGGTTTTACACTACATCATGCCCTGAATTTTAATGAATTCAGCAGACAAAAATATGAATCTGAAGTGGCAGCTTATTTTTAAATGATCGTTTTGTCTATTATGTAAGTAGGTGAGGAATAGAACAGAAATACTTTGTGGCTCTAACTTTGAAATCTACGAACTGTGCAGCTAGCTTTGTAAATCAGAGGTCTCCAAACTACAGCCCGGGGGCCGGATCCGGCCTGCAGCATCGATTTGTCCGGCCCCCCAGCTGAGCAGACATGTGGAGAAGCCGCCGCTGCTCCCCTGGGTGAGCTGCTTCTAGCAGCCCCATGTGCGGAGGGGTGAGTGCCCCTACGGTGCGGCTGGAGGAGCAAAGGGGTGAGTGCCTCTGAGACACGGCCAGAGGAGCAAAGGGGTGGCCGTGGCAGTGGCGTGGCTGGAGGAGCAAGGGGCGGGGGGCATGGCAGAGGCCCACAAAGTCCCTTCAAAAATCTAATATGGCCCTATACTCAAAAAGTTTGGAGACCCCTGTTGCAAATCAAAGAAGAAGGATTTACTTAGTTTTTATAAGATATATACCTTAACTTCAGAATACTGAAAATGAAAAAGCTCTTAATTCCACCACCTTGTCCAGCAATTACAACAACAAACAGAAAAGATAGACTAAATACACACCTTTAAATCAACCAAACCAACTCTGGGGGCATTTCAATCAAACAAGCCAAACTGCGAGTAATGATCGAACGTAGCAACGTAAACAGCATCTGATAAGGCAGAACATGCATCTAAAACATCCAGGCCTGGAGTCACAAAGGGACTTAGGCATTGCAACATTTGGCACTGCAATGTCTAACTTTTAGTTACCTAGAAATGTACAAAAAAGGGAAACGGAACACAGCATTAGTTTGAGAAAACACCACAACCAGGATTCAAAAGCATGTAACCATTAAGCAAATGCCCGCACCATAGTATGTTCGTCAGTATCCCTTGCCTCAGTTTCCCACCTTGCAGCATGAAAGTTCAATGAATGTCCTTTTAACCAGCTACTACCCTCTCTCTGCACTGTATCCCACTCACAGTTTTGACTTTTTTTGAATTTTGTTTTCCACATCACAATTAGCGAAACCGACATGCACCTGTATATCAAGTGTTACTGAATCTGCATTTTTTCATCTAAAAAAATTAGATCCAAAAACTTTTGTAAAGCTCTAGTTATGACCTTATATACCATGATGACCTCTGAACATCATATTTCTCATGATCGCTTCCATAGGGCAGCACCATCACTTCTATTTCATGCTCATGGTCCCTGACTTAAGCAACCATGAGTATGTTATGCCTGTTCTGTGTTCTTCATATTTTCACCTACAAAATGGTGAACTGAGTATGGTGGCTATACGTGGTTTCAGAGCCCCAAATAAGCCCTGACGGTGAAGACCACCTCAGCAAGTGTTATCGCAAAGTAGATACCCACAAGGACAACTCTTACCTTTTAGGGATCCTAATATAGTGAGTTAGGTTGGCAGGTGATCACATTTTTGCTTTGTTGCAATCTAAAGTCATTCTCCCAGGTTCTCTCTCTTGCTGCTTTTTAGACTTATCACAAGACAGTTTTGTTGGTGGTGGGTTTTTTACCTTTATATTTATTGCCTTGTCTTTTCTGCATTTTTGTACTGAATCCTTTGAACAGAAATTTTAACAAGGTTGTTCTTATGTTACTAAATTTTGATGTCGCATTAAGGGCTCTGAAAGAGGGCACTTCAAACATAAAATCATCTAAAATTAGGATTTCAAACAATAAATGGAGCAAAGGCTAGTTTAGGCTTAATGTTTTTGGTATATCTACCCTGTAACTTTCATAATGGCTATTCTTTATAAATATTTAAGCCCATCTGTATCCTGCACAAGTCTGAGTCCCTCCAAGCTTTGTGAATACAATGAGTTAATTATAGTAGACTCTTAAATTAATTAGCTAATGCTTGCACAGTACATTGAAGATAAAATTAGCATCCATATAATGCTTTCTAAGAAGAACTGTTAATTAAAAATCTTTGTTAGAGTCTGGAGTTAATTTCTTGACATGTTACTGTAGTTCCCAAGAGCTTGTTCACATTCCAGAGAATGAGATTTTGCTTTAAAAAAAAAAAAAAAAAAAGGGTAGATATAGCTGCATTGCTTACAATTTCTAGGTCTTCTCTTCCAAAGCCATAGGTCAGTGTCTGTATAGATTTAATAGACAATGGCTTTAAAAAAGTAAATGACAATACAACAGAACCTCGAAACACCAGAGTTACAAACTGGTGGTCAACCACACATCTCATTTAAAACAAGTAGTAGGCAATCGGGCAGCATATGAGACCCCATCCCACCCAAAAAGGTAAACACTGTTCAGCACAATGTTAAATGTAAACTACTAAAAAACATAAAGGGAAAGTTTAAAAGGGATTTGATAAGGAAACTGTTTCTGTGCTTGTTTCATTTAAATTAAGATGGTTAAAAACAGCATTTTTCTTCTGCATAAAAGTTTCAAAGTTGTATTAAGTCAATGTTCAGTTGTAAACTTTTGAAAGATCAACCATAACATATTGTTCAGAGTTATGGACATTCAGAGTTACAAGCAACCTCCATTCCAGAGGTGTTCATAACTCCAAAGTTCTAATGTAGTTAGCCATAGACCAATCCATCTTCTCTGCTTAGGTAAAACTAAGCACTACAGTGGCACCAATTATTCCTCTCCAGCAGAACTCAGACTAATGATGGGTAATTGCTGCTCCTCCTGCAGGGTTTCACATGGATCCATACTATCCCTCTTCTTTTAATATCTACCTGTGAACACTGGGAGATATAATAAGATGCCATGGGTTTGGCTTCCCTCAGCGTGCCAGTAGCACTCAACTATACATCTCATTCTCAACTGATGCAACCACAGACACTATTAAAATGTCACAATGCCGACAAGAAATCAGCTCTTGGATAAAGAGCAGCTGGCTTAGGCTGAGCCCAATCAAGACCAAGCGATGCTGGTTGGAAAGGAGAAATGCTTATTACAGATCCTTTAATAAAAACATAGCAATGTATATTATCTTAATGTGACAATATAGTGCATTTTCACTGGTTTGACAGGAATCAGAAAAGGCTTTTTATGTGTTTATATATTTAAAATAAGGTATGCCCTGACCTATGACGACACAATAATTTTAACAACATCCGAAGTGTTGTTTATTTAACAGCTTTCTAATGGTAGGGAAACACTTTTTGCTTATCTCTGATGAAAACTGTTTTTTGAACTTCAAGAACAGTCTCTTGGTAGTATTTCATATTTGTATCTGGTCATATTTGTTCTGTTTCACACACTGTTGCAATACTTTCAGCATATGATGTTTCACATGTGATGTGTTTGCTTTAAATTTTAACGTGCTTACAGCTATTAAAAAGAGTGATTTCATAAAGTGGTAAAACTGCACTACTGTTGATTTGCCTAGCCCGTAAAAATAAGTACAGACAATTGTTATTAAATTGCTAATTTGTCAATAAATCATGAATATTTTGAGACCATGAATATTTAATTTCAAACATGCCCATTGTTCAGTTTCTAAATTCCCAACTGTGCGATGCTGCCTCAAAGGTGCATTTTCATTTCAGCTGCACATGGAGTCATTCTGTGGGGTAGGATATAACCCCACTACTTTTGTTACATATTAAAGAGTCCCAGAGTTAGATATTGCTTTACTTCATCTGGAAGCAGAAATAATTTTGCCAACTCAGCTTTAAGAAGTCACATTTTTGGACGATCATAGATTGCATAATAATTTATAATGACTAGAGACAAAGATAACAGATAAATTGCAGAGCATGTTTATGCATAAAAGCATTCTATAGCTTCTTTAGGATGAAATAAGTTTAGGCAGTTATTACTAGTTTCTAAAGTTTATTCAAACTATTCCACAAATACTTTTTTAAAAAGTGACTTAAATTGCTAGGGATTTTGAGAGTAAAAAATTAAACAGTCTAGTAAAAGAATTACTCTCAGTCATGAGGCACAGGAAATGAATCATAAGATGTTTTTGAAAATTCTGGCAACTTTTACTTCATTTCATAACTCTTGAAAGTGAAATGAGCTTATTGGAAGATGTCCTCATTTTTCAGTCAGCTCAATTATCTCTGACTCGCATACAAAGTTTTCCATCTTCTCTAAACCCTCCTAAATCACTAAGTAGTTCATAACAAATGCATCCATTTCACACTTGACAGCAGTGGTAGAAGATATAAATAAACAAGTTGCAAGAACAAGACAGCAACAATAAGTATTTACTTCAAACCTGATGGTCAGATAAGTTATTTTCAACTTCTGCACTATGAAATAAGTACTAGTGCTCAAAATGGTGAGTTGAGTGTTCCAAGTCTTACCCATTCACAGCACAGCCTGATTTGACAGGATTTGTACAGCAGATTCAAAACATTGGGACCACTGTTCAGATTATTATTGTGACAGATAATTGTTCCCACAAGAAAAAGCATTGTCTGGACACTCCATTTGAGAATACAGTTTATACCATACTTACCTAAATGTAAATTTTCACATTGTCCCAGAGTAATCTAGTTGCCATGTACCACAGCAATCTGATTTTTCAGGATCTATCTAACCCTTGAACTCACTGCTTTTATTCTTTGGCTACATTGCCAGGTTTCCTATTAATGACAGACATCAGATATCTCAGTCCAGAAAAAGAGTTCACGAAGACAATCACAGATAAAAGTGTTGGGGCAAATTTAAGAGACTTCAACTTTGTTTAAGCACCAATAACACTGCTCTACAGCCAAAATGCTTCTGAAATAAATGTAGTCAAACTTTACTAATTCTGGGTCACTGAGAACAAAAGTGATGCTTAAAATTGTTGATTGGCTCTAGTTTTCAAGATATGCTATTGGGTCAGTATATACAACCCTTGACATGGGAATGGCGGAGGATGAGTGAGTTATAAAGAGAAGGGATCTCAATTTAAACCAGAAAGTGACTAAAATACATCTTTGACTGGATCTATGAATAAATCTATGACTGGGTTTGGACAGTACTTGCTTTTTAGGCAAAACAATGAATGATGCAATCTGAAGCTGGTATTGCATCATACATGATATGAATTGCATCATGTTATTCCTAGAAATCATGGATGATGCAATCATAACGAAGCTTACATCACTCTGCTGAACAAATTGCCCTATATCAGCTCTAGAAATCATACAGTGTCGTGCTCTCTTATTTGTCAGTGTTTGATTTTGCAAAGGGACACACTTCTGTTTAGCCAAAGTGAGCAGAGATGCCTCGTACTTGTATGAACAGTGCAGATAACTTCTGCTATGTTTGTGGTGAAGTGACTTTTGCATCACAAAAGCGCAGTCTAACCACTATGGTTAAGAAAGCCTATCACCATTATTTTGGCTGCAAATTTGGAGATCAGGACAAGAGGTGGGCCCCACAGATATGCTGCAACACTTGTGCAACAAATCTTCGCCATTGGCTGAACAGGAAAAGGAAATCTATGCCTTTTGCAGTGCCAATGATTTGGAGACAGCCAACAGGTCATACCAGCAATTGTTACTTCTGCATGGTGCCTCCAGTTGGGAAAGGTGTGTCAAAGAAGAAAAAGTGGACTGTGCATTATCCAAACATTCCATCAGCTATACGCCCAATACCCCACGGAGAAGGACTGCCAGTTCCTGATACACCAGAATCATTCTCATTTGAGTCAGACCAGGAAGAGGAAGAGGATGAAACTTCTGGTCCTGAACCATCAATGTCACAGGACCCACATTTTCTCCCATCCTCCTCCTCTGAACCACACCTCATAACACAAGCTGAACTGAATGACCTTGTCAGG
>ML677349.1:49101752-49225099 GCA_007922305.1 Dermatemys mawii | reverse complement strand
ATTTGAAGGTTGTTGCTCTCTTGCTTGGTCTGCAGACTGGATACACAAAGTACTGCTGTTTTCTCTGCGAATGGGATAGTCGTGCAAGAGATTCCCACTACATCAAGAAAGATTGGCCACTCCAACAGTCATTGGAGCCTGGGAGGAAAAAAGTGTTCAGCATCCACCACTTGTTGAATCAAGGAAGATTTTGTTACCACTCTTACACATCAAGCTGGGTCTGATGAAGAACTTTGTCAAGGCCGTTGACAAAACACAAGCAGCTTTCAAGTACCTCTGTGGAAAATTTCCAAGGTTAAGTGAAGCTAAGAAAGGAAGGTGTCTTTGTTGGTCCTCAGATTCATGAGCTTCTTCGCGATGATGCATTTGACCATGCACTGCGTGGCAAGGAAAAGACGGCACGGAAAACCTTCCAGTCAGTGGCAATACATTTTCTCGGAAACAACAAGGCAGACAACTACACGTTGTTGGTGGAAAACCTCCTCAAGGCATACAAAAGCCTTGGTTGCAACATGTCACTAAAGATACATTTTTGGCACTCTTATCTAGATTTTTTCCCACTGAACTGCTGAGCAGTGAACGACGAGCATGGCGAGCGATTTCACCAGGACATTGCAACAATGGAGAAACGCTATTAGGGCAAATGGAGCCCATCAATGCTTGCAGACTATTGCTGGACAGTGACAAGAGATGCTCCATTTAATGAATACAAGAGACAAGCCAAGAAGCGCCGAGTAGACACTGAATAGGACTAAACTATGTACATAATACTTTTTTGCCTTTTGTTTCATAATACATTTTATCTATATAACCCTTTTGCTGATTTTTAAAGTGTAACATAAACAGGACAGGTGAAATATTATCATGTAAAGCAACCATAAACCCATGAGAAGACCTAGGTTTACAATTTGTGATTAAAACTCTATCTACACAATATATATAGACATCAAATGTAAAAACTTAAATATCTTAGAAACAGTAGCCAATCAGTTGTTGTAATTGTCATATTTGAATTCAGCAAATCAAAATACATAATAAATATCACATTTTATCTCTGAAGCAGATGACTTCTAAAAAATTGTAGACCAGTGTAAGCTAAGCACCAACAACCTCATAAAGGCCCTGATCCACAAATACGCCTTATGAATTTTTATCACTAGGAATTACTATAAAATTCAGAACTTTGAAAATGAAGCTCCATGAAAATGTGCCTGTTAATGATACAGGTATTTTCTTATAATACATACCACAGAAAAAATTTGCTCTTGCTCAATTTGATTTTTATTTGAAAGTCATTTCTTAGACCCCTCTTCAATATAATGTTAATTTGTTTACACTTCCTCTATAGGCAACAACCCTAACAAGGTTGATTGAGTTCATAAATAAACAGTGAGAGACTGTTCCAAATGTAAGAAGCAACATGAATAAAAGGAAGAGGAATACACATGGAAAGGAAACACAGGCATCTTAGATACAGCAAAGACAATGAGATAGGGTATAATGGAAGTCTTCTATTTAGACCTGTGTATTTAGCAATTACATGTGTAATTGCTGACCTGTGGAATAATCTGATTAACAGTATATTTTTCTTCAAACTTCAAAATAAAAAGAAAAATGGATTATTTGACAGGATTTATAATAACCTGGTTGTACTTAATGCAATGGAGAAGTGTTTAGTAATGCATCATTCCGCCTATAGTACATGTCTAGGTTTGTATGTTGATATTTCACTATGTTCTAATGGGTATACCATATCACATGCCAGACTGCCCTGGCCATGTCTATTTTATGCCAGAACCCAGAGCATCCACTGACTACTTACTAACCTGGTTGCCCTTTCACTCTGTGTGCCACCACTTAATTCTGATAGCACACAAGAGGTCTGTGAATGGATTAAGTCTCTAAAATTCACCATCACTAAATACAATATTAAAAATGCTAACAGTGAAATAATTTAAAAACTATAAGAACCAGTAATGAGAGCTTAGGGTAGGTACCTAAGGTGTATCTGTTAGTACTCACACTAATCATCCTTAACAGACTAATAAAATACCTCTATGAATGGTATTTTCACCTTTATAACTAATTTTATTTTGAATGATTTTTCAGCCAACTTCCTTTTTCTTTACAGTAGCAGACTTTATGGGCTCAATTCTATTATCCACTAGGGGAGATTGCCAATGCTCTAGTGCCATAGACCAGTCTTAAAGCTGCATACACAGCAACTAGAGGATTTCTCCAGTGTAGGGGGAGCCTTGGAAGATGAAGGGTAGCTGACATTTTCCAGACAGCTGATTCAGGGGAAAGACGGTATGATCATAGTTTTCTTGAGTCTGGCTGATCCTGGATTGCCCGAGTGGTCCCAGGTTGGCCATCAGCATACGTTAGAGTATCTTGAAGGGTGCTCTGATGTACATTGAGAATAAGACCACTACCTCAATGACCCAACTACTGGAGGAACAGGAAGGTACCCACATTCCTCCAGCACTCAACAGCACCTGAATTTTTTTATTTTTTTTTTGGAGAGATTTCTGGTGGCCTTCTAGCTATATAATTAAGACAGAGGTAAAAATGTGTGTGTGTCTAGTTTAGTAGAACACTGAGCAATGGCTTTGAACAACTAATTTAAAAATATGTAATTATGCCAACCATAATTTAGAACCTATGCTGCTTCAGTTCTACTGTATTCCTATATTTTGTATTTATCACCCGCTATGAACTCTTACCATGACCAAGAAAATAATGAGTAAGAAACAACTGTGGAGCAAGTGGAGTTCATAGAATCATAGAAAATCAGGGTTGGAAGGGACCTCAGGAGGTCATCTAGTCCAACCCCCTGCTTAAAGCAGGACTAACCCCCAACTAAATCAAATATAGTAACTAAAAGTATAACAACGATGACTACAAACAAACATCATCTGGAATACAGACAAACATTTCTGGTGTTTTGAAATTAAAATAAAATCTTGTGGTCACTTAAATTACGGAGTTCATGTTATATCAGTAATTTCATTAATGTGCTATTCCAAGTCTGTTGGGACCACTTAGGAAATCAATTTCAATGCAAGTCCAATAGACACAGTTAACATGAGATTACAATGAAAATTCCAGTGCAAATCTTGGCTATTATGTGCCAACACCACTACAACATGACATTTATTATGGGAAAATTAAATTACATGCAAATTTACACTTTCTGATAATGCCAGTTGTGATCCAAGAGTATAATTGTTGCAAATTTCAGTGCAAGTCTAAAGAACCTACTACAGTAAAATTCAAGGTCAATGTAGGGTATATTGTTGTGAAATATGCAAAAGAAATTAAACACAAAAATCCATGTTAAAAGTATTGTGGGTTTTCCTATGAGCCCTAAATGTTAAATGATACCACTAATCTTCTAGTCTTTTATTGCCATGTCTCAAAACTGATAGTTTAACTGAAGAACTCACTAGATAAGAACTGTAGGAAAGATTCCTATGGGTAATCAAAAAGTCCTTGCACAGAAAGATTTATGTTTTAAAAATCAAAATCACCAAATTGGAAAAAAAAAGTCTTAGTAAAATATTTACCCCAAAATAGTCTTATCTAGTCAGCTCTTTGTCTAGAATTCCTCTCCCTGAACAGGCCTCTTTGCACCACTAAGGCTATACACAATCTGGCCACAACTGCCCAGTTAAGACTTCCCCAAGGACCTCACAGCTTGTGTAAAGCCAGTTCTTATTTTCTCTATATACTCTGCCATAGGGAGCGTGATGGAAGAAAAAAAAACAGGTCAGTTAGCAACCGGATGAAGTGGGTTCTAGCCCACAGAAACTTATGCCCAAATAAATCGGCGGGTAGCGATCGATCTTTTAGCGATCGATTTCTTGCGTCTCATTAAGACAGAATAAATCTATCACCAATGGTGCCCCCGTCAACTCCGTAACTCCAGCTCGCTGCAAGGCACAAGCCAGAGTCGATGGGGGAGTGCGCCGCCACCAGCTGCTGACATGAGGACGGCAGGTAAGTCAGCTGAAGTTGTGTTTCTTCGGTTGATCCCCCCTCCTCCCAGTGAAGACCAGCCCTAAGGTGCCACAAGAACTCCCTGTTGTTTTTGCTGACACAGATTAACACAGCTACCACTCTAAAAAGTTTAACTCTTAATTCTCAGCTTTTGTGTGGTCCCTAAGGGTATGTCTACATTGCAATTAAATACCTACTACTGGCTTGTGTCAGCTGACTCAGGCTCTTTGAGACTCAGGCTAAGGGGCTGTTTATTTTTACTGTAGACATTTGGGCTCAGGCAGGAACCCATGCTCCGTGATCCTTTTCAGAGGTTGTGTCGGGGGAAGAAGAGGAGAGAGCCCCGGAGCCCAAATATCTACACTACAATTTTACAGCCCTGCAAGCCTGAGTCAGTTGATTTGGACCAACCATGGTTTAACTGCTGTATAGAAATACTCTTAGGGACCATATCCATATAGCATAAATTACAGCAACCCTTAGGCTGCTCTAATTTACACAAAGGCTAAATGGCAGTAGCTTCAGAATTAGAAAGCTAAAAATAGCTCTCTGATTGCCCTCTTCTGTGCTGACTACATCTTGCTGATCTAGTACAGGATCTGCCCCTCAATTTCTCTGTATTCACTACTGAAGGTTTTACACTTAGATTCCACTGAACTTGGAGTGTCTGATACTCTAAAGACAGACTAAGTATGAGTGCATGTTTTCTTCTAAAGAGAGACTTACATTGATGCAGTCACTTTAAGTGATTTCTGCAAACATTAAAGGGCAATGTGTACACTTAAAAAAAAAAGACATCGGTTTGGCTCAATTTTATTACTTTCCCCAAAGAGCAAATTGCTAAGAGAGCACAAAGTAGGTTGATAAAGTTTCTACAAGATTTACAGCAGCTTGAAAAAGTATAAAGACAGTGCAAGTGAGGGGACAAATCCAACCCCTACTGCAAAGTTGGCATTGACCTCAACTGAATTTGGAGTGAGCCACAGGAAAGAGCAGCAATGGATAGGTAAAAACAGGACCCCAAATATGATAGTGTAGTACAGTGGCTTAACACTGGGAACACATTTCCTTTCAGATCCTGGCCTGAATTAAACATGAGTCTGCGGCTTACTCACATCTAATGGAGTTACTCCTTTAGCTTCAGTGGGGCGTTTTTATTTATTTATTGAAGGTCCTGAGTTCAATTCATTATATCTGAATCTATGCAGCCATGTTCCAAGGAGCTGACTGAGGAGATAGCTGAGCCATTAGTTATTATCTTTGAGAAATCATTAAAGACTAGAGAGATTCCAGAACACTGGAAAAGGTCAAATATAGAACCCATTTATAAAAAGTGAAATAAGGACTGTCTAGGGAATTACAGATCAGTCATCTTAACTTCTGTATCCAGAAAGATAATGGAGCAAATAACTGAGCAGACAATAAGGTGATAAGTAGCAGTCAGCATGGATTGGTCAAAAAGAAATCATGTCAAACCAACCTGAAATCTTTCTTTGACAGGGCAACAAATCTTGTGGATTGGAGTGGGGAGGGGGAATGCGGTATATCTTGATTTTAGTAAAGCTTTTGATACTGTCCCACATGATCTTCTATACACAAACTAGGAAAATGTAACCTAGGTGAAGCTATTATAAGGTGGGTGATAAACTGGTTGGAAAACCATTCCCAGAGAGTAGTTATCAGTGGTTCAGTGTCATGCTGGAAGGGCATATCAAGTGGGGTCCTGCACGGATCAGTTCTGGGTCCAGTTCTGTTCACTATCTTCATCAAAGATTTAGATAATGGCATACAGAGAACACCTATAAAGTTTGTGGATGAAACCACGCTGGGAGGGGTTCCCTCTAATTTTTTAAATCCATGCGCAGAATTAACATTGTTATGCGCACCAGTACGGAGGTGATCTGTGACACATTACAAAATTCATGTGGTGGGGGATGGAGCTGAGTGGTTCAGAGCGTGAGAGAAGGCTCAGGGCTGGGGCAGTGGGTTGGGTGCGGAGGGGTGGGGTGGGCTCTAGCATGGGGCCAGGGATTAGGGACTTGGGGTGCAGGCTGCCCCAGGGCTGCGGTAGAGAGAGAGGACTCTCCCCAGCCCTCTCTTGCCACAGCAGCTTGGGGCTGGGGGAGAGAGAGACACCTTTCCCCACTGCAGCCCTGAGCTCCTGCGTGGGGCTTAATTGGCAGCTGCATGGCTGCACAGCCAAGAGGGAACTTAGATTGCAAGTGCTTTGGAGGACAGGATTATAATTCAAAATGATCTGGACAAACTGGAGAAATGGTCTGAAGTAAATAGGATGAAATTCAGTAAGAACAAATACAAAGTACTACACTTAGGAAAGAACAAATCAGTTGCACACATACAAAATGGGAAATGACTGCCTAGGAAAGAGTATTGCAGAAAGGGATCTGGAGGTCATAGTGGATCATAAGCTAAACAGGGATAGAACAAAAAGCAATGGCCTTAAATTGCAGCAAGGGCAGTTTAGGTTGGACATTAGGAAAAACTTCCTGTCAGGGTGGTTAAGCACTGAAATAAATTGCCTAGGTTGGTTGTGGAATCTCCATCATTGAAGATTTAAGAGCAAGTTAGACAAAACCTTATCAGGAATAGTCTAGATAATTAGTCCTGCCATGAGTGCAGGGGACTGGACTAGATGACCTCTTGTGGTCCCTTCCAGTTCTATGATTACAGTAGCACAAATTGTTACAAAACCAGGACAAACAGCACTAGAATCAATATACTGAAAAGTGATCATGAGACTCCCAACCTTACATGTCTCAGAAATTTAAAAGCTTTCAGTAGAATTTTCCTTTCTGTCCCAACTGCAGGGTAAATCAGGAGATCGAGCATTTTGCATAAGTATAAATAAAGTGCAGAAAAGTCACACATGAACGTTATAACAATGTTTGAATTACTATCAATTTCTTCCCTGACAAGTAAGCTCAAAGCACATTTGGTGTGATCTATTAAAATGTATCTAGTGGGAGCTGTGCCACCAACTGACATGGGAACAGCATCAGGCCCCATGGTTTTAAATTAGTGTGTGTACAATGATCTTGATTAGGAGAAAAGTCCACAAGTAGCTTTCGTTAAATCATTTTCTTGGTCCTGCTTCACTGACTAGAGAGAACTCAGACAGCAGTCATGCAACTAACGTAACATTTTAGAAAAGTGACCAGTTTGCATGCATAACAGCATCTAAATAATGTGGAAACTTTCTCTTGAAGAGAAAATGTCAAAAAACAAAGAGTAACTTAGAAAATAAACTAATGCATTCAAATGGATATGCTCAAAAAGGTATTATTTCTAATCCTTCCATTTCAAATGGGCTGTAAGAAAGAAAAGTATTCAATATTGTAACATTTTCTTATAAAACATCTGTGTGATAATAGGGAAGGTCAGAAATGCATTTAAGGAGCAGAATTGGGGGGAAAAAATCCCATTTCATTCAGCCAAGTAGAGGCATCTCAGAGTTTAGGTAGTGTGAGTAGAAATTTTAAAAGGGTAAGGAAGCATCTAATCTGAAGTGGATTCCCATCCCACAATTTCTAAATAATTACTCTATAAATTCTGGAAATGGAAATTGATTGCATAAAGTAGTATGGTTAAACAGCCAGGGCAATGAACTGGAACTGAAGAGACCAAGGTTCTATTTCTGGCTCTGCTATTATCTTGTTGTATAACAGTGGACAAGTCACTACCTCTGTCTCTCTATTCCCTTTCCCATCTTTTGTTCAGTGTAGTTAGACTGTAACCTCTTCAGGTAGGCTTAGACTCTTACTAGATGCTTATAAAGTGCCTAGCACAGAACAGTAGTGCCTCACTCTTGGCTGAGGCCTCAAGATACTCCAGTTGTGATACTTAACTTTAAAAAAGTAATTACAGAATAGTGTTAAGTGAAACAGTAATAAGGGATTAGGTTTCTCCTGTCACTCCTCTTTCCCTTCTCTCTCCCCTCCCTCTTTTGATCTGGGCAGTTTCTGCCTCAAGGAAAAGGTGGAATTCATGAATTTTGTGGCATCAGCTGTGCATTTATATTCTTGCCTTATTGGCACTCACACACAAACCCAACTTCAGCAAAATCTTACTTACAAAAGCCAATTGATCCACTCCCTTGGAGAAAAGAAGAATCTCTTCCCACCCACCTCTTTCCTTCACTACTGACACCACTGTTACTCACCTTAACACAACCACTTCCCTTCCCGTACACAGAGGCACATTCTGCTATCAATGCACGTTCAATAGCTGGACAAATGTGGTATATCCTTCAGGTCTCTCTGTCTTCCTTACCTGTTTACCATCAGAACCTCACAGCCCAGAGTTGCCAATAACACAGAGTTAGATAAAGTGTGATACCTAAGACAGAGAAATAAGTAGAGGACAAAGAATGGGAAGCAAATTCATAACTCTGTTTGGCAGAGGAGAGAAATTTTTTACACCTGCTGTGTAATTTCTTAAAATATTTACTTCATTTTGGCCAAAATACTCAAAAATGGGTGCTTAAAGTTAGGCTTGTAGATCCATATATTAGGATAGTCCCACAGTGAAGCTGCCATCAACACCCACAGACTCAAGTAGTGAGAATGGCAGATGTAGGAATAATCTACATCAGCAATTCTCTAACTATGGGGCTTCAGTGGGGTCACCAAGGCTGGCTTAGACTTGCTGAGGCCCAGGTCCAAAACCAAAGCCCAAGCCCCACTGCCCGGGGCCAAAGCTGAAGGCCGAGGGCTTCAGCCCTGGCTGACAGGGCTCAGGTTACAAGCCACCTGTCTGAGGCTGAAGCCGTTGGCTTTGTCCCACCCAGGGCAATGAGGCTCAGGCACATTCAGGCTTAGTTCTCCTCTCTTGGGAGGAGGCCTAATCAGCGCTGAGTAGAGCAGAAGAATTACTTCTCGTGTTGCTTACAATACTCCTGCTAATATATCTAAGAATAATGTTTGCTTTTTTTGCAACAGCGTTATACTATTGACGCTTATTTAGCTTGTAGTCCACTATGATCCGGAGATCCCTTTCTGCGGTACTCCTTCCTAGGCAGTCATTTCCCATTTTGTGTGCATGCAACTGATTTCTCCTTCCTAAATGTAGTACTTTGCATTTGTCCTTATTGAATTTCATCTTATTTACTTCAGAGCCATTTCTCCAGTTTGTCCAGACCATTTTGAATTTTAATCCTATTCTCCAAAGCTTGATATCATCCACAAACTTTATAAGTTTACTCTCTATGCCGCTTTCTAAATTACTGATGAATAAATTGAACCAAACTGGACCTAGAACTGATCCCTACAGAACCCACTCATTATGCCCCATCCAGCTTGACTATGAACTACTGATAGCTACTCTCGGGGAATGGTTGTACCCACATTACAGTAGCTCCACCTAAGTTGCTTTTCCCTAGTTTGTTTATGAGAAGATCATGTGAGACAGTATCAAAAGCTTTACTAAAATCAAGATATACCACGTCTACCGCCTTCCCCCCATCCACATGGATTGTTACCCTGTCAAAGAAAGCTATCAGGTTGGTTTAACACTGTTTTTTGAGAAATCCATGCTGTTTATCATCACCTTATTTTATCTTCTAGATGTTTGCAAATTGATTGCTTAATTATTTGCTCCATTATCTTTCCAGGTACAGAAGTTAAGATGACTGGTCTGTAATTCCTCAGGTTGACCTTATATCCTTTTTTTATAGTAAATATAGTCTTTTCCAGTCTTCCAGCATATCTCCAGTCTTCCACAACTTTTCAAAAATAATCACTAATGGCTCAGATATCTCCTCAGTCAGCTCCTTGAGTATTCTAAGATGCATTTCATCAGCCACTGATGACGTGAAGGCATCTAATTTGTCTATGTAATTTTTAAGTTGTTCTTTCCCTATTTTAGCCTCTTCTGATCCTACCTCATTTTCATTGCTATTCGCTATCTTAGACAACCAATCACCACCAACCTTCTTGGTGAAAATTGAAACAAAGAAGTCATTAAGCATCTCTGCCATTTCCATATTTTCTGTTTGTCTCCTCTCCCGCAAACCCTCACTGAATAAAGGACCTACCCAGTCCTTCACATTCTTCTTGCTTCTAATGTATTTGTAAAATGTTTTCTTGTTACCCTTTATGTCTCTAGCTAATTTGATCTCATTTTGTGCCTTGGCCCTTCTAATTTTGTCCTTACATACTTGTGTTTATATTCATCCTTTGAAATTTGACCTAGTTTCCACTTTTTGTAGGAATCTTTTTAGATCGTTGATGATCTCCTGGTTAAGCCAGGGTGGTCTCTTCTCATACTTCCTGTCTTTCCTACGCAATGGGATAGTCCTGTGCCTTAATAATGTCTCTTTGAAAAACTGCCAACTGTCTTCAACGATTTTTCCCCTTATACTTGCTTCCCATGGGATCTTAACTACCAACTCCCTGAGTTTTCTAAAGTCTGCCTTCTTGAAATCCAGTCTTTATTTTGCTGTTCTGTAGAAGACCCCTACCATGACATCACTCTGGTTTTTACCCATTTTATCCCTATCCAGAGACTTTCAACAAGTCTGTGGGTTATTTCCATCTCAACCTCAGTCCAAATATATACATTTTTAATATATTAGGCAACATCTCCTCCCTATTTTCCCTCTCTGTCCTTCTTGAGCAAGCTGTACCCATATATACCAATATTCCAGTCATATATATTGTCTCACCAAGTCTCTATGGTCTCATCTACGTCACAGTCATATTTACTTACTAGCATTTCTATTTCTTCCTGGTTTTCTCCATACTTTTCGCATTAGTATACAGACATTTAAGATACTGATTTGATTCCCTTGCCCCCAGTTCTGTCCTCTCTTTTTCCCTGCTAGTCAGCAGACATCTCTGCTTTCAAATGGATCCTCCACTACTGTCATCTCTATTTTGTTTATTTAAAGAAGTACAACAAATCCTTCACTACCACTGTTTAAAGACCACAGTTCTCTCCACCCTCAGGATATTATGACTGAAAGGACTCCTGAAGTATTTTGAATGAAATAAATATTAGACCCAGAGACAAAAAACAAACTTTCCATACAAAGTGAAAAACCTTCAAAGGATGTCATCCTCCTAGAATAAAATGTGCAGTCCCAGAGGATAGCCTTGTTATCAGAGTATCAGCCCTTCATTTATGGCAGCTTCTTCAAGGAAACTCTCTTAATGTGAAAATACTTAAAATAAAATATAGTTATTGGGCCAGAGGAAGAGGGCACAAGCACGAGAATGACATTGTAGCCTGATGGTCAGAACACTCACTTAAGAAGGCAGGTTCCTGTTCAAAACCCTTCTCTTCTCAGATGGAAGGGGAGGAAACTTAAACTGGGAACCTGTTGTGACAACTGTACCTATAAAACTGTACCTAATTTTAAGCTCATATGTAAATGTATGTGAAAATTCATAGAATATCAATTACCTATAACAACATGTGATGATGGAAAAAAGGTTCAAAGGGAGAAAGAAAGACTAAGTTAGTCTAAACAAAAAGGCCACATTGATATAATTCAAGGAATATGTTGTGAAGGCCAAAACTATAATGGGGTTCAAAAAAGAATTAGGCAAATTCGTGGAGGATAGTTCCATCAGTGGCCATTAACCAAGATGGTCAGATATGCAACTCCATGCTCTGGATGTCCTAATTGCCCAAATTTGTGAATTGCTCTGGAAGTTGTGTGGGAGATGGGCATCCAGATGGCTAGAGTAACAGCAGTGTGCCTGACCAGAGGCAGAAACACTTCGTTAACTTTTACTGCAAAAAACATTGGTACTAAATGAACTTACAGGTTCAGTGGCAGTTTTGTGCTTGCAGTGGTCCTGAAACTGGGATTTTGGTGTTTACATCCAGATTTAGGTGCCTATATCGAGATTTAGATAGCTAAGTGCATTTGTGAATGTAGGCCTTAAATATGAAACATTACAGGGAATCTGCATGTATATAAACGTGTTTGAAAGGATGATAAGTTCTTCACTGATGGCGTCCTGTTTATTTCCTCTGTCCCCTAGTTATACACAGCAATTTTATATAATGCTATGTCCTTACTTTATATAAATGATAAATGACAGAGTTGATGATTCTAAGGAATGGTAGGAGAGAGAACAACAAAACAATGGATTTCAAGAAGGCAGACTTTAGCAAACTCAGGGAGTTGGTAGGTAAGATCGAATGGGAAGCAAGTATAAGGGGAAAAAACATTCAAGACAGCAGTTTTTCAAAAAGAGACAGCATTATATAAAATTATATAAAACACGGACGTAGCAGTCCATCATGTACAGCAGTGATCCTGAGCTTTGTATGGCTGATAAGCCAATTAGTCAGCTAACTTAGTCTCTGGAGAGCCAATAACTTGCATGCTGTTGTCCTGAAATTCTACTGCACATTTTTGGAGCAAAAGATTGCCGTCATCCAAATACGATGCTATTATACACTGATGTAATGTTATTATGCTGACCTCCCCAAGCATGTCAACTTTACATTATGATTAGTGCCAATAAATAATCTCCATTTAAACACAATACGTCCTCTCTCTTCTCTCCCTTCTAGGTTGCTGATATAGAATATTGACTGTTTTCTCTCTCCTTCTTGGCCACTGGGAAGAATATCAATTGGTTTTCCTCTTTCTCCTTTGTTCTGACTGCTTGCTGGGACTGGAAAGGATGTTGCAACTCCAGTCCATTTTTTCCAGTGCTTATTGTGCTTTATGCAGTATGAGTGTTCTTGTGTTCAGCACTCCCTGCCTGAGACTAAACTTGTGCCTCAGATGTAGTCACCACAAAAACTGAATGCAGTGCCTTGAAGATACGCTATAATCACAGGTTGAGGATCACTTATTTACAGGAATCTTCCTAGTATATTCTTGGATGCTTCTCACAGGGATAATTGCTTCCAAAATGAGAGGTTTTTGCATTCCTTATAAAAAAAGGCAATACCAGTAGATTTACCAAACAATGAACACTGAGAACTTTTTAAAGGGTTTGATTCTACTATAATTTGTTTTTCTCAATTAATCCAATGACTGTTCATAGGACCTAAACCTCAGTATCTTTGTTTAATCTCAATATGCCACTACTTTTGGTCCCCATGCCTACGCAACGTTTTGCTACAGCTACTTATTTATCTGGTTATCTTTCCTTTCCCAGGCACCATGCTTACTCACGTCTATACTTCTCCAGGTCAATTTCCCACAAAACACCAACCCCTTTCAAATTAGTACTCGTTTATTGACTATAGAACAAAATGCGCAAATGATGGGTTTAGCATTTGAGGAGAAACAGTTACAAGTAAATGACTGCTTCCATAGCCCTCCCTGGAAATCAAGCAGAAACTTAATGGGCAGATCCTCTGCTAGTGTCAACTAGCATAACTCCATTGACTTAATTGGTATTACTGTATATTAATTTACATCTGTTGAGGATCTGGCCCAATGCTCAGATTCATTATACCTGAAATTTTAACTAATATTATATATCAAATTCAGAAAACAAATCCAGAAATCTCAGAATATCTAGAAAGATATTTCATTGAGACTACCACTTCATTTGCAGCCTAACCCTGCAAATTCTTATTCATATGAGCAGACTTGACTCTTATTAGTAAAAGTTTGCAGGTTTGGACTTTTGAATTGTGATTAAATGAAAGTTATGGGACCTGATTCTTCTCACACCCTTTTATAAATCAGAACTTCATTGAAGTTATACCAGCGTAAAGCCACCTGGATTTCTGTTTTCTTTGTTATTGTAGTCCTATAGATAGATCGATCAATCTTGGTTATCTCAATAGGAATTATTTACTTAATTGATACCATTTTTGTATACATGGCAATTTACTTTATTCCCAACATTTAGGAGGCAGTAACAACCTTAAATCACTCTCTCCAAAATCTTAATTTGAAACAATTCCAGCACAGGCAAAAGAGCGGGGTGAATCTCAATTTTATTTTAGATCATAATAAATACAATTCTGAAAAAAACATGCTATCCATTTTTTTAAAAAGTAGGGCATAGTGAAGTAAGGGAAAAGGAAGATGAATCAGGATAGCTTATAAAAATAACTACAATGAACTGTACTTATAGGAAAATATGGATGTTTAACAATATCTTGAGTAATTGTGTAAAGAATGAACTTTACTAAATTGAAAGTGTCGTAAGATTACTGACTTTGCTTTCATACATCAATCTAATTTCCAATAACGCCTTGCCTTTATTTTCATTTTATCTTTCTTTTGTATTTTAATTATCACTCAATGCTGAACTTTGTTTAATAATGTGAAGATTGTGGATGGAGTTGTTTGGCAGCTCTAGTAATTTCCTATATTCATATTCTCCACTGCTGGCCTATTTTGTTCATGCCGGTTAAAAGAAAAATTAGTTTTTCCTCCACTTATTTGCGCTTATCTTTCTAAAAAGAAGCTGTCCCTCACTGAGTCATTAATTTCACATTTTTGCAGCCACTATAAAAAGAAACTTCAGATAAAGAAATATACTTGAAATATGCTGTGAATAGCATCTTCTCAGAGAAAACCAGCTTCTTTAATAGCTGCCTCTAATATTACTGATAATAATGATGGTTTACAGATTATGCTCATTTCTATTCAAGACCAATGGACATATGAAGAAAAATTATACCTATCTTCCTACCAGCCATGACTATCAAATGAAACAAAGCAATGCTAAAGTCAGACCTATCTATTTTCCAACACATCAATCTTAGGATCATAATGAGCCATTTGGAGGTGATATATTAGGTAAAGTGAGAAAAATCAATACTGTATTTTATCTACTTTATTACTGTTCTATACATATATCTTGACAGATAATTAGCATGATTATTTTATTTTAAACTGAATATGCCAAATACATATGGTAATAATTGATTTTGAAGTTTTCTGCGTTATAATTGATGAAAACCCAACGAAGTTTTCCTTAGTCATTTGTTCACATTTAAAAACAAGTGGCCCATATTCTGCCACCCTTATTCAAATTAAGATGGATTTGCCCCTTCAATCCACCCTGAGTAAGAGGCAGAAGTAGCTGTACTGTCCCCAGGCAGTATGTGAAGTGACTTGCAACTCAGACAAAATCTGGATTCTGCTTTCCCCTTTCTCTATCTATAGGGTGGGGTAGCAGTGGGAAAATAAGGTATGTCAGTCCTTCTCTGATATATCTTATGTCCCTGGCTATGCTTACCCGGATGCAGGGGCTGACCTATTGAAGAGAGGTGGAGTTAAGGCTCTACCCACTCTCTGCTACTTTTGGTCCACTACCATGCCTGACTGCACAGTAGGAATAGCAGTATCCCACCAACAACTGCTTTCCTTCCCCCATGTTTCTACCCACAATACAGGACCTGACAGATGGAAGTCAGAGGGCTTTATACAGATCATTAATCTCCTAGCAGAGCCAGCATTTGGCTGGCTCTGCTTGGAGTCCCAATGAAATTCATGCAAATATTCATGATCTAAGGTACTACTGAATGAGAGTATGGATTGCAGAATCTGGCCCAAAGTGTTTTGACCATGCTCTTGCTCCTTTTGTAGCAGAGTTTAATTCAGATGAACACTCAGGTAAAACAAACCTAGAAAGGATCTGGATTTTTATATGGGGCAGAGCACTTCGACATGGAAGGGGTCAGGTTTCCCAAAACCCTTTTCTAAAGCAATGGCACAGATGTCATTAAAGTTAGATAAGAAACTCATTGCACTCTTCACTGCTAGTACTGGGCACATAAACTACTGTGCATCAGACAGTTAATCCCTTACTCATGGTGATGAGCAGTTTTTCAGTTAAATGTTTCCACATTAGGATTAGTCAACATGTTAGCTATGGTGGGCATCAATCCTGCTAATGCTTACACATGCATTTATCTGTAAACATACGAGTAGTACCACTGAAGTCCAAGGAAATCATGATCTCATCATAAATATTTCATATGCAGAATAAGAGCTGAAATTGTTGAATAAATTATGTCATTGTTCATTCGGCTATAATAATCTGTGCTGTTCTTACAGTAATTCAAGAGAATTAAGTGTCTCTTTATTGGCTAAAGTGTATTATTGAACTCAGCTAACTGGTTACATTCTGAGATAGCTCCTGTCTGTGTACATTGCCAAGGAAAGTTCATGAGAGAGCTTTTAATAACTAGCCTGAATATTGAAGTAATTAATTACAATGGCATCTAGTGTCTGACACAGTCTAGAACATGTAGCAGGGAAAAGATAGTAATTAAATACACTACAATAAATTCTGCTGCATTCTTTGAAAAATGAAATCCATGGGGAAAAGAATGGTGTTTCCTATATTAAGTCCAGGTTTTTTTAGTGAACACAGTATTATGGTGTATGTTTTATATATTATAACCTTACATATAGAAATTACTTATATAGAATATCAGGGTTGGAAGGGACCTCAGAAGATCATCTCGTCCAACCCCCTGCTCAAAGCAGGGCAAATCTCCAATTAAATCATCCAACAGATTTTTGCCCCATATCCCTAAATGGCCCCCTCAAGGATTGAAGTCACAACCCTGGGTTTAGCAGGTCAATGCTCAAACCACTGAGCTTTGTTCTTTGCAAATCTCCCTTTGCAGAAGACGGAGTAGGAATTGAACAACAGCTCTAGAGATACAGAGGACGGAGAGATCTCTGACAAAAATGTTCAGAAAGTGACTTTGGTTACATTTAAAAACAAAGAAAACTCCTGCCTATGTGGAAAGTAAACTCAGGTCATGCTACCCCATTTTGCTTTGCAAGTCATTCAGAGGCGGTCTAATATGCAAAACCATTTGTTTTGTTTTTATGATTCTCTCTCTTAATAAATCCTGCTTTAAACACAACTGTCTGTGTTGTGGAATGCTACATGGATATCATGCATGCAGCCCAAAAACATGCAAAACTCTTCAAACATCTAAGGAGAAGTAGTGAAGGATAAAGTGTGTATGGACTTGGAGGTCTCAGTCAAAAAAGGCACAGACCAAAGAGATCAGTTTCGATCCCAGATGGTATGTGATGAGGACTGCAGTCAGATGCAGAAAGGAATTCATGCAGACAATGGAGGAGACGTGCACGGATGACAACAAAGGTGGTATTTGGTAATCCAAGAACCACTCAGACTGATAACCTATTAATAAGAGAGAGTCACAAGGAGCTTTAATATTCTGTAACTTTTCAGGAACAGAATCACTTCTTAAATTAGCTAACTGACTTTTTGAGTGAGAGCTGCCATCAATAAGATTCGTCTTCCAGTGACTATTTCAACAGCTTGTCATTATCAAAGTAATAACATTACGTGCATTTTACCAAAGTTGGAGGGTTTTTTGCAAAAATCTTTGTAGAAAATTACTCTATTTTAAAATACTATGTCTCAATATATTTTAAAATGGCAGTATCTTCAATAAATTATAAATATTTGACATGTGGCTTTCTGAATAAAATTCTATCAGAGTCATGCATGATTTTCCTAAAATTAGAGTTGCATCCTTTATAGCCTGAAATGCTTAATATATGTTCTTCAAACTTCTTCCATGCTTCAGAGTGTTTGACTCCAGGCACACGTTTATTATGTTTCAGAATCTGGAGTTCTAAAAAGGGATGCAATTTGGCCAAAAAGTAGCACGCTTAGTGTAGCGCAATGCGTTCAAGTTCTCCCCACTCCAACCCCAACCCCATTTACAACATTAATCTGGACTCAGTTAAATTCAATCTATATCTAGAATGAAAGTACATGAGACAAAACAATATTCAATAGTCTCTGATGTGGTGAATGAATTAGCTAGTAACCTTGTAATGGGGTTAGTAACCTTGCAATGAGGCTCTTCTCCAATGCTAGGAACTTCTGCAATGTTATGAACCCTTTTTTCCTTGCACCCCTCTCCCTTTCTGGGGGCTCTCTCATGGTGTCTCACATTTGGGCCATGGCAGATTGACAGGTATACAAACTAGCTAGGCTGTGGGTGGGTAAAAGAGTAATGTTGGGGAGAATGTAAAATTAAAGAAAGTGTCTTGGGGCGTGTGCTGCTTGTAGTCTATCTCAAGAGAGTCAGGTTAAGTCTGCCAGATGCATCTGGTTGCATTGAAGGATTTTGAATTAAACACATCATGGCTTCACCTCATTCATTTGGATACGCATGATACTACAATACAATAACCATAGCTGCAATACTCATAGCAATAAATCTGCTGCATACGAATGCTTTTGTATTAAAAAACCTCTCATGAATTTGGGAAATTAAAATTGTACCAGCAATTTTGTGGAAGGTTTGGGATCCAGCTGTGCTCTCATTGATGGTTTTCAGTCATTGGTTCTTATCATGCGTTTCTCTGCTTGATTAAAGAAACTTTCAGTACCCTTTCTCCCTGTGAACATACTTATGCCCTCTAATCTGTTACCTTTTAGCCTTCTTGATAAGCTAAACAAATTGAGTTCTAAGTCTCTGGCCAGGTCTCCACAGGGACATTCAGGAAAGTGAAGGGAAGTCAAGGGCAGGTGTGAAGTGAAGGGGTACTGAGTAAAGTACATTACTCCTTAATAGGGAGTTTGGGGGTGGGGCTAAAGTGACCTAAATTTGCTATAACAAAGTTACAGCAAACCACCACTTTACTCCTGATTGAAAACAGCTCTACAGAGTGTTCTCATGTTTTAACTTATGTACATTCACTTCACACCTGCCATTGACTTCCCTTAACTGTAAGTGTCCCCCTGTAGATATGCCTTCTCACTGTAAGGCATATTCTCCAGATTAATTTTTTTCTCTCTTTTCTTCACCCTTTCCAGTTTTTCTTCATTTTTTATAAAAATGCAGGCTTCTGAATATTCACAGTATTACAATATTGGTCTCACCAGAGACATATGCATGTATAAAAATCACACCCCTATTCTTACTTACTACTCCATTTATATATCCAAGGATCATATTAGCTGTTTTTTACTGTGGAATCAGAGTGGGAACTCATGATGCTGGTCCACTTTCACTCCTAAATCCTTTTTTTGAGTCACTTTCCAAGATATATTTCCTCAATCTGTAGGAATGGCCTGAATGATTTTTTCTCCTCTGCATTTGACTTTATAAACACAATTTGTTTGAACAGGTCCATCTTATCAAGCAATCAAGATCACTTTCTCTGATTGCCCTGTCTTTATTATTTACCACTTCACCAATCTCTACAAATGTTATCGGGGGTGATTTTATATCTATTTTCAGATCATAGATAAAAATGTTAAATACAGTTGGGACTCGTATGAATATCTTTGGAATCCCAGGAGAAACAATTTGAGACAATTCTCCATGGATATCTACTTTTTGAGATCTGCCAGTCAGTTCTTAAATCATTTAATGTGTATTCAATTGATACTGTATAGTGCTAGTATTTTTTTAAATCAACATGGTACGTGATACTAAGTCAAACACCTTATAAAAGTCAAAGGTAACTGCGTAGATGTCATTTACTTCATCAACTAAATTTGTAATCCCATCAAACAATTAAATCAGGTTTATCTGACAAGATCTATTTTCCATAAAACAATGCTGATTTGTTCTAATTATATTCCTATCCTTTAATTCTTTATCAATAGAAGATCATAACAGATTTTCCAATAAATTTGCTTAGGACTGATATCAGGCTAACCAACCTTTAATTACCCAAACCAACACACTTTCCCTTTTTGAATATTGGCATACCATTAGAACTCTTGAACTCTTCTGTATTTTCCCCAATATTCCAACTTTTATTAAAAATCAACATCAAAGGGGCCAATTATTTTAGGACACTTGGGCACAAGTTAACCATGCCTGCTGGGTTTTTGTAAGCCATATCCATCGACTAATGGTTCTATACCATTGCTAGAATTTCTTTTGTTCCTAATATACTTAAGCTCCTTCTTATTGTCCTTAGCACTACCAGGCATGGATTTTTCCCTAATGTGTTTTGCTTTCCTTAGCAATTTTCTATATCTTCATAACTTCTAATTTACATTGACACACCAGTGCTTTGGGGAACCTATAAGGTCCCCAGACATCTTTGCTCACATGACCTACTCCCAAACCTCACTCAGTCTCTTTGCCCTCATCCATAATGCCCCACTACATCTTCCTTTCCTTCCTGAAGGGTGTGGCTATCTACTATATTAAGGAGCCCATTCAGTAATGTCAAAAAAATTTTCCATTGCACTCATGAAAAGTCCCCTTTCTTACCCGTCCCTCCACAATCATGAATAGTCCCCATATACCACTTGAGACCTTGTCTCTCTCCCCTACGGTGTCCAAGAACCACCTCTGCTGCTCAGCTGTACCTTAATATAGGGAATAACTGTTTTGAGAATAAAAATGTTCAAAACTGCTCTGTGCAAGAATGGAAGTGTAAACTTGGGATTTCTAAGGACTGATTCTTTAGCTAGAGGGTCTCCACATAACTACAAATATCAAAGTCCAATATCTACAGCAACACTAATATGCTTGAATTATATAAAATTGTGACATCTACAACCATGTTACCACATGATACATACTATTTAAAAAGAGGGTAACTGTACCTACTTACTACTTCATATGAATAAAGTGCTAAACATATAAAACAGTTTGGGATCATATGGTTACATTTCAAAATGCAAGGATCATCTAAAATGGATATAGCTTTCTCTCCCAGCACTTTATGAACACCATGTGTGAAAATGAAAGAATTGCCCAAATGTCATTGGTAGATGGAGTATTGTTAGGCATGCATGTCAGTGAAGTGAAAGGTATGCTATCGCTCTGGTTTTCAGCAATAGCACACCATAAATTAGGCACAGCATATCATAGTTGACAGAATAAAAGACATGTCACATGCCTGCTTAATTATGTGTGTGCTACAAAACGATTCAACATTTCTTGCTCTCTTGTGGACACAATTTTGTTCAATGTCAGCTAACAGATCTAAGAGAGTCCAATACATAATATGTAATGATTTGGGAAATTATGATCCAGGGTTGTGCAACAGCTTTCATACTAATCAGCTGGGACCCTGGTTTATCAGCAGAATTATAAATGTCCTTCAAATTATGTTATTTCAAATTAGAACAACTTCCTAATTTTAGGAAACAAAATGCCATGTGGATGGATGTCTGTTTTGTATTGGCAGACTGAATAAATCAACAGGAATTATCACTTTTAAGTGTCATCCCAAATAATGAGTTAGATGCTGTTTAAATGCTGATCAGGCATTTTTGAAATGCAGTCCCACCCACCACACATATGACCTTTCTTTAATCCAATTCACATATTAGGAATTATAAGCGTGTCAACATGGGCATGGAGGAGTGGGACTCTGGAGACTAAGGGATATTTGGACAAGTTTGGAAGCTATCCTTGCATGCAACGATCAATTTAATATCAGGAGATAAACCCAAATAACCCCATAGCAATAAATTTTTCTTCCTTATAGATTACACTATATTTTGGTTTCTTTTTTATTTTCATCCCATTGTCTGTGTACTGCCCAGCCATTATCTGTATATTTTCCTTAAATATTTCTGTAATACATTATTTTGTCCTAAATCCTATAATAATATGATTTGGTAGAATTTGATCCATCTTCTGAATTTATTATATTTTCTGCATTTATTATACACATTTTATCTTTGCTTCTTGTTAATCTTTCTACAAAGTTTAGTTACAAATGTGAACATGAAGATATCCTATTTTCAAAGGAACAGCATTTTACAGTTATCCATGACTATGCAACAGCAGGAATAAGCAGAATGTAGTGTAGTAGAAACAGAATATAGGCAAAGAGGTTGTTTTCATTAAGAAATTTCAGAATAAATAACTTTCAAAACATGTATAAGAATCAACATAAATATTGATTAAGTAGCAATCAAAATCCATAGTATCCCACCAGAACAGAAATACTTATATGCTAAATCAATAATTGATGCATAATAAAATGAACTAAGTAGGTAGAACATTTTCAAATCAATATTAAAATTGTGCAATATTTCTTTCTAAATGCTACATTGCTAATCTTGTGTGAATCATCTGGCATAATGCATTTAAAATATATTATACATTTACACAAGCTAACCAGCAATGGCATCTGCAGACCTGTACATATTGTCCTACAGTGAGAAGCTGCACATATTCCAAGTGCCTCTTCCTTAAGTTAATTTACTAATAGCACAATAATATGCTGATCCTGTGCAATGTTAGATCAACACAATAACAATGACATGCATTTACAACAGGTAATGCCTGAGGGTGCACTTTTGTTTTCATGCATCATACAAACATTCGTTTTATCTACTTGCCAGCTTTTAAATATTGCAAAGCTGAGAACTGTATTTACAAAGTTTTGTTGTGGTTGTTTGTCAACAACTGGAAAGTCTACTCTTTCACATCATGATTTATGTATTATTTATGAATTAGCTGAATAGTGATAGATTATTTATGCTCTGATATTTATGGCACTTGTTCTAAAAGCCTCAACCAAACTGCATAAGAAATAGCAGAAATCAGCACATTACCACGCAAGCATATTATTAAAAATGGATGCCAAACATGTTCTGTGGTATTAAGGATTTTAAACAGAAGAATCTTAGTGGTGATTGTGAGGCAATAGGAAAGTGCTGCTCTTGGGCAGGAGTCCAACACAATTAAAAATGGCAGGGGGCTCAGGTTTTAACCTGTATTGCTTATTTGGTGTCTCAACTACTGAAGTTTAATTATACTTGTAGTACAAACTTTGGTAACATATGTTAAATATTTTGAGCCCACTTCTATTTGAACAGCTAGCTTTGCCGCTAAACTGCAATACTCTGAGGCTACTTAAGGTTGCCCTTGCGGGTTTAAAGGTTTATATATAAACAAACATGAACAGCAGAAGTTCCTTTTAGTAAAACAGTTATTCCCTTTGGGACTTTTTTGTGTGTGTGGTTATACTGTGGATAAACACTTGCTTTTTATGCAACTTTTACAGATTTTGAACTCTTTTTTTAGTGACTTTTACCCTTTTGTTAAAGGGTAACACTAAGACCCCCAATTGTGCAACAGCTTACACACAAGCTTAACTCTATGCTTTCTGAGTAGTCCAACTGAAATTTGTGCAGAATCTGGGACTTTGAATGGGCAAGGACTAAGCTTAATGCTTAGGGAAGGGCAGGCGAAGGAGGAAGTAATAAAGAAAAGGGAAGGGTAAATAATCAGAGAAGAGACAGAAAGAAATAAAATTTATATTTCATGGATCAGCCTACTTCCATGCCCCATGTTTTGAGTGTGTCTTTAATTGTCCTGTTGGCAGAATGTGTTATGTAGATTTGCTTTAACTAGGCACATGTGTCTCCTAGTAACAAATGGGATAATAAATGCCATAGCCCTTCAACTGTCCCAATCCACTATCCATCTCCAGCAGAGGGAGTGGAAAAACTGAATGCTCTTAAGGGGGGAGGATTCCCTCAAAAGGAAAAAAGATATATAATAGGACACATGGGAGCGAGAGAGAGTACAGTATATTTCCTTTTGTGAGTAGTCTTTTGCAGATAGAAACATAGAAGAATGTCCACTTGGAAGAAAAACCAAGTATATGGAGAAAAAAATAAGATAACAAATAGTGAGGAATAGTTGAACAAAAGTGTAAAGTGATTAAAAATACAAGTGAAAGTGATTCCCTCTCAAAACCTTTATTTTAATTATGTTGACAGTGCCAATTGAAGAGAACATAGGTATGTTGGAAACAATGAAACTTCTTAAAAACCCTCCACACCATAATTGGGGGAAAAAATAAAATTTGGACTGGATTTGACTGCATCCTCTTACACCCAGGCATAAAGGTCCAATTTTTATCTCCCATAAATATACCAGCCCAGATTCTCTGAAGCAAGACTTCCCTAGGAGGAGGATCTGGCAGCCCTAATAAAAAAGGTAACCTTCAACCCAAACCCAATTGACCTTAAATCCAAGGAGACTACACAGATACCATCTTAGCTAGAAAGAAGCAGCTGACTAAGGCTTTTCCATACCATGCATTTCTTTGGCAAGTGTTAGATAGGGAGCGAGATGCTCCTGACAGAAAGTTCTTAGCATCTAACAGCTCCCCTTTCAACATCACACCTAGATTTTTCAAATGTGCTCACACCTCCATCTGATGTGCTCCTTTGAAAGGGCCCTGGTTGTAGGTGCTGGTTTGCTTTGAAAATTCTGACCTACATGTCTTTCAGAACCAAACATAAAAAGCAAAGCAATTAAACACCAGCTTCAGTCCACTTCAAGTCATTGGGACTTAAGTGACATGCTCCAGTGCTTTGCTGAATGGGGATGATTGCTGAATCAGGGCCTCAGTGACAATTTTACAAATTGGGTGGCTAGTGCCATTGAAGGTAATCAGAGAGTTAAATCAGAAGTCTTAGGTTTTATTAGGGTGGAAAAAATGTAGATTTCAGGCTTCTGACAGTTTAATTGCAAATCTCTATCAGAAAAATATTAATTCACTTAAGTAACCAAAAGTGAACAACTTTGTTTCTCTTCTATATTAGTTAAATGATGGCAATGTTAATGGATTTGGGAATAGAATAATGCCTTAGTAATAAGGAATAATGCTTAGCATCTATGTAGGACACACTTCATATTTAAAATGCTCTACAGACACTAAGTAATCCTAACGCTCCCATCATAAGTTAAGTAAGTAAATTACTATAATCATCTATCTTGGAGATGGGAAAATAGAGGCAGAATGGTTATGCAACAGCAACTTGCACAAGGCTACGTAGGGAGGTGGTGTCAGAGCCAGGATTACAGTGAAGTTCAGAAGTTCCTAGCTGCCACTCCTCTGCTCAAACCACACCTCTCTTGGATACAAGTTCATTTACAAATTAATACTGAATTAATTGAAAACTAATTTAAAAAGTGGTCCGCTTAATCTAAACTAATAAACATTTGTCGATTAGCCTACAGGTCATATTTTCATCTTATAAAATAACTATATCTGCAAGTACACCAGGGGTGGGGAAACTTTTTGACCTGAGGGCCACATCTGGAATAGAAAACATGCACTTCTCTTTCAGGGTATTTGAGATACAGAGGGAGTTAATACAAAAACTTAAAGGAAAAATGTCCCATATCTTCAGACAAGGATATAAACAAAATCTAAAGTTATTAAAATAGCCCATCTAGAATGTCATTCACATAAACAAGGCTAGGATTTTCAAAGAAGCCTAAAGTGAGTTAGTCCAACAGTAGGGAGGGAAAAGGCACGTAGCTCCCCTAAGCTCCTTTGAAATTCCTGACCCCAATGTTGACAATATTTCACCTTTATATTAGGAGTCTGATCAGATGCTGAAGTCAAAAGAAATTAACGATACTCAGCACCACATAGATGGTAGGACTGAGTCCTATGCGCACATGAGATCAAACAAGTAATTGTGCTGAGAAAATAGGTAAATGTTCAGAGAATAGCTCTTTTCCATGAACAGCAACATATTTTACATGCATATTGCACCAGTTACATGTTTGCATCAATGTGTGCATGATCTGCATATACAATTTCGGCATCTGTTCTTTTAAAGTTTTAGATATTAAACTAAACAATATTTTTTAACAGTTCAGAGCACTTCTGAAGGAATGTAGCTCAGATGTCTAGGTATCTTACAGCATCTTTTAGTTTTAAATGCCAACCATTTCAGAATAAGTTATTGACATAGAGGTACTCAGGTAACAGACCTGACCATGACTATGAATGCTGGATTTCTTCATACTTTAAAATAGTCAAATCTTAGCTTAGTCTATAGTGATAGAGTTTAAGTATTACATTATTACTTGTCTTTATAGTTGTTACACATGTTCCTGTACACAGTATAAATATATAATAGCCACAGTGACACTACAATAGTACCTTGCAAATTTGCACTAGTGATCAGGAGACCTATTGTGAATTATATAATTTAGCAGATTAGGTTTTGATCCAAAGCATTAAAAGCATGTACTTAACTTTAAGACCGGATACAAAACATGCTGTATATAATAGGAGTCTTTCCACAGTTGGCTTTGCACCAGGACCTTAGAAAGCAAGTGAACACAGACACCAAACATAATGTATCACAAAAGAGAGACTGTTTACTTGGTAGTACAGTTTTAATTATTTAGGATAGTACGTCATACTATGCTAGCAAATGTACTGTTGTATCTTTCGGAAAAAAATATATTGCTAAGAATTCATTGAGACTTTTCTGCAGCACTCAGCTATAAAACTCTTTGCTGACGGAGTGGAGAAAATTCTCCTTTTTTTGTGAGAATTGCAAAATGTGTGATATAGCAAAATGTGAAGCTCACTTGTGTTTGGCATTTGGATGCTCTGCTTTCTCTTCTCTGAAGTACTTGTTCCAGTTTTCAAGGGGGAAGCAAGTATGAGGAGCAGTGTAGTAATATATGGTGTTTGGTGGCACTGAATTAATTGCATTTGTATATGTATGATAGACATGGGAGAGCTGCCAGAGTTTAAGGGAGCAGAAAGATATCTATACACGCAGAATTTCTTCCATTTCTGTTTAAAATCATAAAATATATAAACCAAACAAAATGTACTTGAGCAATGCATTATATCAGTAGCTATGGGTATCCCAGAGGGATACATAGAGCCTTCCTTCCAGAGAGTACATCAACTCATCTAGGTATTTGCCTAGTTTTACAACTGTCTACATAAAAGCACTAGTAAAGTCAGTACAAACTAAAATTTCAAACAGACAAAATAAGAAAATAATCAATTTTTCAATAATAGTATACTATGACACTTTCATATTTTTACATCTGATTTTGTAAGCAAGTAGTTTTTAAGTGAGGTGAAACATGGGGGGGTACACAAAACAAATCAGAATCCTGAAAGGGGTACAGTAGTCTGGAAAGGTTGAGAATCATTGCCTTATATCACAACTACCCTTCATTTGTAGACTCAGAATACTCAAACTATTTAATATAAAAAAAGGGATTGATTTAAATATCTAGTGTAAATTAGAGTACCTTACTTGGCAGGTATACTTATGGTGTAAGGCAGTGGTCTCCAAACTTTTTGAGACGAGGGCCATATTAGATTTTTGAAGAGGCTTTGCGGGCTCCTGCCATGCCCTTACTCCCCTGGTCACACTGCAGGGGCACACACCCCTTTGCTCTTCCAGCCACACGTCTGCTGCGCCCCCGCCCTCCTTTGCTCCCCCAGCCACACCGCGGGAGCGCTCACCCTCCGCACATGGGGCCGCCGGCAGCAGCTTGCATGGGGATGGGGCAGTGGCAGCTTCTCCATGTGCCTGCTCAGCTGGTGGGCCGGACAAATCGACGCCACGGGCCAGATCTGGCCCCCAGGCCATAGTTTGGAGACCCCTGGTGTAAGGTATTATTCAATGACAGTAAGAGTATTATAATCCAGCCGCATATTGGGAATTTGTTTTAAATTAAACAAATATTACAGATTAAAATTATTATCCATATCTGTGTAAAACAGAAAACTATATATATGGATGAGTTGGTTTATGGATGCAAATCCCCCCTGCCCTCAACTCAAGTGTGTTACAAATCTACATGCTATCCCTACCAGTTTCATTTTGAGTGTGGATCTCTGATTTAACTGAAATTTGTGTAAAAACTCATTACCTAGATAACTCCTTAAGTGTCATTTATCTCTAAGCAGACTCAAGCACATAAGCTATTCCAGTTCAATTCAACAGTAATTAATACTGATGAAATTAGCTCAAAAATCCATCTGTTTTAGACAGATGCATAAAAAAACCTTAAGGATTTGACAAAGGCGGCTAGCTTTTTATCACGCAATACCCTTTTTAGCATTAAAATCACATTATCAAAATAGATATGCTTATGGAAACAACCTTTTTGATGAATGGCAATATATTTGCCCCAATATTTAGAGATATGGGCAAATCTGGTAGGGTCTTATAGGATTCCTATCACCAGAAGTTTTATGTTTTGGCAGGGGTTGGCAATCTTCGGCATGCGGCCCACCAGGGTAATTCACTAGCAGGCCATGAGACATTTTGTTTACGCTAACCATCCACAGGTATGCCCCCTGCCCCAGCTGCCACAGTTCACTGTTCCCGGACAATAAGAACTGCAAGAAGCAGTGGCCAGCAGGTCCCTGCAGCCTGTGCCACGTCCAGCAGCTCCCATTGGCCAGGACTGGCAAAACATGGCCATTAGGAGCTTGTGGGTGCTGGTGGTGGGGGGGAGAAGGACGTGCCTGCAGACAGTCAACATAAACAAAGTGTCTCATGGCCCGCCAGTGGATTACCCTGATGGGCCATGTGCCGAAGGTTGCCAACTCATGGGTTATGCAATGTTCAGTTTATTCAGTTCAAGCAGAGGGTCAGACTCTGTTTACCTACCGTTAATTGTCAAATTTCCACCTTTCAGAACAGCCTTTGGGAGAAAGGGTAGCATACAGCGTCTTTCCAGATTCCCTGCACATAGAGCTCTCTGAAATATCTGACACTAATCAAAGTAAGCGAACCAGTAAGCGTCAGAAGAATAGAGAGGTCTTTACAATTTTATATGATAAATTCCCATACAAGTTTGTTAATTTTTAAAGAGTGATCTTCAAGATTTCTTAATAAAAAAAGAGTAAAGATTGACAGACCCCAGAGACACAAATAGGGTGTTCCAATAACTACTCACTGATTCAGACATTAGCTTCATATTTTTCCACAAGAACCTGTAGAACCTCCCATCTTTCCACCATTTTGACATGTCTATTTCCCAACTACTGAGAGCACTCTCGAGATCACTCATAAAATCTCTTGTCTGCCATAGAAGTGTGAACATGACCCTGTTTAGAGGCAATCAGTCCAGCTCTGTGCATCAGCTAAAGTGGTTGCTCGTGAGTTCTGTGAGGGAAACACTTCACTCTAGGGACTGAGCACTCAGACCTGTTGTCACATTCCAGGCTGCAATCCAGAACAGTGAGAGTCTGTGTCACTGCTTGCATCACAACCAGAGGTTCCTCACAATGCTTTGCTGTTGTAGTTCCCAACCTGTGCTGTTCACAAACAACCTAACAGCATGCAGCAGCCCTGGTGCAGCAGCTCTGACCCCAACAGCTTGTCAACATACCAGTCACATACTTGCTTCTACCGGCCTTGCTTATGATTTGTAGGGTGACCCCACAACACTACCAGTCCTGAATTTTCCCCAAAACCTGTGTTCTGTACTGTGCAGTGTGATATTAGCGTTCAATGCCCTATAAAGAGTCAATATTCAATGGTTTGTTACTTTAACTGAAATTACCAAACACTTCAGTTTAAACACAGCACTGGATTAGTTTAGATGAAAAATTAAAACACGTTTATTAAAAATAGGAAGATAGGATTTTCAGTGAATTCAAGTGTAAGAGAAAGTTAGAAATTAAGTAGATTCTTCTGAGAATTACCCTTCAAAGTAAAGTTTATTCAGACAGTGAAGACAACAACATGAAATCTGGTGGGTAGGAGGCTTCATGCTTTTTCTCCTTACCTGCCTTTACTGACAAGCCAATTCGGTGAGTCTCCTGCCATCTCCTCCTCCCCAGGCTGTCTCGAGGATCCTGTTTACTACTTAAATGTAAATGGAGGTGTCATAAGTGTAAAGTAGCCTAAAATTATTGTTTACCTGTAAGGGGTTAAGCTAAAGGTAACCTGAGAGGTAAACAACTGACCAATAAAAAATTCCTCAAAAGACAAAGGATTTTAAGTTTCAGTTTCTCTCTGGGTCTCTCTGTTCACCTCGGCTATGGAATAAACACAGCTATGTCTTTCACTGTAACTATAGATTCTATCAAGTATTGTAGTCAGTAAGTTTACCTTCTTTTTATCACTTGGAGGGTTCTCAGTGGTGAGTGTTGGCTGGGTGCTTCTTAAAATTGTAAGCTTCAGCAGAAATATTAACAGTGGAAGAAAGTTGCCTCGTGGGGGAGGTTTGGTTTCTAAATCCTTTTGTTAATTATGGTAGATGCTGTTCTATTAATGGTTATAAGGAATTTATTCCTTTCTTTTTTTCTTTTATTAAAATCTTTCTTTTAAAAAGCTAACTGCTTGTTTTTCATTGTGTAAAATCCTGGTTTTGAATCGGGCATGTCTCGCAGGAGCAGGCGAGGTTTGTTTTTTTCTCTCTCAAACTTCCCAGGAAAGGAAAAAGTTTGGGGGGTTAGTGAAAAGGAAAAGAAGGGTCCCAAACTACCCTAAACCTAGTTTGGTGGTGGCAGTGTACCAGGTCCAAATACAAAAAAAGTTGTGTTCTGGAAAAAAACATTTTAACCCAAGCTGGTAAAATAAGCTTGGGGGAGTTATTTCTTTTTTCATGCGGGTTCCCACATCTGCACCCTAGAGTTCAGAGTGGGGAGGAAATCTTGACATGGTTGGCACTGGTGGGATGAAATTTTGTGAATCTAAAAAACAGAATTTTGCAGAAAGCAGTTTAAATTTCCAGCAGTTTTTTTCTAAGGTAAGACCTCTCAGCAAGTACAAACCAGGTAAACACCACAGGGGGTCACTCTGGTAAAACTTGTTCTGCAGGTCTTAAAGCTGTACATAGCTCCACGCTTTGTCTTTTTCAGTTGCCTGAGGGCAGGGAACTGAAGGTTTTTTTGGGGGGGGGGGAGTTTGAGAGGGTTTTCTCCTGCTGGATAGTAGAGAGAGTAGCCTAGGTTTGCAGTTAAGAGTTAATAGGCTCGTTAAGTCCACAGCAACCAACCTCGCACCAGTGACCAGTCAGCTGGGCAATGTTTTAAATGTCATGAGCTGAGGCATATTAAGGTCAACTGCCCCAAAAACACCAGCCAAACACTGTGCATTACCCCAAAGTCACACCCAAGGTCCGCAGGCCCAGATACCTCCCAAATACCCTCAAAGCGAAGAAAAACTGTGAGAGTGGGCGGAAAGAAGGTCACAGCGTGGAGGGACACTAAAGCTCAAATGTCACTTATCCACCAATCTTTAGTGGACCCCAAGTTAATCAACCCACAGGTCAAAGTAACAATTCAACCCTTCAAGTCAAACTCTTTCGACTTACCTACAGCCAATCTACCTGTCCAGTACAAGGGCTGGTCAGGAACGTGGACTTTTGCAGTCTACAATAATTATCCCATTCCCATGCTGCTGGGGGATGATCTAGCCAATCATGTAAAGCTAGCCAAGAGGGTGGGAATGGTCACTCGCAGCCAGGCTAAGCAAGCTTGCACACCTATCCATGTTCATAAGCCTTCCACCAGGGGCCCAACTGGGTTACCAAAGACCCCAACAACAATGGTGAAGCCAAATTCCCTACCAACAACTAAAACAGCCGTAAAAAATCCGGTCCCAAAACCACAGCCCAAGCCAGTCTCCGAACTGGAACTGGCAAAGCAACCAACACCTAAACCATTGCCAGCGCTGAGCCCAGCACTTGCAACCCCATCTACCACTCCAACACCAAAGAGCAACCTCAAGCCAGCACTAACAGCAGCATCTACACTAACCCAAGAGGCTCAGCCGGAGCCTAAAATGCAACCAGGTGCACCAGCGAAAAGCGGTCTACCGCCAAGAAAAACAACCCCATCACCTCCATCACTTCCCAAAAAGCCCAACCCGAGTCCACAACCCAGTAAAAAACTAATATCTCCAGCAACGAAAAAACAGTTCCAGGCCAAACAAAAAGCAAACAAAAGCCTCCAGAAAGTTTAAACGGCGGCATGGGGCAACTCACCGCCTCTCAGCTCTACCAATCAATCCCGGTTTGTGGTCAAAAATGAACTTTTATACAAAAAACTCTTTCTAGGGAACACCAAAAAAACTGGCAGCCTCAAAAACAGTTGGTAGTTCCAGCTAAGTACCGGGTAAAGCTCCTAAGCTTAGCCCATAATCACCCTAGTGGGCATGCTGGGGTAAACAAAACCAAAAACTGTGTGGGAAAGTCATTCCACTGGGGGGGGATGGGCAAAAACATTGCTAATTATGTCCGGTCTTGTAAGGTGTGCCAAAAAGTAAAAAAAAACCAAAACCAGGTAAAGGCCCCTCTCCAGCCACTCCCCATAATTAAGGCTCCATTTCAGCAAGTAGCTGTGAATATTCTGGGTCCTTTCCCCAAAAAAACACCCAGAAAAAAGCAGTACATACTAACTTTCATAAATTTCGCTACCCAATGGCCAAAAGCAGTAGCTCTAAGCAACACCAGGGCTAAAACTGTGTGCCATGCATTAACAGACATTTTTGCCAGGGTGGGTTGGCCCTCCGACATCCTTACAGATTCGGAAACCAATTTCCTGGCAAAAACCATAAAAAGTCTGTAAAAAAATCATGGGGTGAACCACTTGGTTGCCACCCCTTCCCACCATCAAACAAATGGCCTGGTAAAAAGGTTTAATAAAACTTTAGGGGCCATAATACAAAAATTCGTAAATAAGCACTCCAATAATTAAAACCTAGTGTTACAGCAGTTGCTCTTTGCCTACAGGGCTGTACCAAATCCCAGTTTAGGGTTCTCACCCTTTAAACTTGTGTATGGCCGTAAGGTTAAAGGGCCATTACAGTTGGTAAAACAGCAATGGGAGGGGTTTACACCTCCTCGAGAAACTAACATTCTGAACTTTGTAACCAACCTACAAAACACCCTCCAAACCTCTTTAGCCCTTGCTAAAGAAAACCTAAAGAATGCTCAGGCAAAGCAAAAGGCTTGGTATAATAAACATGCCAAAAAACGTTCCTTTAAAGTAGGGCACCAGGTGATGGTCTTGAAGGCACTTCAAGCCCATAAGATAAAAAGAACTCTTTACGGTCAAAAAGCACCTAAAAGCGGTTAACTACCTCATAGCATTCCCTAACTCAACCCTAAAGCCTAAAGTGTACCATGTTAACTCTCTAAAGCCTTTTTATTCCAAAAAATTAAAGGTTTGTCAGTTTACAGCCCAGGAAAAAAATAATGCTAAATGGCCTAAAGGTGTCCACTATAAAAAAAGCAGTAACGGTGGCATAAAAAAGGTAAACTTCTCAATAACCCTTAAACGCATGCAGCGCCAGCAAATCAAAAAGCTGTGCACTAGCTTCGCGCCACTATTCTCAACCACCCCTAAACAAACTAAATGGGCATACCACTCCATTACACAGACAAAGGATTTTAAGCTTCAGTTTCTCTCTGGGTCTCTCTCTGTTCACCTCGGCTATGGAATAAACACAGCTATGTCTTTCACTGTAACTATAAAATTCTATCAAGTATTGTAGTCAGTAAGTTTACCTTCTTTTTATCACTTAAAGGGTTCTCAGTGGTAAGTGTTGGCTGGGTGCTTCTTAAAATTGTAAGCTTCAGCAAAAATATTAACAGTGGAAAAAAGTTGCCTCGGGGGGGAGGTTTGGTTTCTAAATCCTTTTGTTAATTATGGTAAATGCTGTTCTATTAATGGTCATAAGGAATTTATTCCTTTTTTTTCTTTTATGAAAATCTTTCTTTTAAAAAGCTAACTGCTTGTTTTTCATTGTGTAAAATCCTGGTTTTGAATCGGGCACGTCTCGCAGGAGCAGGCAAGGTTTGTTTTTTTTCTCTCAAACTTCCCAGGAAAGGAAAAAGTTTGGGGGGTTAATGAAAAGAAAAGAAGGGTCCCAAACTACCCTAAACCTACTTTGGTGGTGGTAGTGTACCAGGTCCAAATACAAAAAAAGTTGTGTTCTAAAAAAACACAACATTTTAACCCAAGCTGGTAAAATAAGCTTGGGGGGGTTATTTCTTTTTTCATGCGGGTCCCCACATCTGTACCCTAAAGTCCAGAGTGGGGAGGCAATCCTAACAGGAGGTAACCACATATGCCTTTGTTTAGGATAGAGCTGCTTAACAACTTTTTGCCTAGCCAGGGCTATGAAATTTTGAACACGTGCTAACATCATCATACAGTGGAGTCATAACTTTAACTACTGCGCTGCTACATACATTTCCCCATGATATTAAATAACCAGCAATTATTAGTTTTCAAAAACCTCACAAGGCATATTTCGTACAAGTATTATTGCAATTGCATGTAAGGTATGAATACAGGGGTGCTGCTTTCAGTTATACCTGCCCAGCACTCAAAGCCTCTGCACACTCTTCTATGTTCCATTGGGACTTTTGTGCTTAATTTGCTGTGGGGGTCATGGGAAAGCTGAAGAAAGGACATGTATTCAATTCTTTAACAATTTTTAAAGTGATGGCCATTTTGCACCCAAGGGAAAAGCAAAGAAGAACCTAAAGATATTTGCCAAGTCCATCTGTGGCTTCGCTGCATGCTCAAAACTACCAATGGAAGATTAGGCCCTAAAGATTCGTGTCTCTTGCCAAAGTGATTATGTTCAAGTAATGCTGGAAAACTCTGGCTCACATTATAGTTGCTATAAACTAATAGCAAGTGTGTATAATTTACAGGAAGAGTCTCAAGATTGTTATAACAGGTTATAAATCAAGTGTCTTTATTAAGTCTGTGACATTTAGTGGCTAACAAAGTTATGAATTGAAGCTCCCAGGCTTGTCTTGTGAAGATGTGGTGTAGGTTTCCTTTGAGGATGAGGGTGGAGATGTCAGATATGCAGGGACTGCTTTGTGAAAAGTGTTCACCCTTCTTTAAGTTTTGGTCCTGAGGGCAGAGGTATTAATCAGCCACTACTCATTGAATGGTCTTTTGCAATGTCCGTTAGCTACTTATGCTAAACAATCTGCTCCACCTTGCATTTAACTGACACTGAGGGCAGATCTACACTTAAAAGGCTGCCATGGCACAGCTGCACCAATGCAGTTGTGCCATTGTAGCGCTTCAGTGAAGATGCAACCATGCCGACGGGAGAAGCTCTCCCATTGACGTAGAGCTGTCTACAACAGGGGTTATGTCAGTAGAACTGCATTGCTTAGGGATGACATCACCCTGAAAGACGTAGTTATAGCGATGTAAGGCTATGGCTACACTAGAGAGCTTACAGCAGCGCAGCTGTACCAATATAAAAAAAAAGTTGAAAGATGGCACCAAATGTGGACAGAAGCACAGGGATTGCTGGGATGCGAAGTGATGCATCACGGGGCATTGGGACAGGACGAAGAATTCCCCGTAGCCTCCATCCCCTTCCCACAAGACATAGCACCAGAAAGGGAAGAGGTGCTCTGTGGGATAGCTGTCCATAATGCACCACTCCCAATGCTGCTGCAAATGTGACCATGCCAGTGCACTTGCAGCTGACAGTGTGAACACAGTGCAGTGCTTTTCCTGCTGTGGTCTCTGAGGCCTGGTTTAACTCACAGTGCTCACATCTGCAAATGTAGCCATGCCCTAAACTGACAGGAGAGAACTCTCCCATTGACTTAATCCACCCACAAAGAGAGGTGGCAGCTATGTTGTGGGGAGCTGGCACTTAGGTCAGTGTAACTTATGTCGGTCAGGGGGTGTCTTATTCACTCCCGAGTGACATAAGTTATACCAATGTAAGCGGTAGCATGGACATAGCCTAAGTTTATAGTGTAGATCTGGCCTGAGTACCTTTCCCAGACCTGAAGTTGAGCTCTGTGTAATCTTGAAAGCTTGTCTCTTTCACCAACTACAGTTGGTCCAATAGATATTGCTTCACCTACCTTGTCTCTCCAATTACCATGGGAACTTACTCCCGTAAAGAGAGTTTCATTCCAAACGGCAATTGTAAAGAGCAGCAATATTTTCCTTCATCTCCATTTCACTGAAGCCAGTTCAAAAATACCAGCCTGAGAATGAGTAGAAGAAAGAAGAGATGAACTATGGCTTTCAAATAAGTTGGGAACCCCTCGATTCTTAAATATTCTGTTCGGGTTTTATATTCCACTCTGCCACTAAAAGACTTATATTACATATAAATGGCAAATAGTTTCCTTTCAAATTGGCATCTTCCATGGAGCAATATTCAGGAACATAGTGCACTCACAATGAAGCTGAAATGAGAGAACACCAGAACTACTAAATCAGGATGTGAAAACCCCTTAAAAAGAAAAGGTATTTTCTGTCTTACATCAAAACTGGGAAAAAATCATGTACATGTTGGGATGAGGAGTGGAATCCTCAGCCCATTTTCAATAAGCATGATAAGCACACTCACTACCTGGGCACTGTTGCAGGGTAGGGAAAGTAAATTCCAAGGGGCCATTTCTCCCCTATATGTATGAGTCAGTTGATCTACAAACACAAATGCTGGTTGCACTCAAACCCCTCTGATAGGCTTCTTTCCCCTCCATCTTCTTCAGAGTAGGTCTCTGTGGAGCTGTTTTTTTCCCCCACAGGTTTTTAAGACCAGAAGGAGCCATTATGATAATCTAGTCCAGGGATCAGCAACCTTTCAGAAGTGGTGTGCCGAGTCTTCATTTATTCACTCTAATTTAAGGGTTTGCATACCAGCAATACATTTTAACATTTTTAGGTCTCTTTCTGTAAGTCTATAATATAGAACTAAACTATTATTGTTTCTAAAGTAATTAAGATTTTAAAAATGTTTAAGAAGCTTAATTTAAAATTCAATTAAAATGCAGAGCCCTCGGACCAGTGGCAAGTACTTGGGCAGTGTGAGTGCCACTGAATATCAGCTTGTGCCCAGCCTTTGGCACCTGTGCCATAGGTTGCCTACCCTGATCTAGTCTGATCTCCTGCATAGTACAGGCCAGAGGCCACAGACTTTCACTCAGTAATTCCTGCATTTAGCTCATAACTTCTGGGGTACAGCAAATCTTTTAGAAGACATTACTGCCAGTGGGGCTCACTTCCAGTTTATATCTCACGTCCTTAAAAGCTCATGCTTCAGGGTTTCACCCAGACACCTTCAGGGGTCCGAAAGGGATCTCCCCCCTCCAACGTATTTGGGGTGGGATGGTTGATGTCCCTCCTCTGAAGCATCAGGAATGGCCACAGCTGGAGATGGGACATTGTAAGGGGAGGGCTAGAGCTTTGAGGTTGCATGGAGGTTTCTCAGGTCCTTGGCTAGCTGGCTCTCTCACATGCTCAGGGACTAACTGATCACCACATGTAAGGTCAGAAAGTTTTCCCCCAGGTCAGACTGACAGTCAACTTGGTGGGTGGAGTTGGGGAGAGAGATTGCTTTTCTCTGCAGTATGTGGGTGAGGGTCACTTGCAAGGATTATGTGGTATAGCTCACCTAATCATTTCCCTGCCTTTGGGTGAATGTTGGGGGTCAGAGGTAGCTTTTGGCTAGGGGTCCCCTAATCTTGGGGAGGGAGAAATTACAAGGACAAGTCTCAGAATTTATTTTAGAACAATAAAACAAGTAGGCTTTTAGCCTTTTCTCATGAATATATAGTTTTCAAAATGTAAATCTATCCTTAATATTGAAATTTTGTCACAATTTCCCCCCTTAAATGTCACAGGAAAAATGTAAGGAATGAGGTTACATTATAAAATTCTGTAATAACCAAAAGATTTGTTCACATCAATGAACCACTGAGTGAGAAAACGTTTAGCAAAGGTCCTAATCCTGTAAACCCCCTTTTTTGTGGCCAATCAATGGGACAGCTCACCTGCATAAGGACTATTCTTATGAGTAAGGGTATGGCTACACTTGCAGATGCAGAACTGTTAGCTAAGCCAGCCTTTGGAGAGCGCAGTAGGGAAAGCGCTGTGATGTGTCCACACTGACAGCTGCAAGCGCACTGGCGTCACCACATTTGAGGCACCTGCAGCGGCACCAGGAGTGGTGTCTTATGGGTAGCTATCCCAGCGTTCAAGTGAATGCAACATGCTTTTCAAATGGGGGGCATTGGGGTGGAGTGTGACGGGGAGTGTGTTGTGTACATGTGGGGGAAGAGAGAGTGGGTTTTTGGGGTGCTGAGAATGTGTCAGCATGTCGTCCTGTAAGTTCAGACTCCCCCTTCTCCCTGCCCACATTGCTTTCACTTACTGAAAGCAAGCAGCATTCCTCAGTAAAGTTTGTTTTGTCTCGGAGCAGATAAGCATGCTGCATGTCAGAAACAGAGCTCTGAAAGGGCATAGCCATATTCCTACAGCCGATTCCAAAACAATGATAAGAGTGGCCACTTGACTTAAGGGCATTATGGGACATTTCTGGAGGTCAGAGTGCAGTAATGTAACACCTCGTTCACACTGATGCTGGGGCATCTCAGCCAAGATGCATCAAATGTTATTCCTCTCGCTGAGGTGGATTACACTGCTCTACAGCCAAAATGCTTCTGAAATAAATGTAGTCAACCTTTACTAATTCTGGGTCACTGAAAACAAAAATGATGCTTAAAATTGTTGATTGGCTCTAGTTTTCAAGATATGCTATTGGGTCACTATATACGATCCTTGACATGGGAATGGCGGAGGATAAGTGAGTTATAAAGGGACGGGATCTCAATTTAAACCAGAAAATGACTAAAATACATCTTTGACTGGATCTATGAATAAATCTATGACTGGGTTTGGACAGTACTTGCTTTTTAGGCAAAACAATGAATGATGCAATCTGAAGCTGGTATTGCGTCATACATGATATGAATTGCATCATGTTATTCCTAGAAGTCATGGATGATGCAATCATAACGAAGCTTACATCACTCTGCGGAACAAATTGCCCTATATCAGCTCTAGAAATCATACAGTGTCGTGCTCTCTTATTTGTCAGTGTTTGATTTTGCAAAGGGACACATTTCTGTTTAGCCAAAGTGAGCAGAGATGCCTCGTACTTGTGTGAACAGTGCAGATAACTTCTGCTATGTTTGTGGTGAAGTGACTTTTGTATCACAAAAGCGCAGTCTAACCACTATGGTTAAGAAAGCCTGTCCCCTTTATTTTGGCTGCAAAATTGGAGATCAGGACAAGAGGTGGGCCCCACACATATGCTGCAACACTTGTGCAACAAATCTTCGCCAGTGGTTGAACAGGAAAAGGAAATCTATGCCTTTTGCAGTGCCAATGATTTGGAGAGAGCCAACAGATCATACCAGCAATTGTTACTTCTGCATGGTGCCTCCAGTTGGGAAAGGTGTGTCAAAGAAGAAAAAGTGGACTATGCATTATCCAAACATTCCATCAGCTGTACGCCCAATACCCCACGGAGAAGGACTGCCGGTTCCTGATGCACCAGAATCATTCTCATTTGAGTCAGACCAGGAAGAGGAAGAGGATGAAACTTCTGGTCCTGAACCATCAATGTCACAGGACCCACATTTTCTCCCATCCTCCTCCTCTGAACCACACCTCATAACACAAGCTGAACTGAATGACCTTGTCAGGCATTTGGAACTACCCAAGAGTAAGGCAGAGCTGCTGGGCTCCAGACTACAGCAGTGGAATCTCCTGGCAGGTGATGTTAGGGTTTCCATGTTCCGTGACCGTCAAAAGGATCTTGTCCCATTCTTCTTCATGGAAGGTGATCTTGTAGCCTGCAACAACATCGATGGTGTGATTGGCAGCCCTCAACATCGTTCACGATCCAGATGAGTGGAGACTCTTCATTGATTCATCGAAGACGAGTCTTAAAGCTGTTTTGCTGCATAATGGCAATGTTTTGCCATCAATTCCAGTTGGTCAAGCAGTCCATATGAAGGAAACCCATGACAACATGAAACAATTTTTGAGTTGCATAAACTATGACCAACATCAGTGGCAGCTTTGTGGCGATTTGAAGGTTGTTGCTCTCTTGCTTGGTATGCAGACCGGATACACAAAGTACTGCTGTTTTCTCTGCGAATGGGATAGTCGTGCAAGAGATTCCCACTACATCAAGAAAGATTGGCCACTCCAACAGTCATTGGAGCCTGAGAGGATAAGTGTTCAGCATCCACCACTTGTTTAATCAAGGAAGATTTTGTTCCCACCCTTACACATCAAGCTGGGTCTGATGAAGAACTTTGTCAAGGCCGTTGACAAAACACAAGCAGCTTTCAAGTACCTCCGTGGAAAATTTCCAAGCTTAAGTGAAGCTAAGATAAAGGAAGGTGTCTTTGTTGGTCCTCAGATTTGTGAACTTCTTCGAGATGATGCATTTGACCATGCACTGCGTGGCAAGGAAAAGACGGCGTGGAAAGCCTTCCAGTCAGTGGCAATACATTTTCTCGGAAACAACAAGGCAGACAACTACAGGTTGTTGGTGGAAAACCTCCTCAATGCATACAAAAGCCTTGGTTGCAACTTGTCACTAAAGATACATTTTTGGCACTCTCATCTAGATTTTTTTCCACTGAACTGCAGAGCAGTGAGCGACGAGCTCGGTGAGCGATTTCACCAGGACATTGCAACAATGGAGAAACGCTCTCAGGGCAAATGGAGCCCATCAATGCTGGCAGACTATTGCTGGACAGTGACAAGAGATGCTCCATTTAATAAATACAAGAGACAAGCCAAGAAGCACCGAGTAGACACTGAATAGGACTAAACTATGTATGTAATAGTTTTTTGCCTTTTGTTTCATAATACATTTTATTTATATAACCCTTTTGCTGATTTTTAAAGTGTTACATAAACAGGACAGGTGAAATATTATCATGTAAAACAACCATAAACCCATGAAAAGACCTAGGTTTACAATTTATGATTAAAACTCTACTATCTACACAATATACATAGACATCAAATGTAAAAACTTAAATATCTTAGAAACAGTAGCCAATCAGTTGTTTTAATTGGCATATTTGAATTCAGCACATCAAAATACATAATAAATATCACATTTTATGAAGCAGACGACTTCTAAAAAATTGTAGACCAGTGTTACCAGGAGTACTCTAGATGCAGAGTCAGAGCACTTTACGTGCCTTGCCAGTGTGGGCAGGAAGTGAGCTAGAGTGCACTGGGTGGCTTTAGTGCACTCTAACTTACAAGTGTAGCCAAGCCCTAAGGTTTGCAAAAAAGGCTCAAAAGATAGCAGGTCCATGAAATCAATAGAGCAGTTGCAATCCACATACAAACAGGAAATTATCTCAAAGATTTCAAAACCACAGAAACAAACAGGGAAATCTTGGGGCTGTGTTCAAACTGTGGACCAAATTCAGCCATGCTTTATGCAAGTTTAGATCTATTGATTGAAAGAGGTGCACTCCCCCATACACGACAGCTGCACTAACCCTAACAACCACTCAGAGCTGTTAAAGAGTCTCTGTATAATAGACAGGGCCAGCTCCAGGCACCCGCGCTCCAAGCGGGTGCCTGGGGCAGCAAGCCGTGGGAGGCAGCCTTACGTTCGCCATCAGGGCGCAGTCAGGCTGTCTTTGGCGGCATGCCTGCAGGAGGTTCACAGCTGCTGTGGAGTCGGCGGCATTCCGGCAGCAAGGACAATGATTCCGCACGGATCCGTGGACCTCCCACAGAAACACCACCGAATCCACGGTACACCAGACCACCTGCAGGCGTGCCACGGAACTTCCGTGCTTGGGGTGGCAAAAACCTTAGGGCCACCCCTGATAATAAACCAAAATATTGACCATTGTAAAACTGAAGTTATGAAAAGATAAATGAGTAAATGATGAAACTATTAATGCTACAATTTTTGCATTGTTTGTTTTCAATTTGTTTTAATTGAATAGCCATCCAATTGCCTAAGTTTATGTAATTGTCTTTTCACTGGAAAAAATTTTCTGAAAATAGGATATACCTTTTTATAGTAACATTTTCCCTTTGACATGTACTACAACAGTTTCTGAAAAGATTTTATCTTGCTGACTGAGCACTAATGTGATAAAAAGGTATGCACTGAGAGCATAAAAAGTGATTCCTCTTCAGACAGATGCTGTTTTATAACAGTTAACCCCTTTCCCTGCAACAGACGATGCTATCACTTGTCACCAAGAATTCTCTAGACTTTAGAGATTACAAAATTCAGAGCATCCCTAGATTAGTATGAATGTGCTATTTTCTGTTTCGGCTAATTTCCATGAGGTTGCACTTGTTAGTTCTGTGCTTTATTTCTGCATTTTTGTCATGAGGCTAAATTAACTTTTGCACATTTTCTGCTCATCTGCATACATTATGATCTTTTCTTACAAGAATAATTTAGAACTATACATATAGTAGCTACATTTCTATCCTCGGTGTAATAATTCATTCATATAACAAGTATAAGAAAGAAAGTACAAAATGTGTCATTTGTGTCAAGACTAGGAAAATATATTGTAGGATAGTTATGAAATTAAAGAATTAAAGTTTTCTTAACCAGACTTAAGCTAATATATTTGCTTTACAGTTTGTGGCTAATAAAAAAGGCCCTAATCAACAAGTAAAGGAAGACCATGAGAAACAGGAGTTAAGACCAGAATGTAGTGGGAAGAATGTATGGTTTAAAAAAAGTAACTAATAAAACAAAGGTCAGTTTTCCCTCAATGATAAGAATGGCTGCAGTAACAAGACAAAGAAAAACCTGTCTTGTAAGAAAAGCATGAACCTTCCCACATAAGTGTTATCTTGAAATTAAGACTATGTCTACATAACAGACATTACAGCAGTACTGCTTAGAGCCGCTGTAAGGTCTCTATATAGCCGCTCCATGCCAACGGGAGAGAGCTCCCTCAATGAGCAGCAGTAGCACTCCCACCAACATAGCACTGTCCACACCAGTGCTTTTGTTGGTGAAACTTATGTTGGTCGGGGTGTGTTTTTTCACACCCGACGAATAAAAAAGTGCTAGTATAGAAAATTCCTAAGGCCTGTGAAAACAAGAGCAATGGAAGCGGAAAAAAAACAACAACGAGATAGGAAGGGGAAGGAGGTAAGAAGGGAAAGCCTTGGTGAGAGAAAAGGAACAAGAATAAACTACCCTAAACTGGAATTTAGCAATTGACAATGATCTCTCGTTTGCTGAAGTATATAAAGACAGCTATGAATCTGACAACTTATATCAATCCAGTCATGCTGGGGAAAAGCAGGATGATAGGACTCTTCTCTAGTCTGGGCCACCTGTGCATGAGTTGTAAATGCTTAATGTTTAGGCATTTACATGTTTAGATCAATTGTATGACAACCATTTGGCCTTTGCATTTAATAAAGGAATATAGTTTAAGTTAAGTGTGGTGGTTTCCTATATTGTTAGTGCTCATAATAATTCTGACAAATATGAATAGTGCAAAATAACTTATGGCTGTGACAGCTCTGGTTCTTTATTGCACAAGCCCTGTGAGGTGTTTTCATAGGTAAACAAAAAATTTACTCTGCACTTGTGTAATTGAGAAATGTCCTATCTAGATTTATGTTTCTTTAAAAATAATCACACATATTACCATAGCTTCTGGTCACTTATGTTGTTCAGACGATCCAATTACTATTTTCTACTTCATGTCTTTTTTCACATATTTTTGTCAAAGATGTCTGAATGAGATTTGTAAGAGTTTAGATTAACAACTCAAACTGAGATGGAGTCAATTTTCAGCGAGCTGGAAAACAAGGAGCTCATTCAATTCTATTATATTTTTTCTTACTAACAATAGAGGCTAGACTGACTTTGTGACTGAATATCCATGCACAGAATATGGGAAGATGAAAACCCACTAAACACCTGCACAGAGTACTGGACCGTTGTCTGGGTCCATAGGTACAAGCAGGTGCTGCAACCCTCTCTTTGGCAAATTTCTCACCTCCTTTCCTACTACTACCACCAATTTGAAGACCATCACATACCTTGTCCAGTTTGGCTTTATCAGCAACTCAAAAGCAATATAACATTTTTGCCTACACAGCTTTCCTCTGGGACATCCTGTGGCCTAGTTCCACAATTCCCCTACCCAAAAGGGAAATGCCCAGCCTTTTTATATCCTTCTCCACATGCTTGGCAGATGGATGGTGAGGAACTAATAGGGACCAGAGATTTGGCTCTTTGCCCTGCCCCAAAATGCATTAACCAATCTGCTATTGATAAGGGCCAGTAGCAGATCATCTGTTGGAACAAAGGGGAAAATTCTGCCTCTCTGAGGCATAATTCCTCACTGAGGTGCTCATGGAAGACTTTACTTCTACTCCCAATTCTCATCTAGCCCAGACCAGGATCTTCATGCTTTGTTACAGCTGGGGTGGGGATTCAGCTTGTTCATGGATATAAAAAAGCTTTTGGAAAAAAACTCACTTCAGTGTATTTTTGCTACTAAGTCTGTTTCCCAAGCTTGAGTAACAATCAGCAAACAGTCAATCCCCAGAGAAAACCATTCTATTATTGTATTTACTTTATTGTGCCATTCACAAACTGTTGCTAGAAGCTACAAATTAGCCACGATAAATGAACCACAAAGAATTGAAGTGTCATGTAAACTAGTGCAATAATTTGAATATTAAAAAGGAGAAAAAAAGGAAATCACTATGCTCTGCTCGACAATAATGTTAAACTTTAATAGCTGGAAATCTAGCAACCATTGAACTAAAAATTGCCTTTGCATGATTTTTTTCCATTAACTGGATTTAGAAAAATATTGTCAGAGTAATTATGGCTATGTATATTTTAATTAGATCTGAGCAGAACTAGTTCAGTACTTTAAGCACTTCCAAGTATCTACAAAGGTGGGTAATTTCCTGGCTGTGCCAATACCTACGTACAATCAGTATGTTTTTCTCTCTCATCATCTCCAAAATGATGTCTAGCCTGTATTTTAATCCTCTCTACTACTTATGGCAATATCACATGCCTTGTTCCAACTTACTGAACTTGGTATGATTCTGGCTGCAGCAGTCCCACTCCCCACTTATTGCATGGCGGGGTTGGATCCATAGTGCCAGGATCTCCCTATGGCCATTTGTGACCAGGGTGCTTCTGGGATGAGGACGAATTATGATGTAGACTCCAGTAGGGCACAGAAATCCACAGAGAGTTCTTAAGGGCAGTCATCCCTCTCAGAGGGGTGCGACCTTCAGCAATTTTGTTTGGACCAGAAGCCAGCACAGGAAGAAAAACCACACAGTAATCCCATGCAGAAAAACAAATACAATAATCCCTCGGAGAGGCTCCTGCCTCTAGCAATCTGAGTGAGTGCTGGTCCTCACTGAGGAGCTGAAATAGGATGACTTCTTTTATTGCCAGCCCAGCAACAGCAGAGCTGGGCCCCTCCTTTAACCAGCTCCTACCATGCCTGACAGCACACGCAGGGTTAGTAGGGAGGGACGGGTGGAGCCCATAGCTGCTTATTAACCCTTGTTAAACCAGCATGACATTTTATACCCCATGACAGTATATGCAAGACAGTCATCCCTTGTTGTTGCTGCTGCTACTCCTATTGCTGAGCACCTAGCTTCCAAACCAACAGGTGCTGTCTGCCCACATCTGTTGCAGAAGCTGATGGTTTTCTATCATCCATTTTAGCATTTGCTCCAGCTTTCAGCCTAGATATGTTTGAAGACCCATGCCACTCAGGCCTCTCTCTTCTACAGGGCCTAGATTGCTGCCCACATTTTCTGCCTCATTTGACCAGGACACTTCTAGGCTTGGGACAAATCAGCATGGACTCTAGTGGGGAGCAAAAATCCACAGGTTTTTTTTGTTGTTTTGTTTTGTTTGAGAGAGCGGTTGATCCCCTCAGAGATTGCCACCTATGGCACTCTTACCCAGACCGAAAGTCAGTTTCTAGTAGAAAAGCACACATAATAGATCCGTGCCAGACATATCTTCCCTGAGAAAGGCTCTGGCCTGTCCTGATATCCACCAGCCCTTCTCTCAGGGAGCAAGAACAGGAAATCTGCTCCTCCTTCCAGCCCGCCAGCAACTAAGCTGGGCCTTCTTCTAACTGCCCCCTGCCAAGCCTGAAAGTGCACTCAGGTACAGGGGGGAGGGGCTGATTGAACCTACAATAGCTTGTTAACCCTTCCTAGTCCACCCTATCACACCACGGCACCCCAACGCAATCCCTGAAAATGCATGTGCGGGCTGATGCAGGGAGAGGGGGGCTTTGTGGAAAAGATGACACAGCTTGACACGATATGCTATTTGGGCATCTCCACAAATGAGGTTGATGTGTCAATCTCCTTCCCTCTCCCCGGGTCATCGACTCCTCCCCTGATCAACCCAAGCTCTGATTCCTCTTAGATTCTTCAGACCCATAGCGCACCCTTGGCAGGGTGAGAGAGACTGCCATTCCAGCAGCAAATCCTATCCCTCCATGGAGATCCATGCAAGGCTAGCATGCAGAGGGGACCTGCTGTGCAAGTAAGGGAGAGAAATAATTCAAGCCACAGCGAAAACAACCAATTATGGCTTAAATTCTGCCAGCATTACTCACACTGAGTGGCACTCTGTTCTCCTACAGAACTACTGAAATCATTAGGTGGTCTTGAAGTCAGCTCCTACACAATAAGGCACCAAAATAGGTCTCAATATTTTTAACTGTAACCCTGAAAGTGTTCTCTAAATAGCATTTCATGGAAAATCACTTCAGCCATATTAGCAAAAATATATGGCTACAAGAATGGCCCAGAATTATCTCCAAACTGTTATTTTGCTTGTTTTGTTTCAGACAAATCTTAAAATTCAGCTCATTAAGATATATACAATATGGTATGTGCACACACAGTACTTTAGTAGCCTACAAAGAGACAATTGTTTTGCTTTCACCTTTCTTCCTTTCAGTGGGAGGACCCCGTCCAAACAGGGATCAAAGACAAAATGGGCTTTAAAGCAGAATAGGAGTGAAAAGTGATGATGCAGGAACGAAGCCATTTCACTGGGAAAATAAAATTTTACTATTCATCTGCCACCTGCAGGGCTGGTAATTGGGCAAACCTTCCTTTTCTATATGTCACAACTTTGTTGTATATAGTTGCTTTTTTTTCCCAGATGTTCATCATGAAGAAACTCATTTCCACAACTGTGATTGATTAAACATGTTACACAGGAAAAAAGCATATTTGGTAGTGGCTTCCATTTTGGATGATGTAATGCTCACCACATTGGTTTAGGATAATTAAATAAAAAGAGAATTAGCAAAATATTCAGAATCAAAAGCACAAGTGAAAGACTTCACCTGATTTCCTGTTAACGGTAACTATTACAGCATATAGTCCCTGCAACCATTACCAAGTATGCACCTGTAATAGACTATACAGAATACTATAACTTAGCAAAATTCCATAAGAGAGACTTTTGACATTGTTATTCCTCTTTAGTTCATTCCAAGCCACTGCCCACTCACAATTTGATTAGTGATTCACAACTTGTTACCAGCTTGTACACTTTCCTCTGCTACTTGGATATACATGCTTTGTACACATTACCACATCGGACAACAGCACCCTCTTCTGCAAAATCAGTCACTCCTCTAACTAATCATGATGATCCAATATCTACAAAACTGACACTTCAATACATCTTATTCAGATTCCAATAAAATCTCTCTCTCACTTTTGCGCAGAGTAAGTAGTTAATTTGAGAAGGGTGGCCTCCTTTTACGAGCATAATTCACACCTCCTCAACCTGCACTTGCATCTACTTGACTGGAGGTGAAAAATGGGGTAGTAAATTATTCAGCTATTATTTGTGCCTGTAACTGAATTGAAAATGAAAAATCACTTTCATAAAGAGGGTAAGCAATAAGAACTAAATGCAGGTATTCAAAGGCTATTGAATAGTGTGCAAGGATTTCCTCCAAGTTCAGTCATTTAAACATGTTTAAATTGATATTTATTTAAAAGCATAAGAAGAGATGCATTTAATTAGTAAACACCCTGTTTTCAGCCCTAATTGTAAGGGGGGTGTTGAGCATGACATGAATACTTAAGTACTCGAGGCCAGCTTCAGGCACCAGCCAAAGAAGCATGGGCTTGGGGAGGCACATTTTAAGGGGCAGCATTCCGGCCAATCTTGGGGCAGCACATTCCGGCTGCTGCCCCCCCCCCCCCCCCCCCCCCCCTTTTTTTTTTTTTTTTTACTTCCACAGTTCTCCGGCTGCTTTTTGTTGGGAGGGGACACGCTTAAGACGGCAAAAAAAGTTAGAGCCGGCCCTGCTAGGACTATGGATATTGTTTGCATAAGAGGCCATGGGGACGAGAGCATAAGTTTTAGGGCAGTCTTTGGGATACTCACTTACAAAAGGACCCAGGAACAGCCCAATAATATGGGGAGCATAAAAGTGGCCTCAAGCCACCTTTGCCCATGCCCCAAGTGCTGGAACAGAGTAACTGAGAATCTGGCTCCACACATTTCCTTCTGAATTCATATAATCATAGGAAGTCTTCTCAAGAGGTCTTCTAGTGCAGTCCCTTGCACTCAGAGCAGGAATAAGTACTATCTAGAGTGATCAGTGATCCTCGTTACTTTTTTAAAAATCTTTGTACTTATACAACTTATTTTCTTACTTAAATAAGTAACTATCCTTTCCTACTTGGAACATTCATTTATTGAAACATATAATACTCCAGTCAACAACCTTAGTGTCTCAAACTATTATTTTCTTTTCACCTATTCACAGGTGAAAAAAGAGAATAACCATCTCAAACTTTTAGTTATTCAGATTGGCCAAAATAAACTTGTTTCAAGAATCACAGTTCATCCAAGTTATTACACAACACCACTTGAATAAGCAAAATAGTTGATATAGATGTTAGAATTGTCATATACTGTTATCTCAAACCATTAGGTATTACTTCATATGTATATGCACCAGCCCATGATTCCAAAAGAAAAGCTATGATCAACAATACTTTTTATTTTAACCTGGGACATTATATTTAAACTGACTTCTGAAACAATATGGTCATGAATGGTTTGCTAAAGGTGCTTCAGCAAACAAAAGATATGAATCCTTCACCAAAAAGAGGTCATATTTCTGAGAATTTTCTTCTCCTTTAAAATGTAAAGCTGCCAATATATTATACCCTTTCTGATCTCTACCATTGTTAATACCAGGGTTATATAGGGTGGTGATGAACACAATTAGTGCAAGTTTCTCTCACCAGACTAGATACTTGATCCACTGAAATGGACTAAAGTTTATCTAAATATCATTCTCTCTTTGGAAAAAAAAAGAAGACCTAACACAATAAGATACCCTGTTCAGAGCTCCCTTTCTCCCTCAGATCCTTGAAGTAAGAAGGACCACTTTGACAAGAAGAAGGACATCTCTCCAGAAAGCTCAAAGAAAAGAAAAATATAACAATGTAGTAATAAGTTTCAGTGTCACACAAGCCTGAGAGATCTCTGTGCATTTCAATAGGGTCATCTTGAAAGGAAAGCAAAATAAAAATGCCTGATAAAGTTATTTTCTGCATTAAATCTATGTTTCTCTCTTCCAACCACCATTCTGCATATACTGGAGGTGTGTTAGATTTGCATTGTTTGAATATTACATATTTTGCTACCAAAAGAGATACCAATGCCCATTGTACTGTTCACCTGAAGATTTAATTTAGCTACCAAGTTCACTATACCAATTTTGAAGTTGGCATTGCTTTGTATTCAGAAATAGGTAAAGAACTTTCCAAAAACAATGGAGCAATATACAGAATTTGCAAAAGTGAAACAAATTACATGAATAGGTTAACAGATTGTGCAGAATTGTCCCGTAGTAGGTGACTTCTGGGTACCCATTTTGCTCTGTCAATCTGTTTCCTCAGTTCCCCAGGTAGGTATTGCAGTTTTAAGAATTCTTGATAAAGATCTTGTAGGTGTTTGTCTCTGTCTGAGGGACTGGAGGAAATTCGTTTGTATTTTAGGGCTTGGCTGTAGACAATGGATCACGTGATGAGTCCTGGATGGAAGCTGGAGGCATGTAGGTAAGTATAGTGGTCAGCAGGTTTCCAGTATAGGGTTGTATTTATGTGACCATCACTTATTTGCATTGTAGTGTCCAGGAAGTGGATCTCTTGTGTGTACCGGTCCAGATTGAGGTTGATGGTGGGGTGGAAATTGTTGAAATTCAGGTGGCATTCTTCAAGGGCCGACTTCCCGTGAGTCCATATGGTGAAGATGTTCTGACAGGTTAGGATTTCAACTCATGTGCCAAGACTACTTCTGCCCCTTCTTTCCTTCCCTGGCAGCTTGGGACTTCAGAGCCCTGCCTGGTTTGAGTCAGACCTGCTAGCCTGCAACAAACCAGACCCAAGTCTGAACCATGTCCCCTAACAGCTGTAGGCTCAACTGAAAACAGGTTAGGAAGGGTGTCTGTCTTTAAACATTCAGATGCTCAACTCCCAATGGGATCCAAACCCCATATAAATCCATTTTACCCTGTATAAAGCTTATACAGGGTGAACTCAGAAATTGTTTGCCCTCTATAACACTGAAAGAGAGATATACATAACTTCCCCTCCCCCCAGGGGACTAATACATACTCTGGGTTAATTAATAAAGTGATTTTTGTTAAATACAGAAAGTAGGATTTAAGTGGCTCCAAATAGTAACAGACAGAACAAAGTGAATTACTAAGTAAAATAAAACATGCAAATCTAAACCTGATACGGTAAGAAAATTGAATACAGATCAAACTTCATCCTCAGTGGTGTTCCAGTAAGCTTCCTTTTACACACTACTCTCCTTCTAGTCTCAGTTCAGCAATCACTCAGATCCATGGTATTTACTGTCCTTTGTTCCAGTTTCTTTCAGGTATCCATGGGGGTGGAGAGGCTCTCTTAAGCTAGCTGAAGACAAAATGGAGTGGTCTCTGAGGGGTTTAAATAGACACTCCTGAAGGTAAACATCCCTCCCTCCCCCTGTGTAGAATCCAGCTACAAAATGGAGATTTGGAGTCACATGTCCATGCAGGATTCCTAACTTACAGGTTAGCAGCTATTGTTCACATGCTACTTGAAAGTCCTCAGGTAGGCTTATGTGGATTGACGCCTCACAAGATCCATTATTCATGAAGTGCTTCTTGACTGGGCACTTAACTTGGCACATTCCTTTCTCAAGAAACTGACCGAATGCTTAACTAAGGCTACTAAGAAATCAAGCAAGTACACAGCCAATATTTATAACTTCAAACACAAAAATGATACATGCATACAAATAGGACTAAGATTCAGTAGATCATAACCTTTACAGGGATATGTTACATAAAACATATTTCATGTTATGTACACCCATTTAAGCATATTTCCATAAAGCCTTATGGGGTACACCATCACAGGTGTCATCAATCTAGTGCAAGTAGAGGAGGCATTCTAGGGGACGAGAGCTGAAGAAGTGTTGTTCTAAGTCAGCCACTAAAATGTTGGCATACTGTGAGGCCATGCAGGTACCCATAGCAGTGCCACTGACTTAAGATAAGTAGTCCTCAAATCTGAAATGGTTGTGGGTGAGGACAGAGTCAAAGCTTAGTCACCAGGTGTGCCATGGCCTCATCAGGGATACTGTTCTTTACAGCATTTGGTCCATCTTCACGTGGGATATTCGTGTAAAGAGCTTCTACATCCATGGTGGCCAGGATGGTGTTTTCAGGAAGATCACCAATGCATTGTAGTTTCCTCAGGAAGTTGGTTGTGTCTTGAAGATAGACCCTACGCTACCAGCACTCCTAGCAAAGAAGAGAGTCCAAATAGCCAGATAATCCTGCTGTGAGAGCACCAATGACCGAGATGATGGGGCATCCAGGTTTATGGATATTGGGTAGCAAATACAGTATCCTGGTTGAGGGGGAAAGGATGTCCCTGTAGTTTCTTTGGTGCTCCTCAGTGGGATCAAAGGATAGATGCCTGTAGAATGCAGTGTTGAAGAGTTGCCTCGCAGCCTCCTATTCATAATCTGACCTGTTCATTATGACTACAGCACCTCCTTCGTCAGCCCTGTTGATTATAATGTCAAAGTTGTTTCTAAGGCTATGGATGGCATTGTGTTCTGTACAGATGAGGGTATGGGGCAAGTAATTCTGTTTGTTCACAATTTCAGCCTGTGCACATCTGCAGAAGCACTCTATGTAGATGTCCAGTCTGTCATTTTGACCGTCAGATGAAGTCCATGCAAAATTCTTCTTGTGTTTGTAGGAGGGCTCCTGTGAGTCAGTGCATAGTTCAGTGGCGTGGTGAAAATATTTCTTGAGTCAGAAACGACAAAAGTAGACTTCCAGATCATCGCAGAACTGTATCATGTTCATGAGGGTGGTGGGGCAGAAAGAGTACCCGAGATAGGATAGACTCTACCACCGGGCTAAGTGTGTGGTTGGATAGATTAACAGTATTGTTAGGTGAGTTGAGGGCATCATCATTGTAGCACCCTATAGCACATAGGAGTTTAGATACTTTACTGTCCTTTTTCCTCTGTAGAAAAGTGAAGTGTGTGTTGTAAATGGCTTGTCTTGTTTTTGTAAAATCCAGCCATGTGGAAGTTTGTGTGGAAGGTTGGTTTTGTATGAGAGTCTCCAGTTGAGAGCTCATTCTTGATCTTCTCCAGTCTACTGCATAGGATGCTGATCAGGTGGTTCCTCAGTTTCTTTGAGATGTGTGGCATAGTCTCTCCTGATAGTCAATGTAGTATGTTGATTGCAGTGGATTTTTTACCTTCAGTCCATTTGGTATGATGTCCATCTTCCTTAGAGAGGAAGATGATGTCTGTCTATATCTGTGCAAGTTTATTGTTGAGGTTGATGGATCTCCACTCCATATAGCTAAATTTAGTGCCTTGCATGGTGTGAAGTATCAGGGGTAGCCTGTGTCCACAAAAACATAAGCTTACTCAGAGTAATCCCAGATGATTCACACTAACATAACATAAATCAGTGTCCCTTTGTTAATAGTTGATGCTTTCAGAGGGAATTTTTAAAAATTTCTTCAATACTGGCCTACTAGAGTTCAACTTTAATGGAAATCAAATTTCTGTTGACTTCAATGGTAGCAAAGTTAGGTCTCTAAAGGGAATATTTGAAAATCCAACCCTCTTTTTTCTAGAAAGTTTGCTATTTGAATAATAAATTTTGCCTACATATCAGCTTTGTAATTTGCAGTGTTAACACTGGCTTCTGCTGACAGAAGTGCACTTTGAAACTTTGAAGACAGCCAGTTAATGGGCCAAAATTAAACTGATTCAATCAAAAGCTCTTATTACAATCAAGCTATCAGATGGCTTTCTGTTCTGAATTGTATAAGCACACAAACATTAGGGACTGAAGTCTCACTCCCTCTCTCTGATGAGAAATGGAGTTGTTCCAAGTCATCAGTGCTAACTGCTGTGAGCTCAGTGCTAGGGCCTGCCATTCAAATGTCATCCATGGATCAGCCTGGAGATGCTCACAGCGGTTGGAGCAAAAGAAATAACGAAGCTACAATCTGAGTCTTCAAAGACATGTTAGTAGAGCACAAAAGCAAAGGCTAAGTGGGTGTGACCTGGGAACACTGTCAAGTCATTGTGCCGAAAAAAAAAAAAGTTCCTCAATTGTCTGTCACTTTCAGTCCCTCTTCTACTTGAAGAGGCAGGAAATTCCAGTAGATCCATCTTCCTTCAACCAAGAAGAGGTCTGGATTTCAGTCCATAAGTTGAAGCCTGAGAAGGCACCAGTGGTTTGTAACATTACCCCTGAGTTGAAGGCAAGTGAGAGTACTGTTTCATAATTGCAATAGGTTCTTCCAAACCATGTGGTGTACTAATATCCCCAATGACTGGAAGAAGGATGTTATTCTGCCTTTGTTCAAAAAGGGCAATAAAATCAAATGCAGCAACACACTTTATGCAAAGGCTGGATACTGAGTGTAGCTTTAGACCCTGGTTGTTCCACTACTGACCAGATCTTTACCTTGAGACAATATCTGGAAAAGATGAATAAATCTAATAAACTGCGCAGAGCTTCCCTCAAACCTTTGTTGATTCAGTGCATTAAGCAAGTTTCTGGGATCTGATGAAACATCTTGCCTTCTATAGGACAAGAGGGTCACTGACAGAAAATCTCTACAATGGAACTAAAAGCTGTGGTTCAGTCAATGGCAGATATAAAAGCATGGTTTCCTATCTCCTTGGGATTTTAGCAAGACCATGACTGGTCATATCAATATTGGCATGGTTTGGGTGATGGTTTCCCTTGAAGGGGCAGCTATAAGCAACACTGAGCTGACTACCATGCTGTTTGTCATTTTCTGATTGGCTCAGTTTGGTGATTCACTGCAGCTGATGGCCAGTCTGGCTGGTCAAGAAGTGGCATGCATTGGTCTAGTGATTAATCCTGATAAAACAAGGTCCCTGGCCATTGCCATAAAACAGCCTCCAACTCCAGATTACAACCATTTCAGTATTAGCCTGTCCAGATGGGATATTCAGCAGATTGTAGCTGAAAAATATTTGGGCAGCATCATGCAGTATTCTGGAGAATGCTTGAAAGGTATGGATGCGGGTATAGCAGTAGCTGCAGCTATGTTTCAGGTCCTTCAGCGGCCTTCATAAGGACGTTGTGACATTACTCTTACTACAAAACTGAGGATCTATGAATCCAGTTACCCAATTCTGTTGCATGTAAGTGAAACATGGGAACTAAGAAAGGCTGAAGGACACTGGACTGGCATTTTCAGTTCTCATCTTCTCCATCAGCTGCACCATATCAAGTGTCAGGACAAGGTCAGAAATGAAGCTATTTGAAACTGAACACAGCAAGCACCTCTATCAGCAGGGGCTCAGTTTCTGCAGCTTTCTTGGTATGAACATATAAAAAAGGAAAGGGCAATGAATTCTGAAGTGCGTGTGTACCAAAGAATGTTCCTACACATCCAAAGATCACATGGGCACCAAAAGCTTTAATGATGTAACTAACACAGGGATCTCCAAACTTTTTGAGATGAGGGCCATATTAGATTTTTGAAGGGGCTTCACGCGCCAGCAGCCTCCCTGCCCTTTGCTCCTCCAGCCATGCCACTGCCGTGGCCCCACCTTTGCTCCTCCGGCCGCTGCCGCGACCCCCAACCCACCTTTGCTCCTCCAGCCACACTGCTGCCGTGATTCCCCCCTTTGCTCTTCCAGCTGCACCATGGGGCACTCACCCCTCTGCACATGGGGCAGCGGTGGCTTCTCCACATGCCTGCTCAGCTGGAGCTGGGGAGCCGGACAAATTGATGACGCGGGCCGGATCCAGCTCCCGGGCCGTAGTGTGCAGACCCCTGATGTAACAAGACTGTATCTTCAGTTTGTCCATCACTGGCAATCAGACCATTTTAAGCACCTTACCAGAGCTCAATCAAGACGGAGCTCACTCAAAAAGGTGGCCACATCCTTTGGGATTTGCCATTATTATGAAGAAGTTATGGTTTTCGTGGCATTTTGTATCAACACAGATAGCAGTTTTCTTCCTATAATTTTCATTAAAATGTCTTAAGTTCTTCTGAGGAAGAGAAACAAAGATATAGAACTATAGAAACAAAACTATAGAACTATGCCTTTTATCCCACTGGAGAGAAATTTACCTGCAAGTTGTATAATATATATGCCTAACAGATTAAATTTGTGCTCAGAAAAAAAAAAAAGAACAAAAAAAAAGAAATAGTGCTTCCATTAGGGAGATGGCTATTCACATTATACCCTAGGGATTATTGTGAACTATTATTATTCTTACAATGTCAGATGGAGAACATTCCTGGAAAATCCTTGAAAATACTATGAAGAGTTTTGAAGACAGATAGCTAGCCCTTTTTAAAAGGCTTGGGAGGGGGGCGCTCATAAAAGGACCTAAGGATTACTTAACTCCAGCCCTGAACAGCCACCAGAAATAGGACAGACAGCTTGCAGAAATTTTAGAAGACATATTTCATTGCAAGATCACAAGACACTAGATTTTTGTTAAAAATACCGCCCTCAGTGTAAGGTCAACAAAAGAAGGCACAGAGTTTTCCCACACTGCAATCTGTTTTAATTCTGTGTGCAGTGATTGACAGGCTAGATTAAAATTTTAGGAGTGTTCAAGGGATATTCAAAGCCATCTCTGAACATAGCAGTTTAAGTATAACAGCCACTCTAAAGCCTTTGAGTCATATTACCAGGTCCTGGAGCACAAAAGCAGCCAATGGTTTCTTGGCAAGAGAAGCTCTACAAAATAGAAATGTTCCTTCTATCGAGGAAGCTTTTCCCCTGTCTGCAGTTTGAGAGCAAGCTTTGAGATTTACAGAGGGAGATTTTAATTTGACTTCTCTTCCCCACCCCCTTTTCTTTTTCAGCAGCAAGACAAGATAGTGCTGTACTGCAAATGAAAGCAGGGCACACTTAACTTAGGCTCTCTTTCAGTCTCAAAATTAGTTATAATTGCACAATATCACCTCACACAACCATAGATTTTTTGTAATGCATATTGAAGGCACTCTGCTGTTTTTATCATATTTTAATAATTTTGTTATGTTGGTCAGTACCCTAAGCACATCTGCTTTGCATGTGAAAGGAATGAGATTTATAAAATTATTACAAGTCCTAACAGAAAAGTTAGGTTAAGAGAGTCTAATTTATAAATACAACTAGTTTTTAAATCTGCTTCAGAGCTTTCAAAGCAAATAATGGGCTAGCCCCACCTCTACAGTAACTCCATTTACTTCAGTGAACTTGCATCAGGAATAAACATGACATCATGCATTTGGAAATCTACATCATTCTTTATTCTTCTACAGACAACCATGGTGAGTAGTAAAGAACTCTGATCATTCTATTAGATCATTCTATTAGATTTAGAATATCTACATAGAGAGTTCCTACTGTGATCAGCCGAATAAGGTACAGCAAACTTGATTTAAAACATACAAAAAAACCCATCCTAAGATTTGGGGGAAATGAGGAGGAGCTGACGAGCACGTGATTCATCCCTTAGGAGTAGATTAAAGAGGATACTCCATATCCTAGTAAAGAGGGGAGAATCTAAGTTGATAAAGTACAGGTAGGAACTGAAGAGAAACAGTCACATGAACAAGGGTACCATTGAATTACATCATATTAAGGAACACAGTTAAATATTGACAAGTCTGATAAGTGCTTGTATACAAATGTAAGAAGTCTAAAAACACAGAACTTGAGTTTCTGGTATTAAATGGGGATATTGATATCAGAGGCATCACAGAAACATGATAGAATGATGAAAGCCAATGGCACAGAGTAGTACTAGGATACAAAATGTATAGGAATGACAGAGTAGGTTATATTGGTGGGGTGTAGCACTACAAGTAGAAAAAAACAGAGTCAGATATAGTAAAAATCTTAAATGACTCAAACTGTACCATAGAATCACTATGGACAGAAATTCCAGGCTTGAACAAAAATAGCCGGACCAGGATGGTGGCAGCAATTGTGAAATGCTAATTATTGTAAACAGAAAACCCAGTAATAATGGGGGATTTCAATTAGCCCCATATTGACTGGGTACATGTCATGTAAGGACAGAATGCAGAGATAAAATTTCCAGCCTCCATCAAAAGACTGCTTCTTGGAGCAGCTACTTCTGAACCCACAAGGGGACAGGCAGTTCTTGATTTAGTCCTAAATGAAGCACTGGATCTGGTCAGAGATAAATATAGCTGAAACACCCAGTAATAGCAACCATAATGTATTTAAATGTAAACATCCTTGTAGGAGAGAAATGCCCATTGCAGTAGCATTCAGCTGCAAAAAGGGAAACAACACAAAAATAAGAAAGCTAGTTAAATGGTAATTAGAAGGAACAGTCACAAGAGTGAAATGCCTGCAAGCTACATGGAAGTTGTTTTAAAAGCCCTAACAGAGGGTCAAACTAAATGAATACTCTGATAATAATAAATAATAAAATAAAAACAGTCAGAGGATCAAAAAAATTCCACCATGGCTAAACATAGTAAAAGTAGGTAGAAGCAAAAGTCATCCTTTAAAAACTAGAAGTCAAATCCTATTTAGGAAAACAAAGGAATATTAACTCTGGCAAGTCAAGTGTAAAGGTAAAATTAGTCAGGCCAAAAAATAATTTGAAGAACTAACAAGAGAGACAAAACTAACAGCAAAAATTAAGAATCAGAGAGGTAGCCGTGTTAGTCTGGATTCGCAGAAGCGACAAAGAGTCCTGTGGCACCTTAAAGACTAACAAAAGTATTGAAGCATAAGCTTTCATGGGCTATGACCCACTTTGTCGGACACATGCAGTGGAAGTATCCAGAGGCAGGTCTTTAAGCAAAAATTAAGTAGTGGAGCCCCACTATAACGCGACAGATGGGATCCATAAAATCCCATCGCACTAAATGCGGGGTCATGTTATAGCGGGGTCCCACTCCCTGGCAGGCAGGGGGCTGCGCTTCTCTCCCGGCTGCCCAGCAGGGGAGAGAAACTGCGGCCCCACGCCTGCCAGGGACAGAGAACTCGAAGGCTGCAGACTTCCAACTGCCAACTCCTCTGCCAACTCTTCTGCCGGGGGTAGGGGACACTGGCACCCGCAGTCCCGGAGTCCCCTGTCTGGGCAGGCGTGGGGGCAGCGGCTTCCAGAGAAGCCTGCTGGAGCCGCTGCCCTGCACCTACCGGGACAGAGGGACTCCGGGCTGCCGGAGTCTCCCAGTCCCGGCAGGCGTGAGGCAGCGGCTTCCACAGGGAACTCCTGGGGTGCAGTCTGCAGCCCTGGAGTTCTCTGTCCCAGGCAGGCTGGGGCCGCAGCTTCTCTCCCCTGCTGGGCAGAGAAGCCGCAGCCCTCACCTGCAGTCCTGAGTTCTCTGTCCCTGGCAGGGGAGGCTGCAGCTTCTCTCCTCGCTGCCCAGCAAGGGAGAGAAGCCTTGGGCCCCGCGCCTGCTGGGGACAGAGAACTCAGGACTTGGGAGCCACAGTATAATCGCGCTATAACCGAACTCGCGTTATAGTGGGGCGCGTTATACCGGGGCTCCACTGTACATCAGAAATCAAAGCCTTCCAAACAATCAGTGGGGCCACTGAACAATCAAGGTGCTAAAAGACCATTCAAGGATGACAAGACCATTGTGGAGAAACTAAGGATTGGTCTACATTGCAGAGTTTTGTTGCCAAAAGGCAGCTTCTGGTCATAAAACAGTAGATGCATACATACTACAATGCAACTTTTGGCAGTAAAAATGCAGTTTTGGTGACAAAATAAAACCACCCCAAAGAGAGAGACAAGGCTCTTTGAGCAAAAGTTTTGTTGACAAAGTGCCAGTGCAGACACTGCACTTGATTTTATCACTTTAACTGGCCTCCAGGAGGTGTCCCAAAATGCCCATCCTGACCACTCTGGCCAGCAGTTTGAATTCCACTGCCCTGCAGCCAGGTAAACAACCTCCCCCTTTGAAGCTCCAGGGAATTTTTGAAATTCTATTTCCTGTTTGCTCAGTGTTGAGAGGTCTCATTGTGTCTTCCCAGGTGACCATAACAGCCTCACGCAGCAAATGCTCTCCCATTTTGTACCACTGTGGAGCTGCTGGGAGCTGCTCAGTCTTTGGGGAGAGGAGGCTGTACAGTCCCAGCAGGACTTCAGCCATAGGAATTTTGGCATATTTTGTGAGGCTTGTGGAAAAAGGGGTATGACCAGGTCACAGTGCAGTGAAGAGCGAAGATAAAGGATCTGAGGCAGGTGTACCATAAAATGATGGAGGCCAATGGTCACTCTGGTGCTGCACCCAAAACCTACCAGTTCTATAAGAAGCTGGACACTATCCTCAGTGGCGATGCTTCAGCAGGCCTGGAGGTGGTAGAAAGAGGACCTAAGCCAAAAGGAAAAAGTCCTTGATGAAGAGGCGGAGCCCAGAGTTGCTTGGTGGTGCAAGCAGTCAGGATCTGTTTACCGCTCCAGAAGTGTCTAGCTGGTCTCAGTTGCTCAGCGGTGAGCAAGAAGCAAAAGAGGAGATGCCTGGTAAGTAGTCTGCGTAGTGTGGAGGTGGGTTCAGGGTATAGAAATGCACAAGGTTAGCTGTGTTTGTGTGTGCCAATCATTTCCTAGTGCAGCTAATCAGTATGATGAAACAGGGTGTTGATGCATGCCATGATCTCACCGGAATCCTTCACAAAGATCTCTAAGAAACTGTCCTGGAGATACTTAGAAATCTTCTGCCAGAGGTTCCTTGGCAGAGCGGCTTTGTTCTTTCCCCCATTGTAGGAAGCTTTACCACACCACTTGGCAATCACTTGTTCAGGGACCAAAGCAGCATACAAGTGAGAAACATAGGGACCAGGGCAGAAGCCACAAGCATGTCGTAGATGTACCCTTGCTTCCTTGATTACCCTCAAGAGTGCGATATCTGCTACAATGATCCCTACCTTTGGAAGAATGTGGAGAATGTAGAATTTTTTTCCTATTTGCCTGCTCCACAACCCATCCAGAGTGTTCTTTTCCCTATGTAGAGTGCCCTCGCCAAAAGAACCCAACACTCACCATGCTTTGGGTGTTCGCTGAGATGTGCACTTGCCAAGGGTCAGTGAGAAAGTGATTATGCTTCAGTGCTGCATATGAACTTAACGATCATGTTTCTGTGCATTATTTCTTGTGCTTCTGCAGATGTGGCCTGCACACTGGCCAAGAATCTCCCCCAGATAAGAAAGTGCCTGAGATGGAGCAAAGACATGTTCCGGGAGAAACTGCAGTTCCCCAATGCAGAGAAAAAGGAATGCACGGAAGCCAAAAGACAGGACAGAAAAGAAAATCAGGAGTTCGTTAAGAACGCTACTGCACAGATGATTAAAGTAATGGGGAGCGAACATAGACACTGAAGTTCTTAAAAATGCTGCAGACTAAGCAGATGCATGCCCACCCTCCTCTGCAGCACATTCAGAACTTTTTTCCATGTGCCCCTCTCCCCCTACTCCACCCACACATTCCTTTCTGCTTTCCCTGACTCCTCAGTTTCCCATTTACTTCACCCCTGCAGACAACTTTCAAAATATTAGCTGGACCAACACACAGCTCTGGAAGTCTGCTCTTCCCTGATACCTCCTTTCTCACAAAACATGCTTCTATATGTGTGTGTGCATTGTTCTTTGTTCAATAAAAGCAACGTTTTAGAATAACTAATTTTTATTTTCGTCCAATAAATTGAGATAGAGGCACTATGGAGACATACACAGGCAGTTTCATCATTTGCACACTGGAATTTAAGGCCCCCAAATTTCACAAATGCTTCCTAGGAAAACTGGTACTTCAGTGTTAAGACAGAGTTCGGGTAGGCACCACTTTAGAACCACTTTGGCACCCCTTCAATTGTGTGATGTCACCTGGTCACTGCTGAGGATTGGGCCCCAAATTATAAAATTCTGCAAAATTAGTCAGTTGCTGTATGACTCTCCTCCACTGCTAAATTAATTCTAGTCCCAGACAATTCAAATAAATATTTTATGAAGAAAAATCACCTCAGAATAATATGTAAATCAAAGAGCCTTCTTTAAAGCACAGCTCTATTCTGAAAGGCAACAAGTAGAAAGGTGTGATTTTTATGTAACATATACGCTTTTTGCACTAAATCTTCAGGACTAGCCCTTCTGTAGCTGGTGCAGCTCAGCAACTAAGGTAGATTTAAATCACCTTTACACCCAAGATTTTAAGGAACAAAGGTAGATTTAAATCACCTTTACACCCATTTGATCTTGAAGCATCTAGGCTGGTCTCAGCAACCGCTTAGGTCAGACTAAGGGTTTCTCAAAATTACGTTTGCTGGCAACAGCAGCCAGGGATTAGCCACACATAGCAAGCCATGAAGCAACTCACCTGCACTGTGAGGATGCACAGGTAGCTGGTTAAGCTGGCATCTCAGCAATCAGCTTGTACTGCTTGTGCTACTCTGGCACCGAGTAGCTTGTGCTACTCAGTGGCAGATTAGAACAAGCAGCCAGACTTGGGACCAAGATCTGACCTCTTCTCTATATTCAAAATCACATGTATTGATTTTCACATTATGGCTACAGTGTGAACTGTGTCATAAACCCCTTTTAGTTCCGCTCAAGGGCACTCCTGCAGTGACAGTCCTGGTTTCCTGCTATGTTAATGACACAGGCCCAACTCAACTTTGGTACACAACAGTTTTCCTTCAGGAGCCTGTGACAGTATACTTTGCAGTGACACAGAAATAGCACCTTCAAAACAAAGCATTATTAGTTCCTCAAAAGTAGAAAGCATTTAGCAAAATATAAAATATTTTGATAAAAAATAGAAAAAAAAGTAATAAAAAGCCTACACACATGGATGATTTACACCTTTGTAAGTTCCCCTCAGCTCAGCTAACCCTACATCTAGCAAGGAGAAACAGACTGCCCCCGCTGCATTCTCTATCTCACTTCATATGACTTTGCCAGCCTGTCACCTATTCACTGACACACGACTAGGCAGCCCCTTCTAACATCTTTGAGGATTGAGATCCTCTTTGATAACAGGTTTTAGGCTTGGGAACAGTAAACCATTTAGCCTGCACAGAGCCAGACAGGCAGTTTCTTTCCCATTGATGGCCCAGCCACCTTTCCTCAAGGATTCTTATATTTGCCACAGTTTCATTTCCTGTGGGTTTCTCCCTTAACAGCCTCTTTTGATTTAACTCCTACCAGTGAAGCAAGTTAATATTAAATAACTTGAGCTGCACATGAGATTTATAAAAACAACACACATAGTAGCCTCATTTTCTACATTTAGTGACAAAAATATTTTACTGCTTTTTATTCCTGCTAACAATTCAAAACCCAACCTAAGAGCTAGAGTCTATTCTTCCTTGTCTTCCAATTTCTGATGAGTAACACTTTTACAAACATATTGACAATAATGAGTCTGTGTGTGTCAATCAAATGGTAAATGGAAAACAGTGTAACTGAAGGTGTAAGTTCTCCTACAGAGAGATCATTATCATAGTTAATGGTGAGCAAGCTTAACTAAAATCCTAGATTCCGTTTACTGGGCTAGCAATCAGGGGGAAAAGATTTAATTTGGAATATGAGAACATTTGATACTGGCATTTGGCACTGAAAAACAACTATAAAATTCCAGATTTTCATCTTTAGGAAGGTTTTGGGAAATAAAATAGCAGTGTGTTTTTTGCATGTACATTTACTAAAATGTAGTTTAACCTTGCACCACGAGAAAGTAGCATAGGCATCCACAACAGAAGTGGCAGCAACACCAGGCTGTGATGTTGAAACATTTTCCAATGTATAGTCTGGATTGTAGGGCTTCTAGGAAACAGTTTTTGAAATTTTTGAAAAATTTAAATTGGAAGAGGGGAATCCCATGCCAGACAGGACCAAAAAACCCATCAAAATCTAGAAAAAAAGTTCAAAGAGATAATCAGGAAAAAAAATCTGTCTTGTTTTGATGTAAACCATTTATCATTTACAATGAACTATAATAAGCTTAGAATTTAAAATTTGAAAGATTATTTTGAACCAGAAAACGAACTTTTCTTGTTGGAAATATCAAAATTATATGCTTTGAAAATATCAAAGCTTTCTTTTTCAACTTTTTTTTCCTAAAAACATTTGTCAAAACTAACCCTCTCCTTCCCACAAAAAGTTTTGGTTTTGATTAATTAGCATTTTCCAATTTAAAAACTGTTTTGTGGAGAAATTGTGGAGCGCTTTACTAGACTGTGGGATTCAAATTGTGGATTTTGAACAGGGTTCAAAAAAGAACCAGATAAGTTCATGGAGGACAGATCATCAATGGATGTTAGCCAGAATGGGCAAGGGTGCAAAATCTGCTCTGGAGGGTCCTTAACCTGTGTTTGCCAAAGCTGGGAATGGACTACAGGATGGATCACTTGATGATTACCTGTTCTGTTCATTGCCTCTGATGCACATGGCATTGGCCACTGTTGGAATACAGGGTACTGGGCCAAATGGACCATTGGTCTGACACAATATGGCAATTTTTATCTGCCCTTTAGGCACACCCTGAAGACAGTGGCAATATGAAAGGACAGAACCACATGTGAAACATCAGAAGGTTTCCGGCATGCAGAGGGAGCATACCTGCTACTACACACCTTAAGGAGCCTATTTTCTCAGGTGGGCAAGCCCTGCTTTGTATGTGAGGTAGCAGGAGGTCTGCTTTGTGGCATAAATGTGTTGTCAGGGGATCAGGGATGGAGCATTTCCTGTGCTGCCCTGACTCCCCATGTCTGACAAATATTCAATAGTTTGATGATCATTGTCTATATTTCAGTCTAACACAGATGTTATAATACAACTAAAATTATGACAACCATGAAAGTTTGGAGTATTTAAAGTACATAGAAGTAAACACTGATGTTTGAGGGTACACATTATCTATGAATGTTCTAGATTCTTCATTTTTTCCCCACAATTTATTTCATGATATTAACATTAAAACCAGAGACATAAGATGATGACAACTCATTCATAAAGTTCTATTCAAAGTGAAGCATATTTTCCAGTGTTTTCTGGAATCCTTTTCTGCACTGTTGCCCAGAATTAGAATTAATTCTCCTCTGGATTAAAGATGCATTGGTGGATTAGTCTATCATTGATGACAACAAAAATATATCCTTCCCAAAGGCTTAAAATGAAAGGAGGTCTGTTAAATACAGACATCGTTACTGTATCAAAACATGCAGAAAAATATCTATAACAGATCATCACCTCTGAAATCAAATAGTTTACGTAACATATCCTGTGTTTAATATTTAATGTCAACCCCAAAATAAAATGCATAATCATATTTTAAAAACACTGAGAGGCTGCTCTTGTGAAGAGTTACACATTGAGTAACTGTTAATCTAGCCGTATCATTGATATTACTACACTGCTCAGGTGAGTAATCTTACTCACTTGCTTAAGAGTTTGCAGATTTGGGCCCAGATCTTGCGCTAGACTTTACAAACCTGATCTCATTAAACTATCACAGAAATAAGTACTTTGCCAATTAATTTTAGATTTAGAAAAACCAACTAGATCATATCAAATCAGCTTCAAAGTGAAAAACTACTTTTGCAGATTTATGCACTTGATCTATCATTCTTCAAGAAAATATATGGTTTAACTTATGTTATTTGTTTTAAGTGATATATTTGAATAATATAAAAATGCATTATCATATAAAAATTCATTATCTATGTCAGTAGTTCTCAACCAGAGGTACGTGTATCCCTGGGCGTATGCAGAGTTCTTGAGGGGGTACATCATCAACTCATCTAAATATTTGGCTAGTTTTACAACAGGCTACATAAAATGCACTAGCAAAGTCAATACAAACTAAAATTTTGTACAGACAGAAGGAGAAAGTAAGCAATTTTTAGTAATAGTGTGGCTCTGACACTTTTGCACTTTTATGTCTGATTTTGTAAGTAAGTAGTTTAAGTGAGTGAAACTTGCAGTCCAAGACAAATCAGGCTTCTGAAAGGGGTACAGTAGTCTGGAAAGGTTGAGAACTACAGATCTGTAAATTAAGAGCCAGATGCTCCCCCTTTACACCAAATAGTACCATTCTCCACATGTAGTCCCATCCCAGTCAGTCCCACTCAGTAATACACAGACAATGATAAGACTTTCTGATGTGAATTTTTGAGAGCATTTTAAAGCAGAAATATATTTGTCCATGGTAAACAGGCATTATTTAGAAGACATTATCAGGTATTGAAGACAAATCCTAAAGTCCTGTTTAAAGGCAAAACTTCCACTGAAACCAGTGGGGATTTTCCTTAACAGAGACACCAAGAAAATGTTTCCCATTACTTGGTGCAAAAGTGTATTAGTATGTCTGAAAGTTTATTAATTGCTAATATTAAATGTTTTAAAATGTTAGTCACAGATTTTTTTCTCAGTAATAGCTTCAGAATGTATTCACTAAGATGTCATACTTAATACATTTATTAAAAGCCTTCTAAAAACATTAGTGAGACAAGGAAAGTGAGGTAATATCTTTTATTGGACCAACTTCTGTTGGGAAAAGAGACAAGCTTTGGAGCTACACACAACTCTTCTTCAGGTCTCATACAAAAAACTTAACTTCTTAGAAACTCATATAAGTGCCAGATATATGTCTTTGAATGCTTTTGTTTTATATGCTGCAGCTAGAGAGGATAGGGAATTGAGCAGAACATCTAAATTTAAGCAGCATTTTTTTAAAATCTGCATAAATTAATGAGAAATTGTGCTTAGTCTTAAAATTCAGCTACCCCAATAAACATCCCAAACACTAAGATGTCATTCTTAACACAAACAATAAAATTGTTCTTATAGCAATGTTTAAATAATTAAAAACCTACATATCACCAGTAGGAAGTTATCCCAAAATAAATGGTCTCTGAAGTGTTTTTTAAGTAAATTCCCCACATACTGCATTCAGTCCTCTGAACTGGACGCCACTGGAGGGAGTTTCTAAGCAGGCAGCAGTGAGGAATTATTTTTTTTTCAGTCAAGTGACAGTAGCATCAACAAAAAGCTTCCAATATTAAAATCTGCAGGAATTAACCTCCAATAAATACCACCTGGATAGCCGAATTGTAAACTCTCTAACTGAAACTAAAAAAAAAGTGACTTGGATATATATAGGTGATATATACACCAACACCACAGATATACCTTTTTAAGGAACAGCTACTCTAAAAGTTATTTTATAATGAAATATAGATTTAAAGCAGGCTTTAATCACGTTTTCAAGCTACTCTCCGACTAGAGAGACAGTTATAATGTGCAGTTGATCTGTGCGACTGTTTTGAGATTTCACAACTTACTGAAGAGAACCGAGCTCAACGAACAGATCATCTCACACTAACACCACAATAAAAATGCCAATGGATACAAGATTAAAGGTATATAATCAAAAATGTTTGACAGAACATGACAAACTAAGTTAAATGAGTGTAAAGATTTCATTTTCACTCCAGTATGAATCGTTTCAGATTTCCCCCTACTCCCAACAAAAAAATATTTACCCCTGCGAAAAGTTTTCTCCCTCGTTGTGTGTTTAAACTACAAAAACGACTAACATCGCAGTAGGTACACGGAGCCCCTAAACAACAGACTAGCGCCTCCACTCGCAAATTATTTCCTCGCAGCTGAACAAACTCCAGAGCTGGATGCGGCACATCGCAAGGGAACGGCTGAGCAGGGCTTGACCCGAGCAGCAGGAAGAGCCGTGGGGAGGGAAGGGGGCAGGAAATTGGGGGCTAAGCGGTACGAGAGGAACAGCTGGGGAAGGGGGTGGGTTGGAATCAGCAACGCGCAAAGGGAAAGGAGCGGGACCTGTCCAGGGTCCTGAAATCACAACTCCGAGCCCCGACCCATTCATTAAACCGCCGCGACATTCATTCGACAGCCCCCTGCCCAGCTGTCCGGCCCACACAAAACCCAATTAAAAGCTGGTCAAGGAGATTTTTAAAGAGGGACTTTCAGAGCCCGGGTCCGAAGCCTGCATCTCTCCGCGCTCCCCCTTCTCTCCGCGGGCTGCCGGCACCAGGGCGGCCGAGAGGGGCAGAAAGCCCCGAGAAGCAGCAGCCTCCGCCGGAGCCTACAACTTCCACGCGGGGAAGAGCGGGGAGCGGCCGGGATCGCAGCCCGGGAATAACCCCGCAAGTTCCCAAAGAGGCGCCAGGCGCCGCCCGCACACCGGGGACCGCGTCCCAGGAGCCGCGAGCCCCGTCCCCACCCCGCGAACCCCCGGCCAGGGCAGAGGGGCGCGTGCGGTGCCCGAGCCCCGACTCACGCGTGCCGTCGAAGCGGGTGGCGATGGTGTCGAGGAAGGTGTTCTGCGGGGCCAGGAGTCCCTTCATCACCGGCATCTTTCCAGCGCGGTGCCAGATTCTCCATCAAACTTTGTCCGGGAGGGGCGGCTCGCGAGGAAAGTGCAAAGGGCGGCGGGAGCAGCGCGGGTCGCTGCGACTTCGCCGAACCCCGGGTCGCGCCCGTCTCCCCGGCCGCGCACAGGCCAGCGAGAGAGCCGCGGCGCCGCCCCCTGTCCGCCCGCTGCCGGAGCTCCCCAGCCAGCTCCCGCCCGCCCGCCGGCGGCGCCCGCTAGCAGCAGCCGCCGCCGCCGCGCGCTCCATTCCCCGCCTTGATTGGCTGGCGGGAGAGACCCGGGGAGGGGTTTCTATGCTGTTGGGGGGGGGGGGGGCGGGAGGTTCCTTGCGCGACGTGGGAGCCGCGGCCGCGTGGCTCGGGGGTGGGTTGTTTCTCCTCAAGGCGCTTTGTTCAGGCTTTCCTCGGAGGGGGGAGGGGAGCCTGTAGCCGGCGCGTGTGGCGGGCAGAGGGGACGTAGTCCCCGGGGGAAAGGTGGGCTGGGGGTAAGGCAGGATGCTGAGGGCCGCTGGGGTTGCAAAAGACGGGGGGTGCACGGTGCGCGGGCGCTCATCTGACAATACTCCACCTTCGAGCGGAAGGGTAACAGCTGAGGCTCCCGTATCCAGCCGGTCACACCCCTCCACCCCACCCCCAGTCCACAAAAAGTGTAAACATCTAGTGTTTAAAGAACAAGCTCACCAATAAAATCCAGGCTGTCATGCACCCCAACACAGTAGAGCTGCAAAAACCCGCTTCCCAGGTGCTATTTTTGGGGCCCCATCCACTTAGTTCTGTTGCCTACATAGAACACAAGAATACAGGCTCCATTTCAACCTCCCAAATCCAGGTGTTTCCCCATAACAGTATTGTTGCAAATACCTGAATCCTCCTATTTTCAGGCTCCCAGTTCCAGACTACACCTTAAAAGCGCAGACCCTCATGCGCCCCAGAGCAACAGTATTGTGGAAACCTAGCATTGTGAGCCTGCCACATTTTGGTCAAGACCTACGAATTGTACCATTAAATGAGAGAATAAGTGTTGCTGCTACTTATTCCTCCTAAAAGGTCTGACTCCCTCCTTCTGTACACAGTCTAGTACAGAAAGCTGCAAAGACTCTACTTTAGCAACAGTACATGCTGGCTGCTGCTATTTTTTGCTGCATCCCTTCTGGTTTTACTGTGTAACCTCAATGGGTGTGCAGTTTCTCCTACTCCACTAGAGTAGTGTCAATCCCAATGTATTGTGATATTGCAATGTTGCAAAAATGTGTATCCAAAAATTGAATCGAGTTGGGTCCTCCTGGGACACAGGATCTGAGTTCTGCAGTGCTGTTGCTCACAAGGACATCAGAGCCAGCTGCAGTGTAACTATGGTACTTGGGTGACATAGGCATCTGTGATTCTATTACACCGAGATGCATTGGGCATCCGAATCTCTCTCTTCCCCTCCCCCCCTTGTGTGTGTGAGAGATGTCTACATTTCTTCTCTTTTTCTGCAGAAGACTTTGGGAGATGGGCTAAAAATTGGCAGAATCCAGGAGGATCTGGGTTCTGGATTATCATTTTTGCAGCACTGTTGCACTTAGAAGCCTCATGGTGAAAATCACTTTGGACCAACACAAAAAGCTAGACTTCTTCTCTATTTAGATAGTGCAATTTGTGGGGCTGGGGCCAAAAACTGGAAAAATTTGGCAGGGTCTGCCTTGTAGCCAGACCCCTATCTTCTTTTTAATTTGCCTTATTAGTCTCTTAATAAGAGCAGCTTCCTTGCTGATGTTGCTCACTTCACTTATTGCCTTGTAAGAAATGTATTTTAGTTCCCTATACACTGCATTTTTAAAATTATTGTGAAGGTTTTTTAAAAAATGTTTCCTTGGTTTGTGTCACTTTGAATAGTTTGAGCCATAATTTTGTGGGAAATAACTTTGCAAGACAAAGCACAGGATCTTATCTAGATAAAAGACCAAACATTTAAGATTTTTGTGTATAAATAAATGAAACTGTGGATGCTCCCCGGTCCATAAGATCAGGAGTTTATCCACATTCTAACAGCAGTACAGTCTCAAATGAGTGATATGCATTTTGGGTCTACTCTAGACCCTAGAGGTTGGTTTTGTTTTTCTACATAGTATTTTTCTATTCTTTTTGAAGATCTGCCAACACATGATTCAGGAATTCTGCCTATTCTGAAGGGGGGGGGCAAGAAAATTTTAATAACAAAAGGGAAGAAAGTGTGGAGATGCATATCACAGTACAGAAAAAACAAATGTATGTGTTAAGAGAAAAGGAGAGTGAAGAGAGTGATATTGTCATGCATGAAAGCCACTGCTGCGTTGAGACTAGTGATTTGCTCAGGCTGTGTTGCTGTTTGATTGTTGCTAGTATTACTCCCCAGAGTAAAGTCATTTCATTTACTGTAGCAACTGTGGTGGCAAAACATCTCTGTGTTCTTCCAGTCCCCAAAGAGGTTGACTAGGAGGTAGGTAAAGATAGGTTTTTAAATCGCTGTGCATTAAACAGAGGGGCCCTGGCTTTCATTTCACAGTGTTTCTCTCACATCTTTTATTTTTATTTCTGTCCATTCCTAATTCTTTGTGGCTCCCCTTCCTTTTGACAATGCAGATAATATCTGGTTTCTCACTCCCTAAGAGAAGTACCATGGGTGGGGGCACAGAAGGGTCAAAAATATTCTTTGCAGCAGGATTGATGAGGAAGATCCCTGGGGTCAGAGGATGCTGATGCATTGATTTTATTGCACAGCATAAAGCCTGCCCATGGCAACCTCACCTTGGCATTGCAAATACAGCAGTATTTTGCAGAGATTACATTAATCCGTCCAATCTTCCTTGTACTGGAAGCCCATGGGAAACACTAGTGGGTCCCAGCTGTGCTGTTGAGGCTCAGCAACAGGGAGTTCCCAGCTTATTTTTCAAATGGAACATGGGGGTAAAGGGACTCTCTGTCCTACAGTTACCTGCTGTCACCTTAAAAGCCTCCAACATCCTGATGAATCATTAGCTACAATAGTTGACTGATGAAATTTCAGATGCATGGTAGATTAGCACAGATTCTCATTAACATCAAGCACAAGCAGAGTACCTTAGTATTAAAAACTATGCCAACTGAAAATCTGAGTCATTGTTACTTCCCTGTGTAAAACTGTTTCTTTAGCCCCTCGGATGAAAGTATCCAAGGTCTCCTAGACTATGCCTAAATACTCCAACGTAAGTAGGTGTTACACTGTACGTAACATTTCATTTCCCTTAATTGCTGAATATTGTCTCCCAAGTCGGATGCAGATCTGAGTCCAAACTAGGTGTCACATTCTTATCATGGGCAGCAGAAAGGCTCCTTTGCTAAAGTAGAGTAAATTTTTGGCCCTTGCAATTTACAAAATAGCTCACATCAAGTTGTGTCTGTCAGAGTCAAGATTCAGTCTGACTTTTTCCCTCCATCTGCCCCAAACTCCTATATTGTGTAAGTCAGGGTACAATGGAGAAGGAGGGGTGTCAGGAGAGAGAAAAAATAATTTGTCCACAACTCCTGTGTGTGTTTGTGGAGGGAGCTAGAATATAATGAATGTCCATTTCCTACATTTTGTCCCAGCCAGCATGTGACGGGCAGATGTCTTGATTATCTAGAAAAGTCAAGTTGTCATAATTAGAGAACTCTGCCAGCTCATAGTGTCTTCTACTGTATTTCACATTTTATGGTACTGCAGCAGGAAACATTGTGCTAGTTTTGGGGTCTCCATGACCTGTGGGGCTTGAGCAATTGTAGGTTTCACAGCATCTTCTGGACCTGCCCCATTCAGTGAAGGGTAGCAGAGCTCCCTAAAGAATCCACAATGATTGCATAATAAAAATGATGTGAAAAAAAAAAAAAAACAAGTCCTGTCACTGAGGAGCCTAACCAAGGTACTTTAAAAAAAATCTCTATTGACATGAAAATACAGACGTTACTAGCACCTGCCAGGCAACCTTTCCTGCATGCTTCAAACATAAATTCATTTCTGGTGAAAGGTGAAGGACTGAGTGTCATGGTGACTGAAGTCCCTCTAGCAACTAGCTAGAGCAATAGCATTGGCAGTTGCAATGCAAACTGCATCATCTATGTGCCTTTGCCCTGTTTTAGAGAGACTACATATGAAGGAGAGAGAATATTTCATCTTTAATATCATTCATTTTTTGGCCTCTCAGCTGAAAATGACAGAAGTCTCCTGGATGATGAGTCCTTCAGGGCAGAGGACAGGAATATAGGCAGATAGTGTATCATACTTTATGCCTGAACAGTGCATAGCACATTGTGGATGCTACCTTAATATAAATAGTAGTATACCAGTAATAGAAATAGTGCCTACTACTACTTTTGTAGTGTGGACAGCTAGGAACTGGACTTAGACCACAAACTCATTTCATATGCCTCAGAACAGCCATTAGAACTTTCAGTTACTGTTAGAGCTGATCAAATAGTTAAAAATGTAGATACACTTGAAAAATAGACATTGAACTACTAGAGGGTAGTGGGATACAGAAAAGAACAGGTAAGAAGTGGAGATGAATTAGTTCTGGCACTGGCATTGCAAATTGGGCTGAAATCAACTGAGGCTCATTCCACAACCCGTTACTAACAAATGTTGTCCCAGGGAAGTTAATCTGATACTTACATAGGGGTTTAAAATGCAAAAGGTTTCAAAAGAATAGGAAAGCAGTAAGTATGAAATAGCTCAAATGAGATAAATTAGCAGCTTGAAACAGTAGTGAGCTGAGAACAAGAAGGTCAAGAAAGCAAAGAGTAAGGGTATGTCTGCACTGCAGCTAGAGGTGTGATTCCTAGCATAGATAGACAGACTCACACTAGATCTGCTTGAACTAGCATGTTAAAAATATCAGTGCGGACATCGTGGTTAGTAGAGTCCAAGCTCAAGGCAACTAGCCTGAGGCATCACCCCTGCCACATGTCAAGCTAGCACACTGTTATTTTTAGTGTGCTAGCTTGAGCAGAGCTAGCACAAGTCTGTTTACCTATGCGGGGCATCACACATCCCAGCTGCAGTGTGGACATGTCCTTAAGATGCCTAGAGTATTTAAAAGGGAGCTGAATGTGGTGCACAGACAAATGAAAGTCTGCTCTCAGATCCTGGAGAATTACTTCTTTTGCTTTAGTTAAAATATAAACCTTTGGTTGTTTGGACATACTAGGTATTCAAATATTTACCTCTTTTTTGTTTGCTTTCCTGGGTATGTGAAAATACAAAATACAAAAGAAAGGATTTATATCTTATTCTTATCCATCAACAAATTCACTTTACATTTTGTTATATTAAATTTAAAGTTGAGTAGTAAACATCCTTAGATGCTGACTTTATAAGATCATTCACTTATATTGCTATCAAAGATAGCAAAATAAAAGTAACTGGAGAGTTGATTTTCATTTCTGCTTATATGCTTATATCACTATTTTTGGCAAACAGTTCATTCCATTCCTTTCTCTCTCCATTTATGTTATTGCCATTGAGCATTTTACTGCGTTCATAATGTAAGCAGATACTTAAAGAAAGACTACACCAAAAATTATATACTGGGGTCTGATAGGATTGCTATAGTTTAGGTTCATCAGTGTCTTCCCACTGTAAACCCAGGTTAATCAGGTGTCTACAATTTGGTCTACAAGTATAATCCAAGCAAGCAAAGTTTGTTGCTTTAGGTCAGTGGTTTTCAACTGCAGACTATATGCTGGTCTATACTACCACAGTAAATCAATCTAAGTTACATTACTTCAGTTATGTGAATAACGTAACTGACATCAATGTAGCTATATCCACTTACTGTCGCATCTACACTGCACAGAGTTGACGGGAGACACTTTCCTGCTGATTTCCCTTATTCTTCTCGGGGAGGTGGAGTACAGAAATTGATGGGAGAGCACTCTGCTGCATCGATTGCCGCAATGCAGTTCTCCTTGAAAATGTCTAAGGAGTCTGCAAAATATTGTCATTACCATAGAACAGTGGTTTTCAGCCTGTGGTCTGTGGACACCTCGGGGTTTTCAGACTATGTCTAAGATTTCCAGAGGAGTCCATACCGCCTTTTGCAATTTTTTAGTGGCCCATAGATGAAAAAATGTTGAAAAACCCTGCTTTAGATTGTTCAACAATATATAAAATGTAAGCTTAGAGGTAAGGCCCCAACTATTCATTAATATAATACAAGTGTTATATCTAATGCATTACATATTTTTCTATTAAGCAACACTGATTACCCAGAAACAGGGATATGGTGAGTGAGTCTTGCACAAGACTGGTATGCAGTAGCAGAGGGCTGCATGAGATAGATCACCATATCCAGGAACAGTAATCTGGCTGTACAGCTGCTCTGGTCCCTGAGTACGTGGTGGGGCCAAGGAAATCTTCTTTATATTTGATCACACTTTCACAAAATTAAAACAATTTTACAGGGACATTGCTTATTCCTTCAGGTCTGGACCCACAGAAAATAACCCAAGCTGGATATGAACCATATTTCCTTCACAAATTCCTTGAAGAGTATTGTGAACGATTATGAATCATCTTGCACTGTAACAACTAAGGAACTGCTTTCTGCTTTCACAGCACAAACATTTGACCCTACCTACTGCTGCAATCATGCAACTGAAAATAATTAACAAAAAAATCTAATTACTCATCCAAAAGTTCTGCCTACATCATCCTTTTGTGCTTGAATTTTCCACCTGCTTAATTGTTTGCTAACATGGGCCCCACACGGAGAGAGAGAACACTAGGCAAGAGTCTAAAAATATTAGAAAAGGCCAAGGAAGTGGCAACCTGCTGTTCATCTGCCATGAAATAGCTAATGTAATCTGAAATAGTGCCTGTCAGGAATATTACTGTATCACAATGAAGCACTAAGCAAACCTCTGTGATCACTGCTCTTTACCAACACAGAACTTTTTTCTTTTTAATTAAATATGCCAACAATGGAACATGTATAATAATAATAAAGCTGCATACTTTGCATTTCATCCATTTGATCAGCTTGCAATTAAACATCTGTCAAATGATGGACAATCTGAGCCAAAGTGTATCTAGATTTACATCCCATGTAAACCACATTTTGTAAACTGGTGCAAAATTAGATCCACTAAGACCCTAATTAGTGTAGCTCCAGTGAAGTTAATGGAGTTATGCCAATTTACACAAGTTGAAGATTTGGCCCAGATAGTTTAAAGGACACCCTTTTCAGGAACATATTTAATAATGGGGAGTTCACACATCCTTGTTAGAACCTGGGCTGGTTGCCCAACAATTCCCACTATAAGAATGGAGGAAATAGGTGGAAGAGTCCATGTCCCTGAGAGCACACTCCCATCCACAGCTTGGAACAGAACTCAAGATTCCAGAGTCCCACCATTCCTCTGCTGTTAGCAAATATTTGTGAAACACTCTGGCTAAGTGTCTCATTCCCCTCTAGTGCTGAGCAACATAGAGGATTTCAACCTACTGCTGCAATCAGTAACTCTGTTAGCTCCAGTTGCTGAGGTCCATGCAGTGGACCTAAAGATTTCTACCCTGCTGATGAACAAAGTGGATGTCAACATGATGCCACATGACAGAATTTCTGACTTTTCAGTTTGCTTTTCTAAAAACCTAGGAAATTAGATACACAAGAGAATTAAATTTCACTGCACTAAAAGAATATAATTAAGATTGCAAGTCAAACACTCAAAAGTTAGCAAATGTGAGAATTAAAATTGCCTTTACAGCCTTAAGTTAGCCCTCTTGTGCATATGCATTATGATAAAGTCTTTAACTTCATGCTCAAATTCCATTTCTTCCATGTTCTTTTAACATAGTTTTTTGTAAGTTTATCTCTGAAAGCAAATGTCTTAATGAATTATCTGCAGCCAAGCATCTGATTGATCATTCTGAGCAACCTCCTACTGGAGATCATTCTAAAAATAAAACCAACAAAAAAACCACCTATAACTTGCCACAGCTCCCATGAGGAGCCACATAGATGATTTCATCCCAGGTTCTAACAGGGATGTGTGAACTCCCCATTATTAAATATGCTCCTGAAAAGGGTGTCCTTTAAACTACCTGTTTAAAAGGGAAATTTCACTTCTGCGCCTCAAACCAGAACTCGGCAATCTTCAACAGCACAGCAATGCACAGATAAGAAGCAACACTCAGCCAGAATCAAGTCCAGTTTAGATCAGAAGAAAATCCTGGCAGTTGCCATGATGAAGTCAAAGTGTAGGCTGACAAAAATAGGAACAGATTATGAAAAAGAAACTGCATATGAGAAAAAAGAACAAAATACAAAATGCTTTTCTGAAGAGTCAGAAGTGGGTGGTGCATTTAGTGACCTATGGCATGCATTTCCTTAACATGAAAGGTATGTCACACTACACTTACCTGTTTTATGGTGGCATACAAGATAGCACTGACATGGAGGATCTTGCTGTATTCCACACAGGTAAAAATATGCCATGCTTTCTGTTCAATACATGCTAGAAGTGTTCCTACTGCTTTCCTTCTAATACTTGGTGAACATAAACATGACTATCCAGAGTCTCCATCACTGAAGTATCTTGCATGTTATCTTATTTGTGCTATATTTTTAATATATTATTTGGGATCAAGGAATAATCTTTTATAGTTATCTGATGGAATCCTGAAATTTCAGCAAAAAGGAAAAAAAATCTGCTTAAAAATGCCGTTTCAAATAAGGAAGATCATTATGTTTTAGTTCTGCCACCCTCTCTCTGGAAGTTGTCCCATTAAAATGGAGAGAGTTACTTGCAGAGTAAACTACAACTCAATGGAAGTAGGGGAGCAGAATCTGTCACTATGACTTCAGATAGTGACATCAAGCATATTCCATATTTAGCAGATACAATAAAACACCTCAAACAAAGATAGCAGACTTAAGCTTTAAAATACAGGATTAGCTGTTAAACCCTAAACGTGTCTCTGAAGTGCAGATCTGTAAAACTGTCCCTCTCACAGTTAGATCCATAGGAATTTGTTAGAAATTGTGCTGCCCTGCTTGTATGCAGAGATCCACTGAACATTGGGAAGTAAGCATGAAAATTTCCCTGATCACAGGATTTAACTCTTAGGTGTGATCACTTTCTAAACACCAGCCTTAGAATCGTAGTTCGTAACATAGTCCACCTGAGCCTATTTTTGAGTGATTCAGTTGGCTACATGGTAACAAATACTAAGACTAATTATTTGCTGTTTTTTCTAATATTTTTAGCATACAAACAATAAAGGGCCTGAGTCTGTATCAGGTATACCAGTTTGACACTAATGTAACTTAGACGAATTTGGTGGAATTACTCTTGATTTCCACGGATGTAAGAAAGAGCAGAATAAGGCCCACTTATCAGTATTACTGCTGTGAAAAGTGTACTAAGTATAGGGAATATCTATAATACTATGGTAATGCTAATTTGTTTTAACATTTTAATGGCCATTCTTGTACTCATCAAGAGAACACTAAAGATTTCCCAGACTGAATCTGATAAGCTGAGGCATGTTAGTTACTGCAGGCTATATGATGGGGAGAAAGCTATAAAAAAAGATTAGCCTTCCACTGTGACATAGTTTGCAATGTGATCACTTCTTTGGAGGTCTCATTGAGAGAAACCCAGGATAACATTAGTTATGCTTATTACTTCTGCTATTTTAGATTTTGTTTCATTTGTAAATGTGAAATTTAGTTCTCACATTAAAATATGAAATTAGCAACTGAACCCACGAAAGCTCAGTAATGCGTTTCAGTCTTTCATGGTTACATACAGATTTATTTACTGGTTATGAAAAAATGGAGCTGAAATGTAATAAGGTTATGAATATGGTAGGAATTGCTATGGGTTAAGCTATGAATAATGATATGCAATAATAGGATGCACATTATAGGTGACCAGGTCAGTGAGGGGAAGTTATTCTATTCTGGGTTATAATATTTTCCAGTGTGAATGCACTGATCTCACTTGTATGGGGGTTAGTGGATATTTTTATAGTCCAATAGTGCTTGATTTCAATGGGAACTATACAGGAAAGTTTCCCAGATAAGACTATGCAGCTACACATTAGAAAGACAATAGCAGCCAGCTGTTAGATTAAAAGTTTCTGTATCTTATCTCCAAAAGCTGTAAACCTTGTTTTGCCAGGTGGGAGACTAGAAAGCAAAAGAAAACTAAAGAGTTAAAAAGATTCTTGGGGAGGGAGAATAGCAAGGGGTTCACTTGTGAGCAGCTGTCAGACACACTGGCACAGGCTGGCACTGCGGAGGAATCTGAAAGAATTGGGCCTCCCACATCCAGGGAATGGTAAGCCTTAGGAAAGAATAGATATAGATACAGTATGTTCTATTGGTTTTGAGAGAACTTTCTCTAAAATGATTTTGTTCTAAATAAACAATACATTAAGGAAGCTGTTCAGTCACTAATTACCATTGTCATAGTCTTTGAGAGACAGACATGCAGGGTTGGAGCCCGAGTCACACGTGCAAAGGTGATCATAGTTAAGACACATGGAACTGCCATCCAGCACCAGGATGGAAAGCAGAGGACTCCTGTAACAACCTGAGACCTAGAAGGGGTGCACTTGGAGAGACCAAGAGGGGTCAAAGGTGCAGTCCACCCAAAGCAGTGACACTAGCAATTCCATTTATATTTTCTAATATATTTTCTTCTCTTTATATTCATGAACAGTAGAGATACAAAAATGAGTGTTGTCCCATGAAGCATGTAGGTCTTGATAGGCATGTAATATGATTAACAAAACTGAATAGGATATTTCTCCCTATTGCAAGAAAACTACTAGCAACAACATAATCGCATTTTTAAAAATGTAACTATTGTAGTAAAACATGTGTAGATCCTAACTGATGAGGCAGTTTGCCAGAGAGGCACAACTAATAGTATGAAGATGTTCAACCTGATCCATATCTGATGAAAATTGGCATAGCTCCATTGACATCATGATTTATACCAACTGAGGATCTGATACATGGTATATATCTTACTGAAGGAAGCTTCTAACATAAAATTGAGCTTGTATTCATTATACATTTGTAATCAATGTCTTAATTTATTCACACAATATGAGTGAAACTAGCTTGCCTACTGTAACTAAGTCTGTGAATGCTAGGTCTTGAAGCATTTTGGTTTCAAATACATTTTTGTCACTATTATTCTCAATATGTCAAACGCAAATTATAGCTCACTAACTTAATTGTACATGCCTTACAAGGTATAATGAAGTCTTTGATCATTGACAAACTGGACTGTTTGTGTGCTGATCACCAAATTTAAAACTATGTGGGGTTTGTGCTTGGTATCTTATTAAAATTCACCTCCCATAGCCTAAACACTTCAATGTGGTGTTGGCAGATATAATGTCTTTCTCTTTCATTTTAAAATATTGATTGTAACATAAATACATCATTGTACATAAAATATATATAAATATGAAATTTTATTAAATCTGTTTTTATTGAAAAATGCAGCCTTGTCAAAATGTTTCACAGACCAATTTTGATAAAATTTTCAGCTGCTCTGTGAAGCAATGGAAGTGAAACAAAAATGTGTTTAGTTTCTAATTAAAGCTTTCATTTAGTTCAGATTTTCAAAAATAAAAAAAAATCCCCCTCCCTTCTTTCTCTTCCATTTTAAACCTTCCCGAGTGAAGAAAACACAGCAAGAAGTCCCAGATCAAAAATTTTATTATGATATGTTTTAGAAAATCAAAACAAAAATGTCAATTAAATGAAAATGTTCATTTCATGTAGAATTTTGTTAAAAAAATCAAATTTCCCATAAAATATTTTGAATAAAATAAGAACTTTTTAAAAATGTTAAGACATAAAACTGCATTTTTCAACCTGCTTTAAATAAAACAGTGTTATCTCTACTTTAAAAATTCCTTGAATTATTTTTAGCATTAGCATGGGAAGAGTTATATGCTTATTATAAAGAAGAGTATAGAATGTATTTATACCATCTTCATGAACAAATGTAAAATTAATGAGAACAGGGTACAATTAAGTAATTGCAGAATGCCTAGAAACTGTGGTGAGGGGTATATGATGAAGAAAGAGATCGATCACACTGTATTTACAGAAGGGATTAACTACCCTGTGTTAAAAGCAGTATCTCAACAGCCATTTAAAATGTGCAACAAAAACTTTATTGGTCCTACATATTTATAATAGTAAAACATTTTTTTATGTAACAGCAGATGGTGATCCTTGTATTACATATTCAGCTATATCTTATATACAACTTCTTGTAACAAACCATTTGTACAGTATTCATTTGAATCATTTTAGAAATATGAAATTTGTCATCGGCTCTGAGGAAGCCAGATTTTATTTTTTCTTAAAATATACATTTAGAGAAAGAGTAACCAGAGAGAATAGGAAAGAAAGAAGAGGTTACCAGTTAAAAATAGTTAGTCAAGAGGAATGTCAATATCAATATCTCAGTATCAGTGCCTTAAGGTGGAGTTACTAAGTTATTGAGATATACCTCCTGGTTGACAAAGGGAAAATAAAAAGAGACCCTTTTCCGGATGTCCTGACCTAAAGCAAAGGTTATTCTCCAGAAGTTATGAGATCAAATCTTGGCTTTCACTGAAGTCAATGTTAAAACTCCCACTAATGTCAATGAGTCCATGTAGTAGGGTGCTGCTGGGCCCTCTTGGCTCCTCCTCCTGCCCCTGCTTTCCTGACAAAATCACTTGGAGACCCTGGAGTTCAGTAACCACTGGTGGCATTTATTTACAGGTTGTGCTTCCACCATCTTTTCACCATACATAGCTTGGACTGGGTTGTGGTGTCTGCACCCAGGAGGGACAAGCTATCACTCTGTTTCTACTCTTTGTAGAGTAGACTACAAAGTCTCCCAGACTTCTATAAAGCCCCAGGCTAAGTGGGCAGGCAGCTGTCTCCCATTCAGCAGTTAGATGCAGGTTTTCTCTAGCCAGCTCCAATTTACTTCCCTTAATGGGAGCTAGCATGACAAAGGGCTGAGTCAGCAGTTTTTGCCAAACACCCTGTCAGTCCAGGTTTTCACTCATCATATGCAGAGTGCAACACCCCATGTGTATATGCATATTGTGTTTGATGGGGCCTATCCAAAACTCAGGGAAGTCATTGGGATTCTTTCCAGTGACTTCCAGGGGCTTTGGATCAGGCTGTGTGAATGCACATTTTAGGATATTTGTGTTTCCCTTTTCTATTTATCCATCATTATACTTTTCTCTACGCTTAATTACTACACATCACAGACAACTTTTGGTGTACAATACAAGTGAGGTACAAGTGCTGCAGAAGAGAACAAATAGACCGTAGTTAGGCCAGGTCTACACTACCAGCTGGATAGGTGGGTAGAGATCGATCTACGGGGGATCAATTTATCACGTCTCATCAAGACGCGATAAATCGATCCCCAAAGTTGACTCTGGAACTTCAGCTCGCCAAAAGGCACAAGGCAGAGTTGATGGGGGAGCCCGCTGTCGACTGCTGCCACCATGAAGACAGCAGGTAAGTTGACCTAAGGTGCATCAACTTCAGCTATGCTATTCACGTAGCTGAAGTTGCGTATCTTTGGTCGACCGTCCCCGCTAGTGTAGACATGGCCTTAATTAAGGAACTGCTGAGTAATCTGAGCTCAGCAAGAGTATAACAGATCACCTCGATATTGATTCATCTGCTTCTTAATCTTCTCCAATTCAAATACTTTCCTTTCTTAATAACAGCTTCATTAGTTTCTTTCTCTCACAAGGCCATTAAAATAGAGGAACTCATTTGGATACATCAGCAGACGGATTTCTTACCACCCTTTTATTTGGTAGGCATAATATGCTTTTCAAGTGACGTAAATAAATCTCCTTTGTTCTTACTCTGATTATTATTATTAATCATATACCCCCAACATTTCGCATGATACTTTATAAAGATTAAAAAACCATACACGCACGTGCATACACACACACACACACACACACACACACCCCTTGAATTTACAATCTAAATTACACAGGCATAGACTACCGAGAGACAAATGATAGGATTGGGGAAAGAAAGGATAAGGTTTCAAACCAAAAAAAATGAGCCATATTATATATGGCAGGGGTCGGCAACCTTTCAGAAGTGGTGTGCCAAGTCTTCATTTATTCACTCTAAAAATTTAAGGTTTCACATGCTGGTGATACATTTTAACGTTTTTAGAAGGTCTCTTTCTATGTCTTCAATATATAAATAAACTATTGTGGTATATGTAACTAAATAAGGTTTTAAAAATGTTTAAGAAGCTTCATTTACAATTAAATTAAAATGCAAAATCCTCCAGACCGGTGGCCAGGACCTGGGCAGTGTGAGTGCCACTAAAAATTAGTCTGTGTGCCACTTCAGCACCTGTGCCATAGGTTGCCTAACCCAGATATAGGGAGCAACTTATGAATTCAGATGTTTTTAAATAGAGAAATAATGTAGATATCATAGGAGGAGAAGTCAACAAAAGAAAGCCAGGTGGACAAAATGAGTTTGGAGTGAGGCTGTAATGGAGGAATCAGGCACAGGAATCCGTCATTCCAGGTTTTGGGAACAGTCGGGGGAAAAGACAGCAAAGTGTAAAGGGAAGAGGCGACCAATGAGAGCACATAGGTGAAAAAAATGAACCAAGCACAGGGAGGAAGATGGGGAACAACAGCAGATTCAGGAAGCACAAAGATAAGCAGAAAAAGTGAAGCATCTATTTACATAAGGAGAAAAAAAAGATGGTTTTCATTACATAAATGGGAAGAAGAGGATACAAGCGAGCACTTAGAGCCTGATCCAACTCTTATTGGCTTTAACAGGCTATATGCAGTCCTCTCCTGACTCACCCTTCACAGGGTATAGAGGCAGGAGGGTGTGCTGGGGGCTTGGCATCATCAGTATGGAGCATGGAGTGCCTTGCAGATGTGCCCAGAGGTGACTTTATGCCGTTTTAGCCTCCATCCTGTAGGTTCTGTGCTGAGTAGATCTCAGGAAGACGTGAGGATCAGGCCAACAGGACTGAAATGTATCAATTCACTTTGCTGGTATGTGATGACACAAAAGAGAAGGTTTGTGACCAGAACAAGATTTCTAATTCTTATTTATAATGTTGACTGTTGTATTATTTCCATGAATTGTAGCATCTTGGGATTCCAGATGAAATGAAGTTGTATCTCCACTATATTAGTTACTGCAGAATTATTTCCCGAGCAACTGTTTCTACAAAACACTTCATTTTATAGTTCTCCAATTATTCTATAGATAATGGCCCCAATCCTACAACTGGATCCATGCAAGCAAACCATTGCCCATGCATAAAGCCTCAGTTAAGCCAACATGGTGTGATATCGATGAAAGTATCGGCCCAGCATCTGCTTGCAGATTCAGGGCCAATATACGTAGAGTCTATTCTACATGAACCATCAAACATTGCAGTAAATGCAAACTCTCGTATTTTCTTATTTATAATGTATAATCTGGTTCGTAGCCATGTTACCTTAATTACCCACGCTGTGTGAGTCTGTGGGGGAGATGTTTTATTATTTCACTTTATTAATTGCACACAGCTTGTATATTTTTGGTATGATTCTCAAGAAGAATCCTTATTTATGATGACATTGTCCCCTAGACAGTTTTGGGGTTACTATAGAATTTAGTTCAGAAAATATGCATACTCCAGCATTTTTAGGCCAAAGGAAGACTAAAATTAAAGTAATAAAACAGCCTTGATGCAAGCCATTGTCCTTAGAACACCAGCAGCCAGCTTTCTGATGTACTAAGAAGCAATAAATGATAGCACAGAACACATTGCCAGTTTGCCACATCATTTGTGTGGCCATGTTCTTGTAATTAAGAATCTGTCAGCATTTCCATTATAGAGACTATATTCCAGAAATTCAGAGCTAGACATTTTTCTTGGGCTAGAGCTGTTTAAAAGATTTCAACCCCCACCCTAATCTGTTTTTCAAATATTGACAGAAATGCATGATCATCTTTGGATGATCTCGCTTTAAGTAGAAAAAAGAGGTATTATTGCTCAGCTGCTGGCAATGGAATGTTATTTTAGGCCTAGGTCATGAGGTCCAGCTACATTGTATACTATGCAGCTGTGGGGCAGTTGGCTGCAGAAGCCACTGAAAGCTTTACTTTATGTTCCTTCAAAACTGTTGCCATTATGTGCCTCAGAGCTGCTCTAAAATGCCCTGACTGCAAACAACCCCTATGGACCAAAACTTCAGCCAGAGAACAGCGCAAAGTAGGAATGTCCCAGCCATAACATCTATGCTGGCAGTGTCAGGATTGCCTCCCCACTCTGAACTCTAGGGTACAGATGTGGGGACCCGCATGAAAAAAGAAATAACCCCCCAAGCTTATTTTACCAGCTTGGGTTAAAATGTTTTTCCCCAGAACACAACTTCTTCTGTATCTGGACCTGGTACACTGCCACCACCAAACTAGGTCTAGGGTAGTTTGGGACCCTTCTTTCCCTTTCCACTAACCCCCCAAACTTCTTCCTTCCCTGGGAAGCTTGAGAGAAAAAAAAACAAACCTTGCCTGCTCCTGCTAGACGTGCCCGATCCAAAACCAGGATCTTACACAATGAAAAACAAGCAGTCAGCTTCTTAAAAGAAAGATTTTAATAAAAGAAAAAAAGAAAGGAATAAATCCCTTATAACCGTCAATAGAACAGCATCTACCATAATCAACAAAAGGATTCAGAAACCAAACCTCTCCCCGAGGCAACTTTCTCCCACTGTTGATATCTCTGATGAATCTTACAATCTCAAGAAGCACCCAGCCAACACTCACCACTGAGAACCCTCCAAGTGATAAAGAGAAGGTAAACTTACTGACTACAGTACTTGATAGAATCTATAGTTACAGTGAAAGACATAGCTGTGTTCATCCCATAGCCGAGGTGAACAGAGAGAGACCCAGAGAGAAACTGAACTTAAAATCCTTTGTCTCCTGGGGAATTTCTCACTGGTCAGTTGTCCACCTCTCAGGTTACCTTTAGCTTAACCCCTTACAGGTAAACACTAATTCTAGGCTACTTCACACTTATGATAGGCAGTATGGGGTAGGTGGGGTGAAGAAGCCTCCATGCCATGTCTATATCATTGGAGGGTCCCCCTTACACTGGAGTGATCCTCACAGAGGCAGACACAAAACTCCAAAGTCACCAGGGTTGCAGTGCAAAGCAAATGCATTGTACTGGATGTTCTGGCTCTTAGCCTTTATTTTAAGTTCCAGTGGGGAAATGGGCATCATCAGCTTGATCCTGCAAGGTGTTGAGCTATCAGGCTCTGATGCAGCTAAGCACATGCATAACTGTAAGCATGTGGGATATACAGTAAATTAATGACATTCAAAAATGAAATGTGAGTGGTTTGTTAAATAAACATTCTGTATACCACTCAGGTGCTCTACTCCAAACACTGTCTCCCAAATGAAAATGCAAGCAGAACAATTGCAGATCATTATCAGGTATATCTCTTGAATAGTTTTATATTAACAGATCATAATATAAATAGAAAGGATTGGAAAGTCATGTCATACCCAGTCCTGCTGCTGTATTCATTGGTTTACTTTACAATATGAATTGATGCTGCAACCCTTCTGCTGAGCAACACTTGTCTGATATTCCCTGAGTTCCATTTGGAACTGTGGCAAAACTGTCACATATACAGACACTAACTTTGACTCCAATTCTTCAAATGCTTTCACACGTATTTAACTTTACACTTCCGTTGAAGCTGTTCCACTGCGAATAAATACTTGCATAGTCATTGGTGCAAAGGAGAGAGAGAGAGAATGGCTTTATAGATGCTGGAACTAAGGGTGCTGCTGAAGTGGTTTCCATCATATACAGGGTTTACATTTTGTTTCAATACCTGCACTATACATATTGTTTCAGCACCCCTGAGCCTGGTATCCATCTATAAGGGGAGGATAACCCAGATTCCAGTTCTCATGGTAGAGCAGGGATTTGAACTTGTGTCTCCCATCTCTGAGGGGAGTGCACTAACCTGTAGAGTAGGGGGGGTTAGCAACCTCTTCACTTTTTTGAATCTAGCCCATCATTTACACCAACAAAAAGAAGGGGTTTCTATGCCCCCAAATGAGAACAAAAATGTTTTGTTCAACTTGAAACCAAATTTTCCCAACTTTTTGAGTTGCTGAAAATTCTAAAAAAAAATGTGTTTCATGCAAACTGATTCCTCCCCGCCCAGAACTGCCAGCAACCACATGATGATCTGGTCAGTCAGGATGGTGTCCTGCGGGCCCCTCAATCCAGCACGGGGACTGATGGGAGTCAGCAGCAGACTCCCAGCTAGGATCATGAAGTGACTCTTGTAATTAAACCAGTCCCCGAGCAGCCTATGGAAAAACAGCAAATTCTCAGTTCACTACTCAGAAGAGCTGTTTGATCCCTACCCCAAGGAACAGCCTGCTGCCAAGCCTTCCAATGGAGACAGACGCCACCCCAGAGAACGTTAAGTGTATGATTCAAATTAAAAGTTTATTACTACTACAGTGATGGGAGGGATTTCCGCTTTAAGACAGTGCAAAAATGCTAAGCCCCAGCACCAGCATTTGGCCACTAATGACTGATTGGAGCTCAGCATTTGGGACCCACTTCCCTCTCCTCAATACATGTAATTCAAAATGATGACTTGGGATTTCCAACTTTCACACACAGCTTTAAAGGGTTTTTTAACTATTGAGTCACAGAGCTTTGCTCTGGTCATTCTTAGAGTTTTCCTTTCAGTAATTAGAAATTTACCCCTCTGCAATCACAGCTCCTGGGTCTCTGCTGCTGCTTGTAAATAGTGAACAGAGTGTACATGTATGTTTGGGAAACATTAATCTATATTTCCAGATCCAGTCCATTTCAGCTGGAGATAATCCATGCAGGGGTGGAGTAAAGTTGCAGATTTTAGAGCATTTTGGGTACAGTAGGAACTGGGGAAGTCATATATGAGCAAACACAGCATCGTGTTAACTCCCTCGTGGATTCTGACCCAATCCAGGCTGCTGACAGTAGCAAACTTTTCCTGAACCAGGAATATGCTCTTCCCCACAATGTTTGTCACATTTTGGGGAAAAGCATATTTTTCTCCCTGTATAGCTGACTAGTCGACTCCACTCATAAATGTGCTTTTTGGTCACTATACATTTGAATATCTCTGCTGCATATACTGCAGGTTTCCCTCCAGAAGTTGTGGAATAACATCACCAATAAGATATTACATCTTTCAAACTATGAAAGGCCTGAAATTACAGAAAAAGCCTTTTGCAGCAAGGGTGCTACGCACACCCACCCTCCCTTCTCCCCTCCACCCCCCTGTATGGCAAGTAGTTATGAAACTTTTATGAAGTAGCATAAAAGTTTTAATTTTAAATGCACCATTGCCTCTGCAATTCTGTAACTACGATCGACAAGGCTGTGTCAAGAGACAGGGTGAGGACTGAAGCATCCCCTTCACAATATGTGTAGGTTCTCTTTCGAACTGTTACATTTTATGTCCTTGAGATTCCACAGTTATTTATCCTGTGCTCCTCCATAGAGCTACTTTAAAAATTAACCCTCTGTTTTTTATCCTCTTTCAGGACCCTCAACCTGTACTGCCCGCGGTTCTTCAGGAACTCAGTCTCTGGTGTAACATACCCTCACGGACTGTTGCAAAAGGAAGTGTTTCTGCTGATGTTCTTGAGAGGGCCGGCCAACAGGTCCAACACCAGAAGAAGAGGGACAAAAGACTGGAATAACACCATGCTGACAAGCAGGCAGAGGGGCTGAGGAGAGCTTTTCAGTGAAGGAGCAGGCACTTGCAAAGCAGTTACTAGAACAAAAACGGTGGCTAAGGGAGAAGGACAAAGCTCAACAGAGAATTGTTCCAGTAAGTTCTATCTATAACGGCTACAAAAGCCCCAGTCCCTGCTGCCTCTCCCATACCAGGGCATGATGCCCCCGCAACATACCTCAGACTAGCAGTAGCTTGGACAATTCAATGTTGGGGTGGCCCGTGCATTCTGGACTCATGTGGCTGCTGTGCAGCCTTCCTTCTTCCATCCCTGTCCTGTAGAAACCTCCACCCCTCCTCAGCCACCTAGTGAGGGATAAACATGTAAAGAAAGGAAAGAAGGACTTGGCCAGGGGACATGCAGCGATAGGGGGATTGTGTTGGATATTAAGTGTTTCCTCCCCTTTCCTTTTGGGTGTCTGGTTTTTGTAATGGCACCTGGCCTGCCCAAGACTGTGTGAGTGGTTTACTGTTTTAAGACCTGTTTATAAATAGAGCATGTTATGTTTTCAAGAAAGTTTATTGCTATCAGTGCATCATATCACACAATCGGGATTTCAGATAATAAAGCTAAAAACATGTTAAGGAATAATGAAGCATTACCAAGCAAACAGTATTCCTCTATTTACCTAGAGACAGCCATTCAGTTTTCAATAAACTCCATCTGTACAACCATTGTGCCCTCACCAACCACAAGCAAATTAATTTTCAGTCATGTTCATTATGTCAGTCTGATTTATGCTGTGTGGCAATCAAGACCACTCCCCACCCAAGCACTGCTAGCCCCCAAAACGAGCCTGTTCCAGCTCCCGCACATTCATACACGTACTATTCCCCCTGACCCCTGGGTCCATGCAAGTCCATAACGTGAGAACACAAAGGATCCCTGACTTCTGTTACCCAGGTGCAACCAGCTCCTGCACAGCTAGCTCCACTTTCTGGCTGAGGATGCCAATCCAGCAGTCCCTCACTCTCATAGGTCCATTCAGGGGGAAATAGCACACCCCTGGCTTCACAAAGCTTTTGAAGAACACAGCAAGCCACAGTCATGCGGATGGCATTGATTGCGCTGACATTCAAAGAGGTCTGTAGACACCTCCAATGTGATTTTAATCTGCTGAAAGCACATTCAAACAACCATTCAACACCAGCTCAGAGTGTAATCAATGCTTTTTTTTTGCTCTGAAATCAGGTATGGTTTCATAAGCCAAGGTAAAAGAGGGTACATGGGGTTCCACAGAGTAACAATGGGAGAGTTACACCATTTATGTCAATGTCATTTGGTGGGAATAGTATCCCAGCCTGTCCATGACCGTAGACACCTGAATGGTGAAAAACACTGGCATTGTGAACTTTTTCTGTACAGACCACACTGGCATTTATAAATCTGCCTCTGTGGTCTGTGAGGGCCTGCATAAGCAACTGCAGTTTATGTACTTGTGCGCTCCTTGAGGAGGACAAACTATGGGCACACAAGTCCCAGCAATCGCACAGCCACAGTTAGGAAACCCCATTTTCTCAGAGCCAGCAATCACCTCTGGAATATTATTAATGCCCACCATATTGGGGTAAACCACAGGCCTGATTGCCTTGGTTACCTTTGCCACCATTTGACCAACAGTTGACTTTCCAACCCAAAACTGGCAATGGACCTGTAGCAGTCTGAGGTAGCCGGCTTCCAGGTGGCTAGCAACCCTCTTCTGCACAGGCAAGGGTGACCTCAGATGTGTCTCTTTATCCTGGAGGGTAGGGGCAAGCCACTCACAAAGCTCCAGAAATGTTGTTTTCTTCATGAAAAGATTCTGGACCCACTGGTCATCCCAAGTCTGCATGATGATGTGGTCCTACGTGTCTGTATTTGTCGCCCTGCACAGAATCACCAGACTATGCAGGGACCTTCAGTGGCTAAGCCATCAGCATCTGCCAGTGAGAGTCTGCAATGCCAGGGTATTCCTCCTCCTCTGCTGCCCTCTCCTGCAGATCCATTGGGAAATCTATCAGGTACCTTTCGTGGAACAGAAAATACTGATGAAAAGTCCACCAGCACCATGAATGCTCTGTCAGTTTTCTGATACAGGAGTGAATGCACAAGCAAGAGAAGTCCATCAAAAGGAGCCTCCTTCGTGTTGCTGACCCTGGTAGCTTGGAGTGCACAGAAGAAAATGACTGCCCAGCAGGCTGTGTTGGCAGGCTGTTCAAACTTCCTGAAACGTTCAGGGAGGGCAGTAGAGTTTTCTCACATTGTACTATGTTCCTATGGCTAGGGCAACAACATTTCAGGGGGAGGGATGGAGATAGGGACTTGGGATATGGTTACTTAGACTCGGGTCTGTGCACTGCAGTGTGGATGCCAGAGCCCTAGGTTTGACCATGGGTCAAAAAACATTTAACCTAGGGTTAAAGTGCAGTGTAGATGTTCAAGCCCCAAGCTCCCTGACACAAGCCAGCTGAACCAAATCCCACTAATCCTGGGTTTACATTGGAGTGTACATGCACCCTCGGTGAGCTTTTGGTTTTGACTATGAAATCCCAGGAGGGGAAAAAATACAAAAAGTGTCTAGTGTTTGTTTAATATAGTACACTCATTTAATAAAGTTTAAACTTTACTAACCTATCTAAACATTTCATTTAATATTAAGAGGTAGTCACTGAGATACTTAAATAGGTCAGTAATTTAGGTACTTCTCCAAATTAATAACACTTAAAAGTAGTGGAATTCATTTCTGCTAAAGAAAAATGAAACATTTTAACAGATAATTTCCATTTTTTAATTTAGACGTTTTGTAACTACCCTTAACAATATTTGTGGGTAAAACCTAACCCAGTAGTTGCACAATACAATTTATTTGCTTAAAAGTTTAGTAATCTGTAGAAGAATATTTGTCATCATGTACCAAATACTTTCAGTTCATATGAAATATGCAGCATTACCCTAGTAATTCCTTTGAATGTGCCATTTTTGCTTCTCTCTCATTTGCTTTTTGTTTTGCTCCACCACAATCTGGTGTTTTTGTCTATATTTATACTGCCCTGGCAAGCTGTTATTCCAGTATCTCCTTTTTCTAACTATTTTTTCTTATTTCCTGATTATATTATGTATGATAAATGAATACAAACTAAACATGAACAGGAAGGTTTTATTTCATTTGAGGGGCACTGTTCCCATTCACCAACCACTGTTTATGGCATTAGCTAAGCTTCATTCGAAATACAGTGTAATATTTTATTTGGTGTTATTTATTGTTGAATGTGCATGTAATGTATTATCAACAAGGCACCAGCAACCGAGGGGAAAACAAGTAGTTCAAGAGAGAGAAAACCTGATCTAAAGGCCACTGAAGTCAACAGAAAGACTCCTAATGACTTTGATCAAATTTGGACTAGGCCTATAATTGTAAGTGAAATACACAGGGGTTTTCCTTATGGAAATATAAATGCTACAATAAAGTGGAAATGTCATACCAATATTTCAATAAAACCCACAGTGTCTGGCACTGATTCAGGAGTTTACGTAAGCACTTGGGTGACTTTAAGCATGCAAGTAGTCCCATTCAGTTTAATGGAACCGGTTCTGTGCTTAAAATTAGGCACATGATTGAGGACTCTTTTAATCTGGAGCCTCAGATCCTTAACACCCTTTTGTATTTCCGTGTTACATTTAACAAACTGGGGGGTTTTAAATCTGCTTTTAAATATATTGGTTAATTAACGTGGAACATCTAAGCAGTCATCTAAAAACAAACATAAAAACAACAGCAAACTTAGGATTCAAATTCTTAAATATATTTAAGCACTTAAAGAAGTCAGGTACTTAAGTACCTATCTGCATCTTTCAGGGCCTAAATATCTTTAAAAAATTCTAGCCCTTAGTCTCTTTATTTTTCTGTTGGCAAGATATAGTCATCACAATGGAAACAGATGTACTACTGCTAGGTAAAGCCATCCATGCAGCAAAACTGATTCCTAGCAAAAATAGCGTTGGAGAGACCTGAAACAAATTCACTTCCACTTCAAGTCATGGAGATTTGTATGCTGTGCCCTCTTTAGTTTCATTCACCTCAGTAAAGTATAGACTTCAAACTCTAAGGGCTTGTCTGCACTTAAAAGGCTACAAAGGCACAGCCGCACTGCTCTAGAACTTCAGTGTAGACACAACCTGTGCTGACGTAAGGTCTCTCATGGGCGGAGGTAATCCACCTCCCTGAGAGGCAGTAACTAGGTTGATGGAAAATTCAAAATGCTGTGTACATGGGGACTTAGGCCATCTTAATGACTCTGCTCAAGGATGTGGATTTTTCACACCCCTGTTGAATGTAGTTAAACTGACCTAATTTTCTAGTGTAGACTTGACCTAACTGGCAGCAATACCTCAGAGGAGGCTCTTCAGGGCTCTTAAGAATCCTACAATAAAATTCTAACAACAAATTCAAAGGAGGTTGGTTGTCTCTTTTAAAGTTCACCTCCTCTGAGGGCACTGCTATATGAATGTTGGGGCTCACGTAGTCCCTTGAAGCCCTTTTTTCAAATACAATGGTCAAAAGTATATTTCAAGAGTAATTCAGTCAGCTAGGCAGTGAAACCAGTATCTCCTTAGTTGCACAATTTCCTACTGTCATATAAATACAATCAAAATACTTTCTCTGCTCTCCTTGCACTGCCATGCACTCCTCTTCACACCCACCTTCACACTATTAATCAGTTACACTCCCTAACTTTCTATTTCAAGTTTCCTTCAGCTCCAGTCCATTAAGCAAGTACCTGAATTTTTTATTTGTGCTCACTAAGTGGATAACCTTACACTTTGTGATATTGAACAGGACAATTTAAGGATGGTGTATGAATGTTAACTTTGAATTTCCTTGCTTTTATTGGTTTGAGTCATACTTTTAACAGTACTTAAATCTAATTTTTAGATTTAACTATTTTTGCTTGCCCACGGTACTGTACACAGAACACATAATGAGCGTCTGAGAGATCTGGAACAACTCCAACTCCAAAGGAAAGGCCTCCATAATTTAATTTCACTTAACCTTCCTTGATTCATGAGTTCTGCTTTCAATCTTATGGGACAAATTCCAAATCCCAAAGATTCTTTCTAATATTTTCATTATATAGCAATCAGACGTTTTAAAAACAATGTTCTGTACTTACATATACTTTTCTAATTTGAAAAAAATATTCTTTGATAATATTGAACATCATCCTTATACACACAGGCTGAAAAAAAAACTCTCCAAGAACTTCCTACACAAACAATAGCACATGCTAACAAGCCTATAATTTGATGTTAATGTAAAGGGTAAGCGCCACCTACTGTTTAAAATACACATCAAATCAGAAAAAAACATTAAGAATATAAATCTAAAATTAAATCTAGACCTAGAGAATCTAACATTTTGTTACATTAGCACAGTTGTTCATCTGAGGTAAATTATATATACATACAGTATAAATAAGTTAAAAAATAGAAATTCATGGGTTTTACTATGGAATGAATGAATTCTTAAAAAATGTATGTATTCTTAAAAAAAAGTTACGTTTTGTTTGCCTATCTATCATCCTGGTAGAGTGCATCTTTATCCTGTGACAAAGAGAGCACAGTTTAGACTTCAGACTATTGCAAATCTAGGGCTTGATCCAAAGTTCACTGAAATCAATGGAAAGGCAACCATTGACTTCAAAAGGTTTTAGATCAGGCCCTTAGAGAAAAAAAATCAAGTCAATAACGTTTATAAATCCCATACTATTAAGATGATGAAGTCAGGAAAATTCATACCTCAGTCTAAACTACCTGCTCTGTAAGCTTCAAAATTTAGCTACGTAATACTGTATTTTTAGTGGTTTGCATGGACATGCGTTATATTTATTGAATACGCAATATTCCCTCAATGCTTAACTTTGTAGCGTCCCTCCTCAAATTTCCTTTTTCCAGGAACTTTTTAAATCAATAATTTTCTTGCAAAATAATCTATTTTCTACAGATGAAAAGTGAGCATAAGTCCTAAAGCTTTGTACTGACTAGGAAAAGTAATCTACCACATGTTAGCTAAACTTGATCACTTCTCCAAGGGAAGACAAAGACTCTTTGAACCTAATTGAACATGGGCACAATTACTCTGCATCTGCCACATGAGAGTCAAGAGTTAATCAAAGTGCATATAGAATGCATTTTAGATTGACATATTTCCATTTTTTTCCTGTAGGTTTTATTGCATAATATGTGTACTATTTGTCAAGTTTTTTGACCATCTACAGAAAAAAAAAAGGATGTTCAGATTAGAAGGGCAAGTGAGATAATAATAATGATACCTAGCTTTTATATAGCCCTTTTCATTGATAAAGCTCAAATGCTTTACAAAAGAAGTCAATATCATTATCTCCACTGTGCACTTGGGGAAACTGAGGCACAGAGAGCTGAATGGAGTTGCCTAAGCAGGCCAGGAACAGAGCTGGGAATCGAATGGAGGTCTTCTGAGTCCCATTCCAGTGCTCTGTCCACTAGTCAACACTGCCACTTGATATATTAAATCATTCTGAGACTACTTTTCAAGATTTTGTAGATTCCTTTTATTAGAGTTAAAAAAAATGGGAGTCTTGCCTTTGATCTCAAGGGGCTTTGGATTCATAATCATAATAGGATGAATAGAATGATCATAAAGTCAGAACACTTCCTTAATTTCCCTTAAATATTAAATAACATTCAGAGTACAACCTGCACTATATTGGATTTAATATGAAAAAAATAAAGATACCTTAAAAAAACCTCTCTTGCCATAAATCAACAAAATATTCACCTGACACTAGCCAAGGGAGGGGATGTTGTTTGTTTAAGAACTATAAGGGATACTTGTGACTCAAGGACCTCTGGATGCCAAGTGGAAAAAGGCACAGGGGATCCCGGGGTTCACCAAAAGATATTATGTAAGGTCTCGTAATCACATCGCAATCATTGCAAAATGTATGTAAATATGCAAGAAATTGTGTTCTCTAGGGTTGTGGTTAAACCCAGGTCAATCAAAAGTAGCATGACTTGAGACAGTAGGTGGGAGATATCTCTCCCCCTCATGGACCACTGTGCATCTCACAATAGAATCTATTAGCATACTCAGGCTAATGAAGATTTTATGGAGACTTCAGTAGGAAATTAACAAAAAGAGGGCAACAGTGGTAGAAAGGAGTCCCCTTTTAAGGTGATGATGAAAAGTCTGTTCAGCTCTACTTCGGGATGCAGAGAATTGCTCTGGCATCCTTCAGTCTCCTACCAGGAGGCTTGATCTAATGAAAAAAGGGATCCTAGGCATCCTATCTGAAAATGCTGGGAAAAGGACTTGGGGTAAGGGATCTAGTAAGAAACAGGGGAATATTTTGTGTGTTAAGATTAGGCTTTAGAAAGTGTGTTATGATTTAGTTTTATATGTAACCATTTGTTTCCAATATTCTTACTTACTGTCACTTGAATTTTTGTTCTTTGATAATAAACATTCTCATTTTCACTATAAATATACTTATTTGCCATGTGGGCAGCGGAGTGGTGATCCTGAGTTTATTCTTGTAAACTTGTCGGGGGCTGCAGGGGTGGGGGAGTAAAATGGGCAGTGGGGAGTGTTAGTTATTCCTTTGGGTACAAAGGATTAGAGATTTCTGTGAGTGTTCAGTGGATCAGGGGCTGAGCACTCCAGAGGAATACTTGGAAGATTCAGGTTTGGTGCGTACCTATTGATAACCTGTACAAATGTCACATTAAGAATATTTAGCCAGTTCATTTTGGATAGTATACAAAGCCTCAAGATTTTGTTTCCTGTGAAATTTCATGGATCAATTTTTTCCCCTGCAGATTGGCTTGTGGAATTCCCCTCTGGAATGGCTCAAGACGCAAGACGTGGTCCTGCAGGGCGCTGAGTGAGCAATCTGCCCACATTTAAACACACTTTAAACACAGAATTAATTTTAACCATGAATGAGACTATTCACAGATCAATGGGACTACTCATGTTTAAATTCCAGTACTTGTTTAAGTGCTTTGCTAGACTGGGGGCAGACTGCTCAGTAGTTTACAAGATCAGGCTACAGATAAGCAAATCAGCCACTTTTCCACCAGGCCACCAGAGTTTCCCCAGAAGCCCATCCAACGTATTACTTATTCTTGTGATGTGTCTTTAAGGGGAACTTTATTATTTTAAAACAAAAACAAAACAACAACATGCATAAAGACCAGTATTGATATAGCTAAACTATGGCTACACTGCACACCACTTACCGCAGTTTGTAGGGTATATGTAGTTACACACTGCAGTGAAAAGCAGGTTGCATCCACACTCTAATGTGTAGCTACATGCATCAGTGAAAGGCTCTGGAAGGGGGGAGGGCAGCAGAGAAAGGCTCCAGCAGTTCCCTGCGGTTGGAGCCTTTCCCCACTAACCGAGTCTTCACCAAAGCAGGGAAAGTCTCCAGCACTAGGGAGGTAGCAGGACACTGCATTGCTAAAAAGTGTAGTGTAGACATGGGAGGCACAGCATGGGCATGTAGAGAGCCATGCAGGGATTAGGGTATGTACCCTAAAGCTTCAGGCATGTCTTTTCTTTACTAGTCTAAACAGGGCCTCCACATCTACATTGCTAATTATACACATGCTAGAGGGCTGTGTAGAGTACATAACTCTATACACCTCCATAAGGAGTAGGAAGTGTGGACATATCCTATATGTTAAAGCATACTGTGAACCAGCCTTGCCACAAACTATATATATGTAAGTTAGAACTGCTCAAAAATAGCAAAGATGTTTCTGCAAATATTCATTATAGATTTTAAATTAACTTCAACTTTGTTTGTGCCACCTATGCATTAGCTTTCCACAAATACTTTAGCAAGTGAGCATAACATTGGAAGTGCTTACCAAAGTGGTGAATTTTAAGAGAATATTGCAGGAAGAATTCTGAATTTGTGAATGTTTGCACTGGAGAGTTATGTTCCTTTAATGCAAGAACAGAAACATAACCATGTGGCTTGCATAACCATGCATCCGATGAAGTGGGTATTAGTTCATGAAAGCTTATGCTCTAATACTTTTAGTTAGTCTTTAAGGTACCACAGGACTCTTTGTCACTTCTGCAATTCCGGACTAACACGGCTACCCCTCTGATTCATGTGGCTTATGCGTCCAATCCCAGTCGCTCAGATTTGTAATATGAAATACTCAATACAGTGTGAAATGTTCACACTCAAACAAAAAATGAATCCTTTTCACAGCAGAGATTTTTTCCTCAAGATTTTTTTAAAAAATCTGGAATATTTAAAGATTTGCTTTCTCTGCATGAACTCTTCATTGCCTCAAAATAACCATTTTAATTGAAAAAAACCATTACAGATACACATATTTAGCTCTAATTAACACTTTTCTGTATATGGCTAAATGTAATGCATGTACTGGAAAATGTATAGACCTACCTTTCATTTATAATGTAACTGACTGAAAAAAGAAATACTTGACCAATGGATAGAACATTCCAGTTCACTTCTCAACTGCCCTTCTGACATTTCTGAGGAAGTAATTAATGCTTTTCCACAAAGTCCATTAAAAGAAGAACTTGCACTAATGCTCATCATATGAGATGACAGCAAGCAAGCAGATGTCAGAAGGGAAAACTTCTGGACTAGAGAGCATTCCACCAAAGAGCTATAAGCAGGATGGGTACTACACCGCACTGCAAGGCACCCCATATGGCTCTTCCACATTATCTGAGGGCAAGAGTCAGTGCCACAGAATTTCAGTGATGCCACCATTGTCCCCCTCCGTAAATAGCAGGGTGAGAGGGCAAATTGTGATAATCACCACAACATTTCACTACTCTCTGTTGCTGGAGAAATTATTGCATGGTCACACTGAACTTCCTAGAGTCATAGAATCATAGAATATCAGGGTTGGAAGGGACCTCAGAAGGCCATCTAGTCCAATCCCCTGTTCAAAGCAATTTAACACTTGCCTTGTGGAAACCATCCTCCCTGAGTCTCAGTGTGGATTTTGGTCTAGACAGGATACTTTTGACATGATCATCACAGCCTGTCAGCCTCAAGAAAGGTGCCAGGAGGAAACTGTGGCCTTTATATGGTGTCTGTCAACTAAGTTTAAGCTTTTGACTCTGTAAATCATGAGGGATTCTGGAAACTTTTGTTCATGTTTGGATGCCTGAAAAGCTGGGTCTGTTATTCAGTCCTTCCATGACAGGATGATGGCCACAGTGGTGAAAATATCAGACCTGTTTCCTTTTTCCAGTGACACCCAACACTCTTTTCCATCCTTTCTTGCATTTTCCATGTACTTATGGATGGATTTCATGGCATTGACAGAGTAGAATTTATCCAGTTCTGCACTGATGTGAAGTTGTTCAGTTCGCAACTCTTCAGTGCTAGCATGAAAGTGGCAGATTTACTCAGTGAAGAGGGTTTTTTTATTTTATTTTTCTGATGACTGCACTGGTTGCTTACTCAATTGATGACATTCAGTGTATAACTGGTCACTTTGACTGTGTAGTCAATCATTTTGATTTCACAATCAGCCTAAAAAAAATGGTAGCTCTGTGTTGGGGACGCCCTGTCTAGCCAATTATTAAAATCAACAACATTCCTGTCAAGCCTGGAGAGAATTTTTTCTACCTAGTGAGTATGCTGTGACATAACGCCACAATTGATGATCAAATTACCCATCACATAGCCAAGGCCAGCTCTGCATTTGGAATGCTTTTCACACTGCTTGTGGAATGACAGAGGGGTCAGATTAAACACGGACTAAGCTAAATATCTATTTGGCAGTTGTGCTCACAATGCTTCTATATGGTTCTAATCTAAAACATGGACAATATTGCTGTCACAGCAGCAAACTTCATCAGTTTCATATGCACTGTTTTCAGTCTGTTTGCAGGGCCAAATGGTGGGACAAGATTCCGAATATCAAAATCCTTAATCATTGTCAGATATCTGGCATTTAAAGCATGGTCATAAAAGTTCAGCTGTAATGGTCTCGGCATCTCTTTCATATGACCAACTTGAGAATACCCAAGACTGTATTTTATGGTTAGCTAACGTGAGGTGCCCATTCTTGTGGTGGCCAGTAAAAACAATATGAAGGTACACTGAAGTCAAGCTTGGAAGCATGGAAGATTGACTCCAGCAAATAGGAAGCAACAGCCTATGACAGAGCAAGGTGGTGGCACATTTGTCCTGTCACTGTTAGCCACTTTGAAGCCAAGCACTTTAACACCTTAGGTGAAAAACATGAACAGCTACAAAGCAAGAATACAACAGTCAGCAATAGTTTGGACAATCTTGTTTGTCCCACATGTTTGCAGTTCTCACATTGGTCTGACCTCCTGAATACATGTTGTAGGAATAATAGGGCTATATTTTAAGGTCCTGAAATATAGAATGGGCTCAGAAATGACTGTTAAGGAATAAACCATTTTTATCCTACTTAAGTTACTTTGTTTCCATTGAAGATCTGGGAAATAAACCAGTTCGTGTTTTATAAATTTATTAAAAGATTAAGCAAGCAGTTATAAAATGAATATAGGTTTAAGTGAAATATACTGTTAGCTAGGTGAAACTTCTCTTGACTTAATTTACAAGAGTACATTACAGTGATCTAATTAATATTACAGTTGGAATACAATCAGTAAGTCAATGGTTCGACTTATCTGGATCGCCAATTACCATAACTGGAAATTAAATTTTATTGAGTAAGTTAAGAAAAATAATCCTTCCAAAGGTTTTATGGAAAGATTGATGGGATAATCCCTTTTCCTTTATTAACTTGATTAATTTAACTCAAAGTCTTCTGAAAGCAACAGCTATTACTTCACCTGGATTTTATGGAAAGACAATTCTCAGTACAATTTCCAGGTAGCTTCTTTTTGGCTACCTTTCTCCCATTAAGCTTTGCTGTTCACAAAGATTGTATTTGTCAAATATATTTTCCTTCCCACTTTACAAAATGCCTGTAGTTTTCTGACAGTCTGGCACAAACACAAAATGATTTCTAAAACTCCAAAGTTATAGCAGCTTTAGAACAACACTGGTTTAACTTCACCAACATACTTAAAGGGTGTAGTCTACTTGGGGAAACAACCAGTAACACACAAGGAGACACACACATAAATACACACTTTATGGGGGTACTGGAGTGGTTTGAGCATCCTTGCATTGCTCTACAGAAAGATCTTCATACCTTCTTCTCATTAAAGTCTCTAACTCACATGGACTTACGTTGATATTTCCCAGTCACTCCATCCATGATACAACATGATCTCTGCTTTTATACTTGGTGGGGCTCTGATCTTTACCTCTCTCTTGGTGACACCTCAGGCTCTGCTTAGTCAGTGTTACTGTTCTTCACTTCTCCTTCTCTGGTTGTCTGGCCCAGGGAATAGAGCAGGATACAGCTTAAAGTATCTTACTGGTGCAAGGGAGTGCTCTTGTCCTTGCTCTCAATGATTGGCATATTTTATAGGGATCACTGATTCCTTTAACCCACACCAAGGGATATTTTTTGTCCAATTAGGGGTTCCAGCTTGTTGGGATAGTTCATCAGGGACCAATGACCTGACATCTTGGTCTTGGCATTACATCAAAAGTTCCAGTTTAGAATGTACATGCTGTAAGCCAGTTTGTTACAGATTTCTTGCATCCTGTTTTCAAGAGAAGTTGTCATGTGACAAGGAACAGTTAGGCAAGCTTCCGATTTAGACCCCAGACACAAATGTCTCAATTGTTTGAACAAATCATGAATTATATTTAAGGATACTCATTAGCTCATTTCCACACATTCTCCTAATAATGAGTTAATTATTTTACTAGGGAAATAGCCTAAGGGATAGAGTAGCAGCTAGGACAAATATATACCTTTTATCCTACTGACCCTTTGCCTACATACAAAAAGCTGCTTTAACCATCTTTTAACCACCTATCTTAACTATACATTTGGCCAAAGATATTTAGGCCTAAATAGAGATGCAGCCTATGTTCCTTAAAGTTCACCTACAAGATTTGCCGAATCCTCATTCATTGACATGACACTCGATCATCATCACTTAATAAAGGGTATGGGAAGAGATTTTCAAATGAACTGATTTTCAGTGGCAGTTGGGTACTTAACTGCCATTTGTGCCTTTGAAAAATCTCTCTCTTAACCCTCTTGCCGTCTGTCTCTCGGGTGTATGCAGTTGAGGCGAATATCACTCCTTTCTTCCATTCCTTTATTCTTTTTCTTGTCATTTGCTTTTTTCCTATTTTTACTTATCAAGATGTTTCATGTTTACTTCTCAGTGAAGGAATGGAGGTGGCCCTATACACCAGAATTTATATCTAAATCTGGATCTGAACTTCCCCAAGTTTGAGGGTATTCAGATCCAGGGTTTTGGTTTCAACCATTCTAGAGATAAGGTCCAGCTGTGATGTATGAATCTAAACTTCCCCGAAGTACAGCAAAGCCTGGAGCTAGACTACTGCAGCAGAAACATCTCTAGATTGCTGCTATGATTGTTTTGTTCTTTGCTTTCAATACTTGTGGGTATATGTGTGATGGTATACCTACAAGTATTTACATATGCATTTACATAAACAAACAAACACACCCATTCTTATCTGTGTACACACACGTACACACATGTACACACACACACACACACACACAGTGGGCAGTACCAAATACTTCAAAGAGAATGAACAGAACAGGGCAATAATCAAGAGATCCGTTCTCTGTTGTCCAGTACCGGCAGTCAAAGGCATAGGGACACCCAGATCTTGAGGTTGTGTCCTTGACTATCTGGGCTAGTCACCACTGATGGACCTCTCTTTCATGAACTTGTTTAATTCTTTCTTGAACCCAGTTATAGTTCAGTCCTTCACAACATTCGCTGGCAACCACTTCCACAGGTTGACTTGCACTGTGTGAAGCAGTACTTCCTTTTGTTTGTTTTAAACCTGCTGCCTATTCATTTCTTTGGGGGACCCTGGGATTTTGTGTTATGTGAATGGGTACATAACACGTTCTTATTCACTTTCTCCAAACCATTCATGATTTTATAGATCTCTATCATATCCTCCCTTAGTTGTCTCTTTTCTAAGCTGAAAAGTCCCAGTCTTATTAACCTCTCCTCCTATGGAAACTGTTCTATACCCTTAACCATTTTTGCTGTCCTTCTCTATACCTCTTCCAATTCTAATATATCTTTGAAATGGGGCAACCAGAGCCGCACAAAATATTGAAGGTATGGATATATCATGGATTTATATAGCAGCATTATGATACTAACTGTCTTATTATTTACCCATTTCCTAATGGTTCCTGACATTCTGTTCCCTTTTTTGACTGCTGCTGCACATTAAGTGGATATTTTTAGAGAACTATCCACAATGACCCCAAGATCTCCTTCTTGAGTGGGAACTTAAACCCCATCTTTTTGTATGTGTAGCTGGGATTATGTTGGCCAATGTGCATTACTTTGCATTTATCAACATTGAATTTCTTTTGCCATTTTGCTTTGAATGGTTGCTCTGCCATTCAGTTTTGTGAGATTCTTTTTTTAATTCTTCACAGTCTGCTTTGGACTTAATTATCTTGAGCAATTTTGTATCATCTGCAAATTTTGCCACCTCCCTGTTTACTCTTTTTCTAGATCATTTATGAATATGTTGAATAGCATTGGTTCCACATAGATTCATGGGATTCCACTTTTTACCTCTCTCCATTCTGAAAACTGACCAGCGATGCCTATCCTTTTTTTTTTTAACCAGTTACTGACTATGAGAGGACCTTCCCTTTTATCCCATCACTGCTTAGTTTGCTTAAGAGCCTTTGGTGAGACACCTTGTCAAAGGCTTTTGAAAGTCCAAGAACATTATATCTACTGGATCACAACATGGGTTTGTTAGCCCCCTCAAAGAATTCTAATAGATTTGTGAGGCATGAGTTCCCTTTATAAAAGCTGTGCAGACTTCCCCAACAAATAATGTTACTCTATGCGCTGATAATCCTGTTCTTTACTATAGTTTCAACCAACCAATTTGCCTGGTACTGAGGTTAGACTCACTGGCCTGTAATTACCAGGAACCCCTGTAGAGACTTTTTTTTAAAGGAGCACATCTGAGTACACACACAGACTCACTCTTTACAGAAATATTGACATTTGAAAAAGTGCAAGCATCATGTCTGAAGCAAGGCTTATGCAACAGTGGTTTTAACTAAGCATTATCCGTGCCCACACCTTGTTTTAAATTTTGAATAATGTGCAGCATTCTTGCGTGATCCTATCACAGCCATGAAAGTGCAATGTAAGCAAACCAGTAAAGAAAAGCAACATGTGAAACAGGAGTTGCTCAGTATAATACAAATGCAAATGGTCCATCTGAAAAATGTAAGTCATGTATTTTAACTATGAAACCATTAACTCCCTCTCTCACCTAAAACCCATTGTTAGAAAAACAGGATAAAAAGAGAAAAACAAATTGCTGTAATGATTGCTGTTTAAGTAAGATTTATGAGGTTCAGGAAAATCAACTGCCTGCAGATTAGGGTTGCCAATTTTGGTTGGATGTATTCCTGGAGGTTTCATCTCATGACATAATCTTTAATTAAATATTAATCTTTAATTCCTGGAGACTCCAGGACAATCCTGGAGTATTGGCAACCCTACTGCAGAGTTGTAATTACAAAACTGGCATGCATTGTTCTACTAGCCCACAGTGAAGATTTTCAGTAACATTATGTTCGTCATGCTTCTTCCATGAACAAAATGAAGTGCTATTTTCAAAATGGGATTTTCCACAACCTATTAGGTAAAACATTTTCCCTAGTTGGACACTGATGTGGTAAGAACACCATCTAGTGTGCCTTATACTACATTACACCCAGGACCTGTAGTATCAGCATTAAAAACTTAGCCCATTACAGCACTTTACAAACTGGCCTACTGACATGTTTTTCTTTTATGTGAAAAAAGGCAAACTTTTCTAATGGGTAGAAATTGGAGTTATTTACATTAGACCAGCTTCCCTACCCTCTTTCTATGGCTATGTTTACACTAGCACTTTTGTGGGTATAATTCATGCCACTCAGGGCTTATGTCCTATGAGCGACATAAGTTACGCTGACAGAACTGCCAGTATAGAGACGCTCTCCTGCCGTCATAGTTAGCGGCACTCTTTGGGGGTGGTTTAATTATGTCAAAGTGTGTGCGTTCCTTTTGCTAAGTCCCATACACATGTGTAAGAGAGGTAATATCTTCTATTGGATGAACTGAAAGAGACAAGATTTTGAGCTTCTTCTATAGCTCTTCTTGAGGTCTGGAAAAGGAAATCAGAGCTATACAACTAAATACAAGCTAGAATAGAGGGTTAAGCATAAAAGAGTTAACACATGCTGCAGGAGTCCAGTTAAAATGAAGTGGGCAATTAACACTTCTGCAGTCATAGGACACATACATGTTAGCGGGTTACAGATTGTTGTAATAAGCCATAAGCATAAAGAATATCTGCATTGAACCCATGATTTTCAGTGTCTAAAAGAGTTATTAATTTAAGTTCCCTGGCTTGTCTTTTGAAAGTGTTTGGCAGGTTTTCTTTGATGACAATAACTGAGAAAGCTGATATGGAGTGATCACTTTGTGATGTCTGAAAGAGTTATCAAGGATTATTTGAAGTAGCCTTTGGAAGCATTGGATGGGAGCCTGCAAAAGATTCAGGGAGACGAGAAGCTCTTTAAACACTTCAGCCATAGGACTCCTGATTGCTAGTACTCAGATGGCACTCACACTACCCAGGTCCTGGCCACCAGTCTGAGGGGCTCTGCATTGTAATTTAATTTTATATGAAATTCTTAAACATTTTAAAAACCTTATTTACTCTACATACAACAATAGTTTGTTTATATATTAAAGACATAGAAAGAGACCTTCTAAAAATGTTAAAATGTATTACTGGCACACGAAACCTTAAATTAGAGTGAATAAATGAAGACTCGACACACCACTTCTGAAAGGTTGCCGACCCTTGGTCTATATTATATTTGCTTTAAAGCAGATCTTGGCAAATCTACACCATTTATTAAATCAGTACATTTGTTTGCAGTGCAAGAATACAAGCTGAGTAAATAAGAAATGTAGCAAATTTACCTGGCTTGAAAATAATATAATTATATTTTATACCATTCACAACACAAAGTATTTCGCACTGGTGTAAATCAGAAGTAATTCCACTGAAATAAATGGAAATTCATTGATAAAGTAAGATCAGAATCAGGGTTATTTTTTCCCTTTTTGTAAGAAATAATTGGGACGGGGTTTGCTCATGTGCACATTTGTTCAGGAACTTCATATTTTTTGTTTTCGCTGTTTAGCAGTATTTCAAATTCTTTCTCTCACTACAAAGATTTTAATGGCAGCTGCTTTAAAGGTGACCTATACATGTTTTTTAAAAAATTGAGCTTGTGTCATTTTTCCTTCTATATGATTATAAAGAAGACTGAAAGGATTTTTAAATAAACATTTTTGCTTGTTTTTAGTTCCCTAGAAATATCACGACTGTCAAGTTTGTTTTTCCTGGCTTTCTTTGAGGACCTCTGGCATCTTTTCCATGTGTAAGTAGCTACACACAGTGATCAAGTCACCTCTCATCCTTCTCTTCCATAAGCAGAATAGACTGAGTTCCTTCAGTATCACATCATAAGGCTGGTTTTCCAGAGGGTGAAACATTTTTGTGGACCCCCTTTGAACTATCTCCACTATTTCTGCATTCTTCTTGAAGAGTTGACACTACACCTGCACACAATATTCTAGTAGTCTTACCAATGCTGTGTACAGAGGCAAGACCACTTCCCTACTTCTATGCGATCCTCCCCTTTTTGAACATCCAAGAATCGCATTAGCCCTTTTAGCCCCAGTATTGTACTGAGAATTTATGTTGAAGTGGTTATCTGCAGTGACCTCTAAATCCTTTTCTGATTCACTGCTTTCCAAGACAGTCTTTCCTATCCTGTAGGTATAACATGTATTCTTGGTTTCCAGATGTACTACCTTGCATTTGGCTAGCTTAAAAAAGCTTTTTGTTGGATTGTGACCATTTAACCAGCTGATTCAGATTAGTCTGTATCTGTATCCTGTCCTCCTGATTATTTACTACCCCATCAATCTTTGTGTTCTCTGCAAACTGCACCAGCAAAGATTTTATATCATCATCTAACTTGATAAAAATATTGAATATCTTTGGACCAACATCAATAGGGGATACTGCTCAGAACACCCATTGATATCTCCCCATTGCCAAGTATATTTTGACAGCTGTGTGTAAGTAACATAGTTTTAAATCCATCTAATGTGTGTCCTGTTAATTCCATGTTACATAAATGTATTAATCTAGATGCCACACAGTTCTAAGTCACAATCCTTGTTGAAATCCAAGTATACAATATTAACGAGACCTGCAATCTTCTAAAAAAAGAGAGAGGCTATTTTGACTGGCATTAATTATATTTTAGCCAACATTTTTTTGTTAACGGATATCAAATTAACCATTCCATTATTTTGCCAGGACTGATGTCAGGCTAACCTGTCTCTAGCTCCCTGAGTTATACTTTTTAAATATTGGAACTATCTCCAGTCTCTTAAAATTTCTCTACTTTTCCAAAATTTGTTAGTGTAACATCACCATTGTTAGTGCGACATCATATTTGACGAATGGTGAAATTCTAAGATGTGCCTCTACCCAGGGAAGGAAAGCTATAGTGGTTTTAAATAAATATATGGAGATATACCTATCTCATAGAACTGGAAAGACCTTGAAAGGTCATTAAGTCCAGACCCCTGCCTCCACTAGCAGGACACATTTTTTGCCCCAGATCCCTAAATAGCCCCCTCAAGGACTGAACTCACAATCATGGGTTTAGCAGGCCAATGATCAAACCACTGAGCTATCCCTCCCACAGTCACCTTTAAATCACCTTTGCACCCTTCTGGTTCTGTTTTGCTCCAGGATGCTTATGGTCTGCCTTCCACGGAGTCCGTGCCCAAGTGGCATAATGGGGCTCTAAAAGGAGGGCTCCTTCATGCCACTTGGGCCCATTATGTGGCTGTACAGGAGTTGGAGCAGAGATGAGGATCTCAATCTAGATCTCCAGTGAGCATGGAATCTTCCTGCCTAGACAAGTCCTGAACTTCTAAATATTAAAAAAACCTTTCAGGCCTTTATTATACATCACAGAAAACAATCTCCCCCAACCCTGGCTATAAGTCACTCCAACACACACTTATTTTTAAGTTTCCACTCACCTTTAAATTATTGGTAGCCCATCCTCTTTGTCTTACAGGATTTCATGTTTGCTCCATTTATTTCATGTCATTTTTCACTGGTAACTTCATCATACTTTTTAAGAATCCTGTCTTGTAATTTTAGTAGCTCCAGCTTTATGATCCTGATGTAGCTGTATCTCATCCATATTCTAATGTTTTTCATAAAGCCTTTCACATGCAGTTTGCACTAGCTCCCAATGGGCACCCTCTTGCTTAGCCATGCCTCAGGAGTGGCCTATTTATTATGATAGCTTGTAATACCCAATAAAACTTTTCCTCACCTTCACTTTTCCCCATGATGTTAAAATATTTTTAGCTTTTATTAGTCTGTTTCCCAAATGATCTCTCTAAACACACCAGACAGGATCCTTACCTGGTGTAAATCTTCAAAGCTCCATTACTTTCAATGGAGCTACACTGACATACAACAGCTGAGGGTCTGGTCCCACCTTCACACTGCAGGTGAAATCCAAAAAAATTTAAGAACTAAGGTTAATATAATATTACCTTAATTATTCCAACTTTGAACTAATTGAAACTCCTCATTAACTGAAGGCTAGTCAGGTAACGGAAGCTATGCATTGCACTTCTCTTTCTAGGGCCTTGTCTACACTACAAGGCTATTGTAGACAAGGCCCTAGATCTGTTGATCCCCAACAGATCAATCTTGTAGTGTAGAGATTGATCTGTTGGGGATTGATTTATTGCGTCTCGACAGGACGTGATAAATCAATCCCCAGAGGCACTCCTGTCGACTCTGGAACTCTAGCTCGCCAAAAGGCACAAGGCAGAGTCGACAGGGGAGCCCGCTGTTGACTGCTGCGGCTGTGAGGACGGCAGGAAAGTCGACCTAAGATGCATCGACTTCAGCTACGTTATTCAAGTAGCTGAAGTTGCATATCTTAGGTCAGCGGTTCTCAGACTGGGGGTCGCAACCCCCCTGGGGGTCATGGGGCAAACCCAATGGCGTTGCGAGCCCCGTTGTATCTAGTGGCATTTTGGTGGATGCCCAGGAACGTGGGACTGTGTCCGCCGAAAAGCCGCTGGCCAAGTTAAACACTTCCGCATTCGGCGGCTTCTCTGAGACACGCTGTGTGGCCGCCAAAATACCGCTGAACCCAGAAGTGTTCGAGTCGGAGGCTTTTTGGCGGACATACCTGGGGGTCAGAAGCAAATGAGGTACAGGAAAAAGGGGTCTCAAACTGGAAAAGTTTGAGAACGCCTGTCTTAGGTCGACCCTCCCCGCTAGTGTACACCAGGCCTAGGAAACCTTCGGAAGTCTTTTGGCATCTCAGACCTTGAGAAAATTGGGAGATTAACGCTTAAGTTAATAATAGCTACCCAGAGCTACTGTAACAGAAAGTACATCAGCTGAAGCAGCATTAGGTTCTGTCCTCTAGAAATATTTGAAAACTTAAAAATCTCTCCGTGATATTAGATGATTGCCAACATGTGTATTTCTGGGATAATTTTCTTTACACTGCAGTTAAAACAAATGTTTAACACTGCTTTTCACTTTTTGACATCCCACTATAAAAGCTTCTCTACAAACTGTAAATACCACCTAGAAACTAGAGACACTTTTAATGTACATTTTCCATAAAGCAGAGAATAGCTGCTGCAAGGCAGACAGGCAGCCAATTTATACAGTCTGTCTTTTTTCCTTTCATTAAGTGCTAATTCAGCTCTTCATCTTTCTCTATTTTCTTTACTCAGTTTCAGGCAATTACTGTGAGGGGCTATGATGTTAATGAGTTATGCATAGCAGATTTAAAAATTAAATACCATTTTAGGATATGAAGTTCAGTTAATGGAAGTATCAACCTGAATAGATGCAAAAACCAGACATCTTTGATATCAGGGCTTGATTGATTTTATAAGTCAGGTGTTCATATGAATAAGTAACCTTTACTTAGCTCAGGGAGCTTTTTGACAAGAAATTTACACCAATGAGCTATAAAGGCAGTCTTTTTGTAAGGCACTCTGCTCTGCATTGTCCCTGATATTTTTAATCTTCCTTGGGGTTAATTTTTTAAGTGATCTAAATCCATGAAACCCTGGCAGATTTACATATTGACTCAAAACTGTTTCTACAGTTACTTACCTCGACAAATTATAAATGACATGAAATTATCCACTGGAACAACATAACACTTTTACCCAATGCACAAACTGACATTACAATTTATGGTCAAAGGGATCACTTTATTAACTCCCTCCTCAAAGAAGAGGAATAACTGCTGGCGGAATACTTCCAGGTTAGATCTACAGATTATATTTAAAGATTCCTAAATTCCAACTACTCTGGTGTCCTGCCAATATTTTTTAAAACAATCCAAAAGGGCAATAAATACTATGTTTAATATTAAAAATAATTATTTTATAAGTAGTATTGATACTAATAAACTTAAAACATAGGAATAGCTACCTTATCAGTCACATAAATTTTCAGATTCTTTCCCCAGTAACTATATTACTCACATTTTCCACTCACTGTTTTATTCTGATTCTCCATTTCTCCCTTTCCTGCTTGTGCTAGCCAGCTCCCTGGCCAGAATATGCCGGTGTGACAGAATGTACCCTTGTGTCCATACCCTACATACTATTGTAATAATCTTTGTACAAAGTATGAGTTATCATTTGAAAACTCATAGTTTACTGGTGAGTATTGTCCTGATAAAATGTGTGGAAACCTCATATGTGAAGTTATAAGATTCCACTGTATGGTGTTATTAACACATGTTCCAAACTGAGAGTATGTGCTCTGCTGAAATTTGCATTTAAGCAGTAAACAGAGTCATCAAGCAGGAAGAGAAACAAAGGAAGCTCAAATTGATGAGAAAAAAGCAGCAGGGAACATCTTTCCCCATACACTTTTTGTGTTTTGGCACCCAGCTAGAAGTCTTTTTCCAGAGGGGCACTGCAACAATAAAAATGAAGGACAAACACTCCAAGGCACCCCACTCTCTTTCTCTCTCTCTCTCTCATGGCATTTAACACAAGAAATTGGATTCTGGGGGAAGGCGTCTTGACCCAAGGAGTTTGGTTAGTAAGACTTCTGAAAGCACGTGGTGAGAAAACTTCATTTTGAATTTAATGTAGTTTGTTAAGTTAAGCACCAGTTATGTTTTATCTTTATCTTTCTTGTATATATTTCTGACTTTTATGCCTCATTACTTGTACTCTCTTACAATCTATCTCTGTGTAGTTAATAGACTTCTTTCACTGTTTTATCTAATCCAGTGTGTTTAAATTGAAGTGTTTGGGAAACTCCATTTAAGATGGCATATTGTGTGCATATTGCTGTATATGAAATTTCTATTGTCCAGGAGACTTCTGGACAGTACAGCATATGCATTTCTGGGAGAAGAATCTAAGACTGGAAGTGTATAGCTGTCACCCTTCAGGATAACTGAGACTGGTAAGAACCAAGATCTAGCTGGCTGGCTGGCTGATGCACACACAAAGACATATCTGGGGCTTTTTGTGAGCAGTTCAGGCTGTAAGCTACAGCAGCAAAGCAGTGTAAAGGGCACAGCAGGTTAGAGGCCAGGGGTGACATAGCTCCTCATTATTGTGGACTGTACCCTGGTACCTCACAGCGGGTAATAAGTGTATTACTTATGAAGGGCTCTAACTCACTAGAAAACTCCTTGGTTGTGCAACCACAAAGATCAAATCTGTTTCCATAAATATGAATGCGATATTTTGTATGAATTTGATTATATGGGACAATGTCAACCTAGCACTACTGTCACAATATGAATTACCCCCCTTGGGGTCCCCTGGGTAAGCACCAGCGGTGTACATTGCTAATGCTTATAGATGTATGGGATTGCCAGTGGGGAAGGGTTAAAGTTGCAAGTCTGGAATGAAAGATTCCTTTGCAGGTTGTGAGAGACCAAGGGGGAAAGGAACAGGTTAATCTGAGGACCAGAGATAGAAAGCCCAAGGACTTGCAGAGACACACCCTGCATGCCAAGCAGCTAGAGACTGTGTCCCAACACCAGCTGTCTGTGAGAAATGAGAACTGAGACAAACAGAACTGAAGAAGTTGCAGGACTGACAAGATTACACATTTGTGAAGGCTGGCCTGGTGAGACTCAACAGTCTGTCTCGTGACCCTGAAGCCAGTGTGTTATGGGAAAGTTAGGGGATCTGCAGAGAGCCGGTTTAGATTGGTGCAGAAAGCAGAGAGCATGGGAAATGGTGGGGAGGGGTTTCTTGGCCGAGATGCCCTCAGGAACACCCAGGGCTTAAAAACCCTCCCGAGAGCGTTTTGGACCCTGAACGACCTGTGCACAGGGCAGAACTCTTGTCCACCTTTCCCTCTCTTCTTCTTCCATTACACCCAGGCTTGGCCAGCTTTGGGTTGTGCCTGTGTGAGTATGACAGTGGGTTAGGGCTCAGGCACTAATGCTTTCTTCCTTCCTCTGAGTGACGTGAGGCATTCCCAAGCACTCATCGCTGTTGTTGTGTTAATAAAACTTTAAAACTTTGTTACTTAGTGTGCCCCTTCATCTCTGCCTCTAATGATCCTGCAGCCTCAGCCTGATCATCTGATGCCCCAGGCAGATTGGTAATATAAATCTGCAACACTACTACCAACACTCTATCATACAGTCTTAGTTCTACCTACCCACTGTTGCAATTATGTCAGTCTCTACTAAGACGGCTTAAGAAGTCCACCTACACAGCTCCTTATATGAGGAGGTAGAGAGGAAGATCTCTACCCTGAGCAATCCTCCCCTGACAGGACCATTCTGAAGTCTAAATTTCCAGGAGGACCATTACTGCATTCAATTTTATCCAGTGTCTGGAAGTGGAATCTGGACAAATTCAGACCAGAAATAGGGTGCGGATTTTTAACAGTGAGGGTAATTAAACATTACAATTTACAAAAGGATTGTAGATTCTCCGTCACTTGAAGTCTTTAAATAAAGCCTGTACATCTTCCTAAAATATATACTGTCACTCAGCCATACATTTTGGGCTTGATGCATAATAGACTTTGTGAAATGCTATGGCCTGTATTAAGAAGATGATCACTCTAGATTAACATAATGGCACTCCCAGCCTTAAAATCTACGAATCTACTATTGTATGTTTTCCAAGGCACAGTCTTTAGGTTCACTCTGTATAGTCAAACAAAGCTCTGCGATCATCCATGAGAAGGAACCATTTCTTCTCCCTTGCTTCCAACATAAAGTTGGTTACTCATTGGGTTAGGTTTGTGACACTGCCCCCAGATCAGCCACAGCATGGTGAATGCAAGGTGAAAATGTGGAGAGGTTCATGGTTCAATAGCTAGGGGTTTCTTTTCAACAATACATCAGAAGACTGACTCGAGCCTCCACCCAGTAACCTGGGACAATTACATATCATTCCCTGGGCACCTCTAAGAGGCAATACTTCCTCTCTCACAAGCACAGAGTCTAAATGTAGAAAAGAAACTTGTAATAAAACGAGGGAAGTAACTCAACATTAATTTGGGAAAATTCCACAAGCAGGATTGATAAACATAAAACCACGAGCAAAAGAACCCCCCCAGATTATGTTGGGCAGTGTTCTTTTGCCTCAGGTTCTTAAATCCAGCAACCAAACATTCCTTTAGCGTGCCCCTTCCTTCTCCACTTCCCACTCATATTTGTTGTCCTTGGTCAGTGCAGACCCCGAGTTCAGAGGTGCATTTGTAGAATTCACCTCCCACCCTGGCTGGGGGAGAGGGCAAGAAGGCATTTTGCTTACTCTGCTGTCCGGGTGCTTGCTTGCTTCTCATCTCTGCCAGCTGCTCCTTTCTGCCAGCTTCTCTGCTGTCTACTCAACTGCTCCTATTTGCTGGCTACCCTGCCAGCCACTCACTGCTGTGCATTCAGGTCCCACCACTTAACACAGCTCTCGGTGCTTTCAGCTTGCTGGGCTTTGGCACCCATGTCCCTAGCCTAGTGAGCGCAGTTTAGATGAAGGTGAGTCCCTCAATCAGGGTATGCCAAGCATAGTTCTGCTGCCCTTGATTCAACAAGGATAACAACCCTTTATTACCCTGCCCCAATAACAAAGAGACGCATGATCCAGCACCAGCCAGATTGATCATTTAGGCAAAGCAGTCCCATCAGGCTGAGCACCTATGCAGGGTGGGTGTGCCCATGCAAACAAGGTCAGTTGCTGACCTCCTCTTCCCTAGTTCATCACTAGATGTTTGAGGAGCGCTCATTCAGATCCTGCTTACACATGCAACCAGCTTGTTCTTCAGAAGCAACAAATAAAGGTAATAATAATATCTGACCATGGAATAAGGTCTTTACTTATGATAAACAGCGTAGCTGACAGTGAAGTCTCATAAATCCACAGCCACCAGAACTGTATCACTAATGTTCTGAAAAGAAAAAAATGTGAGGAAGAGTAAGAACTTCCTTTATCCCAACAATCTATGCCATCTACAGCAACACCTTACGAAACATCCAGAATAGCAACATCATTACAGCCTTTCATCCTACAAAGCACAGGTTACATGGGTCCTAAAGAAATCAAGTGGAATTCTGTCTTCAATGAAGCCAGGATTACATCCCAGGCTCTTATTACCTCAAGAAACAGAAAACATGCCTGGAAACATGCAGAAGAGACTTTTAAACTATTACAAATTGTATTTTGTATTTTTTATTTTGAAGGCAGAGTCTTATGGAAGCCTATTGAGTGCTCATGCATTATTAATTTTCTTAAGCTATAAAAAAATCTCAACTGGAATGTACAATATCATGCTGTTTGATGCTTATGCCCATGTGATGCCCAGAAACTCGGATCTCCTGCCAGATACTTACAAGCAGAACTGTTCCACTTCATGCTGATGACACTGCAGCATCAAACAGCACTAATCAAATTGCTGAGAGCCTTCCAAACTAACTATTAAACTGCATTATCAAAAACAGTCCACTGGTACTGCCCATCTTATGTCTATACTGACAGCATGAACTGGACCACCATCAAATTTATTTTTATAAAGGCTATACGTAGATAATAATAGTATCTGCAGTGTTACTCAGAAAGTCCAGTCACATTACATCACATTCTTTAAATTAACGACAACAGAGTGCTATCACAATACTAAGAGGCTTATACAGTCAAATCTTCCCTACTAAAGGTATGATTGCCTGGATTAAATTTTAGATATGTTGAGTGACAAAGGTTCCTGCTTATTTAGAAGCAGCTCAGATGCTAATCTTTGTCTATTACTTACTCTCAAATTTCAGAATGGGAAACAAACAAAAACAATGGGAGTTTTGCCTGAATGAGGACCCCAAAAGCTAGAATACTTTTATTTATATACTGTATATCATTGCCAGTGTATCCATATTTTACCCATTTTCACCATATTTTTCTGTGTGCTTTTGATGAATGCATAGAAAAAGGAGAAACAGATAGCACCAATGAGAGCCAAGCATAAGGCAAGTGCTATACAATGTTTTCCAGACAGATGTGCCCATACACCTCAATTCTGACATCCAATACCTCAGCTCTCCCAGCACTGGACATCTCTTCATCAGAAATTGCCAGCTGGTCTGTGTTTTCATTATGTGGCTAAAATAGGGCTACTAAGAGCAATGCTCTATTAGCAGTCCATTCTGTATAGACTGACAGCACTGAAGTGCATGGTAGCTTGTTTATAATTCAGGCACAATGGAAATTGAAGCAATAAAAAAAAAGACATCACAGACAGGCATTTGGAAGGCTAGCAGCCCATGGTTGGTAGAACAATACCAGTTCAATAATTTTTCGCCTTCTGGGATTTGTAAGAAAGATTTATTTTAACAGCCTACTAATATAGCTTGAGGTGAGAAAGATGTATTTTATGAGGTATATGATAACTGCCACTGCTCTTGATAAGTTTTTTTAAAAAACTTGTGCTTTTAGATAGCATTTTTAGTTGAAAATACACAAGATGTTGGATTCAGAATGTTAATCTAAAAACCCAACCATTTCTTCAGTTCCAATATTTACATTTCTGCTATGTTTTTATAACAGAAGGACATGGGAAATAACTGGGATATGGATACGAATTGAACCTGAAAGTGAAATGTTGCAATATACAAGTTTTGTTTTAAAATTCAATTTCATTATTATTTTAGCTCTAATCCTGGATCCTGATCTGTACAGACTGATACAACCAGAGTTCCATAGAAGCCAATGAGATTCCTCATGAAGGACTGGTGTTTCTATTAGTACCTGACTATTCACTATATCTACTCTGTACACAAAAATAATAATGAATAGAATGCACTCTAACAGGAAGTAGCAAGGTCAGTTATTTCCTGTTACATAGGAAGTTTGGCAAAAAATTAAACACCTTCATACACCTCTCCAGATACTAAGTATGGGGGATCTGCAGCAATATAATAAACATAACCCTCCCTTCTCCCCCAGACAATATATAATAAATAATCATTACATGAGAAAAATTAAGAAAAAATCCTCACTTCACTAGAAGTTACACTGAAATAGATTTGTCTCAGCCAATAATAATCCAGTAATCCTGTACAGTTGTTGACCCATAACTGTATAGTTAAATCTCATTATTTAATTCACATATGCAATTTTCTGCAATTTGACTTGCATAATTAATGTACAGTTATTTCTCCATTTGTCAGGCTTTTCTTTAAAAAAGTCAGTCATCTTGTCCAGGAACAATAACGATACTCTGTGGCATAGGTGACCAATTAAAAATTACAAATAATGAGCAGCAAATAGCAGCCTGGAACAATTCACAAGCAATGGTTTGATTACTGTTTTGCACTGTTTAGTGAGTATTTATAAATAATGAGTAGATTCATAGATATTAGGTTTAGTTTGCAAACAATTAGGAAGCAGGAAAAATGGCTGAATTTGCAACTAATATAATTCTCAGTAAATAATTCAGTACAGGTCTAATATATACTATGTAACAATATGTTGCCAACATTATTTCAGAACAGTCAAAGAAAAATAATCCCAAAAAAGCCCCTGTACTCAGAGCAACAATTCTCTTATGACAATATCACAGAAAAGTTTGCAATTAATGCAAAAAATGAAGAGGACAATCTATTAACATAATCTGAATAAACTCCTTCTACATTTAAATGCAGACGATAAAAACTAGTATAATACTTTATTAATTAACAAGTATTTATCCACTGGGAAATGAAGATAAAAGACTGTACACTTTGTCAGCCTACAGGAAAATGTGTTAGGTCTTCATAAGTAATGCATAAAAGTCAAACAAAAGAATGATTATCTTTTGAAACCAATTACATTTAATCTCAGAAGAGAGAATAAATACATCAGTTCTTCTATATAAGCCACCAAAATACTCAGAAGATCACAATTTCTTTATAGATTTCAATGCTGGCATCAAGTTATGATTTTTAAACTACTCAAGGATTAAAATACCACATACAAATTTAAATGATAGGATTTTTTTTTCTTTTGAAGAGGACAAATATTTCTTTTGTTAACCACAATCCTTTAAACAAAGTCCTTTTCTAGACAACTAGCTTGGAGAATACAATGTGCATTCTGTCTGTAACACTGAGGGACCATGCAACAGAGTTATGCCCACTGTCCCTCCCCATGTGCCCCCTCGTCTACAGCAGCTATATACCATCTGGGATTCTCCCACACAGGAGAATTCCTCCACCAGCTGGCTAAGCCAGCATTATGGCTGCTTGGCTTTGCTCCCCCCCGCCACCGCCGCCTCCACCACCACCACCACCACTGCAGTCTGAAGATCTGGCCCTCATTATTTAAGTCCTACTAAGATTGTACTTTTAAAAAAAATGCATATAATTTAGTTGATTATAGGTAACTTCTTCCATTTTTCTGTGTGTGGGTGGGGGGCAAAGGGTGGAGAGGGGCAACGCAACCCTCCAAAACCATAACTGAAAATATTTTACATTTAATAAAGACAGGTTAGGAAAAAACACATGGGATCAGATCCTCAGCTGATATGAATCCAGGTAATTCCAGGGGACACAGAAGTGAATGGAGCTACGTTCATTTACACCTGCTGAAGATCTGGCTCAGATTATTTAAAGGTGATCATTTAAATGACACATTATTTTCTAATATGACTGATCATTTTAACTCGGTTTCATAGAGCTTCATGGTTATTTTTCTAATGCAGCTTTTTATGAGCAAAATGCTTTGGATCACAAGATGGAATATTGGCCCATTAGGTTTTATATTATTACCATTACAAAGCCCATTAAAGTCAAAGGGAATCTTTCCGCCACCTTCAATAGGCTTTGTACCAGCTCCAGTAATTCACCCTGCTGAGGTCTCTTTGTACTGCCCCTTAGCAAACCCAGAACTGGAGAGGTGCAAGTCATTTCGCCTCAGTCCCTGCGCAAGTAGCACAAGGATAAATTTGGCCATGGGGTGAAATTTACTCCTGTGCAGATGGCCAGCAGAAAACTGATGCATCACTTAAATCCCAGTAAAGTCCTCAAAATAAATGTCATCCATATCAAATACCATGTATTGGTCTGAGGTATTCCACCAATAAGTAAGAGGGAAAATATAGCAATTACATTCACGTTTCTTTGGTAGTATTACATTCTAAACATCATAAGCAGATCTAGAAGTGCAGAAAAATTGTACAATTCATAAACCTGCTGCATCCAGAATATTTTCACATCAAGTGTAATAGTGTCACTACTCAACTAATACAAAAAATGTCACCTTCTCTCATTTCCTTTATACCAAATTCCACATATTTAAAAATATTTAAGAGTGTGGTGGACTTGTGTAGCTGTGCACCTTGGGCATGAAGAAGTGCTCATTAATGTCAGTGGAAAGATTTCCATTGACTTCACTGGCACTGGATCAGGCTTTTCTGGCATGTTGCTTCACGTGCTCTAGCACAATAAAGCAGTGCCTTGGGAGGTGTGTGGGCAAAGAGGATTCTGATGACCGCTTCTTGTTCTGTCAGCAAGGATAGGAATGGCAAAAGTGCAGACCTGCCACTTTCTGCCGGGGTCTCCCTCATGCCACAAAGGGGCGGGTGTCAGGAATGGGAGTGAACCATGTGAGGTACACACCTATGCTCATGACTCCATGAAGGAGCTACCACCAGCAGCTGTGGGACCAGGGTGGAATAGAGACAGGCCCACCTGGCTGCCTCACCCTCTACTAGTGATAGATAGTCCCGTCACTTGGTATTGGGGCAGAACACAAGGGTGAAGAAGTGAAATATGTGGAGCATGAGCCTGTACAGTTGTTCCCTAGAGAAGGTTCAGAAGCAAACCGGCTGCAGGGCACACAGTCGGCTCCAGTTGTGGAAGGAAGGGTGCCTGGGGAAAGGGGTGGAACGGAGCACCCTCTCGTAGGACCCACACAAGGAAAACCTGAGAGGTGAGTGACAGGCTGCTCCCATCTCCTGGAGTATACGCAGGGAGATCTGAAGGGTGGAGAGCCCCATGCACCGGCTGAGCACTTGGGGATCCACCCAGTTCCCCCTGTCATAGTACAGGAGGTGTCTGATTCCGGTGCTTTCTACCAGGACCAGCCTCCTGTGCACTGAGGGGAACTCCACTACCTGCACACAAAGATAGGGGTTGTGGAGCAGGGGCTCTACCGAGGTCTTCCCCCTGGTGGCCACAATGGACCACAACACCAAGCACCCAAGGAGGCAGTATAACCTCATGCATGGATCAGTGGACTGGGACTGAGGACACCTGGGTTCAATTCCCAGTTCACCACTAGGCTGATGGCTGACTTTTGGCAAGTCACTTCCTCACCCCATGCCTCAGTTTCCCCATCTTTAAAATGCGAATAATGATACTGACCTCCCTTGTGAATCACATTCAGGTCTAAAAATGAAACAAGATGATGATAGCCATTATTGTTATTATTATTACATCAGAGGGATATTAAAAGGGAGAAACTTGGACATTTCCATCATGGTAAAAGGCTGACGGGGTATAGAGGGTAGGCTGCGGGGGAAGCTTACTTTGGATAAAACACCATCTACATATGAATTTCGGAACCTAGCCTTAGTCTCCAATTTTTAAAATCTTGATTCTTGGCCCTTATATAAATATAACTAGTTTTGTCTTTTTTAATTCACTATTTGGCAACTTTGAATTGAATTACAAACATTTATTAATCCTCACCTTGAAGTTGGTAAGCAAGTAAGTCTGAATAGAGAGGGGTGAGCTGCTTGTATAAATAAATTATGTATTTACAAATAAATTTGCAAAATGTTACCCTTTTATTCAACTTAATCACAAAAACCTGATATTTAATAATTTGTTCATTAGTTAAAATTGTGCAAACACCCTACGCAGACATATTTCCACCTGGCCTAGGGCATGCCTAGGGCATGCATCCGACGAAGTGGGTATTAGCCCACGAAAGCTCATGCTCTGAAAAAATTTCAGTTAGTCTTTAAGGTGCCACAGGACTCTTTGTCACTTCTAGGGTTCAACTGTTCTTTGACTATTTTTCATTATTCAGTACGTAAGTCACATGCTATTGTTCCACCCAGGGGCGGCTCTAAGGTTTTTGCCACCTCAAGCACGGAAGTTCCGCAGCACGCCTGCGGGTGTACCGCAGATTCTGCGGTGGTTCCTCAGGAGGTCCATGGGTCCCGCAGCCTCCTCGTCCCTGCCGCTGAAATGCCGCCGAATCCACGGCAGCCATGGACCTCCCGCAAGTGTGCCGCTGAAGGGAGCCTGACTGCCACCCTGACAGCGAACGCCAGGCCACCTTTTGTAGCTTGCCGCCCCAGGCACGTGCTTGGAGCGCTGGTGCCTGGAACTGGCCCTGGTTCCATCCCTCTGACTGGATAAACTTTTGCAAACATGAGGAGGGAAATCAAAAAGATTCATAATAGAAATGCATACATTTCTCACTCCACAATATATAAGCTGAATTCTTATGAGTTCTCTTTCCACAAATATTCTAGCGAACAAATTATCATTTGTATGAGTGTTTATGGGAAAATAAATTTAAAATGAAATTAACAACATCAGACTTTTTTATTCGGTTAAGTTTTCATGAAAATTTCAGGTTGCCTGAAAACAGTTTCTGAACCTCATATTTGATGTTCGTGGTGGAACCGAAATTCATCTATCTGAAATGGATTGTCTAAATACCTGCAAAACATATAGATAATTGGAATTTAGCTTTGTTTGCTCACTTCTGATTATTACTATTATCCCCCTTATAGACTTAGAAACAGAAAATTGCCCAAGTCTCCAGAGCAATTCATTGTCTAAATCAGAACTAGACCTCAGGAACTTCTAGCTCTGAGTCTGATGCTCATAAGTAGTGCCCAGACCTTTCCCTTACATCAGCAGGATATTAAAAGGGAGAAACTTGGACATTTCCATCATTGTAAAAGGCCGATGGAGTGTGGGGGGTAGAGGCCGGGGGAAATTTTCTTTGGATAAAACACCAAACGAAAAAGGAAAGTTCTGCCTACTGTTACTATTTATGCATACAGGCACATAAAACATTTTCAGGCAAATACTGATATCTTTCTTACATTGTCTTCTGAATTTTCAGTATCTTTCAGATGCACCTTTTGTTACATGCTTAATATTGTTACAGGTGCAAAACTATAATTTTAATCTTGAATGCAGTTGCACATATGCATGAAAAGCACTGAGGCCAAAACTCTATTACTGTACATCCATGCTGCTATCACAGATTGTGGGTCAACAACATTTTTCTTTGCTTGCTAATGCTTTATTGTCTCCTAGTATACATTGGAATAATAATGGTAATTTATGCAGATATTTTGTATGCATAGCAAATAATGAGAAACACCTGCAGAAATTTCCCTCCTTCTCTGAGTTCAGCAACTAATTATATTTTTAAATAACGGCTAACACTGAACACAATTATCCAAATCACTTTAAGTAATGGAATCTTTTAAAGGTGTTTTTGAAAATTTAGCACAGATTTTAAACTCTCTTTATCTACACGATGGGAGACAAAGAGTCTAGTAAGCAGCTTTGTATCCCAGACAATATTTTTGCCAGTTATGAATCAGCTTGTGGTTTTCTCACTTCTCTATGGCTAATACTTTTTTGCTGGTCTCATGAAAGCCAGGGTTTCCCCCTCAGTACTTTACCTTCTTGATTGACATTCAGGGTTGCTATATGTTAAAAAGAGAGTAGAAGAGAAATGAGAATACTTAGTCATTTCAATTCAGTTGACTTACTCAGCACATCTTACCAGTCCAAAGCAGGGATCTGAAAGCAGGAACAGGCATAGAAAATAGCACACTCATGAATTAGTAATCATGGACTGCTTTAAATCAGAGCAATGGACCAATTTGTCCCACTATGTTAACTTAACCCTACAGGGTCTCTGGAGATATACTGAAACATCCAGCCAGACAAGAGATATGCATATGATCCTACTGATATATTGTATGTCCTTTCCATTTTATAAATAAATGGGACAGAACTAAATGTTATGTGCCTCTCTCTCTCCTTTGACTTGGTAAGGGTTGTAATGTCAAAATAAGTGAAGCAGAGTAAAAATATATGGTGACTATACTACTTGTATCAAGTGTTAAAATAGGTTCTCCAAATCTGCAACCTGGAGAAGTAGGTCAGTTGACCTGGTAAGAAAAAATGAACAAATACAATTTTAGTCAACAGCTCTTCTTCTTCTGCCCACTTTTATTTCCAAGATTTCGTGTGCAATTGTTAAAATAAGGGAAACAAAAACGGTTTTACATAAGTCAGAAAAAGACTACAGCACAGATAAACTCTCTGAGTACCACATAAGAAACTAACTCCTCTTCTTCAGACTGCCAAGTAGCATCTTTTGAATATCAGGTCAGGGCTTTCATTCCCCAAACCCATAGTTATTCTATTGTTTACTCTTTTGTAGGGCATCTAACTCCTTGTTTCTGTACCTCACATTTGCTTCTCTAGCATTTATGAAACACCATGTTGTAAACACTATATAGTGCTTTAAATAATACATTTAAACACTACCTTTCAAGGGCATGCATGGCAAATCTCACTGACTAACCCTGTTTCTGGTGTCTAATGGCGTTAAGTAGAAGAACAAAGTAACAGCTTTAAAACTAAACAAAACAGACAATCCCCAACTAAAAGTCTAATTGAAGTCAATTTATGGCAGTAAGATCATGTCCCAACAGAAGCAACCCTCACACATGTGTAGAGTGGTAGTGAGGTGATTTGCAGGACTGGGGTCTTGGAATGTTAATTTCACATTTTCATATGCAATAATTTTTTACTTTAACTTTTTTTATCTTTAAAGAAAAAATTACCCATAATCTTATTGGTAGAGAAGGGTGGATCATATTAAAATTTTCATAAAAATTCCTAAAAAAAATAATGAAATCTTTAACAGACTTTTTCCCCTTTGTTCTATTGTTGTATACATTTTTTGACCAGAGGAGACAATTTCAAAAAAACATGCTGCAATAATTTTAATAGTATTTTCCCTCCACATTTTGTGACCAGCAGTAGTTATTGGATTGGATTTTTAGCAGCTTGAAAACAGCTTGATAAATACGGAGGTTTTCATTTATTTGAATTAATTGAAATTGTTAAAATTTTACATATTTATTACTCATTAATATTTCTATACTGCCAACAATATAAATCTTTATTTATTATCTATACAAATCCCCTAAAACTCAGCTGACAACATTTTAAAATATGAAATCTGATCCTAAAAATTCCATCCTAACTTTTACCAATCTAAACTCAAGACTATTTCCTATTGAAATGCCTGGAAGGTGACTTTGTATCTAGATAAATTTGGAGATTGCAGAATGGTGGCGCCCAAATGTTCTCATGCAATGTCAAATCCTGAAACCCATACCTAGGAAAAACACCAGTGGACATCAGTGGGTCCTGAGTCATAGAGAATAGCTAACCTGGCAGTGTTTACTTCTACAAGCAGATTCCACTAGAGATCAAATTTCAAGTCTGAATTTTGATTGAAATCCTTCTAACAGCTCCATCTTTGACCCTATCTCCCAATCAAAATGGTAGAAAGTTCAGGATAACAGCTGGTGTAAAATAATTTGGGGATTTGTAGTTCAACTAGGTGGCCCTTTCTGTAGAAAATATACTATGATATTCCCTGCTCCCTAATGCGCGTGAGGATCTGTCATTCTACCGAACTGAGGAGAGGTGAAGAAAGCAGCAGGGCCAGCAGAGGCAACGAGGGTAATGGCCATACAACACTTATTTGATGAACCTGGGAGCAGGGAGAAAGTGTATATGTCCCTTCTCAGCAATGGTGGATGAAGGACATGGGGAGGAAGAGGAATGTTACCTTGGTAAATCAGGACTGTGGGTGCAGCCTAATTTCCACTTCAAATCCCAGAAATTTAAATTGACTTTTTCCATCTTGCAGGATCAAACACAATCACTAGAACCCTAAGGTCAGGAATGGGTAAAGCACAAAGAAAAGGAGAATCTTGTCAATTTTATTTGCCAAATTTAGTTATCTTAACATATTCCTCAAACTAATAAAATATTAGGAATTTCAGTTGGAACGCAATGCGAAGATGAGTATTTTAATCAACACATAATGCCCTGAAAACTGTATGATTAAATAAATCTCAAGTTTAAACACTTTTTGAGAAAGAAAGAAAGAAAGAAAGAAAGAAAGAAAGAAAGAAAGAAAGAAAGAAAGAAAGAAAGAAAGAAAGAAAGA